>CM056135.1:12694038-13294038 GCA_029620275.1 Acrossocheilus wenchowensis | reverse complement strand
ATTTCCAGTAAATTTGTAGCTTTACCTTATAGCTTTCCCTTCTTTGACCTTTTATCACAATAAAAGGCCATTTTAGAGTGGCCTTTTATTGTGGCCAGCCTAAGGCACACCTGTGCAATAATCATGCTGTCTAATCAGCATCTTGATATGCCACACCTGTGAGGTGGATGGAGTATCTTGGCAAAGGAGAAGTGCTTACTAACACAGATTTACACAGATTTGTGAACAATATTTGAGAGAAATAGGCCTTTTGGGTACATAGAAAAAGTCTTACATCTTTAACTTCAGCAAAAACAAAAGTTGGGAGCAAAAACAAAAGTTTTGCGTTTATAATTTTGTTCAGTGTATATATATATATATATATATATAGTAACGGGAGGAAGAAACACGTGACACGGATATTCAATAAATGCCCCGAAGGGTGCTTTTATTGTGAGTGCTCGTGCGTGCCGTCGTGCTCGTGGGGAAGATAGTCGTGCTCCAGGGTCCGCTGTGCTCTCGTGCTCGGCGTGAGTGAGGCTCTCGTGTCCGTGTCTTCCGTGTGGTCCGTGTGCGGTGGGCTGGCCGGTCAGGAGTCGCTCTCTGTGGCAGAGGGAGAGGAAAGTCAGCAAAGCAAGCACTGGAGTCATATCTCACCCTCCTCTGGTTCTGGCGTCCTTTTATCCTCCTGTCGATTGGTGTCAGGTGTGGCCGGCCAGCCCGTGCTAATGATGTGCAGGTGATTCTCCTCCGTTTCCAGGGCGACGCTGATGAGGTCCCGGGACACGCGTCACTATATATATATACATATATATATATATATATATATATATATATATATATATATATAAGATATTGTCCAGTTCTCTACTAAGCTATCTGCTATAGCTCAATAAACTCCCCACTGGAAGGGTTTCAGGACAAGCACGGCGGATACAACTTGAGTCGATTTATAAGCTTTTATTGTGCGCACATACACAATAATCATCCACAAACTAGATAACCTAATGCTACTGCTGCGCTAGCCTGTTAGCTAGCTGGTGGGTTAGTTAGTTAGGTTAGTTGGGTTAGGTTGTAAACCTGCAATGAAAACATAAACACAAAATATCACCAGAATTAACTAACGAAGTTACACAATCGTATGATATCAATCCTTTCAATTTGAATTACTACCAATGCCAGTTTATAGTCACTCACCAGCAAGGCGTACCAGTCCTGACTATCAATTGAATGAAAATGAAACTTAAAGGCCACGCACCAGTACGCTGCGTCTAATTAAGCATATACAGATATAGAGTGTGGGGACCAGGAATAATAATAAAACAAACCTGTAACCTAGTAAGATTATAACATATATGAAATATAACATGCCTGCTTTTGGAATAAGGCGGTAAATGTACACAATTATACCCTAGCACATAATAAAACATCCATCACTTGTTTTATATATATATATATATATATATATATAACAACAGTTACACCTACTGGAAAGTTCTACACACACACACACACACACACATATATATGTATATGTATGTAATAATACATAATATTATATATTATTATTATTAATATTACATATTAATATTATGTATTATTACATACATATACATTATATATATTCCTCTGTTTTTGGAACCGAAAATTGAGGTTATCCGCTTACTTACCCTTAAACATACCCAGGTATGTCACATAACATGCTTTCTGGAACACCCTCCAGGTGTGAGCTGGAGCTGGTTGGAGCTAAACTCTGTAGAGCTGTGGCCCTCCAGGAATTGAGTTTGAGACCACTGCTCTACATAGACCCATTTGGGGCAATATCAAAAACTTTACATAAATACTGTACATGAAATTGTGCAAAAGAGATATTTGTACATTAAATTGTGCAAAAAAAGATTTTGTACATCAAATTGTCGTGCAGAAAAGAGATTTTGGGAAAAGAGAAGCAGCGCATAGTGCAAAATGATTTTGTAAACATATATTATCCTATTGAGTCTGTGTAGCAGGGAGTGTTTATAGAAAGTGTCTAGTGTACGTATAGTGGGATAAGTGTGTTACTACAGGTGGTTTGTATAGCCCACTCACCTGTGTGCAGATAAGGCAAGTTTTTTTTTTATATACATTTGATTTGTGAATTCATGTAAATCAGGGGTGTCAGACTGAGTATCTTGAGGGCCACAGCTTGAAACCTCCAGGTTTAGCTCCAACCCTAACTAAATGCACCTGTTCCAGCTAATCAGGTCCTTCGGGCTTATTTGAAAACTACATGGCTTATGTGTTGGAGCAGGGCTGGAACTAAACTCTTCAGGTCTGTGGCCCTCCAGGAACTGAGTTTGACACCCCTGATGTAAATTAATGATTTACATCTAATTTATAGAGCCTTCATGAGACAGAGGGGTGTCAATGCTTCACAGTGGACATGTGCCACGATAGAGCATTCACTTCAAATGGATGGCACATCTTGTGAAGCTTTGATGTGCAAAGTAAGTTTAACTGCACATTTTGTACTTTCTCTCAGCTATATCCTTTTATATTGTGAATAGCACATTTTCTCCCAACAGTTAGCTGAAAGTGTGCTTTTAAATAAGCCTGCAATGTTTGAAACAAATAATCAGGGCATTATTGCAATAAGAAAGGGAATAGCCAAAAGGCTCCTCAATGAGACTGGTAAGTATTTTTTTGTAACTTATTCATTTATTCAGTTATTCAGTTTTTTGCCTTTGAGTGCACAGCTATTTTGTCCATTAATTCAACAATTACTTGCTTACACAGATGACCTGTCACAGCTCTATATAGGGCTTGTGGAGAACATTCTACACATGAGCAGTGGATAAGCTTAACCAAAAATGAGGATGTTTCCACATGTGCGTAAAAATCAATGATCAACACTTTCCCTCAATGATGTTTACTTCACCAGATTCAATGAAGCGCATGTGACTTATGGTTTCACTGGATCTGTGTTGGCCAGCCTCCCATTGAGGAAGATTTCTTTTGTCCTGCTTGCGTGTAGTTGTGTGTTTTTTTTGGTTTGTTTTGTTTGTGTAAAGCTGTGAAAAGTGCTATAGAGGTGTAATAAAAAAAAAATTCTCCTTTTTTTTTTTTATAGTGCTTTATACAATACTGATTGTGTCAAAGCAATTCTACAGTGTCAACAGGTAAGTAGAAGTAGAAGACAACAACAGAGTCATTTTCCAGCTAAAACTGGATCCTCTCTAGCTAGAACAAGCCCTCTCCTCTTCCTGTCTGGCAGATCAGGACGGCTTCTGAGGCTCTGGGTCCAGCACTACAGGAGGGCAGGGACCTTGACACTTTTTGGAAGAGGTACTGTCTAGCCGTTCGGGGGTGCTGTTGAAGCCCAGGCTCCTGCTTAGGTGGAGGCTGTGGCAGCACCGGTTTTGTGGGCTGTTGAGTGGACGCAGTCTTGTGGTGACTTGAAACAGCTACCGAGCTGGGGAGCTTAGCCAGGAAATGATGCAGCGCCTGCGACTCTTTTTGGCTCGGTGAAGCATATAACTGTTAGGCAGTAGTTATTTCATAGTTATTTTTCTTGAACCTTAACTAGTAGATAATTAACAGTAGTTCTTCAGGAGGTATGACAGAATACATTAGTTGATTATGAAATTAAGCAATTAAGCAATTTCTGAGTGAAAATCGTTTCAATAAAATTTTGTTTTTTATTTTCAGTGTAGGGGCCAGTTTTTAATATATATATATATATATATATATATATATATATATATATATTGATTGTTTTTAATACAAGAAGTTCTATTTATAGCAAATGTAAAAGCCCTTTCACACCAAAAAGTGTAATGAATAAACCTCAGGCAGAAGGAAAAGTAAATTCACGTCTGTACAGTAGAACACAGGAGAAGAAGGTTCGACACTCTTCAG
Source organism: Acrossocheilus wenchowensis (assembly GCA_029620275.1). Lineage (NCBI taxonomy): Eukaryota > Metazoa > Chordata > Actinopteri > Cypriniformes > Cyprinidae > Acrossocheilus > Acrossocheilus wenchowensis. The sequence continues at coordinate 13,290,162 of CM056135.1, read as the reverse complement.
CAATAAAAAAACAACAATGAAGCACAATTGTTAGTTTATCTAAAGTCATTTTTGCTTATTAGTATGGTTGAACTGGATCATCAAAGGTCAGCAGCAAAGGCATTAGTTAATAAAATGGGATTAGATACTTTCGTGTTGTTTAACATATTTGATTATTGCAGGTTTGTGTCATATTCTGAGTTTGCATTTCACTGTTTTAATTCATTTTGATGAATACTAAATCAGTTTTTTTGCGAGTGGGATGAATTAATGGACAATCACATTTAGTCTAGCAGTACAGTAACATCATGTTCACACAGCGCACTGTCAGTCAATAAATGGGAAAAAAGTAACGTGTTACTTTTTTGAAAAAGTAACTCAGATATTTTCTTGTAAAATAAAAAGTAATGCGTTACTTTACTAGTTAGTTGAAAAAAGTAATATCATTACGCAACTCGCGTTACTTGTAATGCGTTACCCCCAACACTGCTCCTGACATGTATTCAAGAGACCGGCAATACAAACCTGTTCACTTTGACAATGGCTTATGTAACAAATATCTGACACATAGTTGCACATAAACAAGGATGAGAAATGAATGCCAGCGCCCAACAAAGGAATGATCAATCAAACCATAAACATCTTATATAATTGAATCAGGGTTCGCGGGTTCTTAAAAAGTCTTAAAAGGTCTTAAATTTACTTTATCAAATTTAAGGTCATAAAAAGTCTTAAATTGTCTTAATTATGATTTCAAGAGGTCTTAAATTTGGGTACAGACCAGAATCGTGATACAGCTTAATGTGACGATTAAACTTATATCGGCTATAAATAAAATATGAGCGCTGCACATTTCAAAGTCCGGTGCTGCGCTGCTTTGTGTTCTGGCGTTACCGGGGAAACCGTTTGAAAGCGCCTCCTGCTGGCAAAGAATGAATCTGCATGTTCAATAGGGCTGTTGTTGTGAGTAGCAGGAGGCTGTAGTTTCAGAACTGGATTTCTAGGACCCTATAGTTTTTTTTGTTTGTTTTTTAATTATTTTATTTTATTTATTTATTTTTTGCATGCATGTATTGTGTCAGGTCTTCCAGCCAGTTCTATCAAACATTTACAATTAATCCAGAACGTGGCAGCAAGATTAATTTTTAATGAGCCAAAAAGAATGTAAGAGAGAATGAAGAACGTCACACCTCTCTCTATTCTAATTCTATTCTTTAAAAAAAAAAAAAAAACTAACACTAGCTTTTCTAATCTTTTTGTATTCTGTTTTCTTTTTATTATACAATTAACAAAAGCAAAAAAGGCCTCTAACACTAGCTTGCTCTATTCTTTTTCTATTTATTATATAATTTAAAAAAAATCTCTTGCTACATGTACTGCGTTAGGCTAAATGAGACTTGTTATAGCACTTGCATATCATTGCTCTTTTGTTGATTTTGATTGCCTCCATTGTCCTCATTTATAAGTCGCTTTGGATAAAAGCATCTGCTAAATGACTGAATATTAGTGGCTCGTACTATTTTATAGCACTTGCTATTCAGTTGTGTATATTATTATTTTTAAGGAATTATGTAGTTATTTAATTGTATACACTTAATTATTGTCCTAACCAACTCCTAACTCTAAACATACCCGTTGGTAACCCTCTTGAAATATTTAACCTAATTTATTTCAATATATTCTGGTTTAAAATTCAGTTTTCTTGGAAAGAAGACTTGTGTCTGTGCGAGAGTTCATTTAATTAGCTGCAGCGCTTCACGTCTGATGTGCTGTTTGTTTGCATCTGTTTGTTTGATGTTTGAATCAGGTCTCCTCTGTTGGAATAGATGGTGCTGTCAAAAAAAAAAAAGGGTCCTATGCAGTCCTAGAACTGCAGCCTCCAGTATTGCAGGAACATTGGGTTGTTTTTGTTCAGACCAATGCAAAAATCGACCCATGTTTTTACCCTGCAAACATGCAGAGCTGTACATGTGAACTGGTGGATCGATAAGGAGACAATTCATTATAAAAATCTAAACACTAAAATGTGTTTGCATGTGATTTAATTAATATGGGACCCTGGACCAATATGTGACCCTGGTCTTAAGTGTCAATTTTTCAAAATTGAGATTTATACATCATCTGAAAGCTGAATAAATGAGCTTTTCATTGTTGTATGTATGTTTGTTAGGATCGGACAATATTTGGCTGAGATACAACTATTTGAAAATCTGGAATCTGAGGTTGCAAAAAAATCTAAATATTGAGAAAATCGCCTTTAAAGTTGTCCAAATGAAGTTCTTAGCAATGCATATTACTACTAATAAAAAATTTACTTTTGATATATTTACAGTAGGAAATTTACAAAATATCTTCATGGAACATGATCTTTACTTAATGTCCTAATGGTTTTTGGCATAAAAGAAAAATCAATCATTTTGACCCATACAATGTATTGTTGGCTGTTGCTACAAATACACCCCAGCGACTTAAGACTGGTTTTGTGGTCCAGGGTCACATATAATAATTTATTGATAATTGTTTAAATTAATATAATTAATACTTTTGACTCATCCATTTTCTTAAAAAATGGTTTAAAGGCTGAAATGTGAAGTGTATAATTTTATAAAACTTTTTGTTTCGAGGAAACTTCTATCTGAACTGTAAATCAGGCTTTTTACATTCATTTTACAGTTTACCATAGACATTGCCCTACCCTGCTCATATGGTATTAATTTTATTTGTGCAGGTCTTAAAAAAGGTCTTTAAAAGTCTTAAATTTGAGCTTAAAAAGCCTGCAGCAACCCTGTGAATATTTTGAATGTTTCCCCACATTAACTAAGTACTACGTTACATACACTCAGACTATTTCATAATGCTGACATAATTGTGCATGCATTTTTTCATTCATTCATATGCACTGTGCAAATTTAAGAACACGTCCTTACTTTCAGCTGACTTTTGTTAATGTGCAACAATTTGTGGAAACTAACTGTGCAAATCTAGTATATTTATATTTACATTTATTCATTTAAAACCTCTTAAACTCTTCGTTGCTATAATCTTTTATAATTGGACACCAATCATATCTATTGTGCAACAACGTCTGTATTAAATAGACATTCTACAAGTTTACATTTTACAAACACAAGTTTGAAGCCTTTATTTAAACCGATTCACTGAAACAAATCTTTACAGAATATCATACTTGTGGAAATAAATGGGACTTCAACATCAACATTCAGCATGCAAAACACAACAATTGAAAGAACAATGAATACAATGAAAGTATTTTAGACAATAAGAAAAGACTATACATAAATTGATTGCTTTACTGACTTGCAGCTGAGAGTAAGTAAAGAGTCTTCACAATAAAGAAAAAAAGTTTTAGACTTCAAAGTGATTTTTAGAGACTTTAAGTAGATTTATTTTACTGAAACATGTAAATGAACTTAGGCACAATTTTTAAGATTTCAACAAACTACAATAAAAAATGGGAGTAGATACAATTTTTACCAAGAACCTGCAAGTAAATTACAAATAAATGTTATGTTAACACGTTGAATCAAACAGGGAATTTTGAAACCGAAAGACTGCAATAGTTATTGTGGTTCCCAGTAGCTATTGTTTTATTTACAACTTCACAAAAACATTTTTACAGTGTATATTTCTAGTCAACGTTCCAGGATTTATTCACTTCATATACTAACCGAGCCTAACTCCGGTTAACTTCTGAGACAAGAGTCATTATGTGCAAATTCCTATTTCTGACTTATACATACAGCCAATGGGTGGCGTCCCTGGTTTATTGAGGTGAGACAGTTTGGACACTTTCAGTTACTGTTGTTCACTTCATACAGTAAGACAAAGACAGAGAGACTCAAAGCAAACAGCAGAACTGCAGGACAAAATGGCATCTGCGTATGAAGGTTAGTCTAAAAATTCATTAACCTCACACTCACATGCTAGAGCTTTACAATATAAAGAGTTAAAGTCCATTCTGTACTTTTTGTTTTTGCTAATTAACAGGGTTACTCATCAATGGTAAGTTAGGAAGTACTGGTCACTTTACACTGGTAACACTTTCGAATACTGTTCTGTCATTAAGGAATAACTTCACAGGAACAAATGACTAATGCACTATTAACATTCTAGTAACCACTATTAAGTAACAAGAAACTCTGATTAACAAATCAGTAAGTTATTACACTCAGTTGAAAGTGGTAGTTCACTTTTAGCTAACAGTGTTGGCCAAGTTATTCTGAAAATGTAATTAAATTACTGATTACTCCTTTTAAAAGTAATCAAGTTACTTTTCTGATTATTTTATTTAAAAAGTAATTAGTTGCATTACTAGTTACATTACTTTTTTCTGAACATCCATTAAATTTACATGAAAAAAAGTAAGTTTTGTGTCTCCTAGCCACAACATCCCAGCATAAACGCTCCCAATAAATATTTGTTATTAAAGCACCAACATTCACAAACCACTTTTATTTTTAACTAAATGCAAGCATAGGCTGCTGCATACATGGTTTGGCAGAATGCCAGAAAAGGGCACTCCCTTTATCTCAGTATATCGCAGTCTCACAAAGCTCTGTTGTAACACAATAAATACAGTATATGCATAATGAATCTTTCATAATGTCTACAATTTGTGCGTTATATTGAGAGGATTTGGACAGGAACTCCAGCGTTTTGAGCGGTGAGTGGATTCTGACACTTCTGATTGGCCATTGCGTTCCAGAAATCAACATTACTCAACGTTGCAAACACATATTATAAATAGAAACTCTGCCTATGCTGGAGCCTGTTAATCGTTTTTTATGTTATATCAGTTGTTCTTGTTGTCTTGCTGCCTGGGGAAGTCGTGGCCTAATGGTTAGAGAGTGGGACTCGTAATCTAAAGGTTGTGAGTTCAAGTCTCAGGCCGGCAGGGATTGTAGGTGGGGGGAGTGACTGTCCAGCGCTCTCTCCACCCTCAATACCACGACTGAGGTGCCCTTGAGCAAGGCACCAAACCCCCAACTGCTCCCCGGGCGCTGCAGCATAAATGGCTGCCCACTGCTCCGGGTGTGTGTGCACGTTGGATGGGTTAAATGCAGAGCACAAATTCTGAGTATGGGTCACCATACTTGGCCGTATGTCACTTCACTCACTCACCCACTCACTCACTTTGTGCAGCAAATGAATAACAATTTATTTGTTTTTAGATATTTTATGTTTAGATATTTCTATTTGCGGGAGTCCCGTGAATCATTTTATTCTCCTGCATCCCGCACACACATGAGTCTCTATGCACTCACCCATCAAGTCTTGTCCAGCGCCGCATCAGTTAAATCAGGTCCCTAATCCACTGGCACTGGACTCGACGGTGGAATTGGTGCATTGCTCTCCACGCCCGGTTCTTTCTCCAGATGTTTTGCCGTGGTGTGCTGCCCTTTCAGCTGTTTTTCGCAGTTGATTCTGTCGGCAATGAGGTAATGCAGCGGTAAAGCACAGAGACCTCGGCATGGAACTAATCTAATGACTATTTTGGAAATTATAACACGTTAAATTACTCCGTTACTAAAAAAGTAATCAAATTACAGTAACGCGTTACTGCCCAACACTGTTAGCTAATCAGTAACTATTATTTTTTCATATCTCATAGAGAACTATACCGAGAACTACTTATTACAAGTTCATAATAAATGTGAATAATGCTAAATGTATAATTAATTCTAAAGTGAAGATCATGGTAACCCACTAGTAATTGTTACGGGGCAAACGAGACGAGAGACGTGCGGATCCATGTGCGAGCTTTATTCACAAAGGCGTGGTTAGGAAACAAGCAAGGGTCAAACAAGGGGCAAACAGGTATATCACAGGCAGGGCAAAGAGTCATCAAAAATGGGCATGAGTCAGTCGACAGCGAATAAATGCAAACAATGCTTGGCAGTGAAAGAGAGGAAGTCCGTGGCTTATGTAAGGTGTGTGATTGGCTGCACCTGAGTGCGTGTAACGAGTGCAATGGATTGTGGGATCTGAAGTCCGGAGTGACATGTAAAAGTCTGTGTGGTGTGAGAGTCAATGTAAAGTGAAGACGACATCTGGTGGTGAGTAACTGGAAGTGCGTGGCCAGGATTCGTGATAGTAATGACTCAAGTATTACCAAATTCTTCAGAAGGAATTACTAATTATTTGGATTAGTATTCTAAAGTGAAGATCATGATAACTCCCTAGTAATTCCACCTCCCATTTTCACCTCCCTTGCCTCCCCCGACGAGCCGCCACTGCACACAAGTTATATCTCAACACGAGTGAAATAGCTGGTGAAATAGCAAAGAAAAAATTAAGGTGAAAATAGGCATAAAGCATTACAAATCAACATGACATGAACTGTTTGACAGGTGATTCACAGGAGCTGAGGATTGTGCTGCTGGGAGTCTGTGGAGCTGGAAAGAGCCCAATAGGAAACATAATTCTGGGTCAAGAAACATTTAAAGAAAGCAGAACCAGAAAGAGTGAGATACAGAGAGGTAGCGTAAAAGACAGAAACATCTCCATCATCGACACTCCAGGATTCTTCAACACTAAACTGACTGATGAAGAGCTGCAGAATGAAATGATAAAGAGTCTTTATCTTGCTTATCCTTGCCCTCATGTGTTTCTTCTCATCATCAACTTGGAGAGCTTCAGAGATGATGACACCATGGCTGAACTTCTGGAGCAAATTCAGGAGAACTTTGGAGCTCAAGCTTTGAACTTCACCCTGGTTTTGTTTACTGGAAGAGAAAAAATATCAAACAAAGAATGGATGGACTTAAAGTTTAGTAGTAAATTTCAGGAGCTAGTGAGTCAATGTAGAGGTAAATATCATGTGATCAACAGTAAGAGAGCGATTGATCCAACACAAATCACTGAACTTCTAGAGAAGATTGATGAACTCATCAAACAGAACAATCACCAGCATTATGACAATGATTCTTCCCTAAAGTCTTACTTAGTAAAGATCAGAAAAGAAAAGAAAAACCATGAGAAAGTAAAGGATTACAGAAAAAATGAGCAAGACAAAGAGATAAAAGAACAATTAAAAATAACAGAGACTTGTAAAATGCAAGTTGTAAAGAAAAAGAGCACAACAGATGTTATGAATGAAAAGAAAGATTTTATTACTCATGAGACAAAAACTAAAAGAAATCAAACACATGTATATGAAGACATCTTTTCTAGAGCTCCAGAAGAAAATGATGAAGAGAAGATTGTAAAACAGACAGTAAAATCATTGAGAAGCTCATTTGAAAAAATGGGAGTAAAAGATACAGTCCAAAAAACAGATAAAAGCTGGGAAATGAATGGAAAGGGAGTATGGGACCAGAAGAAACGACAGACAGCAAAAGAACAACATCCAATGCAAGCAGGTGAGAACATATATTTTATTACACTTTTCCCAAATATCATGACACATTTCTTGAAAATTATGTTCTTATTTCTCTGCTCTAAACACTGTCTCAGAGTCCATACAGAACAGACAAACAAAACCTGGCGAGTGCAGAGATCTCAGGATTGTTGTAGTGGGGAAAACTGGAGCTGGAAAGAAGGCAACAGGAAACACTATAATGGGACAAAAAGTGTTTAAAGAAGCATTATCTCCTAAATCTGTGACTAGGAAATGCCAACACCATCAGCAGAAGGTGAAAGGTCGCAACATCTTAGTGATCGACACTCCAGGACTGTTTGATACATCAGTCTGTGAAGAACAACTGAAAAAAGAGATTGAGAAGTGTGTGGAGATGTCTGCTCCTGGTCCTCATGCATTTCTGCTGGTCATCAGACTGGACGTGAGATTCACAGATGAAGAGAAAAACACAGTGAAATGGATTCAGAAGAACTTTGGAGAAGATGCTGCATGTTACACTATCATTCTGTTTACTAGAGGAGATCAGTTAATAACATCCATAGAGGAGTTTCTGACCGAAAACAAGCAGATTAGAGAACTAGTCATAGAATGTAAAGGCAGGTATCATGTTTTTAATAACACAGATGAAAAAAATCAATCACAGGTCACTGAACTGCTGAAGAAGATAGACAGAATGGTGATGGAGAACAGAGGAGAGCATTACACAAATGAGATGTACGAGGAAGCACAAAAAGTTGAGGAAGAAGAGAAGTGGAGGAGAGAGAAAGAGGAGACATGGGGAAAAGAAGAAAAGATAAGGCAGGAGGAAAGGAGGCAGCTGATGAACAAGGCTAAAAATGTGGCCTTAGTGGGAGTAGGTGCAGGAGCAGTAGTTGCTGGAGGTGCAGTACTGGCTGCTTCTGCTGGAGGAGTAGCATTATCTGCAGCTGTAATGGTAGGAGCAAAAGCTGCTCTAACTGCAGCACTGAGCTCTGTTCATAGCAAAGAAACACTATTTGAAGTGTTTAAGGCAGGGGGAGCAGCTGCTCTAGAAGCAACACTTGTATCTGCTACTGGCAGTCTGCCACTATCTAAAGATATAATGACGAGAATAGCAGCTGCTCTAGATGCAGCAGTGATCACTTCTAGTGATGCAGAGACACTACAGGAGGCTTTAATGACAGGAGTAGCAGCTGCTCTAGATGCAGCACTGAATGCACCTCCTGATGCACCTCCTGCAGAAGAAGTCAGTGCTGCATCTACTTAATCATATTTGAATTATTGCTAATGCTATGCTCTCTAGATTTCATATCATTAACAATAATTCAAACAACATGATGATTAGACAAAATATAAATAAAATAAATTTAGCAAAAAATGAAATGTCCTTTTTCAAGATACTGTATTTTATAAATAATTGAGTAAAATCCAAATAAACTCTAAAGATCTTTATTGCAAAAAATATTAAACAATATTTTTCATGCTTGTTCAATGAACCATAAACAATTTTTTTTTGCACATGCACCTGTGGAACCATCCTTAAGACACTTATGGTTTAATTACAGGTGGGAGAATATTAATGTCACAGTTCTAATAACCTAGGACATTAGAGAGGCCTTTCTACTGACTGACCACTTCTGCAGTGCCTGCTGCAGCAGGTGATCAGGAACCCTGGGCATCTTTCTTTCTGCTGTTTTTCAGAGTAATAAACTGCAATGTCCATAATGTAAGATGCCTGAGACAAAAGGACAGCTGCCTTGTCTTTGTATTGCCAGACCATATGCGACCATTGCCACCATCTCTCAGGACCTGAAGTGGGACAATCACGTAGACCCCATTGCTAAAACAGCCTAGCAGAGGTTGTATTTCCATCACCAACTGATGAAATTCAGCCTGCCACAGAAGCTGCTAAAACAGTTCTACTCTGCTATCATTGAGTCTGTCCTGTGTACATCCATATCTGTCTGGTTTGGTTCAGCTCCCAAATCAGACATCAAAAGATTACAACGGACAGTCAGGACTGCTGAGATGATTGTTGGTGCCCCCCTGCCCAACCTCAAAGATCTTTACATCTCCAGAGTGAGGAAAAGGGATAAGAAAATCACTTTGGACCCCTCACACCCAGCCCACTCTCTCTTTGAACTGTTGCCTTCTGGTTGGCGCTACAGAGCACCGACCACCAGAACAGCCAGGCACAAGAACAGTTTTTGGTAACACTTTATTTTAGGGTCTCTTAACTAGTTGCTTATTATCATGGATATTACTAGAATATTAGCCATTTAGTAGTAGTAATTAAAGGGATATTCCACCCCAAAATGAAAATTGTGTCACTAATCACTTACCCCCATGTCGTTCCAAACCCGTAAAAGCTTAATTTGTCCTCGGAACACAATTTTAGATATTTTGGATGAAGGAAACTGGGAGGCTTGTGACTGTCCCATTGACTGCCAAGTAAATTATACTGTCAAGGCACAGAATAGTATAAAAAGCATTGTCAAAATAGTCCATGTGCCATCAGTGGTTCAATCTGAATTTTATGAAGCGACGAGAATACTTTTTGTATGCAAAGAAAATAAAAATAACGACATTTATTCAACAATTTGTTTTCTCTCTGTCTCTGTCTGTCAGCGTAGCACCATTTTGGAGAGCATTCGATGGACACAAAGTGCGTACGCAATTCTCTGTCATCAGTAAAGCATGGATATGCTGTTTCCATTCAAATCAAAGCGTAAATAAACGTACAATACGTATCCATGCGTTACTGATGACAGAGAATAGCGTACGCACTTTGCGTCCATCGAATGCTCTCCAAAATGACGCTACGCTGACATTTTGAGTACAAAGTAAAAAACACCCAATTGCTGCTTGTGTTTTTCTTAAAATTCTGGACATTCATTAATTCTTAGTGAAAATAAAAGGAAAATTGGGACATCAAATTAGTTAAGACTGAAACTTCAAGTTGTCCCATTTATAATGATATATGGCACTTGATGCTGACTGCTAGAATAGGTCTTAAAAAACAAGGAAAGAAAAGTGCAGGCGTGTCAGGTACCCCAAAAATGTTCTAGGTCTTTAAGGGTTAATGCCTTATTCTACATTCCTAATCCTTCCCAACACCTTAACTTAACATCTACCTTACTAATTATTAATAAGCAGCAAATCAGGATTTTATTGAGGGAAGAGTCGTAGTTAATAGTGAATAAGTGTTCCCTATTCTAAAGTGTTACCCAGTTTTTTTCCCCGCTGGCTATATTCAGCCTGAACAATTAAAACTTTGGTAACACTTTAGGTGTCCATAATAGAGTAATTACCTAGTTAAGTACTTAGTAGTAGCCGTTGTACTTACATGAAACAAAATGTACTTACCATGTGACTAAGTTATGGAACAGTTGCGCACATGTAACAGACTGATTATCGATACCGGTACTTATCGATACTGTTATCGATACTATTTGGTGCAAAAAGATATGATGTGAAGAGTTATTTTAATACTGCTGAATTTTAACAACTGTAGCAGTGAGTCAGCAGTGAGTTATTTTTCTCTTTGTGTTTTATTTCATTAACATTAAATGAATAGTTCACCCAAAAATGAAAATTGTCATCATTTACTCACTCTCAAGTTGTTTTAAACCTGAATGCATTTCTTTTCTTCTGTTGAACATAAAAGTTATTTTGAAGAATGTGGGAAACCAAACAGTTGCTGGTCCCCAGTGACTTCCATTTTTATTTTTTTCCCTACTATCAAAGTCAGTGAGGGCCAGCAACTGTTTGGTTATCCACATTCTTCAAAATATCTTCTTTTGTGTTCAGCACAAGGAAGAAATGAATACAGGTTTGGTACAACATGACAGAGTAAATAATGACAGTATTTTAATTTTTGGGTGAACCATCCCTTTAATGACAATCGGCAGCATGTTCAGTACTGTCCCTTTAAAAGCAAGCATCCGTTTCAAATGTTTATTTTCACTTCAGCCATAACGGTTTTTATATGTAATCCTTGTGTGTTTTGACAGTATTAGCGCAATCAGACGTTAACTAAGATAACTAAGTAATCAGGTGCTGTTTGACCGGCCTTTTGGTGTATGCATGCTTCAAGTGTAAGCACTCTGAATAAGAATCAGAACAGCGCGCGAATTAAATGTTTAACACGCAAATAATGTACTTTTGTCACTGCGAATAGGTGCAGTGTCTCGTGAGTGTAACTCTACAGCTGAATTAACATTTGATGAATGTGTCTCACGAGTTTCAGTTGGAGCTGGAGCCGGGAGACATAGTAAATACAGCGCATTGCTTGAGGTAGATGTTGTTTTGTTAGTAAATGTTTCATTATATTACTAGTATCCTTTGTTCATTATTACACTACTGCATATATTGCATCTGACACTGGTGTTGCTGATTTTTGTCACGTGAGCCCACACTTTCGAACGTTTCACTGTTACCGCAAACACACACAGCGCTTGCGCATGCGCACGGATATTACACGCACGTCGAGCAAACGTCGGCCACATCATTCAGTGAAGGAAAATGACAAGCAGCAGCTTCTAATTTGTCATTAACATTGAAGTATACAAAGATAAAACAACAAACAATAAGCTACTTAAAATAAAGTGTATCAAGATTGTACTTAAGTGTACAAGTAGCTGTGTAACAGACTCGGACTGTTACATATGTGTAACAGTAGCTGCCTATTACATCTACATAATAACAAACTGTAAGTAGAGGATGTTCCGTAACTTAGTAGTAGCCATTGTACTTACATGAAGCAAAAATGTACTTATCATGCAACTAAGTACTTAATTAGGTAATTACTCTGTATTATGACACCTTAAAATAAAGTGGTACCAAAACTTTCATATACATTGTCCATCATAACTGACATATTTACACATAGAATTTGAAATTTGTACATTTGTAAACTGCACACTTGTAAATGGCATCCCTGTATATTCATTTAAACAATAAATTTTTTCCCCTATACTTCTACTTCTGTATATAGTGCTATATTTCTTTCTTAAGTTTTCTTATATTAGTGTTATATTTCATCTCTACTGTGTTATTCATATGTACTGTATGTCTGCACTATGTCCGTACTTTCTATTGCACTGGAAGCTCCTGGTCAAGTCAAATTCATTGTGTGTGTAATGTAAACATACATGGAAATAAAGCTCTTTCTGACTTCTGAAATGAGGGCAATAGAAGCAATCAAAACAACAAAAGAGAAACAATATATAAGTGTTGTGACAAGTCCCATTTAGTCTAACGCAGTACACATAGCAAGTTTTTTTCTAATAAAAAGTAGATCGAAAAGAGATAGAATAGATTTGTTTATGTTAAAACAAATATTTGCATGTTAAGAAATTTGCTGGAGGTAAAACAGGCCTTCTTCCTTAAATAAATGTCATGTAGTATAACTTGAGATGTCCGTAATTATCCATAAATATAACTGAGTGCTGATAATAACAAGCAGAATCTCTGAAGAAAAGAGAAACAACAAGAACAGAAACAAGAGAAACACAAGAGCTACAAGTGACTTCCAATCACAGACTTAGATGAAATCAACTGAAATAAAAGAAGACATTAAATCTCTGATCTCAGCAGAGGATGATTAAACAACTCCACAAACAGCATCAGCAGCTTCACACATTACTAACCAGGGGTGTGTTTCCCAAAAGCATCGTTAGCTAACTATGGTGGTACGTTCCATTGAACTCTACTGGTAACAACGGAACTTGTGACCATAGTTGATTTTGGGAAACGCACCCCAGTTTGACTTGATTTCTGTCAGATGACTACAGAAGCTCTTATTGAGAAGGGACACTTCATTTCCAGTGATATCGTCAACTTGATCGTACAGATATTATTTAAACTGAACTGAGCTGGACGATGACATCATTGAATTCAATAATGAAGTGCCTTTAACTGAAAATTAAGTGTTTAATCTTGTCATTTTACATTATTGACACTATTTTCCTATTTTGATATTGGAAAGTTGCTTTGACACAATCTGTATTGTTAAAAGCGCTATATAAATAAAGGTGACTTGACTTCAGAAAAATGGATCATTGAATTCAATAATGAAGTGCCTTTAACTGAAAATTAAGTGTTTAATCTTGTCATTTTACATTATTGACACTATTTTCCTATTTTGATATTGGAAAGTTGCTTTGACACAATCTGTATTGTTAAAAGCGCTATATAAATAAAGGTGACTTGACTTCAGAAAAATGGATCAGCTCTGAACATCATAAAACAAGCTACTAAAAAGTAAAAAGAAAAACAATAAATGTAAACAATTCTAAGACATTTCAGCTGCATAATTGATTCATACCACAATGCATGCTGGGAGTCATGGAGCTCCCATCATGCATTACAGTCAACATGTCCTCCAACCAATAGGCCCGTATAGGTCGTTTGTCCAAATCCCTGAAATACGACCCATCAGAGCGTATGCTACAATTGCGCCCCTATCGGCAACATGACATTTTCATATTAATGTTTTGTATTATTTTATCTGTGTCGTAGTTCGGGTTTCTTGTAGCTCGGTTGGTAGAGCATTGTGTTATACGAAGATATGTATATACGTGATCATGCGATCATGGGTTCGATCCCAGAGAATGCACGCGCTCATAAAATGTGCACTAAAAATCATGATTTTGCATGATTCCTGTAAGGGGTAGGGTTAGGTGTGGTCATTCGTACGAATTAGCCACCTAGTAAAATATGTATGAATACTGTGAGATCGGTGTAAAAAGTCCACATATTGCATTTAAATAAACACGCATTTTGATTGGTAATGACAGTCATACGTCATTTCATGACGACAGACGCAACACGAGACTGTCATTATTTTTACGCGCGCTAGAGGGCGCTTAAATTTAAAACGTAAATATAGGTCGTAATAAGGGCTTGCACAAACCTATAGGGTCGTTTTTTGTTGGAGGACAGGCTGATTACAGCATGAAGCTTAACACTGATTGTCACTATTGTTGAGATTCATACTAATAGCTAATAACTTCTTTTCATTATTCTTCAGAGTATCTAGACATTACTACACTGCTTATCTTCATGCTGTTGTGTTACTGGTTTGGTAGCACAATTTTTAAACAGTAAAAACAAAACGATAATGAGTAATAAATAAATGGTAACACTTTAGATTAGGGGACACATATTCACTATTAACTAACTTTTCCCTCAATAAACTCTTAATTTGCTGCTTATTAGTAGGTAGTTAAGTTTAGGTATGGGGTGGGGTTAAGAAATCTAACATGTGAGGTAACACTTTATTTTAGGGTCTCTTACCTAGTTGCCTATTACTACAATATTAGCCATTTATTAGTAGTAATTAAGCACATATTAATGCTTTATTCTACATGACCTTATTCTACTTCCCTAAATCTACCCAATACCTAAACTTAACAACTATCTTCCTAACTATTAATAAGCAGCAAATTAAGAATTTATTGAGGGAAAAGTCGTAGTTAATTGTGAAGTGTTCCCTATTCTAAAGTGTTACCATATATGGTCATGCAGAATAAGGCATTAATATGTGCTTTTTAAGTAAATAAACAAACAATATGCATGATAATAAGCAACTAGTTAATAGTGAGAATTGGTCCTTAAAATAAAGTGTTACTGAATAAACAGCCAGATCACCTGATGCTGCTCTGTCTTGCCTGCCACAGTAGCATTATTTTTATAGTTCTCCAAACACATGTAAACCATATGCAACCTCACACAGTAGCAGTTATTCATTGAATGAAGACACTGGCTGTCGTGTATTGGGAACTAAGTTTGTTAAATCATTTATTAACATTCTTTAAAGAAGCTCAGCTCCACTATAATCTCATAGAGAAAAGATCACACACACGCCCCTGATGTTATAACCTTTAAATCAGGGCTATTGATGTATAGAACAGTGTACACTCTGAATTTACGTTAGAATCAAAGGTTCTTTCACACTGCTCAAACAACAGGTGACATGAAGACAATACAGAAACAAATTTAGAAAGAGGGTGGGTTAGTACTTGTTTGGATTGTAGAACATTTCTAATATTTTTTTCTGCGGTGTAGCTCAAATCCAGGTGTCACAGGACTAATCTTCAGTTGCATGGCCAGAAACAAGTCTTTGGGCGTGTCATGATGAACAGGATGAGCAAGATTCCTGTTTTTGATTTTCAGCGAAGAAGGAGAACACTAAGGGTTAAGCTCAATATGCACTGTATAAAAAAAAAAGAAAAGCATGGCTCAGATATTGCTCTTTAAGTAAAGCAACATTCAGCATATTATCAATGAATCTTGTTCGATATAAAGAGGCTCTACTCTTGGTACAATGGTAACCCACAAAACACAAAATATGTTTTATTGAAAATGATAGTTTGGTTTGCTTTCATTTGCTTTCATTTTCGGTTGGTATTTGCTTTCATTTGGCAGTTTTCTTCTTAAAAAAAATCACAATGACGATTTTTAATAGACATCTCATGTTAACATTATATTTTTGCACATGAAAATCATGAAAATTGTCTTTATTCTAAGGAAAATGTGTTTTTTTTCAGTAAATGGAAAATGTAAATTTGGTGTGAATGCATGCATTTTTATGAAATTTCACAATTTTGTTATTGTAAAGAAATTGTGTAACTACGCTTTTTCTTTGTAAACATTACAATAATCTAATCTTGAGGTCATGAACGCATGAATTAATGTTTCCTTTTTTACATTGAGAGCATAGGTCATAATTTAGATATATTTTTAAGATGGAAAAATGCAGTTTTACAAATGCTAGAAACATGTTTTTCGAAGGAAAGAATGTAGCTGAAATAAGGCCATAAAACCCAAACTGAATAGTCCTGAACAAGACTTTTGAGTAATCAGTCTTGTAGGCTAGAATATTTACTTCACAATGACTTGAAAATCATCCTGCTTACTCATTCACAGAAAAAAAAAATATATTGATATATCTTTTCTAAGACTTTTTTGTTTTGTGATAGAAAGCCATATGCGAGGGAGTGACAATGGCAATGTATGTTTAGTGATTCACACTTAAGAGACAAAGGGCCGTCCCCTAATGGGCCATCAGTGTGACTGTTACTTTGAGGGAGGTAACAAAGAATGTGAGGAGAGTAAAATAATGTAATTGGTTATATTTGTTATATATGTAATAAAAAATTATTTGTTTTTGATCATTTGTATATTATTTACAACACAGTAACATGTTAATCAAAACATACATTATGTAGGTCAAAGACACATTATTGTGCACACTGATCTTACCACAGAGATGTGAACAGAATTTGTGTCATTCCTGAAAACAGATTCTGTTCAGCAAGTGAAACAAGTAAATCATACCTGATTTTTAAGTGTTTGCTGCTTCTTTCCATGGATTCAATAAAAGACATGGAGCTTATTTTACCGTAGAATATCAGTGTAGTTGAACATCTAATGTTGGTACAGTGCTCTCAGAGGAAAACAGTTAACATCTCTGAGCATGTTAATATCAGGAGCATCTGTATTTTATATATATATATATATATATATATATATATATACATATATATATATATATATATATAAGTGTTATAGCGCATTAATGCAGGCGATTAAATTTTTCAGTTTAACGCGTCAAAAATATTTAACGCCATTAATGCAGGGGCGGGGCTAATGTTGGCCACCCACTCACAACTGCTGCCTCTGTCTCATTTTTCTTGATAAGAAGTGCATTATTTAGTCACAGAAAGTCTTTACGACCACATCAATGTCCTGGTAAGTTAAGTCATGAAGTTACCAAAAAGGTGATTAAAGCTGCCTTAAAACTGTGCATGCATGTAATATGTTATTTGAATCACATTTAAGAACATGTCTCTGAAATGGTTTCCCAGCATCCCAGAACTGTCTCCCTCATCTAACACACGATTCAAATAGTCAGCTCATTAGTAGGGTCAGAAAAGGTAAAGAGATTTGAGAGAAAATATGATTTGGTGTCAGATCTGCGTCATGTTCAGCAGCAACATCTCTTAAAGAAATAGCACCCAAAAATAACCTAATAACCAGCTGCTGTGATATCTGTTCATCAAAGAACAAAAGAAAAAAGAGGAAATCAATAACTTTTATAGCTTTAAGGATTCACCATTTAGAATTTAGTGTTTGATAACTTTATTCAATTTCTGTATATTTCCTACTTGCTGAAGGGCTCAGGTAAATATGACATTTATTATAATGGGTTTATGTGAAGACTGTTTACTTACAGAATTTAAGTTCACTTAAATTAGAAGTTATTTTATTAAAGTCTAATAAATGTTAAAATTGATAGCTCTCAATTATACTGTTATGTTGAATGGCTATTGTCAATGATTAAATATTAGGGAAAAAAGAACAATTTTATAGAGATGTCAGTAGTATTGGTATCAGTGATACTGGCCTTCAGTCATAAAAAAGAAAGAAAGATGCCATTAATCAAATATTAAAAATATACTGTCTTTATGTTGTTTCTACATTAACTTGAAGATTGAATTTGAAATTATTACAATATAAAAGTATATTTAAAAAGTTTAATGTTAGGTGGGATTAATCACGATTAATTTCAGAAAAAACGTGATTAATTAGTTAATTTTCTTTATCGATTGACAGCACTAATATATATATATATATATATATATATATATATATATATATATATATACACACATATACATACATACACAACATAGATTCAATATAACAACAAATAAATGTGCAATTTAAAAATGTAGAGATAAATAGACCAAAAAGATCCGCACTCATCCAAACAGCCCAAAAAGGCTTAACATTTATTACCCAGAGGTCATAAACAGTGCAACAAGGTGCAAAGGTGCAACAGTGCAAAACGTTTTCGGGTAATACACTTCAATATACAAATACATACAAAAACAATTTTTTTTCAATATATACAAAAACTATTTTTTTTCCCTTTTCTTTGCATCAGTTTTTATATACAATAAGTAAACACACTCTTTACAGTCTCACCCCATACTCTTAAATTATTATAAAAAACAATTCAAAGACAATTCTTCATTCATACCAAGAGGATGTAAACTTTTAAGATAAAAGATCCACCTACATTCCTTCTGCAGGAGTCTACGTTCCAAATTTTTACATGCGGCACATTTAAGACAAGGATAAAGACCAACATCCTTACTCATTTGTCCATCGATACCATCCCTGACATAACTATCCGATTTAACTAAAAAGTCCTTAAAGGGATAGTTCACCCAAAAATGAAAATTCTGTCATCATTTACTCACCCTCAAGTAGTTCCAAACCTGTATGAATTTCTTTGTTCTGCTGAATACAAAGGAAGATATTTTGAAGAAAGTTTGTAATCAGGCTGTTCTGGGGCACCATTGACTTCCATAGTAGGAAAAAAAATACTATGGAAGTCAATGGTGCCCCAGAACTGCTCTGTTTCCCACATTCTTCAGAATATCTTCCTTTGTGTTCAGCAGAACAAAGACATTCATACAGGTCTGGAACTACTTGAGGGTGAATAAATGATGACAGAATTTTCATTTTTGGGTGAACTATCCCTTTAATATTCCTTGCTCTGTAATGAGAAAAAAGGGGGAGATCCGCAAAAATCGTTTTATCCACCGGATCACTGTATATACCAATGTTTCTTAATGATATCCTTAATGGCATAACTATACGTAGAGTATGTAGTAGTACATGCTACGGAGTAAGATTTCGGTTTAGATGATCTACAGACAACATTTCTTACCCTATTCAAAGCATCATCCAGTCACTTACTTGGATAACCCCTTAGACAAAAACGCTTATACACCTCGATCACTTTTTGTTCAAAATCAGATTCCGCACTACAAATGCATTTTAAGCGAAGGAACTGAGTATAAGGTACCCCCTTCTTCAAATGAGTTGGGTGGGCACTTGACGCATGTAAGATGCTGTTTTTGTCCGTTGGTTTACAATACAAGGTTGAAGATAATTCTCCAGACTCAAAAAGTACTCTTGTATCTAGAAAAGCAACTGAGTGTTGATTTCTACATTAAATTTAATTGACTCAATCATATTGTTTAACAAACCCACAAAATCATTAAACAAGTCTTTTGAACCCCTAAAGATACAAAACACGTCATCCACATATCTCTTCCACATGACAATATTTGTCAAAAAAGGGTTATTATTCCAGATGTATCTTTCCACTAAAATAATTATTTTCCAACAGTTACATGATCATATCAATAATAAAATCTGATGGTGGGGATTTTTCAACCCTTTCATCCAGAAAATATTTTATCGCTACTATCCCTTTATTGTGTGGAATATTCGTGTATAATGAGACCACATCATTCGTAGATAAAAAAACCTCAGACTCCTCATGATCATCAATACTGATATCAGCAAGTTGTTTAAAAAAAAATCAGTGGTATCTTTCAAATATGAAGGAAGAGACTCTACCAAAGGTCTGAGTATACAATCCACATACTGTGACATAGGTTCCATAAGACAGTCATTAAAAGCTACAATAGGACGCCCTGGTGGTTTCTGCGCCAGACTTTAGGCAAAGCATACATCACAGGAATTACAGGAAAATCTTTTGTTAAAAATCTAAATTCTGATTAATTTATCAGACCTCTTTGATGTGAATCCTGTAAAAATGCATTAACCTCTTTCTTAAAGGTTTTTCTTAAAATCCCACTATTGCCTTTAAGAAAGAGGTTGATGCATTTTTACAGGATTCAAATCAAAGAGGTCTGATTTGGAACGTAGAGTCCTGCAGAAGGAACGTAGGTGGATCTTTGATCTTAAAAGTTTACATCCTATTGGTATGAATGAAGAATTGTCTTTTAATTGGTTTTTATAATACTTTAAGAGTATGGGGTGGGACTCTAAAAAGTGTGTTTACTTATTGTATATAAAAACTGATGCAAAGAAAAGAAAAAAAAATGTTTTGTATGTATTGAAAAAAATAGTTTTTATATGTATTTGTATATTAAGTGTATTATGGTAATGGAATACATACTTTAATGAGCGCAGGTGTGTGCCTTTTAGCACATGGCACTGAGGAAAGGGTAATACCCGAAAACGTTTTGCACTGTTGCACCTTTTTGCACTGTTTATGACCTCTGGGTAATAAACGTTAAGCCTTTTTGGGCTGTTTGGATGAGTGCGGATCTTTTTGGTCTATTTATCTCTATTTTTTGGATCTATGCACCTGTATATTGTTGATCTACTGGACTTTTGAACGAATGTGTGGCGCTATAGTCTTCTCTATTTTTGATCAATTTAAAAATGTAACTATACTATGCATGCTTTCATCAATATTACATTAAAAAAAGTCAATTAAATATTATTTTAAATAATTAAAAATTTCATTTATGCTGGTAAGGGTAAGGTTTTTGGCCTGTCCCCCACTATGATTTTTCTTTTTTAGCTTTTCATTTGCAAAATGAAGGCAAAATTATACACAAATCACATTCTCACACAAAAGTCTCATTGTTTAGCAATGTTTTTGCCATAAGTATGCTTTTTTCTATAAAATAATTCATTTCATTGGTGTCGCCTGATTTCATGACAGCCCTGTTACCCTCATCAAAAAAACCCTTGTAAAGTAATGTGCATTCAAGTGACATCAGTTCTAGGAGGTTACAGCATCTCCTCAACCAGGATTCCTACACTTAAAACACAAGCATGTTTCTCTCACTCCTCTATAATTTCTCTCACTCCTCTCATGCAATGTCAATCCTGTTACCATTTTTAAATGTAAATTTAAACAATTATTATGTATATTTAATATAATCAACATCCTTTCAAAGTGTACAGTATATGCTTTTGTGATCTTGACTATTAGCTAGCAATTAGCAAATTTGTTTGAAATCGTCAAACCTGTTACTGTCAACCTTTTACTTTTTTTTACTAGAGGACAGTTAAAAGCATTCAAATGATTCAAAGCACCAAATGCGAGTAGAATCAGTGCTGAAACGTGTTACTCGACCTGGTAACTTTTTATGAATGGTGGTTAGAATTTGAGATTGCTAGTGCTGTCATAAAATTCGCAACGGCTGTGATGTAATTCTATAATAGGCTGTAGTCTGATGCACTACATGTCTGCTGTTACAGTACTGTGTTTAGTTTTGATTCACTGTTAGTGCTAGCTGCACTGCGCTTGGTTTGAGCCGCTTTAATTTGCATTTGGGAACGCAACATTCAACATAAATCTGCTGTTGTTTACAAAGAGAAGTTTAAGTGTCACTTGGTGCTTCAGAAATCATTCTAATATGCTGATTTGCTGCTCAAGAAACATTTCTCATTATTATCAATTTTAAAAACAGTTTTGCTGCTTAATATTTTTGTGGAAACAACGATATCACTCAAACATTTGTATAAGACTTAAAAAGAGAGAGAAATTAGGAATTTTATTCATCATGCATAAAAGTGATAAAAAGTGAGTGAAGACATTTAAAATTATTTCTATTTAATAAATGCATTAACAAATTTAAATAATATATTTGACAAATCCAAATAAATGCTGTTCATTAAACTTTCTATTTATAAAAAAAATCCTGAAAAATAAAGTGTATCACCATTTCCACACAAAAAATGAAGCAGCAAAAAACATTTTCAACATTGATAATAATCAGAAATGTTTCTTGAGAGTCTGTAATGATAAACTGTAATGTAAAACTGTATAACTGTAAAATAAATTGTAATGATTTCTAAATGATCATGTGACATTGAAAACTGGAATAATGATGAAGACAATTCTGCTTTGCATCACAGGAATAACATTAAATTTTATAATATATTAAAATCAAAAACTCTCTTTTATTTAAAAAAAGTGGAATAATATTTGACAATATTGCTGTTTTTTTTTTTTTACTTTATTTCGATCAAATAAATTCAGCCTTGATGAGCAGAAGATATTTATTATGATATTTACTTATATTTTATCATTTTATATTACCGTATTGTCCCGAATATAAGACGACCCTGATTATAAGACGACCCCACTTTTTCCAGATGTACCTTTTGGAAAAAGGCTTTTTGAAAACCAAATCTTGTTTGTTTGTTTTTTCTCTCTCTCTGTAAAACACTTTTTCTTAAATTATTTTGAAATTGCATATTTTTCCTATTTTAATTTTTGTTTTGAAAGTATGGTAAATATTGGTGAAATGTACCAACAATGACATTGAAAAATATACACTTTTTGATATACCATTGAAATAACAGGTAGCCCATCTGAATTATATAACAGTCTATCCATCTCATAGTAGCCTACCAAAATTTTATTAACAGTAGAAGTTAAATCTTATTGTAGTCTTCAAATCTGGGTACTGTCTTATGTTTTAAAATCACTTACAGAGGAAGTTTGTTCCCATCAGGCTAACATGACAGTAAGGACTCGTGCCGCTGTAAGCTTTTCTTTTTCTGTTGATTTCATTTGCGACACACATACATTACACATTTCATGGCACACTCGTTTTATGCGTTTTTGGCGCCACCTATTGTTGTGGGTGTATTACTGACATGTCAAAGTCTAGACCCCGAATATAAGACAACCGCGTTTTTTCATATGTATTTACAAGAAAAAAACATTGTCTTATATTCGGGTCAATACGGTATATAGAGCAGGGATCCTCAAATCTGGCTCGCGAGATCCACTTTCCTGTAGAGTTTAGCTCTTACCCTAATCAAACACACCTGACCATGCTAATCAGTGTCTTCAAGATCATTAGAAAATCACAGGTAGGTGAGTTTGATCAGGGTTGGAGCTAAACTCTGCAGGAAAGTGTATCTCGCGAGCCAGATTTGAGGATCACTGATACAGAGTATGAAAACATCATTGTGTCGTAAGACATTTAGATCATTTTCATTCATTTTAGTCAGGAATTATAGTTTGGGAAAAACCCAGCTTTATGTCACAATAACACGTTAACTAATACAAAAAAGAAACATTACTTACTCATCAGAATGATCTCCTCCGCTGGATCAATCGTCAAGCTTTGTTTACATAGGTGATGTGGGTGTTTACATGGCGCGTGTCTCACGTGGAATATTGTATTATCAAAAGCGAAAGTAGCTTGTGGGTGTGATCATATTAAAAATAATTAGCTCAGACAGCAGAACTGTGCATCGCGTGGGTTTCATACAGATTACTTTATCACAGAATATTTGTATTCCATAAGACTTACTTCATTTAAAAGTAGACATTTCAAGCTTTCTATAGATATATTTCTCATGTCTGTGTGTAAAGTTTTGCACTGTTGCATTCGCTGAGAGTTCTAAAGACAGCGCCGGTGCAACCATCAACCCCAGGGAGTTAAAGGCAGGGTAGGTGATTTGGTTCAAAAACATTTTTTGTTATACTGGTCGAAAGTCTCTTCACATCCTGATAGCAATCACTAAGCTATGTTGTCTAAATGAATTTATATGTATTTATATCGTCTGTGGAAGGCATAGGTCCATAAAAAGTTCGTCCATTCAAAATATTCGGTAATAACATATATATTCATAATAACATTATGATTGGCTGTCCTGCCTGCCTGTCAAAATATGTATTTGCATACTTCTGTGCACCCTGTTTGCGCAGGCATGATACATCATCAGCGCAGTCTAGCGAGAATGGAAGATGCTGTTATCGTTATATTATGGGCTTTGTACTGTAATGTTTTCTCACTGGAGAATGAGACATGAAGTAATCTGATAACACTGCATTTAATCCTCCACTAACGCTATTGCTTATCGTGTCGCAGATTGGTCTCTGGTCTGGCTGAGCGTGTTCATATGTTTTGGAGGAGGCATGGCTTTGCAAAGTGATTATACAGGTAGGGTGGGTATTTTGCTTTCAAAGTTATCTTTCTATCGCTGGCCTTTCTGAAATCGCTTACCCTGCCTTTAATCATTTAATTATCTCATTAACTGCTGCACTGCTTCAGATAGCTATCTGATTTGTTAAAACGGTTCCATTTACACTTGGCCACATAAATGTGTCTTGAATTCCCATGGTATATTTCAAATTAAACAGAGTTCACATCAACGATATCAATAAGCTGCATTCATTGTCAGCTAATTTCAAGATCAAAGACCACAACTGCAGAGAAAGGAGCAACAGTACTCGTAAGATAATTCAGTCTTACTACTTTTAATGAAGATTATTGTGTTGAGGCTACAAGGACCTTTGACAACTGATATCATTTGAGAAAGTGATATGGTCATGGAATATGGTCAAGACCTGCCTGGAACTACATTCGCCGTACGTTTCCCTGAAAACAATTGCATACCGTAGAACATTCATCAGCGAATCAGATTTAAGCATTCAACAGTCCCTTAGTATAATATGTGACCCTAGACCACTTGTAGCAATAGCCAAAAATACATTGTATGGGTCAAAATTGTCCATTTTTCTTTTATGCTAAAAATCATTATTATATTAAGTAAAGATAGTTTGTAAATTTCTTACTGTACATATATTAAAACTTCATTTTTGATGAGTAATATGCATTGGTAAGAACTTCATTTGGACATATTTAAAGGCGATTTTCTCAATATTTCGATTTTTTTGCACCCTCAGATTCCAGATTTTCAAATAGTTGCATCTCAACCAAATATTGTCAATAGAAAGCTGATTTATGATTTATTCAGCTTTGAGATTATGTATAAATCTCAATTTCGGAAAATTGACACTTATGACTGGTTTTGTGGTCCAGGGTCACACATATTCTATTCTCATAGAACACACATTTCAGTAATGTAAGATCAAAGGCTTATGTTGTCAATGTACAGAAACATATATAATACAATAACATGAGATCAATAAATGGACTTAAGAAAAACTGCTAACAGTGTCAGTAACAGTCAGTAATAATGTTAACAGCAGGAGATATTAAACATACACACCAAAATAATTTACAGAGCAATTAATTACAGTTCATATCAGTAATTTATTCCTGTTTGAATTATGGTTTTCACCCTTGTACTAACATTGAGAAAAGCTGAAAAAAGTAGTTTTAGAACAACAAAACTACTCTCCATTATCCTCACCTACTCTATTAAGAGGCACCCTTGCAGTAATTGAAGCTATTTATGCATGCTTTGCTGATTTTCTACTCCTTTTGTTTGTTTAGCATTATCTACAAAAACTGTTACACCTCCTCCTGCAAGTGCTGCTCCTCCTGCTATTAAAGCCGCAGGCAGAGCCACTCCTCCAGCAGTAAGCATTACTGCACTTCCAGCAACTGCTGCTCCTGCACCTGCTCCTGCTCCCACTAAGGCTACATTTTTAACCATGTTAATCATTCTCCTTTTTTCATCATTCCTGATCTTTTCTACCTCTTCCTGTTTCTTTCTCTCCACTTCCTCTCTCCTCCTTTTCTCTTCTTCCTCAACCTTTCTCTGAGCCTCCTTGTACATCTTATTTGTGTAATGCTGTCCATCATTCTCCATCACCATTCTGTCTATCTTCTTCAGCAGTTCAGTGACCTGTGATTGATTTTCTTCCTCTGTGTTATTGAAAACATGATAACCACCTTTACACTGACTAACTAGATCTTTAATCTGACAGTTTTCTGTTAGAAACTCTACAATATTTATTTTCATCTTCTTTAACTCATCTCCTCTAGTGAACAGAACGATAGTGTGACGTGCAGCATCTTCTCCAAAGTTCTTCTGAATCCATTTCACTGTGTTTTTCTCTTCATCTGTGAATCTCACGTCCAGTCTGATGACCAGCAGAAATGCATGAGGACCAGGAACAGACATCTCCACGCACTTCTCAATCTCTTTTTTCAGTTGTTTTTCACTGACTGACGTATCAAACAGTCCTGGAGTGTCGATCACTGAGATGGTTTGACCTTTCACCATCTGCTGATGGCGCTGGCATGTCTGTGTCACAGATTCAGTACAAAATTTTTCTACAAACATCTTCTGTCCCAGGATGGTGTTTCCTGTTGCGCTCTTTCCAACTCCAGTTTTACCCACCATCACGATCCTGAGATCTGATAAGATGAAAGGACAGATGGAAAGTCATGTGAACATGCTAAATAAAGTTGCATGCTTTATAAACAGTAAAAAAATAAATAAACTCTTAATAATATAAGTTCTAATGCAGTGCTGTTAAAGGTGAACATATTTTGCTGGTCAAGTTTTCAAAGTTCTGATATTTCTTTCTCAATTAGTCATGTTCAGGAATGGCTTGTATCCATCACGCTTTAAAATTAATCATTAAAACAATCAGATGTGAAGTCTCGTCTACACAAGCAAGACATTTTCAAGAAATGTGCGGTGGCTGAGAGAGATCAATATGTTGTGAAAAAATAATAATTTAAATACAGAAACGTGCTGCAAATATGCACAGACCACATCGGAAATATTTAAGGGAATGGCAACATGATAAACCTGGCTGGGACATGATTATTAATGTCTACTCTTAAAGGTGAGATTTTTGTTTATTTTAACAAGCTGATCATATGATTCCTTAGCTTTTTGGGATATTATTAGCCTAAACAACCTGACGAAACTTTACTGTAACTCTGAAATGTTATGTAAGCTGGCTAACTTTTACAACTTCCCTTACGAAAATGGTTTTACAAAAAAAAAAAAGTACAATTTGACCATGGTTTTACTACACTAACCATAGTTTAACCATGGTATTTTCACAACTATGGTTATACAAATGCCAATCAATACACCAAGAAAAATGGTTAATACGCTTTTACTATAATAAAACCATGGTTTTTGTAAGGGTTGTTGGGGTACCCTTGAAACATTTCCATTGTGGTCTCTGCTACTTGCAGTGCTTTTGTGTATTTGGTCAAGTTGTGCATATTTGCACCGCATTAATATGTGTATTTCTACCACATGTGCTGTCAAACTTATTTGTTTTCTTAATTTGCTGTTGCTTGCATGTGGTTTCTTAAGTTGCAGCACGTTTTGTTCTCAGACACCGCAGAAATGTGTCATGACATTTAAATAAAGTTAAAAATATAAAATATTTTAAATAGTTTTCTAACTTTTCACCTGCTTGGCTCAGATTTTTGTCTGCTGTAATCTGATTTTTCTGCAGAAGTGTTCCTTGTCGGCGGTATTTTCCGCATTGCTCTGGTGTCTGGTCTGTATTTTGTTCCCCCATTCTTTCAAATGCATTTCTTAATGAATTGTCAACCTTTTGTTTTAACAGCTTAAATTCATCACTCTTGTTCTCTTGTGAAAGCCATTCTTCTACACGAGTTCCCCCCTTTTTTTTTGCATGAAAAATAACATTTTCATGTTCTTTTTCAGTTACAACATTTGTTGCCTTCTTTTCCATAAATGACTCTTGTACTATTTTTATTTGCTCTTGTTTAGAACGTTGCTCATTTTTTCTGCAATCCTTCTTCTCTTGGGTTTTCTTTTCTTTTCTGGTCTTTACTAAGAAAGACTTTAGGGAAGAATCATTGTCATAATGCTGGTGATTGTTCTGTTTGATGAGTTCATCAATCTTCTCTAGAAGTTCAGTGATTTGTGTTGGATCAGTCGCTCTCTTACTGTTGATCACATGATATTTACCTCTACATTGACTCATTAGCTCCTGAAATTTACTACTAAACTTTAAGTCCATCCATTCTTTGTTTGATATTTTTTCTCTTCCAGTGAACAAAACCAGGTTGAAGTTCAAAGCTCGAGCTCCAAAGTTCTCCTGAATTTGCTCCACAATGTTCCTCTGCTCCTCTCTGAAGGTCTCTAGGTTGATGATGAGAAGAAATACGTGAGGACCAGGTTGAGAGAGATACAGAGTCTTTATCATTTCATTCTGCAGCTCTTCATCTGTCAGATGAGTGTTGAAGAATCCTGGAGTGTCGATGATGGAGATGTTTCTGTCTTCTACTCTTCCTCTCTGTATCTCACTCTTTCTGGTTCTGCTCTGTTTAAATGCCTCTCGACCCAGTATTGCATTTGCTGTTGAACTCTTTCCAGATCCACAGACTCCCAGCAGCATAATCCTCAGCTCCTGTGAATCACCTGTCAAACAGTTTATGTCATTAGTTGAAGCTCTTGTTGATCTGTAATGCTCATGTGATTGTGCCTTTTTTCACCCTCATTTTTATTTGCTATGTCACTCATGTGCTGAGATATAACTTGTGTGTTTACACCTACCACATTTTATTAACATGTTGTGCTCTGCATCTCAAAAGAGCTTTACTGTGACTGCAAATATTGCAGTAGAACCTTAGTGAACAGACGCAAAAAATAATTGCAGGACAGCACATTCCTTAGCAGAATCTAAGGAGCCTCCTCTCAGCCACGCTCTGGTCGTAAAATTAATGAATGACCAGCACCGCGCACATTGTCTCCAGTGTCCTGTCATGCCCAGAACAGAACAGAACACTGTTGTTTCTTATCACTTAAACATAATTTGACTAAACAGCAGTACAAAGAACTTTTATCTGGACACGCTCCAGAACAGACACTCTCAGAACTTCCTGGCCGTTTATCCGTAATTCAATTATTTTATCAACAAGGGAAGACTGTTTTACGCCAGACGTCTGAGTTAAGAAAATCGCCAGATCTATGCAACGTGACATTTTCATGACCCCGGACAGCTCCCCTCTCGTTCTCCCTCTTTTTCTCTTCTTTGACAGACTCAAACTTGTATAAAGTGTTCCAAAAGGACAAATAATAATTGCTGCTGCCATTAAAATCAATATATATATATACGATATATAGACAATATGTATATTAAGGGTGTATTTGAGGTCTTCTATAAGCGTGCTGTGTTATTGGAACCAATGGTATTTTTGTAATCTTTTGACGTATGATTTTTCCCTGTAAGCAGATCACTAGTGTTTAGTTTCATATGCTTGGTGTGATTATTCAGAATTTAGGATAGTTTAATCTATGCCTTAACCATGTAGTATATGAACTTAAGGTATGTAATTCGTGTATGCCAAATACCTGATGTTTGATGTTGCATGAAAGCGGATTTCATAAGCAGGAAGTTGGTGTGGATGGAAGTGGACTTTTAGCATCATAAGGCATGATTACAACACTTTTTAGAAATCTGCTTGGATATTTCCTCCATGTGACATATTTACTAACAGATAATATATGCACGGAAAGAAGCCATGCGGGGTGGGGCTCTGCCCCACAAGGACAATCTAATTGGGAGAAGCCTCTAGTGGGTGTACTAAAATCAGTCCGTTTAAAATGGACACAAAAGCTTTGCTTGCTCGCTGACTATCGTGAAACTTCGGCTTCGTCATTTGATCGCGCTGCGAAGCGCCCTCAGCCATATACCATCTGGCGAGAATCCACACATGCCTCCAAAGTTCTGACCAAAGAAACTTTAACACCTGAGGCCGCACAAGAACTCTAAGGCCTAAGGGTCACTTTACACTGCATGGTTCAAGTGACCCAATTCCGATTTTTTTCCTCCCATGAGGCACAGATCGGATATGGCCCACGACCGTGTAAGCAGGAAAAAAATCACATGGATTCCGATATTCTCAGATCGGTTTCAGGCCTCATTCATATGTGGAAATAAATCAGATTTGAATCGGATGCGGGCATTTGCGCCTGCCGTGTAAGCGGTCAGATCGGATATTCCGCTGTAAATGCGACTCCTCTGTCGTTGAAAAGTGAGTTTTTTAAAACATTTCGTGGTACAGACGTACCTGTAACAAATGAAACATCTCTAGTTGAGTAGCAGAGTATTAATTTCGTTCGTTTGTGTTACATAAAAGGCAATCTGACGCTGAAATGTGTTGCTTTTGAAATCACGCCGAGTGCTCGTTGCTGCTGTTGTTGTCAGTTACGGCTCGTGCACGGACAAACGCTTCAGTCCCATTCATTCCATTGAAACCACAAAATAAAATACACACAAACATGTCCCCGCCTTTGATATACAATCACTGATGAACGCATTTGGTTTTAATTACTAAAAAAAACACAAACGATGTGACATGCTTAATGTCTACCATCTGAGTATTATTCCACTCGCAAGCTTTCAGCGGAGCTGCGTACATCACTGTCCTGAAGATTTTGTACTAGGATATATAATTATTTTGATGTATAGATGTAACTATTGCATTAAAAACGTTTCTATATTAATTCCATGTCAATAAATTAAACTCGATGTACTATTCAAATTGATTTGTGATGGCATATATGCTATTTTTGGCTGTGTAAAATGCACACATCGGATACGGGCCACTTTTAAAAGAAATGTAAGCACGTTGTCCAAAAAATCGGATATAGTCACAAAATCGGAATTGGTCATCAAGACCTGCAGTGTAAATGCACTGCAGGTCTAAAAGAACTTCAAAGCATTACCACTCGAGTGTTGCCAGGAAGCCAACCACTCACAGCAGGGCTTTCCCAGTGACATCACACAAGGACGACATCAATAGCCAATCAACGGCCCCAGAGGTTCCCTTCGACCACACGGAGACACGCAAGGAAAAACACAGATCGCCTGCCAAACTCATTCTGACAGACAAGCAAGTAGCAATTATCTTCATGTCTCACTGAGCTGGTCTTAATCTTTAAAAGTAAAGATAAGGTTCTCTGCTCGTGATGTGCCCAGTTAGAACTTTCTCAAATAGCAAAAGAGTGCTAGACTTTCTTCAAATCGCAATGACTAATATGTGTATGTGTTTTGCTATTTAGTTTATTTAGTTCATGTATCTTAGGTTAGTAGAATAGCAAATAAATGCTCTCATTTATAAAGAATGGTCTGGTGCTGTGATTTTCAAGTTTGAAACTATTTGCCAAAGATCGCATTACCTAAAAATTTACCCAACCAGTTCTGTATTATTATCATGGCCACGAAATAAACAGAATTGCTAGGATATTTTGATTTTAATGATAAGGTACGTTGATAAGGTATTAATAATGAATATCAATTCAATCAAATCAACCCTAATTTTAAGATTTAATTCCCTAAAGCTAAAATTCAATTTAAAAGCTGAAATCAAGAGCTAATCCTTAAATCCACATCATCTGTGATAAAGAAAGCAAACAGCATTTGCGTCATTATGGGAAGCAGAAAGTGTTAAAATTATCGGCTCCGTTTTCACCTCCTCCCTGACTGCAACTGGAAAATCTATCGGTTATAATCAGCTGAAGTCGAATGCATAGATTTGGCATTACAGTGAGCAGCTGTTGACTGGAAGAAATGTCAAAATCTATGTGTTTACTGTATGTAAAGAAAAATCTGGTTTGCCTTTAGTTACATTTATTTATGCTTTGATTCTTATTTTGTTTACTTTAATTTAATTACATACTTTAATTTGGATTCTCCATTATGATCATTATGATTATAGAGACTCCATGACCTGAGATTGGTGTGTCAATAATGGAAAGATCCAATACTCCAGGACAGCTTTGGGAAACATATGGTGTGTAATATGTATCCTCTTAACCTTTATGGATTGATTTTCTGCAGGAAGTGGTGTGACTTTTAATCTGACAACCAAGATGTATTTAAAAATAAGTAAAAATGTAGAAAAACATCTATTATAAGAGCATCAAGTCAACTCAAGTCAAGTTTATTTGAACTGCGCTTTTCACAAGATACATTTTTCAGCGTTACAGAAAAACATGATGCAAATGTTTATAATTTCGTCATGCTTTATGTCAGATTTGTTTAGAGTTGGTGATAATTTACATTTCGCCGTGATATAAATCAGGCAGTTGAGTTTTCTTATACAGTATCACTTTACGTAAGAATACAGTACGGACAAAGTTGGTTATATATCCAACTTTATATGTAGAGTCGAGTTATGATAAAGTTTGCATTTTATGAAGAATGCCCCCTCTCCCCTTTTGAACATAGATGTGAAAGTGCACTTAAATTGTTATAATTCATGAACGCTTTTGAATAGAGACCTAAAGAAGACAATTAGCAGATTATTGTAGAAGTGAACTCTTTTAAAATATTAAAGTCTACAAAATGTTACAGAAATTTTAATTTACTGTTAAGGAAATGTAATGTACTATGTTATTTTATATAAAATAAATATTTTACAAAATAGTTTATCCAAAATTGATATAAAATCAAAGTCATATGTCTAAAGTTGTGTTTCAAATTTTAAGTTGATATAAAAAAAAAAAAAATTGAGGTTCCCATGCAATTTTGTTTGGGTGTTATACCACAAATAGCCATTGGGAGCCATCCAAATTCCATTGAATTTTTCTGCCACAAATGTTAAAATTTCTCTCTCAATATTACTTATGACAAAATAAATCACCACCAAATATGGAATCGAGACTCAGACCTTTCAATGATATGTATTTTGTCAAGATTATAAAACGTTTTGATTCTGAAAGACCGTAATACATTTTGTAATATGACACGACCCACTAAGGGGGAGGAGACCGCTAAAGATTGAAGTACCAGTTCCATGGAAACGCAATGTCCAATTTCAAAATGTTTTTTACAGGATGAATTTTGAGGTTTTTAAGATTTCAAAAGATATATAATTTGTAGACGAAATACTTTAAAGGCTTTTTATCTTACCACGTGAGTGCCTTGGATGTACTGGGCTTAAATACAGTTAAAAGTTTTTTTCTCTCCTTCGTATTTACTTTTTTTTTTTTTTTTGTACTAAGAAGCAATAGTTTTAGCCACACCTAACCACACCATTAACCAGCTATTTTTGATGATTCATTAATTAACACCAGTTTAACAATACCTGTTTGAGCAATTCATGTGCGTCCCGAAGAAGGCTGTTTTTGTCGAAATGTGTAGATCTACTTTGAACTATTTTGTAATGATTTAAGCCTGGCACATTAAAGGCTTTTTATCTTACCACGTGAGTGCCTTGGAAGTATTTCATCTATATAATTAGATTTTTTACATCCATTGAGCACCAGTGGCTTTATAAAGACACCCGTGTAGCACTCAGTTTCTTGTATCATTTGTAATGATTACTAAAACATGTGATAGGGAAAAAGAAAACTAAAAATAATTTTTGTGACAAAGGTCAGAACTCCTGTTATGATGTGTATGTTTTGAGGTGCACTCTTGCCATACTGTTCCTACATATTTTTTTTAACAACAAACTGGTAAAATACCTATTAGGTGTCTTAGACCTTTCTAACTATGGACTCTAAAACTTAACTCTAAAACTCTAAATTTTCCAATTCTAAAACTGCACATTTTAGAGTGGCCTTTTATTGTGGCCAGCCTAAGGCACACCTGTGAAGAAATCATGCTGTCTAATCAGCATCTTGATATGCCACACCTGTGAGGTGGATGGAGTATCTCGGCAAAGGAGAAGTGCTCACTAACACAGAGTTAGACAGATTTGTGAACAATATTTGAGAGAAATAGGCCTTTTGTGTACATAGAAGAAGTCTTAGATCTTTGAGTTCAGCTCATGAAAAATGGGGGCAAAAACAAGTGTTGCGTTTATAATTTTGTTCAGTGTAGTTTGTCATGATTAGATTAGGATTTAATGGTAATATATTGAAGTAAACTTAGGCATCCCGCTGATGGGACGGTGACAGTTAAGGGTTAAATTTGCTATATAGTACATATCGCTCTATGCGAGTATGTATTCAGGTAAAGCTGGATATGCTATGTATCCAACTAAAAATATATGAAGAGTTAATTTGCAAAAACAGATAACTGTATAAATTAAAAAATATATATATATATTTTAAGAAATCATGTTTTTTATTATTATTATTATTATTGTTACTGTGCATTCCAAGTAATATCAATCAAACTGCAGTTGGGTGGTTTTGATTAAGTAGTAATAACTAAAAAAAAAAATAAAAAATACAGATAACTTACTAAATTAAAGTTCATTGAAAGTACAGTATGTTTTTTATTTTCCTTTGACGCCCCGAAGAAGATATCACGGGTTCATCAAGCTCGTCGAAATCATCCATCGTCAATCACTTTTAGTCAGCTTTGACGAAACTCCTCTCAGCTAGATTAGCTAGACCTCACATTTAATGTTTATTAAATGTAAACTCTATAAGAACTCTTCACATAGAGTTTACATTTAATAAACATTACATAAAGAAAAGTGTAATACTCCATAACTAATCATTGATTAACTGTTATTTAGCAAAAACAAAAAGCACAGAATGGACTTTAACTCTTGATATTGTAAAGCTGTAGTGTGTATGTGTGTGTGTCACATAGGTTAATAAATTTAGACAGACCTTTATATGCAGATGCCATTTTGTCCTGCTGATCTGCTGTTTGCTTTTAGCCTCTCTGTCTTTGTCGTCCTGTATGAAGTGAAAGTGTCTAAACTGTCTCACCTCAATAAATCAGGGACTCCACCCATTGGCTGTATACAAGTCACTGGCAAATGCAGAACGTACAGAAGTATTGTGCACATCATGTGTATCGTCTCAGAAGTTAATTAGAGTTAGGCTTGGTAAATATTTGAACTGAATAAATCCTAGAACATAGACTAGAAAAAACAACAACAGCAACCCAAGAATGTTTTTGGAGCTGTAAATAAAAGAATAACAGGAAAAATAATAAAAAGAAATGTAAATAAAATTACAAGAGAATACTATTTCACTCAGTCTAATGTTTAATTCAATGCATTAACTTAACGTCTTGTGTAATTTATTAGCAGTTTCTGAGTGAAAATTGTGTTTATACCCATTTTTATTGTAGTTTGAGTGAATTGAGGCAAAATTTTTAAGATTTCAACAATTAGATTTCAGTAAAATAAATCTAGTTAAAGTTTCAGCTAGTCTCCATCTCACTTTAAAGTCTAAAAAAAAAAAACTTATTCTCTTTACTTATTGTGAGTACTCTTTACTTACTCTAAGCTACAATATAGTGAAATTTTCTTATTGTCTAAAATGCTTTCATTGTATTCATTGTTTTTTCAATTGTTGTGTTTTGTATGCTGAATGTTGATGTTGAAGTCCCATTTATTACCACAAGTGTGTACTTGTACTTTACACTCGCTTGAGGTGGTTTTTGACTTGTGCGAAAAGGGTTAATGTGAATAATGGGAGACGGAAACGTATTTGCCGAATAAACTCTGACATAGCGAACATTACACTCACGTGACTAATCAGCTGTTTCTGCTGAATGTGTCTTTCCAGTTCCTCCATAACAACATAGCTGCCAGCAGCAATAGGTGCGTTTGGACAGATGAGGAAACCAAAATATTCCTTGGCCTTATTTTCGAAAAAAAATATAACTGCCATTTTAGATGGTAAACAGCAATGGAATGCCGCAATCTACCATCTATCCATTTACTTTAAAAAAAAAAAAGATTTATGTGTGTTGTGTGGCTGCCGTATGTGCAACAGAACGTTGTGCGCCATGTGCAATCTACAACAGAACGCCGAACCATGGTGATAGAGGGGGACAAGATGCGAATTTATCTATCAATCCCTGATTTAGGCCCACTAAACATGGCCAGGGATTGGCAGATGAAAGTGGACTTGGATCAAAAGCTCACTTTTCCCTCAGAGATCGCATTGACCACTCTGAGACCAGACCTTGTTCTCTGGTCTAACTCCTGCCAGCTTGCTTACATTATCGAACTTACTGTACCCTGGGAGGATGCTGTTGAGGAAGCTTTTGAGCGGAAGAAGCCGCGATATTCCAACCTAGCAGATGAGGCAGAGAACAGAGGCTGGAAGATAACGGTGCGCCCGGTGGAGGTGGGATGTAGGGGCTTTGTAGCCAAGTCAACATCAAAGACCCTTAGGGAGATTGGCGTCAGGGGATAGGCTCATAGACGAGAAATCAAAGAACTGGCCGACACTGCTGAGAGGACCAGTCATTGGCTGTGGATGAAAAAGAGTGACACCAGCTGGACTGTTAAGGCGAACAGCTAACCATGTGACACGCACCCAGGCCTGATCAACCTGTGGTGGGCCTGCCGCAGCAGAGGGTGTCTTGTGATAAATGGCTGAAACACCCCGTGATGCTGAGGTACACAACTGATGATGTTTCCTGGTGGCAAAGCTTTATAGCAGCCATTTTTCTTCTAGAACTCACCAGGGAATCAGTTTCGGTGCAACACTAGGGACTGTAACACCTAGTCCTTTTTATTGAATCATGTATACTGCCGTCTACATAAAGAATTGCCTTTTGAAACCGGGATTTCAGCAGTGGATGCGTTTGTGACTCGTTATTACAATGTTAATGGTATGTACTCCTTTTTTTTCTGCATGTTTTGATGTGTACTGCTTACACACATTTAGCAAATACATTCATTATAAGCTTTCAATTGGAAAACAGTGATCTATCATCGATGCTTGAGGCTTAGACCTTTAGAATGATATATAGTTTGTCAACATTAACTTTGTCCCGTTTCATTTAATCTATTCGTAAACAATAACACGTGCAAACAAAGAGCGTTTAGTGCACCGGCATCCTGGTGCTAGTTAACAGGTTAAGCACAATAAAGTTAACCTACAAAAGGAACTTCGAGACGATATGCTAGCTAAAGGATTTGACAAGCCCTGGAACATTTTACGAAGCAAGTGGAAAACAGCGGTACATGGCCAAGAAGCGGCAGCTCTCCCGAAGCGGTTTTGGGGGGAGAAACACCAAATTCAAGTTTTTCAACAAAATGAATAGGATTCTCGGCCACAGACCTATCGTTACTAGACTGTCTTCTGTCATTAACAGTTCAGGTTGGTACGAACTTATTTAAATTACTGGTTAAGATTTAAAGGTAAATGTGGGGGATTTTTTAACCTTGTGTTGTCATTTTTGCATATAGTGACGAATGATAAGGACATCGAGAACGAGCATGAAAACACACAGAGCACCGCTGATTCAGAAAGTACCATGAAGCCCTAATTCAAAGCATTTTGCATCACATCTTGTTACAGCTGTTGTATCTACATTTTTAACTTAAACTTCTGAAGCCTCTGTTTACTTTGGAGCTACTATACTATTATGACATTTGATGGTCTAGTCTGACACAATATTTCCACATCAGTGCTAATACACCTATTAGGATGGGCTAATGATAATATTAACTTTTTCCTTTTAAATTTAACAGAGTCAGCAGATATTTCTGACTCTGTGGGTTCAGAAGCAGACGTAGACAGATCTTCACCAAATTAATCCTAGCTCGATGCTTCCACAACATCAAGACGCCAACATTTCTGGATCCGTTCATCTGCAAGGTCTACCCCTAGATGTGGGGAGCTGACATCCTTCTTCGAAGCTCTCTTGAGATAACAGCAGGAGCAAGCTGAAAAGGACAAATAGAGTATTCATGAGGTCCAGGCTTATTTGGGGCAACAAGGCCGTTTCCCTACACCCTCTCTTGTCCCACACAATGGGCAGTCTACCTCCTACAACCAACGACCATCAACATCTTACAGTCAGTGGTCTACCTCCAACAGCCCCCACCAGTCTATCCCTCACAAACAACATCATCCAATCCCCTACAACCAACGTTCAAGTACCCCTGGTGACACACATGATACCAATGTGTCATTCACATCATACTTAAACCTGTAGTAGGTAGTGATGCCAGAAGTACTGACCGTGATACCATTCGGTACTGAAATTAAAATTAAAAACATCCATTTCCCGCCAAGATTTGAGCGCTGTTGAGCAAATTCTTAAACAGTGCCGTCAATCCCACCTAACATTAAAATTTTTAACCCTTGTGTTTATCTGAGAGTAGGTACAGTACCTCGTTTTTTTTGAGTGAAAAAATATTTTTTTATGAATAATTTTCACAATATTGAACACAAAATTATAAATATTTGCACTGTTTATCACACTAGTGTGCTTTAATGTTTAATCAGGAAGTTTGCTTTTAAATTATTTTATTTTGTACAAAATTGCAAAAAGTCACACTTGCGGTGTTCCTGGCCAAAAATGACCTGGCCTCAAAAAATTGCTCATAAATTTCTCATAATGCTATATTATCACCAAATATTGGATTAAATCTTTTTGTCAACTTGTTTTCTTTCATTTAGGACTGGTTTTGTGTTTCTATGTGAATCTGATTAATCGTAGGCCTCATTTATCTGAAAGTAGGCACCTCATTTTTTGTGTGAAAACTTTCTTTTTTAATGAATAATTTGCACAATATGAGATAAAAAAAAAAATATGAAAATTTGCACTGTTTATCACCAGTGTTGGGCTGGTTACTCAAAGAATGTAATGTATTACTCATTACTAGTTACTCCTTTCAAAAGTAATATTGTTACTTTACTTATTACTTTCTGACAACAGTAATTAGTTACACTACTAGTTGCTGCAAAAAGTAATATTATTACAGTAACTAAATTACTAGTAACTAGTTACTGCACAACACTGTTTATCACACTCGTGTGCTTTAATGTTTAATCAGGAAGATTGTTTTGAAAGGCTTTTATTTTGTACAAAATTACACAAAGTCACACTTGTCAAAAAACATGTCGAATTGGCCAAAAAAAGCCTGACGAGGACCAGCTTCAGCCTACTAGTAGGGTTCGCAGCAGTAGATCCACAATCACTCTTTCGGCTACTTGGTCCGCCGACGGAATCCCTGCGAGGAGCCATAGGTGAGCAAGGCGTGCGAGATGGGCAGCCTGGGAACGCACAGGCTTCCTCTCATCATAGGTCCACTGGTGAAACTGCTGGGCCGCACATGTCGGCGATAACCCCGCCCAGGTGAGTATGTCGGTCTTCAAATCCTCATACCATTCGTTTTGGGGGCTTTGTAAAGAATAATAGGCTCGTTGTGCTTCCCCGGTCAGGAAGGGAGCAATAAGGCGTGCCCACTCCTAAACTGCACAGATCGACCTGGAGGAACGTACTCCAGCGTACCACACATCGTCTTCCTCCATGCAAGGGTGCTTAATTACTCTGTGCAAAGACAGGCATTGCTCCAACGCCACCCTGTGCAAACGGATTGATGAAGTCTCTGGTTCACGTGAATGGGAAAACGAATAGCCTCTAGAAATCTTACGGCTCATCTCTTCATTGCTCTTTACAAGAAAAGGTGTGCTGTCAGCATTATGAAATATGCTGTATGGAATGTAGTTCTTAGTTAATGTGGGGAAATATTCAAAAAGTTCAATTATTATATAAGATGATTATGGTTTGACAGTCAGTGACATGGCTTGACTGTCATTCCTTTGTTGGGCGCTGATGTTCATTTATCATCCTTCACTCTTGTTTATGTGCAACTATGTGTCAGGTATTTTTTTAATTAAGCCATTGTCAAAATAAACAGGATTGAAAAGTTAAAGACTCAAGTTAAAGTTTTAAAGGTCATGTATTATTGCACGTCTCTTGAATACGTGTCAGAAGAAACACACCAAACCCATGAAAAAGAAACAAAATATTCCTAAAATTTGTGTATTCATTCAGTCCTCAAAAAGATTTCATTTTTTCAATAAAAGCTGCAACATTACTTTTTTTACAGTGTCTTTCATTTTTCCATCAGTCTTTAGCACAGAAGTAGCAGAATCCAAAACAGTGTCAGAATTTTGTTTAAAAAAAAAAAATTATAAACCAAGGTTTCATTTCACTTTATTATTATTAGCCATATTTTATTCTTTTGCTTTCAGAAATTAATGAATTTAATATATTTCAAGCATAACAAATAATTAAAATGAACAGTATTTTACAATAATTAGGTTTATGATTGACATTGTAAAGTAGCTTTGACACAATCAGAATTGTATAAAGAGCTCTATAAATAAAGGTGACTTGACTTGACATTCAATATATGTTCGTAAATGAGGTCTAAAACAGTGATTCTTCATCAGGGGCCACTAGGGGGTCTCAGCAAACGTTCATTCAGAGACCTGATAAGTCTTAAAGTTACTTAAATTACTATTGGTTTTGGATCAGCAATACAAACAGTAGAGCTACTTTCAGCAATTCAGTCACTATAAAAAAACAGGGATATTAGACTCCTGACTAAATTTAGGTGGGGCATATTCTGGGTCGTATAGTTTGTTGTAAACTAAAGAAAGCTTATGGTCTTTATAGTCTACTCGATGAACACATGCGCACACACTTTTGGCAGAGATCTGTCCTTGTGTTAATCGGCCTGTGGGCGGCACGCTAATGTTGATTGACAGGCTCAAAGTACACACAAATAGAATGCTATAGAATTATTGCCTGAATGTTACAAGTTGTAGTGGAATTTAAGTAAAAAATTGAATATCATGTCTCATCTCAAAACAAACATAAAACAAACATAACAAAACTCTATAAAGGCTTTTCACGTGAGCACTAAAGGATTAACGCTTTCATTACTTCAAAACAGTACTCCACATAAGAAAAACAGACATGCCAGCTAGTTTCTGACCTGATGCAGACATAGCTGAAGCTGACTGATATCATCGTGGTCTGGAGCGAGATAAGGTAACGTGAAAATAAGCAGGGCAGTCTCAAAACTGCCCAAATCGCTCTCAATTAGAGCATGATGCAGTTCCACTTTTCACCACAAATTTACATTGTAAAATGTGTGGGGCACTGTTGAGTTCGGGAGGACAGTTGCACGACTGCCCCACTTAGTACCATTTTACATGCCTGCAAAAGCTTGCACAGAAATTTTTATATATCCTGCACATTTTATGACTTAAAATTGTCAAGAAAATAAAAAATATATATTTGTTGCAGAATGTTGTGTAACACATTTACAGTTTATTATTTATTCAGTTTATATAGAGATCTATGTTTTGGGTGGATATTTTGCCCTAACAGATGACCCGCACCTGGATATTAATCATGGTCAAAAACCTCCTGTGGACCACTTGAGATGAACTGACCCAATATTAAGAGCAATTGGGATGGAAACAATCCGTGTAAATTGATCTTGTGTTGTCTTCTGGGAAACATGCATCTTATCTAACGTCTGAAGGAAAGTATTAGCCTGCATTAAAGATTTTAATATTCTATATGTGCTAGGGGTTTATAAACCCTACAGACAAAAGGGCTATATGGAAACTTTGCCAATATTGTATAATCAAAGTCTTAGTTGGATGATCTGAATATAACAACGTTTAATGTGTAATGTTTGTATAATGCAGTGGCAGTTGTTAAGGATGTTGTGGATTGTTGTAAGGCACATGTAAGCAGGGGCGGCGCCAGAGAATTTTGAACGCATGTGCTGAGGGGGTGCTAGATCAATGACTATTTTACTATTTAATAGTAAATATGACCAAAACAGGTCGTTATTATTATTATTAACCTATTATTATATGAATAATAAAATTGGAGGGATTTCAAATGTTTATGAGGAGTGTGGGAGTATTATCATGCTTACTGTATGACATGCCCACACAATCTTTATTTTTATTTTTTTTCCTGCGGAAAGAACTTAAAATAGCCTACTCCCATCATTTTTGGATGTGCTTTCTGTCGTCTCATGCAGTCTCCGTGAATGGGGCACGTCACAACAATAAACCAGCTCACAGACATAAGAAATAAATCTGCAAAAAGCTTGAAAACCAATTTTAAAAAAAATAAATACAAATCTTCTCTGATGATTATATAGGTATAGGTGCATTTCTCTATTAAAGGAACACTCCAGTTTTTTGGAAATAGGCTCATTTTCCAACAGTTGAGTTTTGCCGTTTTTGAATCCATTCAGCCGATCTCCGGGTCTGGCGATAGCACTTTTAGCATAGCTTAGCATAGACCATTGAATCCGATTAGACCAGTAGCATCTCGCTCAAAAATGACCAAAGAGTTTCAATATTTTTCCTATTTAAAACTCGACTCTTCTGTAGTTATATCGTGTACTAAGACTGACGGAAAATGAAAAGTTGCGCTTTTCTTGGCCGACATGGCTAGGAACTATACTCTCATTCCGGCGTAATAATCAAGGAACTTTGCTGCCGTACCTTGGGTGCAGCAGGCGCAGTGATATTACGCAGCGCCTGAAAGTAGTCCCCAGCTAGGTAACTAGTAATGATATAGCTGGGGACTACGTTCTTTGTGCTTACTGTTGAAAGTGCATTACCTGAAATGCAAATGTAAATTTCTCAAATGACAACCATCATTATGACAACTCATCATTATAATTGAGCAAAAACATATATATTTAACCAAACTAAAACTAGACTAAAATACTTTTAGATTTTCTTTGACTTAAATTAAACTGAAATGGTGAGACTTTTAGTCTACTAAAACTTTACTTAAAATAGGATAAGGTTGACTAAATATGATAAAAACTAACAAAGACATTTATCCTGACCAAGTGTTGATGTTTTTTTTGTTTTTTTTTATTAATTATTTTATTCTCTCTGGCATGTTGGTGTTATCTTTCACTTGAATGTCATAGACTATATTTTCTTTATTATAGGTTGATTCCATTTTGTATCTAGCTAGGGTAGATGTAGGCCACAACTGTGAAATTTTCATCTCTGAAATGGCATGGGTGACATCTGGGCCAGATGTGGTCCATGCCATTTCCTCTGATGTGGCCCAGATCCGATTCTTCTGTCAGCCACACTCAGGTTGAGTAATCGCCCTACATTCCAACGCGGTTTGTGGGCCAGATGAATGTGGGAGATATGGTCCACAACTTGGCCAGTTGTCATTTGCTATCTGGGTTACCAGGAAGAGACAGACTTGTTATTTCTCTTTTCTGTTATACTGACTCTCGTGTCTCGACAAAAGCAATACAGAATCAGCGATAAGTTAAGAATGAAGAGAAACACTTTACAGAAAGATTTTTTGACACGTTTCTGAATAGAGAGCAGATCTTTGCGATTGATTATTCATTTTTTTAAACCATCGTCCAAAAAGTGAAAATAAACTTTAGGTTGCTGGAGCTCAAACAGTGAAAATGGCTTCACTATCTGAAGATGATTTATCTTGTCCCGTGTGTTATGAAATCTTCAAGGCTCCTGTTGTTTTATCATGTAGTCATAGTTTCTGTAAAGAGTGTCTTCAACAGTTCTGGAGAACCAAGGAAATTCAGGAGTGTCCTGTTTGCAGGAGAAGATCCTCAAAAGATCAGCCTCCATGTAATCTCACCTTAAAAAATTTGTGCGAGTCGTTCCTGAAGAAGAGAAATGAGGTTCGTTCATCAGAATCTGAGGAGATCTGCAGTTTACACAGTGAGAAACTCAAACTCTTTTGTCTGGAGGATAAACAGCCGGTGTGTTTAGTGTGCAGAGACTCAAAACAACATGACAATCACACATTCAGACCCATCAGTGAAGCGCTTTCATCATGTAAGGTAAGAGAAATATGTAAATTCATATGTAAAGAAAAAATAATTAGTCATAAACACATTTATCTCTTCATATGACACATACTGTGCTGTGAAAAATGATTTGTCACCATCCTGATTTCTTCTGTTTTTGTCTCATACTAAATAGCTTTGCTCTTAAAACAAAATACAACATAAAACAAAGCCAACCTGAGTAAACAGAATACAGTTTTTAAGCCCACGTGAAGAACTAATTGCTGTAACTGACTTTAAATAAATTGGAGAACAACTGCACACTCACTTAAGCATAT
Source organism: Acrossocheilus wenchowensis (assembly GCA_029620275.1). Classification (NCBI taxonomy): domain Eukaryota; kingdom Metazoa; phylum Chordata; class Actinopteri; order Cypriniformes; family Cyprinidae; genus Acrossocheilus; species Acrossocheilus wenchowensis. Next base: position 13,246,423 of record CM056135.1, on the reverse strand, counting down.
TTATTAACCAATGTTTCGGCTAGTAGTCTTTTTCAAGGTATAACTTCATAAACATGGAGACCAGTATAAATAATAAAGATAATTATACACAGCTGAAAATAATAAGATCCAAATCATTCAATAATTAACAATTAGACTCCAACATGAAAAATAATCTGTACAGACAAAATATGAATATAAATTTACAAAAAACAACTCAAATCAAAATCAACATTTAAGCCAAGTGGAGTCAACGTTTTCAAATTATGAATCCAGAAGGCCTCCCTTTTAAGTAGTATTTGGTCCAAATCACCACCTCTCCTCGGTGAAGATATTTTCCCAATGCCTATATAACGTAATGAAGTAATAGGATGATTAAAATCAATAAAATGTACTGCCAGTGGGTAATTCATATTTTTACATCTTATAGTACTACGATGTTCGGCAATGCGCGTTTTAAGTTCTCTACTTGTTTTTCCAACATATGATTTACCGCAGGGGCAGGTTATAAGGTAAATGACCGCTTTGGTTTTACAGCTTATAGTTCCTTTAATAGGAATCGATTTACTGGTATGTGGGTGTTTGAACGATGTACAACAATACGTGTAGTTACATTGATTACAAGAACCACAACGATAGTTACCTTCTGGAATAGGTGTTAATGTCCTTTGAGTTATTTTAGGTGGAGGAGACAAATCTGATTTTACTAAATAATCTCGTAAATTTCATCCACGTTTAAATACCGTAAGAGGGGGATTATGAAGAGATTCAAGTCTCACATCCGATCGCAAAATATGCCAATGTTGATGAATTATCTTTTTTTATTTGCTCTGAACGCTTAGTGTATTTAGTAGTAAACATAACAGAGAAATTAGCCTTCTTTTTGACTTTTTTCAATAATAAATCTGACTTCTTTTTTAATTTTTTGTACTTGCTACTTGAATTTGATTAGCCTTATAGCCTCTATAGTAAAAAGATTTTTTTTTTATATCAGTGAGATTCTTGTTAAAATCATCCTGTCTACTACAAATTCTTTTTAGTCGAACCATTTGACTGTAAGGAAGACTGTTCTTTAAAGGTAACGGATGGTAAGAGTCTGCTCTCAAAAGCGGTTTCCTATAAAGATCCATATATAAACAGTTATGGTCCCGAATTATCCATAGGTCCAAAAAACTGATTCTATTAGGATCGTAGTCCATAGTAAATGTTAAGGAATCAGAAAAGTCATTTAGATATTGATAAAAGGAATTCAATTGTACAACGTCACCCTTAAAAAGGCAAAAACAATTCTTAAACATTTATTTATAACAATTAAACATTTATTTATATTCTTTCCTTCAACTTGCACCTCATGAGGTGTGCAAGATGTAAATCAGGTTTGGAACCAGCACCGAACTCAAATGAATTTTTTGAGTATAGTCAAAGACAGCGACAGGACATCATTTCAGAAGAATCACTCTTTGATGTACCATACCAAATGGACTCTGAATCTCATATGGAAGTATTCAACCTCATGAAAAGAAAGACGAGGACCCATCTGCATGTTGTTACCCTCAGTGATTATATCAGACAAGGTATTATTCCTCGTTCTGAGGTGGCAAAAGGAACCAATGCTGGGTTGTCGATCGGAGGAATTCTGTGAACGATGATGTGCGATTCTTAACAAATGTTCAATGGACCCGATGACCTTACTGGTGGACCAACTTAAAAAAGATTTGAAAGATTTGGACAACGAATATGAAGAAAAAGTGGAGAATTTACGAACCTTGCCTTCAGGTGATAAATTAACCGACATTTTGAATGCGAACTTTGAATCAAGGAACTTTGCTGCCGTAACATGGCCGCAGCAGGCGTAGTGATATTACGCAGCGCCTGAAAGTAGTCCCCGGTGGCTGGGGACTACTTTGAGGCGCTGCGTAATATCACTGCGTAATATCACTGCTCAAGTTCCTTGATTATTACGCAGGAATGAGAGTAGTTCCTAATCATATCGGCCTAGAAAATCGCAACTTTTCATTTTCCACCGATCTTAGTACACGATATAACTACAGAAGAGTCGAGTTTTAAATAGGAAAACGATCGAAACTCTTTGATCGTTTTTGAACGCGATACTACTGGTCTAATAGGATTCAATGATCTATGCTAAGCTATGCTAAAAGTGCAATCGCCAGATCCGGAGATCGGCTGAATGGATTCAAAAACGGTAAAACTCAACTTATTAACTCTGGGGGAGTTGGAGAATGAGCCTACTTCCAAAAAAAGTGGAGTGTTCCTTTAAGTGAGTCTGCAGTTGTTCTCCAATTTATTTATATTCTTTCCTTCAACTTGCACCTCATAAGGTGTGCGTTTGCCTTGCCTTGCTCGCTCTATTACGGATGTAATTGACTTTATCACAGTATTTTCTTCTTTTCTTCTCATTGTAATCTGGCATTTTTTTAATGTATTTTTATTTTGTTCAATTCTAGGTGGAGCTCAATACAGCACTGAAGACCTTACAGGAGAAACTAAAACACAATGAAAAAATTAAAGGAGAGCTTGAGAAAACAATTCAACACATCAAGGTAAGGAAACAGAACTGATAGTCATTTTCATTACAGCTCTAGGATCACTATATACAGTTATGATCTGATATATTTAGTATAATGGATTCCAGATGATTATTTTTGTAAATGACGCGCAGCGATCTGCTTCTGGATCCGTTATGTGTCTGTGTAAGAGCCAGGTATAGTTATTTTATTTTTAACACTTTTTTTGCGTTAATTGCGGCATCTGGTGGTGGCGGAAGTAGTAAGAATATATCATCTGTTCACCTGTGTGTTGGGAAGAGAGGGGTGATGGGGCAAGTCTTATTTTTGCGGACCGCTAAAAGCTAATGCTTTTTAATGCCGTTTATCATGACTTTTGGACACCATTTGGTATGCCAAGGAGACAATTATGGAATGTATTGGATGCACAACTGTGTTTGTTTCTCATGCAAATAAAACTACAAAACGCAGTCTTTGGATCCATGATCATTATCAACAAACCAGTGGCGCCTTTTATAGGGTGGCCGAAAGGGGCCAGTATAAAATGTTAGGGTGGCACAATACAAAAAAGTGTTGCATGCCTAAATCTAGTGGCAGACAATTTTTGGTGTTACCATTAATTCTGGGAGCATATAAAGTTCAGTAGGCTATTACTATACAGAGCAAAATGTAAAAAAATCTTTATAGAGCAAAATGTAAAAAAAGTCAACTGCAATTCAACTGCAAGTACCCTCATATTTATTTGGAGTGCAAATTTATTTCAAATGAGAGTAACAAGAAGCATAGATATTTAACCCATCACTTCATCAAAACAATTGGTACACTGACTGTTGCAGTAAATGAAGCTCTAAATGTTCTCAGAATTTACAGACCTTTTGCTGAAGAAGGTGGATGTTGACTGCTTTCCTCTTCATTTCGATTATTTATCATAAACCCTACATTTGTGTGGAAATATGCTGTCAGTGCTTAATTTAAATATTTTCTGTTTCTGTTGTCAGACATAAATTAATAAAATACTACTTGTCTGTCTGGGTAACAAAACTGTTCTACATATGTGACTTTAAGAGCCAAAGATTAAATGCATTAAATGTTGCCCAAATCTGCAATAATTTACAGATTAACTCATGGAGTAACAGGGCTCTACGCTTACTTTTCTTTTTACGAGTACGGTCAAAAATTTAGGATTACCTTCTAATCAATAATTAAAAATCCCATTACGAGGTGATATTTGACTCCTTAAAGTGATTTACTGGGAATTTTGTTTTTACCTTTGTAATGGCATTTTTCTAACTTTATTAGTATGTCATCTTTTATTTATCAATTCAAAAATGTATGAGCTTTTTAACATTTCTAATTAAAACAACAGAATAAAAAGTAGAATAACAATAAGTTATCAATCAAATGCAATCAGTATTTAAGGAATAAATTTGTACTACAGAGGTGGCACAGAAGACCACACAAGGCTTGTAGGTGTATTTTCAAATGTTTAATGAAGCTGAGAGTGTAATTAAATTCATAAATTCATGTTGAGGTTAATGTTTTAAATATAAAATTTTGAATATAGAAATATTAAATTATTTAAATAAGAGGAAATGGACTTTAAAAATTAAACTAAATCTGCCAACAGGTGGCGGCATGTCACTGATTTTATCACTGAATCATTCATTTATTTGATTCGTTTGAACGGCTGATTCATTCAGGAACGAAGTACATGACTGTCTTTATTGACACTAGATTCGTTTAAAAACGCAGCTCATGCATAAACAAAACACCGCTGTGTTTGAATGGAGATGCGCAGCGGCTCAGCTGTTACTTTGCTCTATTTCGTCAACGAAAATAGTTTCCGACAAAGTAAGGCAATACTGTTGTAGTCAGAAAATATAAGTCACTTAAATTAATATTAACTTCTTGTTTAATGAACTGTTGTATTAAATCCATCACATTTGCAAACTCCCTTAACAATCATTAAAAGCTGTCACTCATCTTAGTTTGCGATCTCACAAAACTCTATTATGATCAGCTCCTTACACTGCACAGTGAATCTCTAATTTACAGTCTGTCTTCCCGTTGTTTGTTATAATGAGTGGATACGTCTGTAAGTGATAGGCTACATTACTCAAGGCAGCCAAACACGTTGTGAGTACGTTAGAAACCTTTGAAGCTCCTTCAGCGCAAACTCAAATATGCTGACTGGGTCAGTCACACGTTTCTCCTAAATATATTTTTCATAGTCGCACGCAGTAGCCTAGTTTTCAGTCTCAAATGCAACTGAAATGGCCGCACTGCAGAGCCCAGAGTAATATTAATCTAATAAAAACTTAGATCAGTTCGTAAATAATGCCTTAGTGACGCCTAATCTATAGCCAAACAGTATTGTATAATGCGAGTTTGACAGAATAAACTAAGTTTTATATAACATATGAAAACTAAGTTTTACTTGTAAGTTTCCTCTCCCGCGTTGATCGCATCTCTCAAACTTGAACAGACCACGTGCTGCAGTATGCTTCGATAGTGCGGGTGTGTGAGTGCGCGAAGTCTCTCGCCGCAACGCAGGTAAAGAGGGGGAGGGGTTGAGAGCAAATTCTACGGTACACATAATACAAGTTTATTATATTTATTTTTAATGTAGTGTTTCGTCAATGTCCGTGATAATTTATGTAAAAAAATATTATTCTAAAAAAACCTCCACTCTTTCTGTTTGGGGGGGCCAATGGGGTGCCAGTGTCATTTTAGGGGTGGCCGTGGCCCCCCATTGGAGGCGCCACTGCAACAAACACGTCGGACAAGTTAGTTTCCTCTAATCAGCCTCTTGGCTGCAAAATTTATGGTTTTCAAGATAGTTGCCTAACAGTCGGTCTCTGAGTTTATCTCAAATATGAATGATGTGATTGTGTTGATGTCTGTTGATTGAGACGATTGAAGTGAATGCGATTTGATTTCAGTCTCAAGCTGAGCACACAGAGCATCAGATTAAACAGCAGTTTGAGAAGCTTCATCAGTTTCTCAGACATAAAGAAGAAGCTACAATCACTGCACTGAGGGAGGAAGAGGAGCAGAAGAAGCAGATAATGAAGGAGAAGCTGGAGGAGATGAACAGACAGATCTCAGCTCTTTCACACACAATCAAAGAAACGGAGGAGATGATGAAAGCCAGTGACAATGTCTGCTTCTGAAGGTCTGATTTCAGATGATTGATTGATTTATGATTGATTGAGTTCTTGATGATCAATGGTTTGTTTGTTCTGCAGGAGTTTCCAGTCTCAATGGAAAGGTGAGTGATCTGCTGGTGTCTCTGGTCTCTCTGCTTCTGATCCAAAGCCACTGCGGTTCTGATCCTGAATGTTCTTCCAGAGTCCAGATCTCATCACAGCTGGATCCACAGACGCCTTCTGGAGCTTTGATTCATGTGCCACGTTACTTGGGCAACCTGCCCTTCAGAGTCTGGAAGAAGATGCAGGACATCGTCCATAACAGTGAGTCTGAAGATTCCAGCATTATGTGTGAAGAACCAGATGATCTACTGCATCAAAATCAGCAGCTTACTTTTTTAGAAATAATGAATCCCAGAATTAAATGTGCTTGACTTTCATTTTCAGTCTAATGAAATACACAGAAGTCCCTTACAGATGTGCAAATCGCATGGTAAAATCACATGTAAAATATGTGAAACCCATGTGAAACGCACATGAAACCTGTGGTTTTGGAACAATTTAATGTGTAAATGTGTGAAACCCATGTGAAACCCATATTTCACATCTTCATGTGATTTTCACATATTTTAACGTGATTTGCACATGTGAAATTCATGTGGTTTTTCTGTAAGGGGTGATTTCAGCAGTTTTTAACTGTTTATTTGATCAGTCAGACAGAAAATTATCAAATCTGTGTTTGGTTCACTCTTGATCATTAAATGAACATCAGAATAAAAGCATCTGTTGATTGTGTCTCATCAGCTCCTGTGATTCTGGATCCAAACACAGCTCATCCACATCTCGTCCTGTCTGATGATCTGACCAGTGTGACAAACAGCAGGAACAAACAAACTCTTCCTGATAATCCAGAGAGAATGGACTGTTATCACTGTGTTCTGGGTGCAGAGGGTTTTAACTCAGGAACACACTGCTGGGATGTAAAGGTTAAAGAGAGTTTAGTCTGGAGTCTTGGAGTAACAACAGAATCAAACCAAAGGAAGGGATGTGATTTCTATAAGACTGATGTGTGGAGTGTGTGGTATCACCAGTACGGAGGAACATTTGGTTCTGGTTTTCATCTTAAACAGCAGCTTGATCGTGTGAGAGTGTATCTGGACTATGACAGAGGAACGGTGTCATTCTCTGATCCTGTAACTAACACACATCTACACACATTCACAACCACCTTCACTCAAACACTCTTTCCATTCTTCGATAGTCCTGACTCTCTGAGGATCTTACCAGTCAAAAGTCATTGATTGTTTCTCCTGTAGGTCTCGAGCCCCGATGCTAAAGTGCCCTTTCAGTCCGGACTAGGTGCCTTCGGACCGCAATTTCTGCCAAGGTAGACCCATCCCCCCAGTTCGTCTGTGCACGCCACTGCTTAGAATGGTATAGTTATAATATAGCTGGGGACTACTTTCAGGCGCTACGTAATATCACTGCGCCTGCTGCGGCCATGTTACGGCAGCAAAGTTCCTTGATTATTACGCCGGACTGGGAGTATAGTTCCTAATCATATCAGCCTAGAAAATCGCAACTTTTCATTTTCCACCGGTCTTAGTACACGATATAACTACAGAAGAGTCAAGTTTTAAATAGGAAAACTATCGAAACTCTTTGATCATTTTTGAACGCGATGCTACTGGTCTAATCGGATTCAATGATCTATGCTAAGCTATGCTATGCTAAAAGTGCTATCGCCAGACCCGGAGATCGGCTGAATGGATTCAAAAACGGTAAAACTCAACTTATTAACTCTGGGGGAGTTGGAGAATGAGCCTATTTCCAAAAAAAGTTGAGTGTTCCTTTAAAGAACCGAACAGAACACTGTTGTTCCTTATCACTTAAACATAATTTAACCAGAACGGGACAAGGATCTCTGTATCTGGACATGGTCCAGGATGACTGATTAACGCATAATTCAATAATGGAAGACTGTTTTACGAAGAAGAAGTCTGAGCTATGTTGAATGGAAGCTGATTTCGTAAGCAAGAAGTTGGTGTGGATGAAAGTTGACTTTTAGCATCATAAGGCATGATTATAACGTATAGAAATCTGCCAGGATATTTCCTTCATGTGGTAAACTGATTAGCAGATAATGTATGCACGGATAAGAAGCAGTGCGGGGCGGGGCTTCGCCCTACAGGAACAATCGCCCATGGGTGGACCCAAATCGGGCCGGTTAAAAATGGACACAAAAGCTTTGCTCATTGCTCGCTGCTTGAAAACTTTGGCTTTGCTTTCACTGACCGCGCTGTGAAGCGTTCTCAGCCAATAATATCAGGTCGATCATCCAAGACTTCAACACTCCGTCAAACTTCTGACCGAAGAAACTTTCAAAACCTGAAGTCGCACAAGAACTCTAAAAGAACTTCAAAGCATTGCCACTCGCACGTTGCCAGGAAGCCAACCACTCACAGCAGGGCTTTCCCAGTGACATCACGCAACGACGACATCAATAGCCAATCAGCAGCCCCAGAGGTTCCCTTCGACTACGCGGAGACACGCAAGGAAAACAACAGATCACCTTGTTACAAGCAAGTAACAACTGTCCATAATCTTGCTGAGCTGGTGGGATTAATCTTTAAAAGTAAAGATATTAAGGTTCCCTGCTTGTGATCTGCCTCTGGTAATTTACGAAATAGCAAATAGTTTTATATTTTAACTTTCTTCAAATTGCATTCCTGTATATGTGTATTTTGTGTAGAATTGTAGCGTAGCTTAGCAAATAAACGTTGATTCATTTATAAAGAAATCTTTTGTTTTCTGTTGTGTAATATTCAGGTCAAACTTTGCCCAGAGCCTGCTACCTGTGCTCAAAATTTACCCAACCAAATCTGTATTATTATCGTGGCCACAAAATAAACAGAGAATCGCTGTACGAGTCATTAATAAAGTATAAATTGTACGTTTTGATTAATATCAATTAATCAAATCAATATAGAATCTCTACGATTCGATTTCCTAAAAGCTAAATTAAAATAGGAGTTAATTCTATTACAATGCAGTAAAAGGTTCTACAAGTTAGGTACTCCACCAGTCTTATGTGTTGTACTCATAATCCAAAAATCATAACGCCATTCGTGATGTGATTACCCATCATTACACTATTTCGCCTCCCTAGGTTGGCGAAAGCAAATTCATTACACACCCCAATGTCCAAAAAATTCCTAATGATTAACTAATTACAGTGCAGCTTCTGCATATATATCTTGTTGCAGTGCTTGGTGTAAACATAAATATTCAATTGTTCAATAATTCAATTTTTTTTTCTTCCCAACTGCCTTTTTTTTTTAATCTAATGAAACAGACAGCCTAATCAGCTCATTCACTTTGATACCTTTGAGGTTAATGAACGATGAACGTGCTGAATTGTGAACCAATAACGATAAAAACAGCCAAGAAACTTTGTTATAACTATATGTGAACTTTATTACTGCACTAGTAGCCTAACAAAACAATATGTATAGATTTCTTGTTCTGAAAGGACAAAAGGAAACCACTTGAGCTCACCAGGGCACAGCTGCCACTTCATCCATGTGCTGCAATAAGTACGGAGACATATTTGAGTCAAGTTCATCAGCAGCTTCCGATGGTGTCAAAAACACAATTACACACACTCAAAAATGCAGCAATTCTGTCCCAAATGATTTAAACAGGGCAAATCCTCACCAGCCGGTTCTAAAATCATACCCCCAAACTGTTTATGGAGGGAGGGAGAGATGCTTTCCGCCGCTTGGTATCAGTCACGACCGTGGATTGAATATTCCATAGAGCGCAATGCATGCTTTTGTTTTCCGTGTCGAGTGTTCGGGGTTGCTTTCCCTGAAAATGACACTTTATTTTCAACAAGTTTTTGAAACTGGAAAGCAGCATTAGTTATCGCAGTCTCCAAAAACATATGTCTAGCCAGGCTCATTTACAAGCCTCTGCTGCATGGACAGAGTTTTGCCGCCGACAAGTGTCTGGGGAGACCGTTGCAAGTTTGCTCGGCCCCAACAAATAGAAAAAAATTGCTATTACATAAAAAGCATGGCAGATGTCGTTAAATTGAAGTTGTGCAGGGATGTCTTGGGGCACTGAGAAATCTCAGGGAAAATAACAGTGAATTGCAGCAGTGCTGCACAGGCATGACTACTGTTGAGCCCTCACCAAAGCATCTAAGGGCTGTCAATCCCTCCTATGTTTTCACCTTTAGGGCAAGAAGGGCAGTCAGGCTCTGAATGTGCCCCTGAAGCTCTAAGGCAACAGATGTTGAACATACTAGGTACAGCTGTATCAAAGATGGAAAACAAGTTTTCTAAAAATAATTTAGAGGTGATGAAAGCCCTCTCATGTTTGATGCCAAAATCCAACAAATTTCTTGACATTCAGTTGCTTGAGCCTCTCTGTAGTCTTGCAGGTGTTGCAAAAAATGAACTCCAGAATGAAATTCTTGTTGCCAGACCAATGCTCTTCAAAAAGCTTCCGACTGATGCTGACTGTTCTGTTGTTTGCGAACTTCTGCAGGAATACAAAGATGCATTTGCAGGTCTTCATAAATTGTATGTATCTGCAGTGGTCATGGGTGCCTCTACTACTTCATGTGAGAGTGCATTCTTTACTCTGGCAAGAATTTTGAAATGAAGACAAATTTATTTAGAAATTAAAATCAAACTCTGGGGAAAATTCTACTATGTGGAGATTTATATGCCCGAACTGGTTCAGAATTAGACTATATTGATAATTCTTTAGATAAAAATCTGTTCACACATACTCCTAGATCTCTTAAGTATTTTACCTAGAAGAAATAACCAGGATACTGGAGTCAACAGAGATGGGAAGGAGGTAGCCCACCTTTGTCAAACTTCAGGTCTTTATATCCTGAATGGTAGAATCAAAGGAGATTCCTGTGGACAATTTTCCTGTGAACAGTGAGTATGTTTACATGCGCCCATTTGCGTCAATCCAAATGAATTCAATCTGATTGCAGATCTGTTTATATGTATCCTAAACATTAGAATCTGATTCAAATATCCGTTTATATGTGAATTATATATATATATATATATATATATATATATATATATATATATATATATATATATATATATATATATATATATATATTCGGAACAAAACTTCTGCGCAGGCCCAGTAGCGTGTTTCACCATACCAAAAACAGAAAAGCGGAAAAAGCCCTGGACGTGACACCAGATGATCTACTATTACTTTGGGCCGTATTGGCACTATGTTGTGTTTTCCTTTCACTAATCACCTGTCTTTTGGATCCAGTACCTTTAACAACATCAGTCTTGCAAGAAATATTCACTCCAACACACAAACAGCAGCTATAGAGAGGAAACGTGCACGCTCTGTAGGACACCCTCCACAGACCTCTAAAAGGGAGTTTTTAGGACATGGCAAGCCAAGGGGGAGGCAAGGAGGGCAACGCCAAGCTTCAGCTATAGGTTATATCTTGGCCAGGACACTCTTGAAAAAGAGATTTTTAATCTCAATTAGTCTCATCCTGGTTAAATAAAGGTAAAAAAATAAATAAATAAAAAATATCTGAATTGTTTTACATTTGTATGTAAATGTTGGACCAAATCAAATTAGAACCCTGTAATTGATTGTTGAGAGTTTAAAATATTGACAAATGAAGCTCCCTGTCATCCAGTGTGGAGGTTCCACTTACTGTACCCTCAGCAGAACTAAATCCTCAAGAGAAATTTGGTAAATCAAAGTGATGAATTCAAGTTTAAATCTAAAATCCATGTGTGATTAAAGAAAAACCCCTTAGACAAAACTGACAGTGCAGTAAATGGATTAAGAACGCAATTTAGTAAAGATTAAGGCTAGTTTGATAATGAATCATGAAATGGTGTTTATTCTAAATACTGATCAATTGACTTTTAATTGGTCCTCATCTAAATTGTCCCTTACAGCTTTACAGAAAACAAATATGGAGAGGCTCTCTGATATTTTGACAGTGGCAATGCCTATAGCACGGGATTGTTGTGATTTATTAATGAACAATTCATTATAGATGATTCATTAAAACATATTAACCAATACAAACCTATGTGCGCCCATTTGAATCATGAAATATGCATCGGAATATCATGAGAACATTTTTCCTCATTTCGTCATACCCGATTAATGATTGAAAACTGTGGATAACATGTTTTAAGAAAACATCTATGATGAATTGTTCATTAATAAATCACAACAACCCCATGCTACAGGCATTGCCATTCATACAGGCTACAGTTTATTTTACACAACTACTCGATGCTTCCGGTTTTCAAACGTGGACTGTGGAAAATGCCTATAGTGTGCTGTGGCATTGTGCTTACAATTGCAGTCATGTCAAAATCTATGGTATAGCACATGGTATTGTCATTAGCCAACACGGCTGTTTGATGATTTAGACAAATGTAAACAATGTGTGATACTACTCAAGAAGTCTGGTTTGAGTGCCGGGATTACAGGGATTATAGTGCAGTGCCTCTCAACCATTCACAATGTGCAGAATTACCTAACTGTTTTAAAATTAATTTTTAAATGTATTTTTTGTTCAAAGGGCGTTTTGACGTGCATCAGCCACTATATGTATGTCAAACATGCCAGAATCAGTGGACCCCTGACATGAAGGACCTCCTTAGGAGTGGATATTGGCCAACCTCTGTCACCAGTCCCACACTTTATACACTGGACCTCCTGAACTCCTTTCAGGAACTCAAGGTCATCTCTCCTGGATTCTCCAGACAAGTCTTTGCAAAGCTGCTGGAGCATCGCACTAAGATTGGAGGAAGAGTAAGTGTAATTGTTATTAGCATATTATAAAACTTCATTCCATTATCAGACATTGTTATATATACCATTTCATTCTATATATCTTCCAGTCTGGACAAAACAACGGCGATACACTACAGTGTAGCTTCTTAGAGTTTTCATATGCTTCATTTGAGGAAGACCAGCTCTGCTGTGGTGCTCCTTTCACCTGCCCAGCCTGCACGCCAGAAATGTTGGCTGTTTCAGCTGATGGAAACAGAAAGCTATATCGCTTTATAGGATGTATTTCCTATTTTTCTTTCTTCCTCAGCTCTGATGATCCTGCCTTTTTTGAGGGGCTCTTTGTGGCTGAAGACGTTGCGGTGTCTAGATTTGTGGAAACCATACAGAAAGCAGTGAGAAATGCAAGTTTCAATCATAACTTGACCGAAAAGTTGTCACAAAAAGAACCATATTTGTCCGACCTTGATTTCCTCCCCACTTCAACTACTTCTACTAACCAACTACTCCAAAATTAAACTGAGAGAATAAATGCCATATATTGTATGACAGCATTGCTTTTATTTGATTTGTTGTGTTTGTTATGCATGTCATAGACACAGGGAAAAGGCACATGTGGGGACTCCCAGTGGACAGCAGCGAGGGAGACTTCCAAATTGGATGAGGAGGGGTTGGAGGTTGCAGTGTGTCGCCACGGATTCCTTCGGAAAGCTCTTAATATGTACAGGGGGGAGATATTTGCCTACCCTCTTATATCTTCAAAAGGAGCTCATGTCAGCCAAGGCGCAATTCTTTGCAATGGATGTGTCTTACAAATATTGGCCATACTTGGAGAAAGCTGCTAGTGTCCTTCTTGCTTTTCAGGATCTGACCACAATGAAGCCTTTCCTCAGTGTGATGCATGCTCGAGCCCATGCTACTAAGTGTGAACTAAAAACAGAGTTAATTTGCACAGATGAAGTGGTGTCACAGTGGCTTTCTGATGTGAAGGAATGGGCAGCTGGCAGTAAGCATAACCAGATAAAAGAAACCGCAAATATCCTTTTCCACTACTAAATTTTAAGTTTGATATTAAAGAGCAGCTAAAGGTAATAGGCTGATCATCTATGGGTTACAGCAAACTGCATGTCACCATCAGATGGTCTGCCACATTTATGTTGGGTATTTCAGTTTCCCTGCAGGAAGTGCACATACCAAGTTCAAGGAAGTTGGATTAAAAGGTTTTATATACAAATACAAATTCAAACACTGAAAAGGTTCTGTGTTGTTTTAACAGTGAATTTGCTTTCACTATTACTTCTACAGAGACACCAGATACATCTCATGCCAGTCAAGGCACCGCACACAGAGGACTTCAGCTGTCAATTGAGGGGCTTGACCTTAGTGTGAGGCAACGGAAGCAAACCCTTTACCGTCAGAATGGTAGAACTACCAAATATAATAGGTTGCTATATTCAAGCCACTGAATGCATCCTACGACACTAAAAAAATATGTTGCATGTACAAGGTTGTAGATTGCAACCAGCTCCCCTCACCTCTCCCTTTCCAAGCTGTAGTAGAACTACTGTGGCAGACGAGAAAAAGTGAGTGGTCCTATCTCGAGCCAGTGTTTGTTTGTCCATTGTGGTCTACCGTAGGAACATGGTGGCCTCTGTGGAAGGGGACCGTATTTAGATAAAAACTACCCATTCTAAAGTAATTAAAGCACAGAAATTCTTATATTTAGGAATGTGTTTATCCCCTACATGTTACACACTGGACCTTTGAGTCATCTGTTTCTAAATCTAAATTAAAATTTTCACATACTTCAATTACTGCAGCTTTGCTTTAATTTTTTTTGGGTGCAATATATCTTTCCTTGTTACACCTGTACCTCCTGTCATTCTAGACAGCAGCAAGCTTCGCCACTGCCTTCGAAGGAAGATGGCAGAAGACCAAAAGCTCCTTCTTCAGGAGATAGAGAAATACAATGGTCTTGTACTAGACCATGTAGCTGTGGTGGAGCATTCCTTGACTGGAGAGAGCACTGTGTCTTAAATATGGCCGTGGGAGGCTCATGGCAGTGGAATGTCAGTTTTCAGACACTTCACAAGAATTTATTTACAGTTCTGCTATATAGAGTACACTGAACTAAGACATGCATAACATATTGAGTGTTGTAGTGTTCATTTAGTTAATGGGAGCACTTTCAGTTTTCTTATGTATCAATTTGATTAAAAAAAGTACATGTTGGTAGTTACAAAACATTGCAATGCTAGTATGCTCATGTATAGATTGTCTCATGTATTCATATAACTGTTGTTGATTCTTAGCAAACATTTCAATCAAGAAACAACTGCATGACCAAGTGATGTTGACAGTGCGACTGCAAGAGGAAAAAAACATTTTGGGAGTACTACACAGTACGTTTTAAACTGCATTGTGTTACTTTAAGCATCAGAATAAGGAAACATGGTTATGTCTTAGAAGGTTAATATGTCACTTTCATTTGACATTATTACATTTTACGTTATTTGGGTCCTCTTGGGTAGGAACTGCACCTCCTGGAACAATCTGCTCCACTCCTCTGTGTTTGGAAGATCCACCTTCTCAAAACAGGCCTTCAACTATCTCTCTTCCTCAAGCTCAGGCAGCAGGTGCTTCTGTGGACCTCTGCCAGTACAAGCCTCTCCAGCAGGCAGAGACCGTCACAGCCCTCTCAATTTTTTGAGACACATGAAGCGCATGCAGAGAGAAGGACAGCTGTGCTTGAGACCCTTATGAGGCCTGACCTGGAGAGATGGCGGTGACTAAAGGAGAGGTGCAGACGATCCTTTGGATTGGGATTGCTTCAGTCTGTTGCACGCTGCTGAGAGGTTTGTGATTGTAGCTCCGTGTAGCTTCGCTTTTTATTGAATCTCTACCTTACTTTCACTCCTTTTTTTTTCTAAAGTGATAACATATAATTTAATTCCCACCATATTTCAGGTGCTATCCTTCAAACTAATCTAACTAATTTGATCGTTCGCTTTTAAAACCGCGAGTGCAGCTTGTTAACCCGTTAGCTTGTCACTCGCGGTTCCATTTGCATTTCGCGCCTATTATTTATTTATTTTTATTTTTTCCTCGCTCCGTTTTTCACAAGCTCATCAAACAACAGTGGTAAGTGGTAAGTTAAGTTGGTGTCATTCATCAATCACGGTGAGTAATGGCTTCTTCTCCTGCTATTGTTGTTTGCACTGTCTGCCACATGTATAGTTTATCTGTCTCTGTCAGCAGCGAGGGATTCACATGTGATAAATGCAGGGAAATAGTTAGGCTGACAGAGAAGGTTTTAGAATTAGAGACACGCATCCAAACTTTAATTGAGGATAGTAAGAATGTGAGGGCTGTAGATACTGCTTTGGATGCGACTAGCTCAGGGAGTCCTGTACATTGTTCGGTTTCGGTTGAGCCCGTGCAGCAGGGCAGCTGGGTGACATTGAGGCGGCATAGTCGCGGGTCAAAACACCACTCTTCCGTTCCGATCAGAACATCAAACAGGTTCTCCCCACTCAGTGAAGCACCCACTGAGAAACCTGATGAAAGTGCTCTAGTTATTGGCGATTCTATTGTACGGAACGTGAAAATAGAGACACCAGCCACCATAGTCCATTGTTTACCAGGAGCCAGAGCGCCTGACATCTTGGCAAATTTAAAAGTGCTGGCTAATGCTAAACGTAAATTCAGTAAGATTGTTATCCACGTCGGCGCTAATGATGTTCGACTTCGCTAGTCGGAGATCACTAAAAATAATGTTAAAGAGGTGTGTGAACTTGCAAGTACGATGTCAGACACTGTAATATGCTCTGGTCCCCTCCCTGCTTACCGGGGTGATGAGATTCATAGCAGACTGTCGTCACTTAATGGCTGGATGTCTAAGTGGTGCCCGCAAAATAACATAGGCTTTATAGACAATTGGATGAGTTTTTGGGGCAGTCCTGATCTGTTTAAAAGAGATGGTGTTCATCCCTCCTGGGGTGGTGCCGCTCTTCTCTCTAGAAATATGGCACATAGTCTTAGAGTTTGTACTTGACTAACTGGAGCCCAGGTCAGGAAGCAGACAGACTGGCTAAACCGATCGTCTGCTAGCCGCCTCACGTCACAGAAGTCAGTTAACTCTCAGCACATAGAAACTTTTTCACCTAGATATCACTCTATAGAGACTGTGTCTGTTCCCCGAACTAGAAAAAGAACTAGAAAATACAGAAAACATCCAAACCAATGTAATAGTAACAATTTAATTGATGTTCAACAAATAAAAAACAATATAATACAGATAAAGACTTGATAAAGCTTGGCTTATTGAATATTAGATCCCTTTCTTCAAAAGCACTTTTTGTAAATGATATGTTCACTGACCATAAACTAGATGTGCTTTGTCTGACAGAAACCTGGCTAAAACAAGATGATTACATTACTTTAAACGAGTCTACACCCCAAGATTACTGTTACAAACATGAACCGCGTCCAAAGGTAAAGGGGGAGGTGTTGCTACAATTTATAGAAATATTTTCAGTATCTCTCAAAGGTCGGGCTTCAAGTATAATTCGTTTGAAGTAATGGTGCTCCATATAACGTTATCCAAAGAAACAAGCGTTAATGATAAATCCTCTGTGGTGTTTGTACTGGCTACTGTATACAGGCCACCAGGGCACCATACAGACTTTATTAAAGAATTTTCTGATTTTCTGTCGGAGTTAGTGCTGACTGCAGATAAAGTCCTAATCGTTGGTGATTTTAATATCCATGTTGATAATGAAAAAGATTCGTTGGGATCAGCATTTATAGACATTTTAAACTCTATTGGTGTTAAACAACATGTGTTAGGACCTACTCATTGTCGAAATCATACTCTAGATTTAATACTGTCACATGGAATTGATGTTAGTGGGGTTGAAATTTTGCAGCAGAGCGATGATATCTCAGATCATTATCTAGTCTCCTGTATATTCCATATAGCTAAAGCTGTAAAGCCAACTTCTTGTTACAAATATGGTAGAACCATTACCTCCACCACAAAAGATTGCTTTATAAATAATCTTCCTGACTTATCTCAGTTCCTCAGTATATCCAATAGCTCAGATCAACTTGATGATGTAACAGGAACTATGAACTCTCTCTTTTCTAGCACTTTAGATGCGGTTGCTCCTTTACGCTTAAGGAAGATTAAGGATAAGAGTCCAACACCGTGGTATAATGAGCACACTCGCGCCCTAAAGAGAGCAGCCCGGAAAATGGAGCGCAGCTGGAGGAAAACTAAATTAGAGGTATTTCGTTTAGCTTGGCGGGAAAGTACCCTATCCTACAGAAAAGCATTAAAAACTGCTAGATCTGATTTCTTTTCGTCTCTTCTAGAAGTAAACAAACATAACCCTCGGTATTTATTCAATACAGTGACTAAATTAACGAAAAATAAAGCATCAACAGGTGTTGGCATTTCCCAAGAGCATAGCAGTAATGACTTTATGAACTATTTTACTTCCAAGATCGATACTATCAGAGATAAAATTGTATCCTTGCAGCCGTCAGCCACAGTATCGCATCAGATAGCACACTATAGATCCCCTGAGGAACAATTCCATTCATTCTCTACTGTAGGAGAGGAAGAATTGTATAAACTTGTTAAATCATCTAAACCAACAACATGTATGTTAGACCCGATTCCATCGAAACTACTAAAAGAGCTGCTTCCAGAAGTCATAGATCCTCTTTTGGCTATTATTAATTCATCATTGTCATTAGGATATGTCCCCAAAACCTTCAAATTGGCTGTTATTAAGCCTCTCATTAAAAAACCACAACTTGACCCCAAAGACCTAGTTAATTATAGACCGATCTCAAATCTCCCTTTTCTGTCAAAGATACTAGAAAAGGTAGTATCCTCACAATTATATTCCTTCCTAGAGAAAAATGATATCTGTGAGGAATTCCAGTCAGGATTTAGATCATATTATAGTACTGAGACTGCTCTCATTAGAGTTACAAATGACCTGCTTCTATCATCTGATCGTGGTTGTATCTCTTTATTAGTTCTACTGGATCTTAGCGCTGCGTTCGACACTATCGACCACAACATTCTTTTAAATAGACTACAAAACTCTGTTGGCATTAGTGGAAGCGCCTTAGCATGGTTCAAATCATACTTATCTGACCGCCATCAGTTCGTAGCGGTGAATGAAGAGGTATCATATCGATCACAAGTACAGTATGGAGTACCTCAAGGCTCAGTACTAGGGCCGTTACTTTTCACGCTTTACATGTTACCCTTGGGAGATATTATCAGGGGACATGGTGTTAGCTTTCACTGTTATGCTGATGATACTCAGCTCTATATTTCTTCGCGGCCCGGTGAAACATACCAAATTGAGAAACTAACGGAATGCATAGTCGATATAAAAAACTGGATGACGAGTAATTTTTTACTGCTAAATTCTGAAAAAACAGAGGTGTTAGTTATCGGACCTAAAAACCCCACATGTAACAACCTAGAACATTATCTAACACTTGATGGCTGCTCTGTAAATTCTTCTTCATCAGTGAGGAACCTAGGTGTGCTGTTCGATAGCAATCTTTCATTTGAAAGCCATGTTTCTAGCATCTGTAAAACTGCGTTTTTTCATCTCAAAAACATATCTAAATTACGACCTATGCTCTCAACGTCAAATGCAGAAATGTTAGTTCATGCGTTTATGACCTCAAGGCTAGACTATTGTAATGCTTTATTGGGTGGTTGTTCTGCACGCTTGATCAACAAACTACAGTTAGTCCAAAATGCAGCAGCTAGAGTCCTTACTAGAACCAGGAAATATGATCATATTAGCCCGGTCCTGTCAACACTGCACTGGCTCCCTATCAAACATCGGATAGATTTTAAAATCTTGTTAATTACTTATAAAGCCCTGAATGGTTTAGCTCCTCAGTACTTGAGCGAGCTCTTATCGCATTATAGTCCTCCACGTCCGCTGCGTTCTCAAAACTCTGGCCGTTTGATAATACCTAGAATATCAAAATCGACTGCGGGCGGCAGATCCTTTTCCTATTTAGCACCCAAACTCTGGAACAATCTACCTAACACTGTTCGGGAGGCAGACACACTCTGTCAGTTTAAATCTAGATTAAAGACCCATCTCTTTAGCCTGGCGTACACATAACACACTAATACGCTTCTATTATTCAAATCCGTTAAAGGATTGTTAGGCTGCATTAATTAGATCAACCGGAACCGGGAACACTTCCCACAACACACGGTGTACTCGTTACATCGTAAGTAGAATGGCATGTACGCTAATATTTGTCTGTTTCTTTCCTATGATCAGATGGCGGATCAGCACCAAGAGATGATGTCTGCAGCCCTGATCATCAGCGGAGACCAGGACACCCAGATGACCCCCGGAGACCTCGATTAAAATACATTAAAACTAAAAAATATAACTAAAAATATAATAAATACCTAACTACATAATACTACTATTGTTAGAACCTGAAACTTTTGAACTGTGGGTGTCGTCTGGTCAGAGGAGAACTGGCCCCCCGACTGAGCCTGGTTTCTCCCAAGGTTTTTTTCTCCATTCTGTCTCAGAGGGAGTTTTGGTTCCTTGCCGCTGTCGCCTCTGGCTTGCTCAGTTGGGGACACCTAATTTCTAGCGATTATCGCCGATTTGATTGCTCATATACTATTTAAACTAAACTGAGCTAGACAATGGCATCTCTGAATTCAATAATGAAATGCCTTTGACTGAAAATTGAATGTTTAATCTTATTATATATTACTGACACTCTGTCCTCCAATTTGATACTGTTAAGTGCTTTGACACAATCTGTATTGGTAAAAGCGCTATATAAATAAAGGTGACTTGACTTGACTTTGAAAAAAAGATGTTGACCAGCTTGGGAACGATTGTGGAGGAGCTAAAGGAAATAGGAAGACAACAAGAGCAAATTATACAGTTACTGCAAAACCCACTTCAACCACAATAAAATATCTTTATGAAAACTCCATTTTGATTTGCATCTTTACCAAAACATTCATTACTTGTTAACATAGTTTTTTGTTTTTTTTTACCAAGTTACACAATTTCTAATGATTCAAGAAATTGGGTTATGCCACATTGAATTATGTACTGAAACCGGTGTTCAGTATTGAACTTTCTGCATTGTTTGTAACACTAGTTACTATTTCCATTCAATTTACTCCATACACCCAACTCCATCTCTGACTAACTCATTTATCTATAAAATTCTGACAGTTATCAATGACGACATATCCATGTTTTTTTTTTTATACCACTTCACTTATCAAATGAAGTCCAATTTCTTTTGTGTGTTCAGAAAGTAAAAGTCACCAAGTCTTGAAAAAACATCATTCTTATTTAATAAACAAAAAATGAAATTGAATTTGTCAAAACTGAATTTGTCAAAAAAGGTTAGCCAATGAAGCAGTGCATGCCAGTTAGTATCATTTGTTAAATATTTATTTGTCCTTATTACAAAAAAATTACAAACTTTTAGTCCAGAAAAATACTTGTAGCACACGACTTGATACTAGATCCTACAACCTCAAAACCATGGACCAGAAACAGAAGACCTGGATCACCTCACGGAAGCAATTATTAGCAAAGATAATAGTAAAAATTAATAAAATAAAATGAACTACTCAGACAACTGGAATGCAGCTAATTAATGAAAAGGTACGTATATTTCTTTTCTCTTTGTTTGTTGTTTTGCATATGTTGTATTTTTTGAAATTGGCAAGATGAAATAAAACAAAATAACAAAACAAATGGTTAACAGTAACACACAGTATTTGAAATAAATGGTGAAAAACACAAAAACAGTCAACAATTCCCAATGTCAATTTCAGAAATTTGACCTCAGTGTCTCAATTGCAAGTTCAATGTCTCGATTTCAAATTCCCCAAAAAATAGGAATGTTCATCAAACTTGAATTAATGAGTTCAGTCCATGAAAAGGAAACTTTGTCCTCAAGGAAATCCAGGAAAAAATTGGAAAAAGAAAAAAACCCGTAATGTGTGCAGTTCTGTCCTACCCACTCAGAAAAACTCTCTCACAACTCTTTTACTCTGTTTCCAGGTACGAAAGATGGGATGGCTCGCCAGTCCAAACCAGGAATAAGGATCCACAGCCAGGACAGAATTCAAGATCACAGCAGCAATTCAGAAACTTATCAGAGAGAGAAATAAAACAAGAAACAAAAAAAAACCCGGCCTTGCCAAAACAATCATCAGTTAAACTCATTCAAATTACTAAAAATGTCTTTTTCAATTATTTGGATACAGGAAACAAATACATGCTAGTCACCATGTGCTTGATTAATACGCTAGAGAGTATATGTACAGAGCTAGCACCGCATGGCACACTTCACAACAGAAAAAATATCCTCAAGCAAAATACTACGTCTTTTAAACATGTAATCATAACTATATGCACTCACATATTATATCAGAAAACACTTAAAGCATTTGCAAATTATTTTTTACATCAATCATCACTTTTACAATGTATTTTACACATTAAGATTACAAAAACAGCATCCACTTTATCTAAACACATTTCTTATAAAGAAATTTGTACTCACCAAGGAGAAATATAAATCAGAGAACAAAAGGAGAAAAAAAAAAAAGTTTCAAGAAAAAGATCGCCAGATTGATCCTATCACGTTAGTGTTATCTTCTCGTCATTCAGATTCACCACGAACTTCTCAAAGCTTAGACACAAATCTACTTCTCACTTTTTAATTATCTATTGCTGGATTATTAAACAGCTATTCTCAAATCATTTCGTCTGCTATCACTGTCGTGTCGTTCGCAATCTCTCTCACTCATTTCACTTGACGCGATCTTCTGGAAACTTTCAAAACCAGGGGCGGAGCTAACCTTTCACCTCACCAATAAGGATTCAGTTCAGGAACCTTTTCTTTCATTTGGAATTATTTATAATAAAATAAATAAATTTACTTCATGTTCTTCTGTATTACTATTAGGTTTTATAGTGATATAAATAAAATAACAATAATTATTAATATTAGTGACCCGAGTTAATGACCTGGGTTACATACTCTTTTGTTTAAGTTAGATGTTGTTGCAAATCAGGTCTCAATAATGACATGCATCAAGGTTGTGGGGTTGTGGGAGGTGTGGCTCATCATCAAAATGATCATCTACCTCAACATCTTTGTCACAGCGCTCTAAACAAACATTATGCAAAATGCAGCATGCTGAGACTGAAGAACTGATATTTGAAATGCTTTGCATTTGCAGGAATTGGAGCCTCCTGAACCTGGACTTCAGAATGCCAAATGCATGTTCAATGACTAAACGGGCAGCTTGCTGTGTCAAAATTCAACTTTGACATCTACAGCCTTTGGCCTGTGGGCCAGGAGATGTGGTGGGCCATGTATGTATTAACATAACAACAAAACTCTTGGAGATGTTTGGCAAGAGTGGATTTTGAGATGTTGAATCTGTCTGCTACCCCATGGTATGACTTCTGATTGGCCAATGTCCAAAGGCAGGCAAGAACACTCTGTGTGAGTGGCAGTTTGGTTTTCTGTAAATTCAGTTTTACATTATCTAGTACATTACATTATCTCCGCTTGTTGTTTGGAAAGCCTGAAATGACTTCGAAATTCTGAGGGACTGTATAGAGGGACAACCTCCTCCACAAAATTCAGTATTTTTGGAACCAATCTACATAACAGAGACATTAATTGTACTTACTATATACATGTCCCTGCTGAAAAAAACCCAGCTAAAATGAAACCTAAACTGATTGGCTGGTTTTAGCTGGTCATAGCTGGTAAGCAGGCTGGTTTTAGAGGGGTTTTGGCCACTTCCTTAGCTGGTCAGTCTAGGACACCAGCTAAAACCAGCTACTTCCAGCTTAAACCACCTAAGACCAGCCAACCTGCTTAGGCTGGTTTTAGCTGGGGGGGGGGGGTTTCTCAGCAGGGGTAATTGACTAAAATTGTCATTTCACTGTTTTACGTTAGACTGGGATAGATTTCAAATAGTTAGTACAGGAATGTTGAACTTGTACTCCATGGTTATACGCATAAACGAATAGCTCTCTGTATTTAAACCAATAGCAATCATAGCTATTTATTGATTACAGAAGCCAAACATTACATCACTAAACACTGTAAAACACTAGAAACAATTTCAGATCAGGTAGTACCTTTGAAATTAAATTATTTATACAAGCACATAAACTGTTCTATCAAAGTCGTGGAGGGAGCCCTTGTTCCCATGAGAGAACAGGGTGTTCGCATCCTCAACTATCCCGATGACTGGCTCATTCTTGCTCAGTCTCGTGAGCAGTTGTGCGAACACAGGGCTTTGGTGCTCGGTGGAGTTGGATTCGGTCGAACAGTCAGCACGCCTCACAGAGGAACGTGCTCAGTCGGTGTTGAACTGCCTGAATGCATTCAGAGGCAGGACAGCGGTCCCACTGAAACTTTTTCAGAGGCTCCTGGGGCATATGGCAGCCGCAGTGGCTGTAACCCCGCTCGGTTTGCTTCATATGAGACCGCTTCAGCACTGGCTTCACGGCCGAGTCCCGAGATGGGTGTGGCAACGCGGCACGTACCGAGTGGCAATCACTCTGGAATGCCGCCAAGCCTTCAGCCCGTGGTCAGACCCCTTGTTTCTTCGGGCCGGAGTGCCCCTAAAGCAGGTGTCCCGGCATGCCGTGATCTTCACGGATGCCTCTGCCACCGGCTGGGGTGCCATGTACAACGGGCATGCAGTGTCAGGGGTGTGGACGGGCCCCCAACTGCATTGGCATGTCAACTGCCTCGAGTTGCTAGCAGTACACCTTGCCCTGAACCGCCTGAAGGGGCCGTTACGGGGCAAACATGTGCTGGTCCGGACGGACAAACACTGCGACCATTGCGTACATCAACCATCAAGGAGGTCTGCGCTCCCGTCGCATGTCGCAACTCGCCCGCCATCTCCTCCTCTGGAGTCAGAAGCATCTGAGGTCGCTTCGCGCCATTCATGTCCCTGGTGTGCTCAACCGTGCGGCCGACGAGCTCTCTCGAGCTGCGCTGCCAGGAGAGTGGCGACTCCACCCCCAGGTGGTCCAGCTGATTTGGGGAGAGTCGGCGAAGCGCAGGTAGACCTGTTTGCTTTACAAGAAACCTCTCACTGCCAGTTGTTCTATTTCCTGTCCGGGGGGACAATCGGTACAGATGCACTGGCGCACAGCTGGCCCCGGGACCTTCGCAAATATGCGTTTCCCTCAGTGAGCCTACTTGCACAGACCTTGTGCAAAGTCAGGGAGGACGAGGAGCAGGTCCTGCTAGTTGCGCCCTATTGGCCCAATCGGACCTGGTTCCCGGAACTTTCACTCCTTGCGACAGCCCCTCTCTGGCGAATTCCTCTGAGAAGGGATCTTCTTTCTCAGAGACGGGGCACCCTTTGGCACCCGCGTCCAGACCTCTGGAAACTCCATGTCTGGTCCCTGGACGGGACGCAGAGGTTCTAGGTGACTTACCCCCTGAGGTACTTAACACCATCGCTTCGGCACATGCACAGTCTACGAGATGTGCTTACGCTTTGAAGTGGAACCTGTTCGTCGAGTGGTGTGCTTCTCGCCGAGAAGACCCCCGAAGATGTTTGATCTGGTCATGCTTTCCTTTTTGCAGCAGGGGTTGGAGCGTAGGCTGTCTCCCTCCACCCTCAAAGTTCATGCTGCGGCTATTTCCGCATGCCACGACCTCATCGATGGTAAGTCTGTGGGTAAGCACGACCTGGTCGTCAGGTTCCTTAGGGGGCGAGATGGTTAAATCCTCCTCGACCTCCCTCCATACCCTCTTGGGACCTTGCTCTGGTGCTTCAAGCACTCCAGATTGCTCCCTTCGAGCCTTTGCAGTCAGCAGACTTAAAGATTCTGTCTATGAAGACTTTGTTGCTGGTTGCATTGGCCTCCATCAAGAGGGTAGGGGACCTGCAGGCATTTTCGGTCGACGAATCGTGCCTAGAGTTCGGGCCGGGTGACGACCACGTGGTACTGAGACCCCGGCCTGGCTATGTGCCCAAGGTTCCTACCACTCCCTTCAGGGATCAGGTAGTGAGCCTGCAAGCGCTGCCCCCGGAGGAGGCAGACCCAGCCCTGGCTTTGCTCTGTCCAGTTCGTGCCTTGCGACTGTACATAGACAGAACTCGAAGCCTCAGGACCTCAGACCAGCTCTTTGTCTGTTACGGAGGCCAGCAGAAGGGAAAGGCGGTCTCCAAGCAGAGGATGGCCCACTGGATAGTGGACGCCATCGCCTTGGCTTACCAAGCACAAGGCGTGCCCTGCCCGCTTAAGTTGCATGCCCACTCTACGAGAGGTGTGGCATCCTCCTGGGCGCTGGCTTGTGGCGCCTCGCTGACAGATATTTGTAGAGCTGCGGGCTGGGCGACACCTAACACGTTCGCTAGGTTCTATAGCCTTCGTGTCGAGCCGGTCTCCTCCCGTGTTCTCACCTCAGGTCAGAGGCACGGAGAGGTTCCGGCTTAGTGTCGGCTTGCTGCGTTACATACGCGTATTGCTCCAGAGAGTCCCTACAAGGCAGACCCTGTTGAGTCCTTCGATCACCTTCGGCAGCCAGACGTGGCAGAGCGTCTGGCGCCAGGCCTTTACTCCGTTGTATCCTTGAGAACTGGATTTAGGCTAGGTTCCGTATGTGTGACCCTACGGGGATCTCACACGGGTTTGTTTAGGAGCAACCCGTGGAATACCCCATATCTTTCCCTCTGGGAGAACCCACCTCTCGTCAGGGTTGGAGTCACCCCAGTACTTCCATATGTAGTACAGCCCTATGGGGTTAGTCCATATGTACTTCTCCACATAACTCCTTCGGGGAAGGATGTGGCTTCCGCAGCGTTCCTTTCCCAGTGTTATCCAAAAGTCTCACTGAATGGGTTTTGGGAACAGCAGTGATCGACACTCTCTGTGTTTGCCCTGTCCCACCGTCCTTAGGCAAGGGGGTACAGGAGGCTGGCTACAGAGCGCTGGAAGGGGGCAGCTCCTGTGGCGCTTTGGTAGGGATTCCTATTCGTCGGTCAGTCCGACGTACGTCAAACGTGACCGACTGAATGGGAACGTCTCGGTTACATAGGTAACCCTCGTTCCTTGAAGGAGGGAACGGAGACGTAGGTCCCGTCGCCACAGTCGCTGGACCCCGCTGATGCTGCCACCTTACCTGTTCGGCTCCTCAGCAAAAACCTAAAGATGCAACGCACCTGCTGCTCATTATATACCCGCGCTGCGAGGTGAGCAGCTGCTGCATATGATTGCATGCCAATGTGCATTGGCTCGTTTTAGTTACACTCGAAGTAGATTGGCCTCTCTAGCGAGATTCCTATTCGTCGGTCAGTCCGACGTACGTCTCCGTTCCCTCCTTCAGGGAAAGAGGGTTACCTATGTAACCGAGACGTTTTTCATTAATTCTGGAAAACATACACACAATGTCATCAGATAGCATATTCCTATACATTTTGTCAGAAAAGGGTGAATGGTATTGAGAAAGGGCGTCTACATATTACTGGCATAGCCAAATCAAACCTTTCAAATGTAAGAAATATTTGTGGAAGGTTACTTTATTAACCTCTTAAAGTGTCATTTTACTTAAATTAAGTACAATGATAAAGGTTTAAAATGATCCAGTAGAGTTGTACCCTTCTCATCATTTTTTATTTTGTAATATTCTATTGATGTAATATTAAGCCTTACTATACAGAACTCACTAAATGTTATTTTAAGGCTTTCATTGTTATCATATAAATGTATGTATAGAGTGATAAAAGTCAAAATGATCAATAAATGATAAATTACGGTATTTTGCCTTGGTATGACCCATTATTGTTTTGCAGATAATGCAAAGGCAGAATACATTAACTTCCGAATAAGGGTCAAAGGTCAAGTTTGAGCTCAAATTTTTTTTATGTAGATAAATATATTAATTATGACAACTTCTTAGCAAATTTTCAGTGTCCTACCTGTCATACAATTGGCTGGACAACAAAAAAACTTTAAAGTCATTTTTCTCAGTTTCACACTCTGGTGAGTTAAGGTCTTTTGCCTTTGTAGGGCAGACTAGCTTGCTCTATTCTTTTTCTATTCTATCTGTTTTCTTTTTAAAAATCCCTTGCTGCCTGTACTGCGTACTGTGTACTGCGTTAGGCTAACTGAGACTTGTTATAGCACTTGCATATCGTTGCTCTTTTGTGGATTTTGATTGCTTTCATTGTCCTCATTTGTAAGTCGCTTTGGATAAAAGCATCTGCTAAAAATGACTAAATATTAGTGGCTCGTACTATTTTATAGCACTTGCTATTCAATTCTGTATATTATTATTTTTAAGGAATTATATAGTTGTTTAATTGTATTAATTATTGTCCTAACCAACTCATAACCCAATGGTAACCCTCTTAAAATATTTAACCTAATTTATTTCAATATATTCTGGTTTTAAATTCAGTTTTCTTGGAAAGAAATACCTGTGTCTGTGAGAGACTTTAGCCCTGGCAATTCACATCTGACGTGTGACACACTTAAAGTGCAGTAAACAGTAAAACAATTGCGGTACAAATTAGTGTGATTGTTAGTACTTTAATAAATATAAAATAATTTAAGTACAAATACTAATTTACAACATCCAGCAGCACAATGAACTGTTTTTCACAGATAAAAAGGCTAAATGGAGATTGCTGACTCCCCCTCAAACAGTTCACGCTAGATCTTACATTAAAAATAAGATGGAAAGATAAGAAAATGAATAGATTCCATGGATCTAGTCTTTTCATCTGTTTGTTTGATGTTTGAATCAGGTCTCCTCTGTTGGAGTAGATAGAGCTGTCCCAAAAAATTGGGTCCTATGCAGTCCTAGAACTGCAGCCTCTGGTATTGCAGGAACATTGGGTTGTTTTTTTGTTCAGACCAATGAGAAAATCGACCCATGTTTTTACGCTGCAAACACACAAAGCTGTAAATGAGAACTGGTGGATCTATAAGAAGACAATTCATTATAAAAATCTAAACAGTAAAATGTGTCTGTATGTTATTTAATTAATTAATATAATAATTTATTGATGATAATTGTTTAAATTAATATAATAATTAATACTTTTGACTGTGTATCATTTTATAAAACCTTTTGTTTTTGTGAAAACTTCTATCTGAACTGTAAATCATGCTTTTTACAGTCATTTTACAGTTTAATAGTTTACCATAGACATTGCCCTACTCTGCTCATATGGTATTAATTTTATTTGTGCAGGTCTTAAAAAGTCTTAAATTTGAGCTTAATAATCTTGTTTTTTTTTCTCTGCTTTTTTGTGTTGTTCCAATGCAAACAATTTGTAATTGCAACAAGTTTCTGGGAGAAGTAGTGCATTTATTATCTGACAGAAATGCAGGGGTGCCAATATTTTTGTCCATGACAGTATGTGTCCCAGGTGTGTCTAGAGACCCCCAAAATATGAGAAAAGGCCACCCAGACAGCAAGCCAACATTGAATAAACATTGTTTTTCCATCTGAATCATCATTATGGTTGATGTTGAAATTTCAATGCAAAATAAATGTTGAATCACCATTACCATATCGATGAAAACCTGATATTATTAATGTTGATGGCAACAATATTGGAACAACATTGATCTATAGTTATCTTTATGATTGATTAAGCATTGATATTTGGTTTACCGGGCGATCGCTGAATGTGTTGAAGTCATTGATTTATAGTTGACCGGGAAACGACGCTGTTGTTGAAGAGTCATCGGCATATAGTTGACCAGGAAATATGATTGAAAATGCATCGATATATAGTTGACCGGGAAATATCATTGAAAATCCATCGATTTTTGGTTGACCGGGACATCAACACCAACGTAGGCACCGGACACAGCTCATTTCTGGACCTTGGCACAAGCGTACAGGTAAGCTTGCTTAATGTTCGATATGAAAGAATTGAACCAAATGAAATACTGTTAGGTTGATCGTTAACATGATGGTTAATGTAGTAACCGACGCAGTGCTGCAGTCACTGAAATAGATTTTTGTTTTACCAATGTGTCAAAATCTGCCAAAAGTACTTGATCTCTTCTAGGTTATAAAGTTAGCAAAACCTCATTGGTCCAGTCTATTTTTGTTACAGCTAGCTCAAAATACATGTCTGTACCCATTGCTAGTGTCGTGAAATCTATTAACACAGCACCGCTATTTCTTCTGACCGCCGGAGGACACCGGCGGAACCAACGCTCGCATAGTGCTCTACCCACAGCAGTGACCGCGGCGGGCCAGAATTACACAAAAGACATGGTTTACCTTTACTTTATTCAATGCAGAACTGTCTCGAGTTGTAACGTTAACTGGAAATGCCGATTAGACCATCTCGTAATAGCCTACAAATCCAAAATATGAATAATCCTCGAGCAGGGCTGCGATGTGCGATACAGTTTTGTAACTCCATTGTGTTTGTTTTCAGAAATGATAACAGTCGTTTTATACTAGTGCTTATGCGATATCACGATTTTTGATGATCTTCTGCACCTTTTCTGAGCGCGGGGAAGCGCTGTTATACAGCGCCTGACAACCAGGCCTGGCGTCTTAGCCCCACATACTTCATTTAGAAACAATTAAAATGCCTCGTTCATTTTAAAGACATAGCCTTATTATTAGCCTGTTTTTGCGGTGAGATTTATGCATATTCCTCCATGCACCCAGTATTTAAGCAGAAATTAATGTGCAATTTAGTCAACCAGAAAAATCTTTTGTCTATGGTAACTCTAATCAATACATTTACTATTTAATTAGTTATAAGTATCCAGTTATTTATATTTAATTTGTTGAGTTAACAATTAGTTCTGATTTAATAAAATAATACCCAGATAGCACACGTACGTCTGCAAGATGTCTGTTAAAGATCTCTTGATCTGGAAAGCATCTGCAGTCTACAAACGTCTGACAGACGTCTTTCATATGTCAGTTTTACATACATTCTAAATCATAAACATCTTAAAGACATCTAATAGACATCTATTTGACATCTAAAAGGAGATGTCCTATAGACGTATTGCAGATGAGCAAACACCCTAAAAAATATGTCTTGCAGATGTCAAATAGACGTCTCCGAGATGTAAGTGTGCTATCAGGGTAAACATGATTTTTTTTTTTTAGAGTCACTTGGCCTCATAAATTGTCCTTATGAAAGATGTCACTGCAAGCTAATCCTTTGCCTCCCTTTAATTCGAATACATCCATGAACATATTGGGCAGTTTTGAAAAGTGCTTTGAATGTAGTCCGTCTTATACAGCCTCAACAAAAATGCGTTTCTACCCAGAAATATAAAATGATTTACCTAACTATGAGATGGCAAGATGAGAGAGGGGGTAAAATCTTTGCGTTGCAGGTGGAGCTGCCACTCGACCAGTCACGGATATATGTTCCATTCAGACATTATAGCACATGTGACAGAAAATTACATGATGTGACGTGATATAGGTATCTTGTACTTAAATATAGTGAACGGAGTCCATTATTCATGAATAAAAATTGTTCAGTCTTAAGAAAAACCTTTGCAAGCCCAGTTTAAAAGAACATGTTATCATCTGCTTTGTGGGGAAATACTCAGGGCAGTGGATGATTCTGAATTAAATTGCTGTTTACTGACACTGTGATGTACTTTTTGTCCTTTTTTTCAGATCATTAATCCACATCGTTTTTCAAGTAAGCAAGTCTTTAGTATAATAAGCCTCATCTGAAGTGGCTGCGCTACGCCCCAGACCGAGCGGGAGGAGCTGGAAGACAGACGCAGCAGGAGTTAGCACTTTAAAAGAAAAAAAAATGAAATGATACAATAAAAATGATTGTTTAATTTTTAAAGAATGCGTGGGGTGTCATTTGTGCTAGTCTAGGTTATAGCCTAAAGGTATTGTTTCTATTTTCTATATTTTGCTAGCCCATCCTGGCTGTCGATAAAGCAGGATTATAGCCTAATAATAATGTTTTTAATATTATATTAAAATTACAGACCTTCAGATTAAACCTGTGGTATACTAAAACACCATTGAAGTTTTTTTGATATGCTGGGATTTCAACATTGTTTCAATATCCATTGTAATCGAAATACCATTGAAATTCTGTTGATCTCTAGGTATGATTTAAACGTTGTTTCAATGATAATAGAGGGTGCAACATGATGAAGAATCAACATCGGAGTTCGACGTTGATTCAATGATTTTATCGTTGACAGCGGGATGTTGATTTAACATAGTTTCAATTACTATTTGCTATCTGGGCATCCTCTCTCTTATAGTAAATATGTGTGCAAACATGCTGTTTATATTTGGCTCCACATTTTACATTACATGCAGGCTCATTAGAATATAGTAACCATAGAAGGCTTCTAGAAGGCTCCATCTAAAACAGCTTGTTTCTGACAAACAATGAACTTTTCATTTGTTTTAAAAGCTACATGACATTTCTTACAAGCGAGGTAACAATGGCACTGCTTATGAAGAAAATTAACTGAAAGTTTCACTGTTAGTAGAGACGCTGCTGACGAGACTATCAGAGGTAATTCACGCTTTCTCTCTCTCTCTCTAATAACTTCATTAATAGTTGCATTAGTCTGCTATCAACTGCTCGGTCTAAAATGACGTTTTAGAATTAGCAACGTAGGCATAGGATGACATGCGGAAGAAACTAATCCTACTCACAACAGCATTTTAAATATAAAAACCGGACGAATGCCTTGTAATATATATTATATGATCAATGTCTTGAGGTGTGGCAACCGTAGTATAAGTGGAATAATTGACTCTGGGCCAATTAATTATTAGATTGCACACCCAAGGTGTAACGCATCACCACCTCGGGTGTGCATTATTTTTTAAAACAATTGCACTGTAAAATAAGTAAAAATGACTATTTCATAGGTATATTATTTTTGCTTTACACTACGTAGGGAAATTACAACACATTTTTCTTAATTTCTACACTTGAAAGAGATATTTTGAATTTGGACTGCAGTAACGTTACTTACCCATTTAAACCGCTACCTGTCTGCCATTCATACTCCACTTTTATTTTAGACAGCTTTTATTTTGACGTAAAACTCCAGCTTTAGTGAAAACAGGCTTTCAAAAACGTCTCACTACAAATCTAGAGAAATGCTGTAATCATCCGCCCATTAAAATGTTAGGAATTAGGTGGCCAGGTGTCTTACCAGTCAAGCTTATCACTATTGAAGACTCTCAGAAGATTGACACCCATTGTGTCTTCTTCAAAATGTTGGTGAATGGCTTACCCCCTTCTACAGCCTTCTGTCTTTCCCACTGCTGCCACATAATTTTTTGCAGGTTCTTCAGGCACATCTCATTATAACAGGGGCGAGGCCAGAAATGTTTAAGTGGGTGGGCCGACATAAAACTGGGTGGGCAAGGTGCGTGTAAGAAAACTGCATAATTGCCAACAGAAAATACAGCGCAAATGTTCAATGCACAACACTCCTAAAGCATTAATTAACATTAATTTTAATTTCAACATTTTCTAATAATTATTAAAATTTAAATTTATCTGTTAACATTCGTACCTGAGCTAACAAAAAGTTGTAGCCTATTTTTATTAACTAACCTTAAAAATTAATTAATACTGTAACACAGCGGTCCCCAACCTTTTTTGCGCCACGGACCGGATTAATATCAGACAATATTTTCACGGACCGGCCTTTAAGGTGTGGCGGATAAAAACAACAAAATAAAATGATACGACCAGCATAAAAACTGGGGTATTTTTTAAATATTATAATAAACGTGAATCCAATGTGTAGGCTTACTCGCAACTTTATTAGCAGCGCCAACAACATAACATGAGTAACATCCTCTCTGCCCCTAACGCACTCTGGTCGCTATGGCAACGTAAAACATGCCTTCAAAATAAGATACACCACAAAAACAATTATAAAAGGCATGAAAAATATTATGCAGAGCGGGCTTGGTGCGTGTAAATCACCTGTTGCGATAAATCCATATTTCAAGTAGGACTCCTGGTATTGTCTGTTAAATGCAGCTTTCTTTTTCTTGGAAGTCGTAGGCTCTTCTTCTTTTTCCTCACTGGGCCGTTTTCCCTTCACAAAGAAGCTTTCCAGAGACGTTTTTACTCATTTTGGTAGCTTGTGGGTTTATTTTTAGCGGTAACGTATCACGTGACCTAAACAAGCGTTGCTATGCGCCAAGAGTGAGCCATAGACGGATGTAACGGAGAGAATTTGAAGTTGAGATGCTGACTCGCGATCTTCGCAGTAGTGAACGCGCCAGAGAGAAATGCACATTTCATACACACATGCACATTTCATACTAATTACATAAGCAGAGAACAGTCAGTTTTTTTTTTGTTTGTTTTTGTTTTTAAATAAGTTATTTATTCTTTCTGTGCGGTCCGGTACCAAATGACCCACGGACCGGGACCGGTCCGCGGCCCGGGGGTTGGGGACCTCTGCTGTAACAAATGTATTTCTCATTGTTAATTTTAGTTAATGCATTACCTCAGTGGCGCCTGCAGGTGAATGGCTATACGCACTGTGCGTACCATGAGCGCTCAGATTGTCCTGAGATTTGCCCTGCAAACATTTCAGCAGTAAATTATAGTAAATTATACGTTTGTCCCGTATTTCTGTCGACTGAACCAGCCATGCCATTAATAAGGAATGTATCAGTCTTTTGCATGCCAAAGTCAATTTCTGCTTATAAACATTGCGTCAAATAGAAAGAGAAAATCGTGCTACACGCACTTTCATGAGATCGGGTTAGACTACATTAATTAATTTGTAGCCTATTTTACAAATGGGAATACAACGAATTCATGACAATGTTTTACATTCAAGCTACCCGTAAAAGTGAAAAATTCTTTAAATTTATCTGGAATGCAATAAAGTAATTTTTAAAGCTGTTTTGCTGCATGGATTAAAAATAGGCTAATAAATAATTCACATATCAGACAAAATTGCATTGCAGAAAATCCTTTAAATTTTAAGGAAATTCTAAGAAATTCAGAGCAGAGCAACATAAAAATCAGAAAAAAATATAATCGGGCCTGTTTTAGGCTTTTTCTTATTTTTATATTTTAGACGGTGATGAAAAATGACTCGCCATCTCCTCATTGGACTTGCCTTTAGAGAGAAATGCATCTTTACGGATTAGAATGAAAGGGTTTTTGTTTTCGATTTGAATTATTTTGTTTTAAAGTAGTAATTTAAAGCATTCTATAAATATATTTATCATATTTGTGACTCAATTCGTTGAGTTTCGGTTCATCATTGTGAAGCGCTCCTATTCAAGACGAGAGGGCAAGCCTATCCTCTGTTTTCCTATTTATTTTATAAAAGCACAACATTTTGTTGATATTGTGAATGCACACAAATAAAAGTTCCGAATGATGCATTACTCTTACCTTTTATAAGCAAAAATTACGGCATATTTTAAGTTGTTTCCAATATCAAGAAAAAAATGCAAGTACCGCTCTGGCGCCTCCATGTCCTGCAATGTGCGCTTCAGCTTCCACTCTTCACACAAACGATTAGATATGCACCAAGCGCACATTTATATAGTTTAAACATTTAAACTAACATTATGATATGCTTGAACTGTTTATATCTATAGACTGTATTTTAAGCAAGTTGGGATGATTTGAGAAGAATAAATTGATCACTGTCCGCTGGCCGCTTGGTCGTTACTTAAAAACAAACAGACAAAAAAAAAAAAAAAAAAACTTACGTTTAACGAACAAAAAGTGCTCCAAACGTTTTTATATAAATTAGCTTCATAAAAAAATGAAATGAAAATTTTTTTTTTTTTAAATCTCTGTGCGTACCTTCAGAAGAAATCCTGCAGGCGCCCCTGCATTACCTAACCTAAGTTTATTGTAAAGCATTACCTTAGTCTGAGACGACAGAGCTTTGCAGATGATCTTATAATCAGTCTCTGTCAGTTCGCGTTCAAAGGAGAGTAAACGAATACCGCAGAAATGTGCACAGCTGCAAATATGCAGTTTGTTGTGGAGAAGAGTATGTAGCACAACGTTTATGTGTTTCTTTCTACAAAGGACACATCTATTTAGCGCTTTAAACACACTCATAAGTTTCCAATCTAAATCCATCACCCGGTGGTCTGGTTTCATTTGTAGGCGGTCTAGATTCAGTGCTAAGACGTAATTTTCATTTGGGATATCCAATATTTTTAAAGACTGATTGAGGTTTGTTTCACTATTTTCAAATTCAACATTATTTTAAAATGTGCGCATTTTACTATGTTCTTACGTCGTAAACATAAATGTGGGTGGGACTAACTGAATCGTCACTGAAGAATCATCATTTTTGGGTATGCTATGCACCTATAGGAAGAAAACTCACGTTAAATATATTTTAAAGTAAATATATGAAGTTATAGGGAAACTATACGTTTATTATTATTATTATCGTTTAATAAATATCATTCATTTGGAAAAGTACCACTTCTCACCCATTCATTTGGCAAAGTACCACTTCTCACCCATTCATTTGGCAAAGTACCACTTCTCACCCGTAGCTTCGCCACTGCATTGTAGTAGCATTTAGCACATATATGTTTCATGCAAACCCTTTTTGCTTGGGTTTTTCAACCAGAAGTTTAACATTCTCATAATCTACACATGCATATGTGTTCCAATCATTTGCTTTTGGCTTTGGTTTTTTTTTGTTACAGTATCTTTTTTACCAGACAGTTGTTGGCTTGAAAAAGAATTGACCTTTTTTCATCATGCTGACTTTTCCTTCAAAGACCTTCTCCTCTCACTGGTCATTTTCACTCTGCTCTGTTTCTTCGACCTTTGTAAATCCTTCCTTAACTTTTTATTTGTGCTTGGGCTAGCTGTTTGGTTTGTTTTTTTTTTTGTTTGTTTTTTTTTTAGTTGGAAGAGCTTTTTCCTCGATTTCAATTTTTGATTTTTCAGTCTTTTGCACTTGTTACACAGCTTTTCTTTATTCTCTTTTGGGGTAGAGGAAGCCAATGGTGGTTGTGGTTGAAGACTGAGGTTTTTGAGTGGGTTCTTTCAATATTTTCCTCAGGTGGCTCTTCAAAGGAATCTAGAGTAAGATCCAGGGGCCTCATTTATAAATGTTGCGTACGCACAAAATGGGCATAGAAATATGCAATTTTCCATGCACGTATCGGGATTTATAAAAAACAAAAACAAACTTGTATGCACCATTCGGACATTCTAGAGTAGACCATGCGTGCAAACACTTTTTCCTGGATTGAGAAAAGTATTGAAGTAAACAACGATTTTAAACTATGTTTTTGTTTTGATATATACTTGTAAATTAAATATTCCACTTCGTTAATGGAGATAACCACTGAAATTATATAGTCATTACACAGAATTTTAACAAAAAATATATGAATTTGGACATATTTGTAGTGGATGCGCTTGATCACTTTTCCTGCATGCTATATTTTAATGACAGCAAGGAGTGAACAATGCTCTTTTTTTTTCAATGCACAGTTTTATTTTTACAAACCTGTCTACATATGATCACCATGGTCAAGACAATAAACTACATAAAATTGCACCTTTGTAAGATATCAGTCAGCATTTGAACTGCTGTGTGTGTGTGTGTGTGTGTGTGTTTAGTAGTTTTTCATATGTATCATTACATAATTCAAGTAAGTTCCAAGCCAATACCTGCATTTAAAGTTGTAATCTGGACGCAGCAAACCATGGGTGAAACACCATTGTCAGAATGGCAGCTCTCCTCAAGCACTGTTGCTACGCAACAGGAGTGGCTATCGGGAACCCCGGGTGGCATAATTAGGAAATTCTGTGAAGGCAGAGCGTCTCATGCACTTCGAAAGGGTCCTTTGTGCACTTCGGAGGCGTGGCCTTAACTTTGGAACGCCACATTGGGCCTACCCTATCCCAAAATAAATTGCGCGCAGGTGGTAATGGAATTCATTTTCAGACAACGTGGCTTGTGAGACTTCAGTGGCGTCGGCAGAGGAATTTATTGAATTTATTTCATTGTGTTTGAAATCACAAAACTATCCAGCAAAACAAGTGTTAAAAGGTAGAGGTCTTAAAAAACATGAACTTAAACTGTGCAGCTTCATTTGTTAGGTAGTTTGAGGCAAAACGTCTTCTAATATTTCAGTTGCTTTTAGGGAGCAACGAGCAGACA
This sequence comes from Acrossocheilus wenchowensis, assembly GCA_029620275.1. NCBI lineage: Eukaryota > Metazoa > Chordata > Actinopteri > Cypriniformes > Cyprinidae > Acrossocheilus > Acrossocheilus wenchowensis. The sequence continues at coordinate 13,208,713 of CM056135.1, read as the reverse complement.
GCTCAACTTATTAAATTAAGGGGTCAGAACGACCATTTATTCACAGGGGCCAAAAACTCGGCCAACGTGGCTTGGAGGTAAGGCAATAACTCCTTTGTAATATTTCCACTAGGCTCTCTTGTTTATTATAACAATTAGCCGTCACCCTACACAAAGCCCACAAACAATAAGACAGCGAGTATATAAGGCAATATTCTTTCACTTTGTGTTTTTGTACTGCTGTCATGCAAGATATATCTACACGTTTTAACCAACGTGATATCACAGAATTCCGTGTAATGTTCACGGACTTAATTAACCTCCGAATCTGTGGTGGAATCGCCGAAAATTCCGTGATGGGCTCACAGAAGTGATACCAATGTAAGTCAGTGACAGGCATCAGCCGTGCTCCACGCACGGAAACCCTTAACATCAATATGCCGACGCGATACTGAGAAATTTATCGTCATCATTATTGTTCAGAACTGGGTAGGTTTAGGGTAGGGGCTGTCAGGTACTCCAGTGAAAGTATAACTGCATCAGAGTCACTCTTTTTTACGTTGAACCAGTGAATCCGTGCATGGACCACGGCTGATGCCTTCTGTGAGCCCATCACGGAATTTTCGGCGATTCCGTGATTCCACCACAGATTCGGGGTTAATTAAGTCCGTGAACATTACACGGAATTCTGTGAGATCAGGTTGGTTTTAACCAAACTTGAGATTTTCAGTACTTTGTATGTGTGTCCTGCTGTGTCATATTTGCTATTGTTAATCTAATTGCACCCCTGTCTTAATATTTTTCATAAGTGTTTCCGTTTTCTCTTGTTTTAGGACAATTCTGGAGAAAATGGGCCTGCTGGGGAAGGTTACTCCCCTGCAGGCCAAAAAAAAATATATATATATTAGTTAATATACACCTTTGCTGAAATTCATGGTTTTCATGAAATTCATGGTTAATTTACTCTGCTTTAGGATTACAAGTTTCCTGGGACAGGTGAGGGAGTGAGTGGGAAACCCACTGCTGAAACTTGGCCTTTATTTGTCCTCACGGATGAGGTGTTAGGACAAAGGCCCTCAAACAACCCCCTGTCCTAATTGCCTCCATCCCTGAGGAAACACCAGGGCCAAGTTCAGCAGTGGGTGACCATGATGAAGATGAGCCTGCACCAACACCAGGCAAGAAAAAAGGGGCTGTGAGGATGAGTTGGTGGAGCTACTCCAAGAAGACATCAGGTTCCAGAGGGAGACGGAGGAAAGAAGAGAACAGGGAGAGAATGGACCGACTGTTTTAAACGATAAATTATTTAATAACCATTATCTCAAGAAGAAATAACAGTAGAAAAATGGGTGCATTCAAATTGTCTTATTTTAAGTCGGTTTGCCAATGAAATTTTTGTACAGTTTATGTTTGTAAGTTAAAATTGAAATAAGTTCTATGTATTATTTATTTTTGTAATTTATTTGAAATGAGGCTGAGTACTTTCTTTACGTTTTGTATTTTTACGCGTGGAAATAAAATTTTAAAATGTATTTTTTTGTCTAGAAAATTACATTGTTACATTAAAACAAAATCATTCAAAACATTACTTAAACTACTTTTTAACAACTCTTTACAACATAACTTAGGTTTACCTTCAGAAAAACAACATACAGTTTTAAATGAACAGAATATAAAACATTTGTGTACAGTGTCATTCAGCGGAGCAGGGAGTTCCTGGATGAGCTGCCACAATACAGACCCTGGTAAGGCCTCTCTGCTGGTGGGACATCATCTAGGATGGTCTTGAGTGTTTGAGTGCATATTTCCCCTGTCCACTGCATTTTGTACCAATAGGTTTGCAGTGCTGACACAATCGATGGCTGTCATGTCAGAGATGTTTTCAGAAAGGGAAGAATATATTAAATTAACTTGCATACTGAAATCAAACCCTAAAATATTTCAATGTGCAAAACAGTTTTATGGTCCATTCAATTCTTGTCTTAGGCATCATAGATTGTTACAAATAGTCGTGGTCAGTGGGCTGGGTACCTCCTCCAGGGAAGACACCTCTGCAGACATCTGGTCATGCCAGGGAGCACCACTGACTGCCTCCAAAGCATGCTCCCCCTCATCCTCCTCCTCTGCTACATCCTCCGGGGCCATGACGTCACCAACCCCAAGGCAGATGTTATGACCTGAAATGGGAAAAAAGGAACAAAAGTACATCTTCAGAAAAAAATTAATCTGTTTATTCTTTTACAGTATTTTTAAAATGTCTTTGCAATTCACTTACATGAGGTACAAAGGTGTGGTGCACCTCCAGCGCTTGCAGGAAGATGGCCCTGAACCAGGTCTTAATCACCCCAAAAGCACGCACTATAATGTAGCGTGTCCTGGAATGATGGACGTTGAAGTGCTGGGCTTCCACACCTTGCACTGGCCTCTTGTAAGAAGTGATGAGGGGGAGTGGGTGTCGGAGGCATGGGTAACCTCCGTCTAACAGAATAAAGTGCCCTACGACCTCCTGTACAGTGGGCTGTGGCGGAGCACTCTTGCATTATGGACTGACCCGGGCCCACAGGTGTCAATGAAGCGGTCCTGATGATCACTGTACTTATGGTATGGAGAGTAAAAGGGAAGGTATGTATTGTTCTGAAAAATAATTTGTCAGGATGGTTTTGCATTAATATTACTGCTGCACTACTGTGTATGTTACATTTTACTTCTGAATATGTTCAATGTTGTGAAATTTAATATAGCCTACTTCATATACTGTTGGGCAGTTTAATCTACAACAATGCATCAATGCATATTATTTTTATAGAGCTGCTGTCCTGTGAGATAAAACCTCATAGTAACCTACTTCACATTTGTACTGAATACTTTACAAATGTGCTTTGTTACAGTCCACCACTGGTCATTTTGAAAATGAAACTAACATTTATTGTCAGAATATTAACAAATTGTTGCTAACTACAGTTGCAACCCATATCAAAGGCTGAATCTGAAGGACGCGGAGTGGCCATACAGAGCACTGTTCAGCTGTCACAGCTGCCGCTGAACAATGCATAATTGGTATTTATTTATTCAGTTTTATTTTTATGGTTTAACTGCCTAAAATCAGGGTTGCAAACCTTTCTAAATATGTGCACCATGGTCAAGACAAACTATTATAAAATCGCACCTTGGTAACGTTTCAGTCAGCATTTTAACTTTTTGAACTTTTGAGATTTTGTATTTTTTTATATGTATCGTTACATTATTCAAATCAGTTCACAATGCCTGCATTTAAAGTTGTAATCCAGTGTTACACCAAATTCTGTGACCCTAGTAGGCACCGTAGTCACTGTTTGGCTTAAAGTACTTGTTTTGCATACCAGAAAATCTATCATGTTTAAGTTCAATACTGAGTGTTAAATAATAAAATATGTTAAAACGTGTGCTCTTATCATTCTGTGGACAGACACAAATGACGGGAATAAGTTGCGTAAAAAAAAATTGACGGGTTAAATTTTTTTGATTAATCACATGCTTTAACGTTGACACCCCTAATATATATATATATATATATATATAAAAAACCTTAACCCAAAATTGATTGGTTATACTACAATCACAAGGGCAGCTGTTTCTTTTACAAGACCAAAAATGAGCAAATTTCATCAACATCAAAATATTTACGGAACCTGTCACTCATATCTTTTAACTTGTTGCGCTTGTTATAACGTCATAGGTCACATGATAACGTCAACATGGCGGATCGCATTCATACTCAACGAGATTTGGCTGTAGAGTACGTACTCTTTTAACGCTCGTTAAGTAAGTACTTATTGAAATTAAGTACCTACTCATTGAGTAGGCGGTTTCGGATGCAGCCAGTGAATTGGTGGGTTTTTGTTAAATGTGAGCCAAAATCATCACAATTAAAAGAACCAAAGACTTAAACTACTTCACTCTGTGTGCATTGAATTCATTTAATACACGAGCTTCACAATTTGAGTTGAATTACTGAAATAAATTAACTTTTCCACAACATTCTAGTCTATTGAGATGCACCTGTACACCTGGAGCAGTGGGTAGCCAATGCTGTGGCGCCCGGGGAGCAGTTGGGGGTTCGGTGCCTTGCTCAAGGGTCTCACCTCAGTCGTGGTATTGAAGGTGGAGAGAGTGCTGGTTATTCACTCCCCCTACCTACGGTCCCTGCGGGACCTGAGACTCAAACCCATGACCTTCGGTTACAAGTCCAGCCAGATAGCTTAGAGCACCTGGTATTCCCAGGCAGTCTCCCATCCAAGTAGTAACCAGACCCGACCCTGCTTAGCTTCCGAGAGCAGACGAGATCGGGCGTGCTTTTTAATTTTTTTTTTTATTTATTCAAAGTCAAAATACAATCAGTTTACAAAACATTAAAGCTGTTGCAGGGGAAATATTAATCAAATTCACATCAAAGAAGCATCTTTCCAAAACATCCATAACACTAAAATCAAACCTAAAACAACAAATTCATCAAATTCATTCATCTTCTCCTGGCATATAAAAGTGCTTTTGTTTAAAAATATATGTAGCATCCTTTGTAAAAATTCCATAAAGATCCCCCATCTTGTCCAATTTAAAATAACTGTACAGGATTTTGACATAATCTTCAACCATCTGTTTAAAAAGCAACCATAGGTTTACAATCAAATCTGTTTTTGACTATATTCCTCCTCCTTTTACTTTTGTTAAAGAGGTCATCAGATGCCTATTTTCCACAAGTTGATATGATTCTTTAGAGTCTTAATGAAAAGTCTGTAACATACTTGGGTTAAAATTTCTCAATGGTAGTGTAAAAAACACCCTTTTTACCCTGTCAAAATCAGCTCTGTTTTCAGCAAGCTGTTTTTTAGTCCATGTTGCTTTAAATGCTAATGAGCTCTGCTGACCGTCTCTCTATGGACCGACCCTCTCTTCTGTGGGGTGACTAGCAGACTGTAAATTTCAGCCGTGAAACTGGCTAACTAGCACATTATTAAGAAAGGTGATTAGCAAAGATTCACAAAAAACCCTTGTACTTACTTCTTCTGTAGGTGAGGCTGGATCACAAATGATTCATGTGAACGCATTTAGGCAGATCGGGATTGGCGCAATCCCTTCAAAAACGAAATTAACGTTAATCCTCTGCGTCTTCAGTGGCTCAGATGTTTTGCTCAAAAGTATGTGAGATGCAAAGTGCAGTAAGAACAGACAATTCTGAAACCCATTCAACACCTATAAAAACAGAACTTTCCTCCTTTTACTCATTGACAAACCTTTCTACAAATAAACATGCATCCCAGGACATTGTGTGTATGATTTTAACTGTCTTGTATAGTGTCTCTTGCATTGTATTTTGTTGTATGCATGCTTTATGAGTGAAGTACTAGTTATTGTAACCCCACCTATATCGTGTCTCCTAATAAATTAATGCTCATTTGATGACGCACACTTAGGTGTACACCACCTCCTCATAGAATGCTATGTGTGTTTGTAATTTAATCAAAGTATAGATTGCCAGAGCCATTCGAACCATGTTCTTAAGCCCTATTCGGACGGGACTAGTTTTCTAAACTACGTTTGAGTTTCGATTCTTATCACCTGACGTCTGCGATTTTCATGTACCAATTCGGATGGGACTAACATCTCTGTATTTAATACAGAGGTGGGAGGGTCTGTTTTGTACATCTGGGCGTTTCAGAGGGCACGCGTTCTATATGTGTGCATTGTGTGTCATTGAATTAATTACCATTAGTATAACAGTTTTACTACAAATACCATGGTGAAGTACAGCAAAACCATGTTAATGTGTGGTTGCTTTAGTTTTACTTTATTTATTTGTAGTAAGCCCGTGTTTAATTTTCATAAAGGTGCATATGTAATTAAAACATTATCTAATTGAGTGCAGAAATGAACGCGAGTAATTTTACCTGACGCAGATATTACAATAGCCAGTCTGAATGGTTTACGTGATCTGACTCTTGATTTTATTATTGTTTTTAATTTGTTTAATTTACACAAGGTATACTGTGCTTTGAATTAGAGACTGATGGTTCTTTCAGATGGTCAACTCAGCCTCATTCCCCGTTTCTGTCCGGTTTCATTCATTCAATCTCACTTACCCTGGAAATTAAGATTTCTTTGAATTAATAAATAAACAATACTGAGCATTCGCTAGACGGCCTGGTCAATTGATTGTACTATAAATTCTGCTTTATCAAGCTAATTCTATAAACTTATTCAAATATTATAATTAATTATAACGAGTTATGATTAATTATTAATATTTCCCCCTTGAGCTAATTTACAACACATTGCCCCCTTGCATTTCTCCTCTTCTACTTTTCTCAGCGTATTTTCCATTTCGCTGACTTTTTGCACATTTACTTTACTTTTTATTTAAATTCTACTTAGTTCTTTTAACGTTTTGTAACAAATTACAGTAGTTTATGGAATATTTCTTAATCTCATACTTTATATCTATGGCTGTTGTGGCATCTGTCGATAGGGGTGAGGCCAGGAGCCCAGATCAAAGTCCACTTTGGCACACTGCAGTTCTCTAAAAGTAGAATTATGATCTGTTCTTTTGTCTTTACATGCTGCAGAAGTATCAATTTTCTGTTTGTTTCTAAATGGCAGCTCTTTTGAGGTAAATTTTTTGTCTCCTTGTTCTGCTTCCTCACGCCAGTAGCCTAACTATTTCCTATGTTTCTGAAACTTTTTTTTTCAGTTTTACTTTTCTTATCTCTTAATTTGTTTTCACATTTTTCCAAACTTTCTGTTCAAAGCCGTTATGCTAAATGTACCCCTCTTTGAAAAACCATGGTTCTCAACCCACTCGGGTATCACTTCAATAATTCTTTTCCCATATTTCTTTTTCATATCATTGTAAATTGGACTGTCCAAATCATATAGATCAGGGCTCCTCAAGTCTGGACCTCGAGATCCATTTTCCTGCAGAGTTTATAGCTGTAACCCTAATCAAATACACCTGAACATGCTAATCAATGTCTTCAGGATCATTAGAAAATCACAGAAAGATGAGTTTGATCAGGGTTGGAGCTAAACTCTGCAGTGGATTGGACCTCCAGGGTAAGATTTGAAGAACCCTGATATAGATCGATCTTAGACTTGACATTTCCAGACCCCATTTTTACAATCCAAGACTTTACCTGGAACGTGTCCTCTTTCCCTCACACGTGGTCGTCACCACCATGTGGCTTCGCACTTCCTCACAAGAAGTCTTATCACCCCCTTGTCTTGCTTCCTTGCAAGACGGTCCTGCTTTCTTGCAGACCTCTTTTTCACTTACCCCTGAAACCAATGAGTGGCTCGGACTTGCATCATAAAGTCTGGGAATATCAAACCTCAGTTTACCAAATTAAAACTCACTTTGAATCAAAAATGAAATATTTTAAGTTTTAAGACAATTGGAATTTCAAAATCAGTCTCACTGTTTGTAGCACGCATTTTCTGATCTGTTGAGAAACCACCAGTGAAGGTCCGAAGCCCTCAGACATCAGCCCCCTCTTCCCTGAAACCTTTCGAGGTTTAGGGCTAAACCCTTTGAGGGTTTAGGGTGATCAGCCAATTTTGACCCATACAATGTATTTTTGGCTATTGCTACAAATACACCCCAGTGACTTAAGACTGGTTTTGTGGTCCAGGGTCCCATTTGTGTGATAATTAACATTATATCAGAAATGCTTTCAACTGAGCTCACTGAAACTATGGCTCCTTTTCTCTAAAATAGTAATACCTAAAAGGTACAAAATGTACCTTTTGAAAAGGTACCGCCCTAATGACAGCTTTAGAACTTTTTTTTTTTTCCTGAGAGTGAAGAAATCAGAGTGACTTGCATATTCAGTATGTTTTTACAAAGTACTGTAAACAGACATGCAAGGGTGAAAAATGGATTTGTTTCTCAAAACACTGAATTTCCTAAATTAAATATAAGAGCTGTTGATTTTGAAAGATGTGTCTAAGGTATAGAACTGTGTTTGAACTGAGTCAATCTGTGATAAAAAAAAAAAAAAGGCATGTGATCCTCATTTAAATGAACACAATGAAACAATGAACTATTTCCAGTGTCCTTCTGCAAAGAGTTGAAGTTCCTTTTATGCAAAAATACTTAAAACTTTTCCACAAAAACAGTTCCTTAACTGCACAAATACTGGCCACACAAACACAGATGAGGAGCACAGCACAGTCTACTCCAGGAGAAAAACTAATTTTTTGTTGTTAATTAATAGTTTGTTGGCATCTTAACAACATTCAAACTGTCAGAAAGTGAACGAAAATATAGAAAAGGGTAAATGCACAAAGAACATGAGAAAAGCATTATATCTATGAAAATGGCTTAGCTACATAAAGAAAATTTATAGAAGAGACGACAGACAGAAACACAACGAGAATCATCTGAACTCACAGGTACTCATATTTAGGATGCATTTAATTACAGTAGCACAAATTTAATAAATATCACTTAGAGGCACAAGCACTTTCTCAGTTTTCATGTTTTCAGTGTTTGTGTGCTGTGCAAAATGAATAAATCAAGAGAATAAAGTCATGTTGGTTCATCTTCAGGAGGTGCTTCAGTGAGGAACAGAAGCTCCAGAGCAGCTGTAGTGTGTTTGGTTCTGCTGTGTGTTCTTCTGCTGACTGCAGTCATAGTGCTGTGTGTCACACTCACTCAAGAGAGACAACAGCTCTTATCCAAGATTGAAAACCTGACCAATGAGAGAGAGCAGCTAATACTCAAGAACACACACCTGACCAATGAGAGAGAGTCGCTAATACTCAAGAACACACACCTGACCAATGAGAGATACCAGCTGAGAAACGAACTTCAGATTTATGGTAAAGTTTATTTAGTCTATGTAGTTATTTGCTACCCACCTTATTTGTAAGCTACTGTAAATGTGTCCAGCTTCTGGTGTCATCCACTTCCACGAAATTATTAGCTGTATAAAACAGCTGGTTTTGCTGCTTGATTGTAAACTGGTATTTCTTACCATATTATTTTAATGTAGTTTATTTTAATTATTTTACTGTATTTTCAATGCAGATTTTACAACATGCCCAGTGAGACAAAGAGCTGGACTGAAAGCAGAAGACACTGTACAGAGAGAAGAGCAGATCTGATCATCATAAACAACAGAGAGGAACAAGTGAGTGAACGATTGTGCAATTTATAGTATGCAGCTAAATGTGAGATGGTCAGATGTAATGTGTCTGTTTATGATATAAATGTGCAACTGTTTTGTCTGCTCAGGATTTTGTTAAAAACATGTCTGGTGCTGCTGTAGTTTATATTGGTGTGACTGACAGTGATCTGGAGGGCAGCTGGAAATGGGTTGATGGCAGCGCACTGGGCTCTAGGTGAGAAATCACTGAACTGAGCTGATTATTATGACCTGATTATTATGTAATAAATGATTCTCACAGTCAGTATCATTTCACACAGAGAGCAGCACTGAACATCTAATGCTGATCTGTAGCTTCAGCTTCTGGGCGTCCAATGGAAAAAGAATTGAGCCAGATGGCGGAAAAGCAAAGAGAACTGAGTATCTCAATTTAGTAGGATGGATTGATGTTCCATGTAATGGATCTGTGAGAAGAGGATTTCACAGTTTGAACATTTTTTGGTAACACTTTACAATAACAGTACATGAATTATCATGTACTAATACCTTAATTAATAATTACTTGACTATGAATTAATGAAGAGTTGAGACATGTATTAATCAAGAACTAATGAAGAACTAACTTAACTACGACATGAGTCATATGAATTACCGCATGAATAACACCACCTTAATTACATGTTAGTTCCTGCATGTTAGTTAATGTATTAATTAACACTTTGGGGTAAACTAAATCAAACATGCTCTAGAAGAAGGATTCATAAAAATGGCACACTGCAAAATTGTTTATAAATTTTCCACCTGCAGCTATGTCACAAACATCAGTGAATGACAGTGGATGTCTTGCAATATTTACGTTTAACCTAACTCATCCAACGCACAATGATGCATTCATAATTAAAAACAACTTCATCTCATCCTGTTTTGAGTGATTCCACTGCTGCCCTCCTACAATAATGTATTCATTAAGCAGATGCAATTTTCCAAATTAAAATCAGTGTTAGCATAGAGATGATGGTTATGTTATGGATTGGTTTACTGTCTTTATATCATAATCCACACCAAAAACCGAGATGACAAATTTACTTTTGCAATGATTAAATAAATGTACAGCTATATCTTCAAAATATTTTTTAACTTTGGCACATTTTTTTCTCTATATAGCCTAGTGATGATATGGCAAGGACATAATAGGAAATTTTGTAAATGCTGTTCTGCTAGCATGTGGAAATGTTTGTATAGGGTTACAATTTAACCCCACATTTGTGCCCCACACAACCCGTACATGTGAAATGCTTTTTACAGACAGTTTATGGATTAAATGCATATAAAGGAACGAAAACAACAAACTCTTTACATCTCTCGGAAAGATACAGCACCGAGTTCAAACAGACGATAGAAATGAATGAACAGCCTACCTGAAACAGTTTTCGCAACATTTGCATTTTCCAGTGTATGCAATCTCATGCAAGTCACAGCGCAGTGAAGTGAGCGAGTTTCTTCTCATTAATAATGCAGACTGAGCATTTTAATAATGAACCTTCGTTCTGAGACCCTCAATGTTATTACAACTCGTGTGCACCCGCGATTCGAAAATCGCACTGAGCAATATCGCAATTTCTAATTAATCTTTGTATATCGTCCAGCCCTAGGAACTGTGTGTGTCATTTAGCTGCCACCAAGTGGCTTTGTGCGACCCACCTTGTCCCACTCTAACCCACAGTTTGAAAACCTCTTCATTAGGCCACGAGTGCCCCATTGATCATTCAATTGATAATTGAATTTAGACAGTATTTCTAATTAAGAACTGACACAAATATTGATTTATGTATTCATGGAGATATTTGGTTATTCTGAATATCCCATACTTTCAATTATTCAGCCATCAGGGACCCAATGTCACAATTGAGTCTTACGCTGGCTGTACGTGGATCTCATAAAAACACAAACTCGCCAGTCTGATTTTAATCAGAGGCTGTAGGTTGACCAATCCCTTTAAGTCTGCTGCCTACTGCTTGCTCTTGACAAAAAAGTTTAGTTTACTTAGCCTTTTCCCATACAACTTGCTAAATCAGTGATAGACAGAAATCAAAATATCACTGATGAAGTGCCTACTGCTCCATTCATCCAGTGTGACCTACCCTGGCCATAAATTTGAGGTAACATCAGCCTCCACATGATCTACTAGCCATAAAGATTTCTGGAGAGTTCATAATCAATCAAATATAACATTTTATTTGTCAGGTAAGAATGTATCATGCCAACAACATAATTAAAAAATTAGAAGCCAGTTGACCCTTCACAAAAACCCGCCTTCCTTAGTTACTGTTGCTATGTCTGACAAGCCATGGTGCTCTCATGCCACACATCATGTTCTCATGCAGTGAAAAATATATTGCGGAGGAAAGAGGACACTAACAACATGCCGACAGACAAGACAGAGCTGGTTACTTACTAGTCTCAGATTCTTAAGAAATTCTAATTTTTTAAAGAAATTTGAACAATAAATACCAGTTTGTGGCTCTTTAATGTGTCGTGACAGATTGCTGTAGAGCCTCAGTTCAAGTGGCTCTTGAACTGGCCGTCTTTTCATATTTACTTACAAAATAAAAATAAAGATGAATGAACATCAGAATGTGTTTTTTTTCAACCATGGAAAGATGTCAATACACACAATTTTTCAAGTTTAAGTCCACTGAAGTTGCTCTAAACTCTCTCGTCTGATTTGTTTGTTGGACAAAATGGCGGATTCAGTGTTATGATTGGTCAGATCACCTGTCAGTCAAGCTCTTTGCGGAGGGTCAGTTCAGAAAGGATAATGCAGTGTGTATGGATTTCATATAGTGTCTATAGTTCATTTTCACTCCTACATCTTCAGAAAAAGTTTTTTTTCTTTCCCCCATGTAATGAAGTTACGTTTTCCATGACAACTCATGTTTTAATAATGATATGACTTACAGGAGGAAATTTTGGAGAACAAAATACTTTTCATCCTTTCAGATATGTCGGTTTTGGAGAACATTTGGAAAACATTTTGAATAATCAAACAGTGGCAGTTTCCTGGTATAATTATTAAACTTCTAAAAAGAACAAACCCTTCTGTGACATTCTGAGGTGAACTGAACTTCCTGTACATGTGTATAAATACTTGAAATGTTTCCACACCTCAGGAAACACATCAGGAATATAACAAGGTCTGCCTCAGAAAAGCTTCTGTTGTTATTTACTTGTTATCTTTATTGGTTAGTTGGTATATAAAAATAGTCTACGTTTAGGTCGTATTTTAGAACTCTCACTTCTCTTCACTGGAACTATTTGAAAGTGAATAAAGGTATGGCTCAGAAAATGGACAAGAGAGAGAGACAAAGGAAAACAGATGATATCTATGAAAATACTGATGCTATAAGAGGTGGAATCACAATGGAGATAGAAGATTTGAATACAACGAGAATACAGCCACCTGAACACAAAGGTACAGAGTTTAATAATTAATACATTTCCTCAAAGACAGAGATCAAGTATGTACCTGTGCTGTATTTAATGCTAGTGAAGGGACTAACAGCATGTGCTGTATGTCCAAGTCTTTACAAACATCGACCTGTTTCAAACCAAGGGCAAAAACATCATGGAAGAAAGACACCAGCTACTAACCAGGAACAAAAACCTCACAGAAGAGAGAGACCAGCTACTGTCTAAGATTACTAGCCTTTCAGGAGACAGAGACTGGCTACTAAACAAGAACATTAATCTGACAAATGAAAAAGACGAATTAATATCCAAGAACGACAACCTGATTAAACAAAGAGACCAGTTAAACCAGGAAATAAACGAAATGTTGAAAAGTCTCCATGAAATGGGTAATTATAAATTATATTAAAACAAGAACAAAAACATCTTTTAGAGGATACATTATATATAGTTAAATTTGTCTTCACAGATGGATGGATTTACCATGAATTCAGTTATTACTACATTTCCTCTGAGTGGAAGAGCTGGACTGAGAGCAGAAGATATTGTACGGATAGAGGAGGAGATCTGATCATCATAGACAACAGAGAAGAACAAGTGAGTGAAAGATACTGTGTGTGTGTGTGTGTGTGTGTGTGTGTGTGTGTTGTTTATCTGGATGAGTGATGAAATGCCTCTATCCTCAGTTTATTAAAGAACTGTGTTATTGTTTAATCTTTTAAGGAATTTGTTAATAACATTTCTGGTGGTGCTGTCTGGATTGGTCTGACTGACAGTGATGAAGAGGACACATGGAAATGGGTTGATGGCAGCACACCGGGCTCTTGGTGAGAAATCACTGAATTGAACTGATTATTATCTAATAAATGATTCTCACAGTCAGTATCATATCATACAGAAACATGTAATGCTGATCTGTTGATGCAGGTTCTGGTCATCTGGAGAGCCGAATGGACACAGAGGAGAGAACTGTGCTCTAAATAATCCATCAGGATGGGCTGATTATGCATGTAATAATGCTTTTAAATGGATCTGTGAGAAGAGCATTTTACCCACCATACTGTCTTAGGAACATCATATACAATTTGTTTAGATAAATCAACATTAACTTCATAAATATCTGTATATTGTACTTTGCAAAACACACACCTGTTAAACATTAAATATTTAATAGAGAAAAAATGATTGCTACGGTTTGGGTAGCTCTTTGTACAAATAAAATCTCTGTTTTCAATACTGTAAACCCTAACAGTGAACTTAAATTAAACAAATTTAAAGAGAAAAAAAATTAAATTAAAGTTAAGAAAAAAAAATCATTAAACAGACATTCTTTTAAATGTAATTATTTTTTCTTGTTATAGCGTATTGTCCCGAATATAAGACGACCCCCCCCCCCCCTTTTTCCAATTGTACCTTTTGGAAAAGGGCTTTTTGAAAACCAAATCTTGTTTAGTTTCTCTCTCTCTCTCTCTGTAAAACACATTTTTTCTTAAATTATTTTCAAATTGCATATTTTTTCTATTCTAATTTTTGTTTTGAACGTATGGTAAATACTGGTAAAATGTACCAACAATGACATATACACTTTTTGATATACCATGTAGCCTATCTGAATTATATAACATTCAGGCTATCCATCTCATAGTAGCCTACCAAAATTTTATTAACAGTAGTTTTATTAACATAATCTTATTGTAGTCTTCAAATCTGGGTACTGTCTTATGTTTTAAAATCAATTACAGAGGAAGTTTGGTAGCCTGGTAATACCAAACTCTGCTACTTCGCTTTGCTTCGTAGACAGAGTCTGGAAGGGCATAATTGACAAGCATTTACTTGTCTGAAGTTTAAAATCATTGGTGTACCCGTAAGCCAATCACACAACATTTGGTTATGACGTATGTTATGTGCCGGCTCGGCCGCCTCGAACTTCCGCTGTAAACACAGGTATGCAGCAAAAGCAAAACCATTGAGCGAAATACCGGAGTGAAGATGGCTGTGAACGACTTTTGCAGATTATGTGAAGTAAATCTACGCATCCACAATTATCGCCTTGCCGGACTTTGGCCTCCCCAGTTTCTCGCTGACGATCGGTAACAGTTGATAAATAAAACATTTCCCAAAATCTGTTGGGAGTAGGGCACAACATCACCTCCATTCAAAATGTGAACCAAACACTCTTCTTGTTCGGGCTTCATTTGGAAAATGCCAAGAATATTCTCCACAACAGAGCAAATAGCATCCCGTGTCTCCATGTCCGCTGTCGTTTGACATTTCCCTCACCTAAATCTAAACTACAATCTTAAATTCGGCGCTTAACATCTACATCACGGCTCTCAGCCCGCCCTCTGTTCGCTGATTGGCCCGGCTGCTGTGGAGCCGGAGATAAACTGGGAGATGGTCTGCTATATCAGACTGAGTACAGAAGCTAAATGAAATTGAGCGGAAGTACGAAGTCTGACGTTTGAAGTTTGGTCCCATCAGACTAACATGACAGTCACGACTCGTGCCGCTGTAAGCTTTTCTTTTTCTTTTGTTTTCACTTGCGATCTTTACAACACACATTACATTACATATTTCATGGCACACTCGTTTTATGCGTTTTTGGTGCCACCTATTGTTGTGGGTGTATTACTGACATGTCAAAGTCTAGACCCCGAATATAAGACGACCGCGTTTTATCAGATGTATTAAAAGTTAAAGTAAAATAAATTAAATCATGTATTCTTCAATGATTCCCCCCCCCCTCCTTTTTCTTCCCAGGTTTCAAGAGGTGATATCAAAATTGGTGCCTTTGAAAACCTTAAAACCCCCAAACCCCTACATTACTTCTTCTGTTAAAACTTGTAATATGAGCCATAAACCTGTTTAAATCATTTAACCATTTTAGTGTCACGTTGTCAATCAGTGAAGTTGTAAATTTGCTCTTTCTCAAACAAAAAGTTTTGTAAATGTAAAAAAACAATTTTAACATTTATGGATTGGCCCCACTCGCTTTCATTGTAAGTGCCTCACTGTAACCCAGATTTTTACTTTTGTGATAATTAACCTAATGCCACAAGTACTGCCAACTGAGTTTAACTTGTGTTGCTATTAACTTGTGTAGCGCCTTTAGTCCTGGACTAATGACCTAAGCACTAACATCTATCTAGGCTCGGACAGGGGTTGCTTAAGAAGAGTGAGTCAGTTGAACAATTAACAGATTTATTGCCAGAACAGCAATGTAATAGACACAGCCTTAACTGGGTATATAAACAATGAAATAAAACAAAGAGCTCTTCAAAATAAGAAATAACAAAACAAAATCAACAGAAACCCGTTTAAATTGAGTTCTTTGTCCTTGAATATATAGGTCTGAGTCCAAGGAATAGTTCTTTAAAGCAGTGTGTGCATAGATTCCAAAAGCGATCAGTTCCTTGAATAAGTGTATGGATTCCAAACAAAAGGGAAGTCCCGCTTCGAATGTAGGTACGTTGAGTGCACTAAGTATTCCTACCAGTGTGGGCGAACAAGGTTGATGCTCTTATCTGGTGTTTAAATGGACAAATCAAGCCAATCAGGCTCTCTCTATGACGAATCTTGCGGCTGGCCCCACCACTTTCACGATCGTCACAGTCTCACTGGGCTAGGCTCACCATCTCCACTTCACCATTGGATACCTCAAAAAACCAATCGGAGATTAACTAAAGTTGACCAACAGTGCTTCATTCGATGTTCAAGTGGAATCTCAGGAGCTCATCTGCACGCACGTTTCTGGAAGAATCATCAACAGGAAAATGTGATTCTTGCTTACTCTACGCTCCACTCTACTAGGAAGAGTAGAGCGCCCTCTATAAACAATTATATACTATTACCACTGATTTAGTATCCCTAATTTTATAGGGATTACACCTGTATGCCATGACCTGACAATTAACCATAGCAACAGTAGGCTGCTCGAGCAATTTTAACAAACATATATTTAAACATTTTTTAAGACAGTTGATGGTTAGGTAACTACACTATAGGGATGCCAAAATACATTTTACTTTAATGAATCTCAACAGATTTGGCCCAAATTTACGGAGACAAGGTCCTTTAAAACCTGAACCCTCGTGAAAATCACTAAATCATTTCCACATTGTTGGACAATAAAAGCATCAACCTTTGACTTTTGATGTACCAGCAACAACCTGAACATTTCAAAAGCTGTAAATGTTTCCAAACTCAACAAACTTCTGAAGGCTTCATATAAATATGGAGTGATTCTGCAATAACATATGCATTTGAATCTCATTTAAATGAAAACAATCAACATTGTTGAAACAAATATTTAGGGTGAAGTTCTGCGGTGAGCTGAAATACCTTTATGCATAAGTACATTTTCATAAAAAAAAAAAACATTTCCTTTCTCTATAAATACTGGCCACACAAACACAGATGAGGAGCACAGCACAGTCTACTCCAGGAGAGAAACTAATGTTAGATTGTCAGCATCTTGACAACACAGATACTGTCAGTTAGTGATTGAAAATATAGAAACGAGCAAATCTTGTAATATGTACAAAGAAGATGGAAACATCACTCATAAAAGCATTGATAATATTTATGAAAATTTCACTGTTACTAAAGGTCAATTTGGACAAGAGACCACGGACAGCAACGCACCGAGAATCCAGTCATCTGAACTCACAGGTACTGAAAAACATTTCATCACACAACATAATAGCACATAATACATGTCTTCGTTTTGAATATCTTCTCATTTTTAATATAAATAATTAACTTTTTTTTAGAAGTTATCCAAACTATGAAATAAGTAACACTGTCTTATTTTTTAATGAGGAAAAAAAATAAACTTAAATGATTTTAGCAAATGGCTGCAATATAACAGAGTGAAAAATTTAAGGGGGTCTGAATACTTTCTGTACCCACTGGATATAAACAAACAGGTTATCACTGTTATCAGGCTATTTTCTTTTTACCTATATGATGTATCATGATATAAATTTACCATCAATAGGGAGAGAATTGCTTTCCACGTTTGTTAGAACCTGAGAATGAAGATACACATAACTTTCATGCAGATACTAAGTGATTTTGTAATAACTTATGCATTTGAACCTCATTTAAATTAACACAATTCACATTGTTATAAAAAAACATTTACAAGTTCCTTTATGCATAAATACTCAAAACATTTTCACAAAAACAGTTCCTTTCTGCATAAATACTGGCCACACAAACACAGATGAGGAACACAACACACTCCACTCCAGGAGAGAAACTAGTGTAAGTTTGAGAGATTAAGAGTCTAAGGGAAAATATACAGGTGCTGGTCATATAATTAGAATATTATCAAAAAGTTGATTTATTTCACTAATTCCATTCAAAAAGTGAAACTTTTATATTATATTCATTCATTACACACAGACTGATATATTTCAAATGTTTATTTCTTTTAATTTTGATGATTAGAGCTTACAGCTCATGAAAGTCAAAAATCAGTATCTCAAAATATTAGAATATTTACATTTGAGTTTCAATAAATGACCATCCCTTCAGTACAAATTCCGAGTATCTCTTGTTCTTTGAAACCATAATAATGGAGAAGACTGCTGACTTGACAATGATCCAGAAGATGAACATTGACGCCCTCCACAAAGAAGGTAAGTCACAGAGGGTCATTACTGAAAGGTGTGGCTGTTTACAGAGTGCTGTATCAAAGCATATTAAATGCAAAGTTGACTGGAAGGAATAATTTGGGTAGGAAAAGGTGCACATGCAACAGGGATGACTGCAAGCTTGAGAATACTGTCAAGTAAAGCCGATTAAAACACTTGGGAGAGCTTCACAAGGAGAGAACTGAAGCGTCAAGAGTCACCACGCTCAGACGTCTTCAGGAAAAGGGCTACCAAGCCACTTCTGAAGCAGAGACAACGTCAGAAGCGTCTTACCTGGGCTGTGGAGAAAAAGAACTGGACTGTTGCTCAGTGGTCCGAAGTCCTCTTTTCAGATGAAAGTAAATTTTGCATTTCATTTGGAAATCAAGGTCCCAGAGTCTGGAGGAAGAGTGGAGAGGCACAGAATCCATGTTGCTTGAAGTCCAGTGTAAAGTTTCCACAGTCAGTGATGATTTGGGGGTGCCATGTCATCTGCTGGTGTTGGTCCACTGTGTTTTCTGAAGTCCAAGGTCAACGCAGCCGTATACCATGAAGTTTTAGAGCACTTCATGCTTTGTGCTGCTGACCAACTTTATGGAGATGCAGATTTCATTTTCCAGCAGGACTTGGCACCTGCACACAGTCCCAAAGCAACCAGTATCTGGTTTAAGGACCATGGTATCCCTGTTCTTAATTGGCCAGCAAACTCGCCTGACCTTATCCCCGTAGAAAATCTATGGGGTATTGTAAAGAGGAAGATGAGAGACACCAGACCCAACAATGCAGAAGAGCTGAAGGCCACTATCAGAGCAACCTGGGCTCTCATAACACCTGAGCAGTGCCACAGACTGATCGACTCCATGCCACGCCGCATTGCTGCAGTAATTCAGGCAAAAGGAGCCCCAACTATGTATTGAGTGCTGTACATGCTCATACTTTTCATTTTCATACTTTTCAGTTGGCCAAGATTTCTAAAAATCCTTTCTTTGTATTGGTCTTAAGTAATATTCTAATTTTCTGAGATACTGAATTTGGGATTTTCCTTAGTTGTCAGTTATAATCATCAAAATTAAAAGAAATAAACATTTGAAATATATCAGTCTGTGTGTAATGAATGAATATAATATACAAGTTTCACTTTTCGAATGGAATTAGTGAAATAAATCAACTTTTTGATGATATTTTAATTATATGACTAGCACCTGTATAAAAGGAAAGAACTTGGAAAATGTACAAAGAAGATAGAAAAACCAGTGATAATATCTATGAAAATATTTTTGTTACAAAAGGTACATTTGTAAAACAAACCATGGACAGTAACGCAACGAGAATCTAGTCATCTGAACTCACAGGTACTGAGATTAATTAAAATACATTTCATCACACAACATAATAGCACAAATTTATCAATAATGGCTTAAAGGCACAAGCTTTTGCTCAGTTTTCATGCTTTGCATTAATGTGTGCTGTGTTAAGAGCATAAATCAAGAGAATAAAGTCATGATTGTTCATCTCAGGAGGTGCTTCAGTGAGGAACAGAAGCTTCAGATCAGCTGCAGTGTGTTTGGTTCTGCTGTGTGTTCTTCTGCTGACTGCAGTCATAGTGCTGTGTGTCTGCTTCACTCAAGAGAGACAACAGCTCATATCCAAGAATGAAACCCTGACCAATGAGAGAGAGCAGCTAATACTCAAGAACACAAACCTGACCAGTGAGAGAGAGCAGCTAATACTCAAGAACACAAACCTGACCAATGAGAGAGAGCAGCTAAAATGGGAGAAAAAAGCTCTTAAGAGTTGTCTTGGTAAAGTGGGTGAGTTTCTTTTGTCTTTTTAGTAATTTCTACATAACATGAACAAGATCTGGTATTTGTACATCAAGTTCTTCACAAGAAACCATAAACTAACACCGATTTAAAATGTAAAGAGTGTAGGATCACCAAATACCATGTAAAGTTTTCACAGAGTTGGGGGTTAAGTGACTCAATTTAAAAGAATTATTATTGTACCTCAAGTTAAAAATCAAGATGAACAACCATACTAATCTACATTAGAATAATTGAGATGATTGCTAAAATAATTAATCACACTGTACACACACATAAACATGCATACATACTGGTACATACATGCATGCATAAATCAATAAATTCTTTGAATTTCTTCATATCCTCCTGAGACCCAGCTATGGAGTTTTTGCCTCTGTAGTGGACATTCTATATTAGTGAATTTCTCTGAGACCTCACGTCACAGTTTTATGTCTGGATTTCCTGTACAGAGCATATGCAGGGCTTTATAGAGATACTAAATGTTTGAAGGTTTCACCATGACCACATCTACTAGGTCTTTAAAGATGGCAAAATTTAATTTAGTGAAAAATTTTACCTCCTTATGAAAACAATATGATTATATTTTGTAATTGTCATTTAAATCTGAATCATTTTCAAATTGTTTGTCATAAAGCAACATCTCAGGAAAATGTTATGGGTTTTCAATTTCAAATATGACTTCCTGTTATGAAACAGGACATCATTTCATTCATGTCCACTGTAGAGGACACCAGGACTAAAATCATGTTTATTATGCATTTTGGGAGACATAACAATTGAATAGGAAAATTAATTATTTATCAATTGTCTTATGAAATATTAGATATTATTATGAAAATCTGGCCATTTATTACTCCCATTATGACAATTCTTTTTTCAACATGCAGTCCCAACAGCAACACTTTAATATGCAAATTAGATACAATGCATAGATACACTGTGTTTAATGGGAAAACCAGTTTATGGAAATTTTTACACACATTGCATAAAACTAAATGGTATATCAAATCATATATATATATATCATATCTCAGGAGGATATAGTGGCACATATGTTTGGACTTTAGTTTGGGGACCAGTTCTCACTATTAAATACAACTTTTGCCTCAAACTCCTATTTTGCTGCTCATTAATAGTTGGTAAGGTAGTTGTTAAGTTTAGGTATGGGGCAGGAATAAGGGATCACAAATATAGTCATGCAGAATAAGGCATTAATATGTGCTTTATAAGTACGGTAGTAATATGCATGCTAATAAGCACATAGTTAACAGTGAGAATTGATCCCTAAACTAAAGTGTTACCATTTGGACCTCAGTGTTTTGTCTACATTATAAAACAGTACACAGTAATAACACATTCAGTGTATATGGTTATATTTATTAAAATCATAAATGGATGCTCTCTTACTTGTTCTCTATCCTTAAAATCAACCCCTAATCCTAACCATATTGAATCTGCTGATCACTTAAGGTGTCTCCACAGGTCAGGGAACAGTTTTGAACACGGTAACAATACGAGCTGCATGATTTACGGTCGATGTGTAACCCATCTGATCAACAAGACACCTTCCACCATCCCATTTCAATTATAAGCCTATCAGATATCTCTTAGGCACTTCATTTTTATTTAAAATAAACACCTCTCTGATATACCGCATACAATGGAAACGGAGGAGAAATATGATCGGAGATGGATTTGAACGTCATAAGCTAAATCCACTGTTCTTACACTCCACGCCACAATTCCACTTACTAAATTTGTTTCTTTTGTAAGAACGGTGGGTGAAGTTAGTGAAAATAAGACAGACTATTTGCACTTAGTGTAAATAGACACTTCATAACTTGCTCAGGCTGGAAAGATAATAGTTGGTTGTTTTACACAGATGGATGGATTTACTATAAATCCAGCTTTTACTTTATTTCCTCTGATGGTAAGAGCTGGACTGAGAGCAGAAGATACTGTACAGAGAGAGGAGCAGATCTGATCATCATAAACAACAAAGAGGAACAAGTGAGTGAACGATTGTGTTGTTTTGCTGGATGAGTGATGAAATGCATCTATTATCAGTTTATGGTATAAATGTATAATTGTTTCATCTGCTCAGGATTTTGTTAAGAACATTTCTGGTGGTGCTGTAGTCTGGATTGGTCTGACTGACGTGGAGGGCAGATGGAAATGGGTTGATGGCAGCAGACTGACCTCTGGGTGAGAAATCACTGAACTGAACTGATCATCGTGTAATAAATGATTCTCACAGAAAGCAGCACTAAACATTTGATACTGATATCTGTTGATGCAGGTTCTGGTGGCCTGGAGAGCCCAATGATTACACTGGCAATGAAGACTGCGCTCTAAGTTATACCTCAGGGTGGTATGATTATTCATGTTACAATGCTTTTAAATGGATCTGTGAGACGAGTATTTTGCACATTGTACTGCCCTAGGAACATCATACACCTTTTTTTTCCTTTTTATTTTTAATATTACCCAAATGTAACATTATAATACTTTCATGAATTACTGATGAAATGTAAATAAATTTCAATAAATACTTGTGCAGGCTTATATAGTACTTTATGAGTACACATGATTAACCTGTTAAACATTAACCCCCGGTTTCACAGACAAGGCTTAAGCTAGTCCCAGACTAAAACGCATGTTTGAGCTCTCAACTGAAAATATCTTGCTCTGACATACCTTAAAATAGGTCAGTGTCATTGTCCTGTGTCAAGATGCACACCATAATATTTTCTTCCAAGGCATTTTTGTTAAAGTTGCTTAAATATCTTAATTCAGCTAAGGCCTAGTACTGGCTTAAGCTAAGCCCCGTTGGTGAAACTGGGCCTAAATCTTTTGTTAAGAAAATTGGTTTAGTATTGTTTGGGGAACTCTTTGTTATAATGCAACAATAAAATCTTTAATATATCAAATATTTTTTATTTGAATACCTTCTCATTTTTTTATTATGAATAGTTGTAATAAAAAGGATCTACTTTTTAGAGGTTATCTAAACTATGAAAGAATTAGTGTTTATTTATTTAATTATAATTATATTTATTTAGACCGGTATTTTTTATAAAAGAATGAAGGAAAGAAATATGAATGAATGAATAAACTTTTATTTTAACAAGAAATTGTGCTGTTCACTGTAAGAAAAAAAAATCTGTTAAGTTTACATAATTTTTTTTTTTAACCTAAAAGCCTCAAACAATAAAGCAAAGTCATGAGTTTGATTCCCAGAAATCATAAAGTGGCCTTCAATGCATTGTGAGTAGCTGTGAGATGGATGGATGGATATGAAATCATCAAACCATTCACTCAAACTATTTATTCAATAACACATTGGCTGTTTTTGAAATCGCCACTACACCCTGTGACACGGTTCGTGTGAAGGAAGGAAGAGGGCAGGGTCGAACTACGGAGACTCGTGCTTTTATTCTAACGAAAAAGGAATTATACAACACAACGTCGCGCTCTCTGAGCTTTCAACAGCCTGCACTCTCCAATGACTCAGTTCCTGGGATCCCTCTCCGCTTTCCAGCCAGCGTGCACGAGTTCTCTGTCCCGTCTCTCTCACAGGTTCTTCAGACGCTCTCTTTTATCCGGTCTCTCCACGCTCATCACTGCAATCAGACACAGGTGTTATCACTTTGCACTTGACCCACTTACTCACCGCTCGTCTCCCGAGCCTCTCTCCCGCTGCAGCTTATGCCTGGCTCACACTACAGGATTTTTAAAATCCTAACCGATTATGAAATCTGGTTGCAGCACACACATAAGGAGAATCTTTGCAGATTATCTTCCCTCAAATCTTAAACATGCACACGCTACAAAATTTGAAATTCGTGCCGCATCACACACTACAAGATATTATTAAGATTATTATGCCAGAGGGAGCGCCTCATGTGATCTCACGCAGCAGCTCGTCAGCAATGTTTACATATGTTAGCTAGCATGCTACCCTGATAGCACACGTACATCTCAGAGACATCTATTTGATGTCTGCATTTACATCTGCAAGACGTATTTTTTTAGGGTGTTTGCTCATCTGCAGGACGTCTATAGGACGTCTCCTATCAGATTTCAAATAGATGTCTATTAGATGTCTTTAAGATGTTTATGATTTAGAATGTATATAAACCTGACATCTTACAGACGTCTGTCAGACATTTGTAGACAGCAGATGCTTTCCAGATCAAGAGATCTTTAACAGACATCTTGCAGACATACGTGTGCTGTCTGGGTAGCAGCTTTCACTCACCCGGTATGTTCAAAACTGAGGTGATTTCACCCCAGCGCTTCTCTTTCTCCTTATTGGTTGTGATACGTGTTCGACACATTATACAGACAATCGTGTTACTACAAAACTTCAAGAAGCAGTTTCCTCCGTCTCCACTATTCAACGGAGCCGTACAGCAGCTGTCACGCATTGGCTGTTAAAGTGCTGACGTAATCATATAGCCGTCATCATCCCGATTTAAATCCTAAACATCAAACATGTTTGATATGATCGGGGCGGCCCCGATTTGTGTGCTAGAGGATCGAGAGGTGCAAAGTTCTATCGCCGCACATTACCAGATAATCCGCGCCGAACATCGGGGCCGATCGAGGTGCTCGACAAGATTTTCCCTCCGATTCTCGGGAGGGGGAAACCGGGGCTAAATCGGGCAATAAATCCTGTAGTGTGAGCCAGGCATAAGGTTGTGCAGCGCGAGATAGATCGAAATGACGGAGACGTGCAAACTAAAAGTGCAGAAAAGCAGTGTCTGTTTTATGCACAACTTGCACAAACGTGGGGATATTAACAATATCATTAACAATTTTCATTTATAATCGATACTATGGCTTCTTTTTATCAAGCTCTATAGTGCATGCTGTGTTCTGTTAATGCATGAACTTCATATTATTTGTAGCACACTTGCTGCCCAGTAATTGCATTGAGCTTTGTGCTTTGTTAGCTTTTAATAAACAAAGTAGACTAGGCTATCAGCTTTCAAATTTTGCTAAATTCATAATGAAAATTCAAACAATAAATACGGTTTTGGTACTCCTTAATGCAGCAGGAGCGATCGCTTTAGTGCCTCATTTCAAGTAGCACATGAACCCATATCTTTATCTTTACTAATACAGTATGAAAGTTTTTGCCATGAAAAGGGCCTGCTGACATGGCAATAAATAAGAATATACTACTACTACTACTATAGTACGAAATGAACACGAATGAACATCAAAAGGTATACTATTTTATAAAAGAGCCTACAGTACAACTTACTGAAATGTCTCATGTAATCGCTCATTCAGGGTTGTAAACTTGTAAACAATGCCACGTATCAATACATTTACCTCAGAACAACATTCAGAGTTCATAAGTTCATCAGTCCGCTAGAAAAAATATTATAAAGAGAACCATTTTGCTAAATTCAATGTTTTGAACTTCGTATTCATAAAATAATCCTGAAAAAAATAATCACGATAGAGAGATCCCAGGGCACCTATTGTCAAAAAGTTTGATTTATTGCCCCTCATAAAGATAAGACCCCCACCCCTCCCTCCCACCCAAACTGGACACCTGTTTTGTCCACCCCCACCCATCTAAATGAGCATCTGTTTTTACTGTCCAGTGATCCTAAGGTATTTATGAATGTTTTGGGAAATGTGTTTTTTGTGTGTGGGCCATTGAAGACAGTTATGTGTTTAAACTTTAAATTGTGAAACTGTGTTAAACGGGACAAAGGGAAGTTTTTATTGGTGTTTTTCACTTACACATATCAACAAAAAACATCAAACATATACGTAAAATGAGCAACGACTTGCTAGTGTTGTTGTAAGGAAGTCTAACTAGTTTAAAAACGTTTTAAGTTAAATAAAAAGAAGTAGAAGTGTACGTGTTTGTTTATTTAAAACAAACAAAGCATCTGACACGTTAGTTAAAACAAAGCATAATATTACAAGTTAAATAATATAGAGTTGACTCATCTTACCATCTTCTAAAACAAAAAAGCATCAGAAGCGAACGTTAAGGTACTTTACAACGTTCTAACCTTACAGATTAAAAGGTAGCTTTTGACACAAGTTAAAGAATATAAAGTGTGACCCAAAAAAGCATCAGAAGCGAACGTTAAGATACTTTACAACGTTCTAACATTACAAGTTACAGCAAATAGAGCGGACTCATCTTACCGTCTTCTAAAACAAAAAAGAATCTGACACGTTCGTTAAGTAAAAAGTCAAAATCTTGTTACAAAAATTAAACAAAAGAAAAAGAGCAGACAATCTTACGCAGCCCGTCCGTCAGATAACCGCACACTAGCGCGTCAAAACTCAGAATGCGCTTACGCCGCTGAATCCAGACCACGCCTACTGCTGGCCCCTAACAGCGTAAGGAGAGACCGGGGCAAAGATTTAAAAGAATTAAAGTAATGTTTTAACATTAGAACGAGCGTTATTTTAATAAATCTTTAACATTTCTTAATTAACGAAACAATTTCGCACTCATCCTAAAGCTTTTTACCTTAAAATTAGGTTAGTCTAGTTTTTTCCTTTTAAACAAACAGTACCTAAGCCGCAGGGAAACGTTGCTTATTTATTTTATTTACTTTAGTTTAGTCATTCGCACTTAATTCACCTATTCCTTTAATCGGTCTTCTGATTTTGTCAAGTTTAAGACTTCTGACGTATTATATTACCCAGACTTTTTCGCTTTTAAAATGAGGTTACACAGCTTTTTCTTATAAAAATCACCTCTGAAGCCACACGAAAATGTTGTTTGTCTTGTTTTATTTTGTTTTAGTGGTATAATATCTTTATTTAGGGTACTCTTTGATTTTGTCATTCTTAAAACATCTGGAGCTATAGTTAAAACGCATACACGCGCATGTGGGCGGAAACCGGAATGAAAGCAAACGTTTAGGACGCCTTTGGATTTTTCAGAAGTAATTAGACGCCTAAACGTTTTACATTATCGCGCGAAATGTAAATATTTCATCTCACGCAGTGCTACGAAATGAGAACGACACAGTGTGTCTGGACATATGATTAACGACGCGACCGTATCACATCAAGAGGATCGTTGTAAAACATCTAATGTGTTTCTGGAGACGCAACTCATTTGCAACCTGACGAGTTTTTGAGGGGATCTGGCATCGTAAACTTTGCCTTCGCTGTTCATTGATCACGTTAACCATTTATGGCATGCGCCTGCTTGTATGAACTTTGTCAAAAGTTTAGACTTAAAGTTCGCTGTCCGGTCAAAGGATGTATGTCCCTTTTGAAGATTTTATATGACACATAGCTGGTTAACTTAAAAGTTAGGTAAAGTTGAGAAATTAGTATTTATAACGAATTATAATCTATTCGAATACGTCTTCAAACCGATGTTCAGGATGAGGTAGATAAAGAAGGTGATAAAGTGTAAATAAATAGAGGATCTCCAAAGATGATTGTTTTAATAAGATGGTCTATGTTGTAGGAAAATGACGTATAATTTACTTAATTTCACATAATTTGTTATTTCTTTATACGATCTTTGATCATTGTAGCGCTTAAAACATATTATGATGCAGGTCTATGCATATAACGCAAATAGAACCCCCCCCCCCATATCATACCGTCAGGTGAATTATGTAAACAGATGCGAAACCGGTGTTTAAATGTAAGTAATAAAAGCGTTCCTTTATGCATGCACGTACGAATAATCGCAATATTTATAGAATATTAGTCATTATGTTTAAACACGAATTTCCTAATATTTGACCATACTATTTCACAAATTAACGTTGTGTCATGTACCTTACTAAAGATTTGTGGTATTAGGTCACCCCCTGCCGGCTGTTATCGGATTTACGACTTATTTTCAAGAGATGTCCCCCCGAAGTGATGCGTTAAAAAGCACAAGTTATAACATCCTCATTAACTGTAAAACTCTAACTTCTCTTACGCTGTTACACCTCAATAAACGTCGGAACGATGGCTGACAATTACGATGGTGAGTATGTTTTGCTCATAGGAGATGTTTAAATATTTTAACGTGAATATTTGTTTAACATGATGTTATTATTTTCAGCTACTTTTGATAATCTTGTGTTTGACGAAGATTTAGAACACATCCTTGAGGAGATATGTAAGTCTTTACTCTTTTTCTATCGTACGATTTAATAATATCATTATTATTAATAATAATAATGATTATCATTTATTCAGTTAATGAAGCCCAACTAACTGTTTGCGAGGATGACAACGGCCTTAACGGTAAGTTGACATTAGTTTTGTTTTGTTTTTCTTAACGTGTTAAAACCACCGACCCCTCATAAACAGTATTTACTAAATTTGACAGGCGTGCACAATGATGACATCAACCTTGTAATAATAACTGCAGAGGATGTGCAGAGGGAGGTTGTGGGGGGCGAGTTACGTCACGAGTCAGCCAACGTCACAACGACCACCCCCTCCCACACGGAATGTTCGGATGAACAACTTCACACGCCTACCGTCCGTGCAAACGCGCACACAGACGTAATCGACCCCTCCACGCAGCGAATGTACGGTTGCGGACAGGCCGTAAAACGCGTGAGGCTGCCCGAACAGGAAACGAGTGACTCGCCGTCCACCAGCCGTTTAAGGACTTCAGAGAACAACGGTACGTGTTAAAACAGAAAATCGCATTATCATATTTTATGTTCGACTTTTGTTTAATAAATTAATAAAGTGATTATTGTTAGATCATGACCAACGAGGGCTAACAGCTTGGTCTGATTCGCTGGTCCACGCATGGGATCAGGTATCCTTCACTGACACGGAGAGTGAAGAAGAAGAAGAAGAGGAGGAGGAGGATGCGGAATTACTACATGAAATACCTCGGGAGGTGTTTAGCGATCGTGATTTAAATAGAAGGCTTGATCGCGAAGTGTTGAACCGTGTTAATCGTTACTTCGAAAGACTTTTTGATCTGGCCGGACAACCGTTAACTTACCGGCAAGTCGAAGAGATTGCAGCTAACGCGCAAGGTGACGTTATTTCGATTTTAAGAAATGTCATATCCTGTCAACAACAACACACCGAAGCCTTACGACATGCAGCGGAGTTTTGGAGAAATTGTCACGAAGAGTTATATAACGAATTCACGCAATTTCGCCAGAGTATGATCGGAGTACCGGAGGAAATTCGGGAAAACCGGACCGAACTGAGATTGTCGGTAAATGTATTATCTTTGATGTCCAAGCGTTTGAATCTGCTACAGAGAATGTTGATAGATTTGCATGAATGTATGATACCGAGGAGATAATGTACAATGAATTGAATAGCTGATTTTTTTCCTTACGTTATTTTCTTTTCATTATTTTCCTTTCATTATTTTGTATGTTACCTATATTGAATTTTTCATACTGTTATTAATGTTTATCATTGACAGCAGGGTATTATTGATTTATTCACGTTATTAGTAAATCATATACGTGTTGATATGTAACTTCTCACCGTTGATTGTATCTCCTATTAGTTTCTGGTTCAATTTACTCACTGATGGTAAAATGATTATTTTGAATTTATACCGTAAGTGTTTGTTTTTGTTATATCTGGACATGTTACTTTGTGAACCGTTGTGGTGTTTTCAAGGCGCTACATCCATTTGTCTTTAAGGTTGAACTATTTTGTATTTCTGATTTTCAAAATAAATTTTCAAAATGAGTGGTAAAAGATGTCACGACGATTTGCATGACTGTGTGCCAGAAGATGATCAGAGATCATTAAGACCTAGACACGATTCTCAAAATAACACCGATCTGTTACACGAGCTCATTAATAATCAATTACAGACGTTACAACCAGATTCGCTTATCATGACCGAAAGATTGCACAAACTGGTAGATGAACAGTATGAATGGTTGGATGTAACTATAAGTGACGGTCAGATTGGTGCGGGTTCATCTAACGATGACGCCTCAAGCTACGATCCTTCAGCACCAAATATGGGTCTCAGCCAAAATTTTATAGATAGGCTAATAAATGAAGGTGGTCATGTGAGCGATTTTACAATTACACCAAGATCGAGATTTAATGGTTTAGAAATTCGCAGAAATTTAAATTTCCGCGAAATCGCCGCAGATGATTATGCAGCATATAATATCTTTTTGCAAGATATTTTGAATGAGATCGTAGATTTTTCCTCCGCTTTAAACCTAAACACCGACGAAAAAGGATTCTTCCCCCATCGTTTTAATCGTTTGCAAAATGCAAATTACCTCGGACCCTATCCATCTAAAGAAGATTATGGATACAACACAATGTCCGAACCTGATCAGGTCAAATTTGATACGTGGTACGAGAGCGTAGCAGGACAGGTGTTTAATTTCAAAACACAACTGGCGATGTATTGCAAGAACGACGTTGTTTTGTTACGTGAGGGTTGTATGAAATACAGAAACGAGTTTATAGCGTGTACAAACGTCGACCCCTTCAGATGTGTAACGCTCGCGGGGTGCGCTATGAAGGTGTTTAAAACACTTTTTTTATCCAAAGACACAATAGCCCCGACACATAAAAACGCCTATCTTGTTCAGTACAAAGCTTATTCTACCCCGTCCATCCAGTGGTTGGAATATATTAAAGCGACCAAAAACGTTGACGTGCATCATGCATTAAATCACGGAGAAGTCAAATTCGGATCTTATCACGTGGATGGATATTATGAGTTTAACGGCGATAGAATGGCTTTGGAATTCCTGGGGTGTTTCTGGCACGGACATTGCTGTCGTTTTAATCCTAACGAATTAAATCCCGTGTCAAAAACACCTTTCGGTCTGCTCAGAAGACAGTCTGATAATAAGCTGGAAGTTCTGCGTAAAACTTACAACCTCAAAGTAATTACTATTTGGGAATGTCAGTGGGAGAATGCCAAACAAAACGATCCTGATGTTAGGACTTTTATGAGTAATTACGCGGCACCTGAACGTCTGAATCCCAGGGCGTCTCTTTTCGGTGGTCGAACGAATGCACTGAAGCTTTACCATAAAGTTACAGAGGCCGAACGCGTATCATATATTGTCTTTACGTCGTTGTACCCTTTCGTACAGTCGCGTAAAACTTACCCCATCGGGCATCCTGAAATAATTTTAAGATTTTGAACAGGTCGAGTCTTACTTTGGACTTATTAAATGCACGGTGCTGCCCCCGCGTAAACTGCTTCATCAGCTTATCCCTTTCAAATCGCCGCAGGGGAAGTTATTGTTCGCTCTGTGTCGTACCTGCGCAGAGCAACAACTACAAACGCATTGTCACCATAGCGATGAAGAAAGAGCTATTTCAGGGGTTTGGACGTCTGTGGAACTCTCACACGCCCTAGTTAAAGGTTATACAGTTGTCAGAATCGTGGAAGTCTGGCACTTTCCGGAGACGTCAGACACATTATTCACCGAATATGTTAAGACGTTTCTCAAATTCAAGCAAGAGGCTTCAGGTTTCCCCCCGCACGTAGTGACAGATGCCGAAAAACAGTCTTACGTTGAAGATTATTTTGAGAAGGAGGGTGTTCATCTTGACATAGACAAAATAACTCTCAATCCGGCGCGTAGATCTATAAATAAATTTTTATTGAACGCCCTTTGGGGGAGATTCGGACTTAGATGTAATTTACCTAAGACCGAACTTTTGACAGATCCTGAAGATTTCGCCCGTCACATTTTTGGAAACTACCATGTAATTAAACACTTCTCATTCGTATCAGACTCTGTAGCCCTAGTACAGTGGTGCTACGCTGAAGACGACCCCGCCCCCGCATGCGATGTTAATGTGTTTATCGCCTCATTCACCACGGCTTACGGACGGTTGGAATTATACGACCTTATGGACAGATTAGGCCCGCGCGTTTTTTACGTAGATACAGACAGTGTTATCTTTTCGTCAAAAGAAGGCGAATGGATGCCTCAAACAGGTTCGTACCTAGGCGAACTGACGAATGAACTCGACATAGACGATAACATCACAGAATTCGCATCAACCGGTCCTAAATCGTACGGCTTTAAAACTGCAAAAAATAAAGTCACCCTTAAAGCGAAAGGGATCACGCTCCATTCTTCGAATGCGCAAATCGTTACCTTAGAAAGTATGATCTGTCTGGTTCAGGGATATGTAGCATCACGTGACACGTCCCATCTACTCACCCGTACAGAGACCATTGTACGGAATAAAAAGAAGTTCACACTACATAATAGATCACTTTTGAAAAGATTCAAAGTGGTTTATGACAAACGGATTCTTTTGCCTGACTGCTCCACTTTACCTTACGGTTATTAACAATATGTCCAGACCAGATGATGTGTATGTTGAAGAAGGTTTTGACTTTCGTTTTAATTTCCCGTTCTCCGCCGTGGTCTCCAGGCCTTCCGGAAGCGGGAAGACTGTCTTTGTGAAAAATCTGTTGTGTAACGCAGATAAGCTGATCAATGTAAAAATTGATAATATTGTTTTTTTATACAGCTGTTGGCAACCATTGTATGATGAACTCTTGTCATTGTTTGATATTAAATTTATTGAAGGCATACCAAAATCTTTAACGGATGAAAATTTATTGCCTCCTAATAAGAAATCTATTTTGATTTGTGATGATTTAATGGAATTAGCATATTCGAACGATGAACTCTCGCGCGCCTTCACGAAATATGTTCATCATAAATCATTTTCCATTATATTGATAACTCAGAATCTGTTTTTTCAAGGTAAAACCAGTAGAACTATTACGCTGAATACTCATTATATTATTTTGTACAAGAGTCCCAGAGACTCTATGCAAATAATGGTTTTAGGACAACAAATTTTTCCAGGGAACACTAAATATTTCATGGAATGTTATCAGGATGCAACCAATAAGCCTTACGGATTTCTGCTGATTGACTTTAAAGCTAAAACGCCCGAACGTTTTCGTCTCAGATCGGATCTGTTTTCAGATCATCAGGTGGTGTACGTACAGAAAAGAACGCGGTAAACTTTGATGAAAATAAGAAAAATGAGCGATAAGCTTTGTAAAAACCTACCTCTTTTAAAACTGTTATATAAGGCTTCGCCGAAGCAGCGGCGTGTCATTTTACAGTCAGCATCGGATCAACTGATTCTATCCTTATGCGAAATAGCTCTTAACGTGCTCCGCGGTACCATACCTCTTAAACAGTACACAGTTCCGAAGATTAAAAAAGAAAAAAGAAGAAATCAAATACGCGGCTAGTAAAAAGATCACCGTCGACAGAAAAAAACGTCTGATTAATCAAAGAGGAGGATTCCTCGTTCCTCTGTTAAGTGTCGCCATACCTTTTATCACTAGTTTAATAACATCCAGACAACAATAGGAATGGAATATGCTGAAAAGCATTATGTAATTCCGCAGAATCAGCTGAATAAATTAAGAGCCGGGAACGTTCGCGAGACAATTCAACAAGTTGTGGAGAATGATTTGGATGGTGCTATAAGAAATATATTACAGAGGTCTGATTTAGATTCGCACGGGAAAGCTAAACTTTATTCCAGGTTTTTAACTATAGTAAAACAGGGCGATTTGGAGAGCGGTAATTTAAATCTCACCCTCCCGAGACAGGATAACGTTCACAACGACGCACCTGCTAGTACACCTGCTAACTCACATGACCCACCGTCTAATAACGACGATGAAGAGGATCACATAGTCAACGAGATCTTAAACAACGTACCGCAAAGGCGATTAAAAAACGTCAAATTCATTTTGAATAAAATGTCTAATGCTAAGCAGTTGTCTTCATGGACAGATTCTGGAGAGTTTGTGTTTAAAGGACGTGTAATCGCCGGTTCGCACGTGATGGATTTGGTTAAAAGCATAACAGCTCCTCATACCGTCCGCGATGAATACAGGCCTCGCGGATGGACCGAATTTCTAGATGCTTTTGCCGTTTTAAATATACCATTTTCAACTATAAGCAATCCACAAGTTAAACGGTCGGTCGAAACACTTAAAGGGAAATCACCCGGACACATCCAGCAGATGTCGCCAAAGATGACGACCCCGTTGAAACAACGGCGCGGTAAAAAGCTTACGAGCAAGTCACGGCTTAGTACCCCAGCAGGAGATGTTTAATTCACCGACTCTTGATGCTAGCGCGTGGTTAACTTTTTAATTTACTGTTTGTAAATATATTTGTAACCATGTTTGAAATATTTGTATTAAAATGTGTTGAAATATCAACATTATATTAATAAAGAAAAAGAAAAAAGATATAACTGATTACCCAACTTCTTTTATTTATAAAGTACACACATTTGAGATTACATCTTTTATTTATTAAACATGTAATAGAACTTTACAGATCTGCACGCAGTGAATACAATTAAATGTATCACAGAGACGAGGTTTCAATCTCTTTACAAATCGAACAACCATGTCATCATTTTTAATTAGATCATCATAATACATTTTAACAATATTTTCATATCCGTAACCTTTTGACATGTGATACAGAAAAAACACACAATGTTGGCCGCATGCATGCATCTGATGCGAAGTCTTGAACCTGTTTGTTAGAGTATTGCACGTGAATAGAATAGTTTTTAAAAAAATCTTGGACAGTCTTCGGAAAACGCGGATCTTTAGGGTTTCCGCCAAAGCTGTCAAAAAAAACAACTAACGCCGTCGTTGTTTACGTAGATGGCTGCCCAGTGTTGACCCGATTCTGTGGAAGGATTAAAAATGAGCATGGCCGGTAAATTCTTTAACGGGGTTTTGGGTAGGTAATCGCTCGGAAGCACTCCTAAAAAATACGTGTTGTGCGCAATTTTATCCATAACGGCCGTTAGTTGGACGGTATTCATTTCGCCTTCTCGGTCAGTAATAATCGACCAGCACCTGTCTTCGATTGGATATTTCAAGGATTGAATCAAAAATCGCGTATACGATAATGGTTACGGATTGCGCGAGAGGTTGTCTGAATCGCGCTTCTAGTCTAATGTTTCCCGATCTAATTAATGATACGTGATTCGAACAATCTTCATCGGGCGATAAATTAAATCCGTAGAGGGTGTATCCGTTGAGAAAATCCTGGCGATCTATTGCCAGAGGGTGATTTTTAAGATGTCTTCCGGTAGATAATACGAGTTGATAAAAGTCCCTCACGGCGGATCCGTTCTCATATTCAGGCTGAAGGGGTTTGGACGGGATTTGTATTCCGTCACGATATAAAGCCAGAAATTCCAGGTTAAAATGTTTAAAAGCAAAGGGGTTTTATCGTACACGCCTGAAAAAGCCGTATTTTCTGTCATTGCTAAAATTATAGATTTTGGTAAAGTCCCCAAAAAAAGATTTTCTTGATTAGACACGCAAGATCCTACCCGTATAGAGAAATTCTTCAGACACACGCGTTCTATGGGGTATTTAGCTGTGGTGGATAGAAGCTCTTGCGCATGTCCTAGCCGTACGCCCAGTGAAACCGAAACTTTTTTCACAAAAAGAGACGCGGATACAATATTGAGTTTATAAGCGTTCAGGTCATCTCGCATCAAACAAAACTCGTCTTTACCTCTTGTCATCCGTATTCGCAGGTCTATACCATTCAACATGAACTTCTCCTGAAAGAATATATCGCTATGGATGGGTGCTAGTAATTCTACGACATTACTAGCATTGGTAAACGCTGCGCGCTTCATTAATCCTGTATTTTCTCCTGCGGGATCTGTGGCGTCCATGTGACCCGGCGTGTCTTTGTAAAACAATCCGGCTGAAAAGACACTTTCGAGGGTATCTTTTCCGAAATTGATCAGAGCCTCGATCAAGCATCTATAAGGGTATGTACTAGAACTCTGTGTTATTAAGCGATCGCCTAGAGACACATCCACCTGCGAGAATATACACGCTCCGGGGTAATTTATTAAACCGACAGGTGCGCCGTCTGCTATATCGGTACCGTCTGGTCTGGTTATTTTGACCCGCGTGTATAACAGTGTGTTATTAAGATCGATGTAAACTTCACCCGTCCCTGCAATAAAAAATTCTAACGGCGATGAATCCGTTATTGCAGATAAAGGCGGTATTTCCACGTAGGTGTTTTTTTCAATAGACGTCTGGGTCATAGGAACGGTAAATAAATCTAACTCGGATTTAATACACTCCTCTGACATATTATGGAACAGTGACATGTTTAGAAAATAGTGTTCAGCGGTTAGCTTTCTTCACGCGGCCACTCCCCCTACGCGCTCGCACTCCGGGCGGTTTAAAAGACCCGCGCGACATAACCATTAACCCGTTACCGTTTTGACCATTGTTATTATTATCGTTATACGATCTCGATAGGGCGGTGGTTACAACGTCGCTAGCTATATTTCTCGCAGCGGCTTTTAGATGTGGTTTTGCTATACTAAAACCTCTTTTCAACAGAGGTAGAGCAGTTCTGAAAAGCGCTTTGAAAATTCCTCCTATACGGCCCCCGTACATAACAGGGCCGCCAGCATAGCCGGGTAACCCGTTACCCGCTTGGTTTCGGTAGTAAGCAACGTAGCGTTCGGGGTCCATACTCGTGCGATAGTTTTGTTAAAACAAAAAACAAAACTACTTCACTGGTCTGAAGTGTAGTTTAACCACAACTTTACCGTAAGTGAAACGTACGTGTTTGTTCTGATCGTCTTTGATTTCGATGCATATGTCTGTAATATCAGATTTATTCACAGGCGCGTAATGCGGCTTATCGAATCTAACACTGACTGTGTCGTTAGATGTTCCCTCTATATGTACAGTTCTCAGTAACGGTACATACAAATCACCGACTGATTGATATTCAATCATGTCCGTGTATATGTACATGCTGTAAAAACCCCCTCTTATGTCGGCCTGATGTGGGGCGTGTATCACGACAGGTGCGTCATCAGGATGATCTTTGTGAGGCTGATTTACAGATCCTAGAGGCACGCCCGGTTTTAAACCTAAAATAATGGCCAACTTCCTGTAAAATATCAAAGATGTATTCGTCGGTGCTTTTAGAAATATCCTGTTTTTGACATGATCGTAACCGAGGGTCACTCTAGGAGGTAGATTCGCATTTATTTCTCTAACCAGAAACAGTACATCCTCGTAATATCCCACTTTTAACGTATTACATACTTTAGATACGTTTTGAAGATTTTTTTCTTTAATATAGATAATCACACCCGCATCCTCTTCGTAACGTTTCTCATCATAACTCAGTATGGTGGGAGTCGTGTTAATAATAAACGCCGCATCCTCCTCGTTAAATGTATACCAGGAAATTGGATAATAAAATTCGATCAGGCCTACCTCCCACTGGCCTTTGAGGTTCATACTTCTGGCAAGTCTTGTTTTATAATTAGAAATACAGTTGTCAGGATATACATTCATCGACGCGTTGCAAGGAAGCGTAACGTAAAAACCGCCCTCGGCCATGACGTAGATTATTGCGAATGATATTTAAGATTACCTCGTCGTCACTTTAAACGGTTCTGTAAGTCCAAGATGGAGCTTTCTGGCAACCATGACGTAA
The DNA here is from genome assembly GCA_029620275.1 of Acrossocheilus wenchowensis. Classification (NCBI taxonomy): domain Eukaryota; kingdom Metazoa; phylum Chordata; class Actinopteri; order Cypriniformes; family Cyprinidae; genus Acrossocheilus; species Acrossocheilus wenchowensis. The sequence continues at coordinate 13,171,166 of CM056135.1, read as the reverse complement.
ATTTAGTCGGCCAGCCCCACCATTTCACGAGACAGAACGTTTTTTTTTCCTCTCTTTTTACGATCTAAAATCTTCTCTATTTTAAACGACTTATCTTGATTCACAATAATTTTTTGTAATTCTTTTTCATAAAAACAACCTTCGATAATATCCCCGTCGTAGTCTTGTAACCTGTACACTGGCGGGATCCGTGGTATGCAGGCCGCTATAGTGAAAAACTCTTCTGTGTAATTCTGCTCGTACCCCTTAGAAAATACATGCCTGACTTTAGACACCCTAACCACATCGCCAATTTTATACCTAAAGACAGATGCACCTTTACGCATCCTTCCATACAGATTATTAAACACATCCGCTTCGTTTTCTTTATGAACATCCAGGGGTTGCATTTTAATGCTTTTGTGATAGCTGGCATTATACCCATCTATAAGGTCTTGTAAGATATCGTAATAACGCTTTGAATTGATGGTTGTTAAAAATCGCGACATTCTGTCACGAAGCGTCCGATTAAAGCGCTCCACCACCGATGCTTTTACATCGCTTGCCGTAGCAAAATGATGTATGTTATACTTTTTCATCAGTTGCTGGAAATGTTTGTTAAAAAAATTCAGTACCTTTATCAGTCTGTAATTTTTGAGGCACACGGTTTTCTTTGAGTATAGATTCGAACGCTTTCGTAACCTCCTTTCCCGTCTTATTCTTCAGCGGTCGTGCCCATGTGTACTTGCTGAAAACGTCTATACAAGTCAGTAAAAATTTTATATCATCGTTTTCTTTCGAATAAGCAGACATGTCGACCAGATCTGCTTGAAACTGTACGTCTTTCCCAAACACCACGACCCTATTACGCTTGTATTTGACAGGCGCAGTTCTGTGTAAGGTATATGCGTCTTGAGCGGCTAGCCAGTCTGTAACCTCTTTATCATTCAGAGTTACGCCGTATTCCTGTAACACTGCACGTTTTAACCGTTTTTTACCCCCCAAAGACCCCGGGTTTGAAGGATTGTAGTATGTTTTTTTCATTAATTCAGACATCTTACTCCACTGTTTTTCAAAAAATAATGACAGAACGAATAGTGTCAAGTAGGTTTTTATTTACAATCATTGTAGAAGGGAGGGGGGTCAAACATTAAATATGATTGGTTATACCTTATCTATATATTGAAGGAACTTCATACACGATACAATATTTTTCTCCGTCATATGTTCAACTAATGTGTCAATAATTTTACACACATCCGTCGATTCATTTCTTGACAACAAGATCATACACACATCGGTTACATAAGTACAAAGACATAAAATGTTACCTATTTTAAGACTTTCTTCAGATTCAGACATGATTTCGAGAATGTTTTTAACGGTCATACAGGGATCATACCCCTTTGCGATGCATTGCCTTGTCATAAGTTTCCACTCATTCGACATGCCTCGTATAACAGTCATTTGATTTTTTATTTTCATTAAACGTTCATTATTCACATAACAATCATTATTATCATCAATGGTCTTATACAATAAATGTATTATTTCTCTCTTAATTCGTTGTTTAAATAAGAGTTTTGCCAGACAGGGTGTGCTGTAGAGGTTTCCCATCTTCCCCCAGGTTAGTCAGAATCCGCAGGTGCGCTTTTCTTCCAGCTGTCGACGGCGTCAAAAACAGCCTGTTCACAGTTTTCATCCACAAGTTTCGTCCTGAGTTCTGCCAATCCGCCCACTATGTACATCTCATCTCTGAGTTCGCACAGAACGGCATCGACAACGCCCTGAATCCTCTGGAGGTGCGGTGATAAACCGAACAGTTTCAAGGTTCTGGCCAGAATTAACTTTAGATCGGATTTACACACTTTACCCCTCAGTTCTTCAAAACAGCCGAGAAAATAGTACGCCGGAGCCTCATAGAGACACGAATGTTGTGTTTGCGACGGATGATCGACCGAACAGCCATAGCAATTTTTTTTAAGCTGCCTGTCGACCAGATGTTCCAGAATGATCCCGACAACGGCCTTAATAATTTTATGGGCAGTCACGCCGATGCATCCGTCGACCGTATCCAAGACGGAATCGGAGGTTGCGGCGTCAGGTGCTGCAGGTTGAGACGGTGCGTGCTTTGCCAGGAAGGCGAGGTTATGGTATCCGAGCTCTGTACAAAATTTGTTCAGCCAGGTAATGTTGTCCGTAGACGATCCCTCCGCGGATGCAACCTCGTTACATACAGCACTAAGAGGCGTTGAAGTATTTTCTTGGGTCATGTTGTAGGTGTTAGCGTTTCAAAGTCTATTTCCTCTGAGACCCCTGTCGCTCTGTATTTAATGATAATAGAATGTAGGCGGAGCTACGTGAACGCCTCTCTGACTGGTCACGCACCATTCGGGGTGAAACAATTTCACTTTTATGTTGTTGTATCTGTCAAATGCCTCGCACCATTTAAACATTTTGTCAATCTTCTCAAACATGTCTTCTAACGCAGGGACATCTTTCCATTGAAACAAGAATTTAATTCTATAGTATTTGAGATGATCCTCTTCAGATATCGGCCATGCGTGCTCAGGTAGGCCTTCAGTGTGGTCGCTACAAAGTATATAAACGTAATCATCAGCGTACTTGTTAACATGGTCCCCCAGCACTCTGTATCTCATTCCAGGCGTAATACCGTTCCACTCCCCTATGAATAGCGGGTCGTCGCAACCGTCTTTTAGATCACGCCAGACATAATTGTAAAATAAACACCAGTCTTTTACAGTGAAAAACAATTCAGGATCTTCGCACGTGTCGTACGTGAACCTTTCATCATTGTCCACGGTACGCAGTCTGACCTCTCTGTTGGTCTTGTCAAAGTTGTAACTGCATACACGATTACCGGGTAAATGAAGATCGTACTTAACATTATCCATAGACTCGTGGAGGAAATTGACCAAACACGGTCCATGTTTCATCTTCCTAGGCGCTAGAGTAAGATCACCCATAGCACCCTCAACGGTCTTCTCTGGAGTTTTAGGTAACGATGTTTCAGCCATTGTTGTAGAACAATTTTCTGTTTTTTTTTTTTCCAATTCGCAAAACCTTGTCTGTATTTTGTGAAGGTGAAGATAGGCTACCCTCAACACTCCTTTTTTAAACACAACATTACAACTGAAGCCGTCAGTACACCTGCTGTTAGGGGCTGGCAGTAGGCGTGGTCTGGATTCAGCGGCGTAAGCGCATTCTGAGTTTTGACGCGCTAGTGTGCGGTTATCTGACGGACGGGCTGCGTAAGATTGTCTGCTCTTTTTCTTTTGTTTAATTTTTGTAACAAGATTTTGACTTTTTACTTAACGAACGTGTCAGATTCTTTTTTGCTTTAGAAGACGGTAAGATGAGTCCGCTCTATTTGCTGTAACTTGTAATGTTAGAACGTTGTAAAGTATCTTAACGTTCGCTTCTGATGCTTTTTTGGGTCACACTTTATATTCTTTAACTTGTGTCAAAAGCTACCTTTTAATCTGTAAGGTTAGAACGTTGTAAAGTACCTTAACGTTCGCTTCTGATGCTTTTTTGTTTTAGAAGATGGTAAGATGAGTCAACTCTATATTATTTAACTTGTAATATTATGCTTTGTTTTAACTAACGTGTCAGATGCTTTGTTTGTTTTAAATAAACAAACACGTACACTTCTACTTCTTTTTATTTAACTTAAAACGTTTTTAAACTAGTTAGACTTCCTTACAACAACACTAGCAAGTCGTTGCTCATTTTACGTATATGTTTGATGTTTTTTGTTGATATGTGTAAGTGAAAAACACCAATAAAAACTTCCCTTTGTCCCGTTTAACACAGTTTCACAATTTAAAGTTTAAACACATAACTGTCTTCAATGGCCCACACACAAAAAACACATTTCCCAAAACATTCATAAATACCTTAGGATCACTGGACAGTAAAAACAGATGCTCATTTAGATGGGTGGGGGTGGACAAAACAGGTGTCCAGTTTGGGTGTCCAGTTTGGGTGGGAGGGAGGGGGGGGGGGGTCTTATCTTTATGAGGGGCAATAAATCAAACTTTTTGACAATAGGTGCCCTGGGATCTCTCTCACGATTTACGCACAAATACTAAGTAGCACAACTGTTTTCAACATAGACAATAATGTTTCTCAAGCAGCAGATCAGTATATGAGAATGATCATGTGATGCTGAAGACCAGAAGAAAGGCTACTGAAAAATTCAGCTTTGATCACAGGATTGAAGTGTATTTGAAAAAGAGTAGAATACTGTTCTTTTAAATTAAAATATTTCACAATATTACTGTTTTGTACTGTAATTTTGATCAAATAAATATAACCTTGTGTACATTAGCAACATTAACAAGGTGATCCTCCCTTTCAGCTGCCAGAGAAGGATATTGACAGTGCAGGCTCAGGACGGTGAAGAGGAGGAAGAACACGTTTGACATCATTTTCTCATACCTTTGCCATGTGTTATAATAAAAACAATACACCTGACTACAATAATATGGTAAATTTTATTAAAAGTTTGCAAGGAATCAAAATTCTCTGACTCTGCACTAGAGGAACTCTTTGCTGAAGAAGACCGAGTGCTGAGGAGGAGCCTTGTTCTACAGCAAAGCACTGCATCAACCCTCCATGAAAAAACGACACTCTTCCTTTTCTTCTTCTCTCACAGCCGTCCAGCACCTAACTCTGCCTCCTCAGCACTGTCTGAAAGAGTCTTCTCCACAGTCAGTAATCACAGATCACAGATTCTCCAGAGAAAGTCAACACGCTCATTTTCCTAAACAAAAACTGTTTATGTTTTTTGGGGTGGGCCAAATTATACAGGAGTGATGCTAGAAATCTCTATATTGTTCAATTTGACAGATCTTTACTCTTTATGAATGTTATTTTCTTTATTTCTTTTATCTTCGGAGAAGCTCAAGAACTATGGTTCTTTGGTGATTGTAATACTGTTTAGGTTTATCTTCTGATATTAAAGCGCATCAGCACCAGATATGTGTAGCAGATACCTCATATAGGATACTCAGGAAACAATATAACTTATTTCTGCAAAGAAGTAATAATGAAGTATCTACTGAATCGTTTCATATCTTTTTATCATGTCTTTATTTTTTGTACCAAATTATGGGGAGTTGTAAGAGTACTGATAATTATTGATAATTGTTACTGATAACATCATTTAACTATGCCCATCCTTAATGAGAATTTAATGTTTTTTAATTGGTTTGTATTGCATGTAATGAAATTTACCTTTAGGTTTTAGAAGGTTTTTTTGTTTATTAGTTATATTTTAAAGTAATGGTTGGAGCACATCCTCAGGACCAGGACTAAAGGTGAGATGTAAATATTAAAAATAAAGGTGAACGTGGTAATTTGGTCTTTAGGACATACTTGGTACGTTCACTGCAACGAATATGTTCCGGTCCAGTTACATCGTCACAATGTAACTGTTAGCTGGGCGTAAGCTGGTAGCTTGTTTTCCCCCCAACAAGGGTAGGGGAAGAGGGCCTAGGTTCAAATGTCACGGTTCGCTACACACACACATTTGTTTCTGTGAATTGTGGGGACTTTCCATACACTTCTATTAATATTATACTGACTAAACAATGTTTTCTATCCCATATTACCAACCCAACCCTAACCCTAAACCTGACAGAAAACCTGTTTGCATTGTTACACTTTCAGATATACATCATTTACTATTTTTAATCATTAAACATTTAATCATTTAATCATTGGTTTTGGCCAAATAATGATCAAAGTAATAAACAAACCATATTTTTATACAGACAACATACAAGCCTCTCCTACAAATGAGCACTGTTTTTATGTTCGTCGGACATACTGTTTCTGTGCAGTATCGCCAAAAGCACCAAGAGTAAAATGTTACTACTCACCCTGTGGGCGGGGCTAGTTGTAACACTTGCTGGAAGAGTCAGATTTCACACAATCAATTCAAATCCAGTTTAGTTTAAATCGTAGTATATTTCCATTTGTCCATTTATTCATCTATTAAAACAATACTCTTGAGTGTAGACAAATAGATTTGTTTGCAACATTAGCAAACTGGTTCAATAAAATTGATTTCTTATTACAATAGTAGATAATAAATAAATTAAAAATGTCACTCTTAACATTTATCAAGACATTTCAATCTCTTCAACTGTGTGATTTAAGGGAGATCAGATATTAGATTATGTCAAACTTTCTTTTTAAACTTTAAAAACAGACCTGCATATTCAACTTTATGAACCGATAGGCTAACATTTCAAAATTATGTAGCTTTCTTTTTTCACATTTAAACATTTGCTACTGTTTGTATAAACGTTTTCAATATATATACATATATATATATAAACTGTAAGACATCTTTTCACTCTGTTGGTATGTATAAACTTCTTTATTTCTTTATTTTTTTTTTTAAATCAGTGATATTAAACAAATGATAAATCTAACAAATTGTTCATCTCACAGTAAGTGGAAACATTTTCAACATACCACTGCATGCACGACGTGTAGAAACTGTACTCATTACTACAACTTACTCTTCATCACACACATGACAAACATAATGTTCATATCCTTCGGTGCATAACTCATGTGCATAACCCATTACAAAAAACACATTTAACCCATTTCTCTCCAGGTGCAGAGGATGTAAAATCCTCACTACACACAAGACAGTTCTCTGAGTTACTTTCTTTACTTTGCTTTTTCACACCAAGGCTTCTTTTCTTGGGGGCTGTTTTTTTGCTCTTTTTATCTCTTCCTCTGCAACAACTGGAGTGTCTGTAAGGATGGTACTTGTTGCCCTCTTTCGGGGCTTGGCAACTGCTTTTCATGGAGGAGCCTTGGGGAAGGGCCTGACTAAAGCAGGATTGAATTCAGGCACAGAGGAGCCCTGGTGGAGTTTGGCGGAACCTGCAGAGGATGTAGTTGGCTCTGGTCTGTCTGTTGCATATGCAGGAGCAAAGTCATTTTCTCCAAACACATCAGGGCGGTAGGACCAGAAGCCCTGGTGGAGAGCGGAGGAGAAGCCCTGGTGGAGAGCGGAGGAGAAGCCCTGGTGGAGAGCGGAGGAGGAGGAGGAGCCCTGGTGAAGGGAGGAGGAGGAGGAGCCCTGGTGGAGAGCGGAGGAGAAGCCCTGGTGAAGAGCAGAGGAGGAGGAGGAGCCCTGGTGAAGGGAGGAGGAGGAGGAGCCCTGGTGAAGAGCGGAGGAGGAGGAGGAGCCCTGGTGAAGAGCGGAGGAGGAGGAGGAGCAGGAGCCCTGGTGGAGAGCTGAGGAGGAGGAGCCCTGGTGGAGTGCGGAGGAGGAGGAGGAGCCCTGGTGAAGGGAGGAGGAGGAGGAGCCCTGGTGAAGAGCGGAGGAGGAGGAGGAGCAGGAGCCCTGGTGGAGAGCGGAGGAGGAGGAGGAGCCCTGGTGAAGGGAGGAGGAGGAGGAGCCCTGGTGAAGAGCGGAGGAGGAGGAGGAGCAGGAGCCCTGGTGGAGAGCGGAGGAGGAGGAGCCCTGGTGGAGTGCGGAGGAGGAGGAGCCCTGGTGAAGGGAGGAGGAGGAGGAGCCCTGGTGGAGAGCGGAGGAGAAGCCCTGGTGAAGAGCGGAGGAGGAGCCCTGGTGAACAGCGGAGGAGGAGGAGGAGCAGGAGCCCTGGTGGAGAGCGGAGGAGCAGGAGCCCTGGTGGAGAGCTGAGGAGGAGGAGGAGGAGGAGCAGCCCTGGTGAAGGGAGGAGGAGGAGCAGCCCTGGTGAAGGGAGGAGGAGGAGGAGCCCTGGTGGAGAGCGGAGGAGAAGCCCTGGTGAAGAGCGGAGGAGGAGCCCTGGTGAAGAGCGGAGGAGGAGGAGGAGCAGGAGCCCTGGTGGAGAGCGGAGGAGGAGGAGCCCTGGTGGAGTGCGGAGGAGGAGGAGGAGCCCTGGTGAAGGGAGGAGGAGGAGGAGCCCTGGTGGAGAGCGGAGGAGAAGCCCTGGTGAAGAGCGGAGGAGGAGGAGGAGGAGGAGCCCTGGTGAAGAGCGGAGGAGGAGGAGGAGCAGGAGCCCTGGTGGAGAGCTGAGGAGGAGGAGCCCTGGTGGAGTGCGGAGGAGGAGGAGCCCTGGTGAAGGGAGGAGGAGGAGGAGCCCTGGTGGAGTGTGGCGGAACCTGCAGAGGATGTAGTTGGCTCTGGTCTGTCTGTTGCATATGCAGGAGCAAAGTAATTTTCTCCAAACACATCAGGGCTGTAGGGCCAGAAGCCCTTGTGGAGAGTGGAGGAGGAGCCCTGGTGAAGAGCAGAGGAGGAGCCCTGGTGGAGTGCAGAGGAGGAGGAGGAGCCCTGGTGAAGGCAGGAGGAGGAGGAGCCCTGGTGGAGTGTGGCGGAACCTGCAGAGGATGTAGTTGGCTCTGGTCTGTCGGTTGCATATGCAGGAGCAAAGTCATTTTCTCCAAACACATCAGGGCTGTAGGACCAGATGCCAGTGCACCTAGATAGATAGTTGCTGCCTGAGGCAACGCTTTTGGAAAAATTCCTCTGCCTGCATCCAACCAGACCCATTTGCTACTCCAGGTTGCCCTTCGCTGATGAAGTGTAAATAAAATCACTTGCGGGGAAAAACAAAAAATGGAGGGATCAAATTCCCAAGGGCATTAATGGCCACTGCAATAGTCACAAGCTTACCCCTTTCTCCAGAGGTCATTGCTCCAATCTGGCACATTCCTTTTGTGCCAATTATCTTCTCTGGGGCCTGCACTGTGGTCACACCAGTTTCATCCATATTCCATACATTATTTGGGGTGAAATTGTATGTATGGTAGACAGCGTGTAAATTGTTGAAAAAAATTCCCACAGTGTGAGCATTAAACTAGTGGCCTGTGGTTTTCTGATCGAAAGAGATCGGTTCCTTTTGAGGAAAGCAGTGAACCAGTCTTTGCCAGCCATTTGCATTTTAGACCAGGATTCTGGGAATGTGCAGCGGAACTGGACAGCACATTGCAATGCAAGTTTTCTGACCTGAAAAACAGAAACATAAAGGAAAAAAACAAGAAAAAAAAAGTCAACTACATGAATTGCTTTTACATACATCCAATGTTGGGGAGTAACTAGTTACATGTAACGGCATTACGTAATTTAATTACAAAATAAAAGTAATTGTAATTGGTTACAGTTACTAAGAAAAAGTGTGTAATTAAATTAGTTACTTATGAAAATGTTAAGGATTACAAAGGGGGGTTACATATTTTTCACACACACTCCCACATGCAGATTTAATTGATTGCTTTCATAAATTGCAGTGACTGCTCTAAGATAGAATGATTTTAAAGTAAGTCTGATTTTGTGGTGGCTGTGCATCAAAGGGGACAGGATGCCCATCTTCCACAAGTTGGTATGATTTTTTAGGGTATTCTTGAAATGGTCCCAATGGTCGTGTAAAACAACACCCTTTTTACCTCGTCAAAAACAGCTCTGTTCACAGCGACACATTTCGGTGCAAAACTCTTTACATGCTAATGAGCTCTGCTCACCCAGCCTCTGTAGAAGTGCAAAGGCGATTCGCAAATAATCATAAAAAATATAAAGTGTAAGACTTCTTTTGGAGGTACAGGTGGATCATGAACAATGGGTACTGATCCATCCTTGAGTTTTAACTTAACAAAACCTGCCTTGAAATGTCCCTCATTTAGAAAGCAGTCTGGAGTAAAATGATTTGCCCAGCCAGACATAAACGGCTGTTTTTATTTAGTGAAGTAATGTGTGGCCAGATATGGTGACCCATACTCGGAATTTGTGCTCTGCATTTAACCCATCCAAGTGCACACACACACCGTGAACACACACCCGGAGCAGTGGGCAGGGGTTAAAGCAAAAAAAAATCTTTTGACTGAAAATGTTTCCTCGGCCAAACCCCGATCTACAGTCATACCTGTCACACACCCAGTTTAAGAGCAGTGCTTTTCTTGTAATTAGGAGCGCTTGTCCTCCTAATTTAAAAAAATTTAGGAGCACCTTCTAATCAATAATAAAAAATTCTGATAAAAAATTAGCCTTCTTAATACGAGGTGACATTTGACAAAGTGATTTACAGGGGAATTTTCTTTTTACTTTTGTAAATGCTTTTTTCTAATTTTATTATACGTATGCAGTGTTTCCTCTAGGATTTTTTCCAGCTGTGGTGGCAGGACTATTTCCCATGGACCACATCCCCTCCCCACCCAAGAATCACCTGCACTCAGAATCTAATTTATTTTAACTAAATAAAGTATGTCTTTGAATAATTTAGTAAATAATAATATATGAACAAATAAATTAATGACAATCAATAGCACAAACAAAAATAATAACAAGATACAAATTAAATTATCAGTGCTTATTTTTTTATAACTATAATCCATTCAACTGTAAAATAACACTGGATAGTCTTCACTGCATAATGAACGACAGCAGCAGGTTTATTTAGGCTACTGTCTCTTTAAGACCTCATGCATGGATCTAATATGTTACACATGGCTCTATGCTTACTTTTCTTTTTAGGAGCCTTGTCCTCCTAATTTAATTAGGAGCAGCTTCTGATCAATAATCAAATATTCTGATAAAAAATTTGCCTTCCTAATTCGAGGTGACATTTGACTCAAAGTGATTTACAGGACATTTTCTTTATTGCAATGGCATCATTTTCATCTGTCAAATAAAAATAAAAATATGTTTATAAGCTTTTTAAAATTTCTATTTAAAAAAAAGATATATTAATAAGAAGTAGAATAAGACAAATAAGTTACCAATTATATGAAATTAGTATTAATAAGAAATTAATTTGTACTACAGAGGTGGCACAGAAGAACACAAAAGTGGCTTGTAGGTACATTCTCAGACGTTTAATGAGGCTCAGAGGTGGCATGAGTGCAATTAAATTCATAAATTCATGTGGAGATTAATGTTTTAAATATACAATTTTGAATACAGAACTATTAAATGATTTAAATAACTGAAATTATACAGTAGCCCCTGTGTTTGCTTTTAGAGATGCGCAGCGGCTCAGCTGTTACTTTATTTGGAACTATTTTCATTGAGGATGCAGAACTTGTTTATTGATCTGTTGTATTAAATCAATATCACATTAGCAAACTCCCTTAACAATTATTAAAAGATGTTACTCTCCTTATCGCGATCTGTGCACAGATGAGAGCGCGCGAGTTAGTTCAAGACTCAAAAGCAGGTGCAAATGTGATGCATTCCGTCGGAACCTGCGGGAATGAGTAGAATGATTATTACTGGTAATAGTCACAATCCTGCGCCGAATTCTGCTGTTCTCTGATAATAACCCGGCTGTGAATGATGCGAGCGGCGTTACTATGTTGTCAGTGAGAAGCTGCAGCCGTAGCGGGGATGATTTTTGGAACAACAACGCGGCCCGCGAATGCCCTGATTCAGCATGGTGGGCCGCATTTGGATTCGTGATGGGCCGCGGGTTGAGAACCACTGCATTAAAGACAGGAGGGAACCCTGCAAATGACGGAAATCCGTCGTAGGCTCTCTGCAATTAACGGAAATCCGTCGTAGCGACGGAGAACTTTAATCCCTGAGTGGGCAGCCATATTGCTGCGGCGCCCGGGGAGCAGTTGGGGGTTCGGTGTCTTGCTCAAGGGTCTCATCTCAGTCGTGGTATTGAAGGTGGAAGAAAGCAGTAGTTATTCACTCCAAAATCAAAATGGCTTGATAATTGAGACTTTAGGTTTTTTGGGGATTAAAAAACAAAACAAAAAGGGTTAATTTTTATCATTGTAGGGTGGTTGTGTCCCTACATTGCTAACACACATTTGTATGCAAATGAAGATATTTTGCATCCATTGTCTCCTTTAAAATTAAATTATTGTAATCTTAATTCAGGTGATGAAGGATTTCGAAAGTCTGACAGTAATCAGTGTTGAGTACTATTGTAAGGTTAACCCTGCCTAGTTTACATGTTTGAAAATGATTAACAGTTGAAAACATTAGAAATGTAGAAAAGTAATCAAATGTAATCAGTTACATTACTTTAATAAAGTAATTGAAAAGTTACACTACTCATTACATTTTAAACAGGGTAACTTGTAATCTGTAACCTATTACATTTCCAAAGTAACCTTCCCAACACTGTACACAGAAAGGAAATTATCGGTGCGGTAATTGTGCACAGTGTAATAATACATTCAAAACTGCCTTTTTTTTTTGTCATCCAAGAACAGGTCAAAAATATAAAATTAACTCCGTTATTACATGTGCTTCTACCCATGTTGTATACCTTATTCAATGTCCATGTAGTTTGTGTTATGTGGGAAAAACATCTCGACAACTGAAACAGAGGATCAGTGAACATAAGGAGAAAAGATATTACTTATCCAGTTGCTGCACATTTCCTTTCTTTTAATCATGATGTGTCCTCCCTACGCTTCTTGGGGATCAAAAAAGTGTCGGTTCCACCACGTGGTGGTGATATTGAAACTCTTTTATTACGTGAATTGTTTTGGACTGTGACTTTGCAAACCTTATCACCCTTGGGATTAAATGATGAAGCATTATTTAATGTAATGTTGTAGGGTATTTTTATTGAATTTTTGAGCGTCTGTTTGATTGTGAAGAGACGATATTGTAACCTTGTTTAGATATGAATTGTCTGACATTGTGACTTTACAAACATGTTTATATTTGTTTATAAATAATGGAACATCATTTATTGGTAATATTGAAAAGTGTCTTTCATTGGATATTTGAGTCCTTGTTACTCATGACGTATGAGTTGGTGATTGGTCCACACGCGTCGATTACATTCATTGGTGGCGACTGTTCTTAAAGGGGTGGTTTACTGCGATTTCACTTTTTCATTTTAAATAGTGTGTAATGTTGCTGTTGGTGCATGAACAGTATCTGCAAAGTTGCAGCGCTGAAAGTTCAACGTAAGCGGAGATATCGTCTTTTAAAAATTAAAAATGCCTACAAAAACGACTCATACGGGACTCAAACGAGATACTTCCCAGATTGCATACGAAATAAACCCATCAACCCCTCCCTCCGGAACATGCAAAAAAGGGGGCAAGGCCATGTTCTGCGGCTTTGTCGAAGAGGAAGAGTTATAGTGGAGAGTTGTAGCCGTGCCGTCGAAACGGTGTTATTTTCCCCCAGCTGTCAGGTCTTCTGTGTTCGGGCTTCTTACGTACGCTGTAGTTCATCAGCAATGGTTAAAATTTATGTTTGATTATGTTCCTGACAATTACAATCTTAGCTCTCTGTGCTGCGCATTTTACGGAAGACAGCTTCCAGAATCTACACGAGTTCAATGCCGGATTCACACAGAAACTATTACTAAAACATGGAGCAGTTGTTGTTGGGCCACAACCTGTAAGTAAGATTTCATCATTTTAAATGTATTTGCATGTATAATTTCAGACGTAATGTTTTAGATTCATCAAGGACGTAAACAAATGCCAACGCTGGCTTTAGTAGCCAGTTAGTTAAAAGCTATTTCGTGTGTCTATGACAAATGCGTACAAACATTTTGGACCCGAATTTGTAATTATGTACAAATTTTCTAAATGTATTTTCCATGTATACTTTATGACGTAATTTTTCAATTTGATCAAGAACGTAAACACAAGCCGACGCTGTTTGGTTAGTAGCCAGTTAGTTCGATGCTATTTTGTGTGTATAAGACAAACGTGTACAAACTTCAAAAAATTGTATGTAATCACAACAGCAAACTTCCATTCAGAAACGTTTGTAAGAGCCGTGCTTGCGGAAGTTCTGCTTGACTCTCTTCATTACCGTTTTCTGGGTCTGATTCTGGCTCAAACTGATACGGCAATATTGACACCATTATTTACATTTGACCGGAGCGCGTGCAGCTGTCGCCCGTGAAGGTAATGGGCGTGACGTTTTCGGACAATGTGCAGTACGCAGTTTAGCCAATCACAACACATCGGCCCAACTAAATATATGAAAAATAAGGCGTTATTTAACAAACGAAACACGAAGACATGTTATATTGCACCCCATAAACACAATCAAGCAAAGAAAAAAAAGCAGTAAACCACCCCTTTAAATGTCTTGTCTGTAATAGTATACATGTGCTTGATGAAGGTCAATAGACCGAAACTTTGCTGTTTCCTGTAATAAAGTTCTAAATTTATCATGGACTGATAGTGTGCAGGATTTTACTTTTCATTAGATGCAAGAAAATGTAAAAGCTACTGACGCAAAGATGTATGCAAATGAGTATACTGATAATGAGTAAGAATGGGTCTTTACAGTCCTCTGAAACTGAAGTTACTTTGTAGAGAAGAGCATGTGAATGAAAGGCAGGAAGCAGAAACCAGCAACTGAGATCGCAGCTTTAAAGATAAAATGACACCCAACATCCTTAGGCATGCACACTAATGGGCAAAGAACACGGTATGCCTAAACAACGTGTAATAAAATATTACCAGAAAGTGGGGGGCTATTTCATAAAACAAGTGTACCAAATAAACCAGGCTTATGTCAGTTAGTCTGACTTATTGTCACTTGATTTGGTTTCATAAAGTAAATTTACCATACTGCTGTGCAAAGGCAAAAGACCACAACTTCGATTTTGGTCTAAAATGAGTTACTGATATTTTTGGGACATTCAAGACATCCTTTATCATGTTCATAAATATCTTAAGTAAATTTTTGTTGAAAATAATGGGTCGTCTCAACCTTAACTTCGAAAAGCCCCAGAGAAACCAAGGCAGAACACTGTATAACACCAGTAATGGATCTTTCGCTTTGTTTGGAATGCTCAAAATGAGTTATTTGCATAGCAAATAAATTGGTTGTAAAACGGTCACGTTTTACTTTTACTTTGCTATGGTCAAAAAAAAAAAAAAAAAAACATTAATATAGTCACATTACTATATGCAATAGCCAATATGAGATAGCCCTTAATCAGTAGATTTTATACAGATGTCACTGTAACGATTTTGTAAATGGTGATCAGCAACCAAATATTGATAATGTGGAAGTTACTGTCTTTTGCCTTGGTGTGACTTCTCACTTTTTGCAGATAATGCAAAAACATCTAATTGCCAAATTTACAGTGTCCTACCTATAATTAATTTGGCTGGACAAATAAAAAACTTTTAAAGTTATTTTTCTCAGTTTCACACTCTAGCGAGTTAAAATTCTACATGTCACATTTTATCTCCAACAACAAATATTTTAGCAAAATGTATATTTTACTCAAAATATACTTTCTATTATTCTATTGCGCTTGTTCACTCACGTAAACCTCACCCACTCCTGACAGCAAAAATGTATATATTTGCAAGACTTTCTAACATTTACAGATGAAGAATATAACTGTGACATGTCCATTATGCACTGGGGAAAGCACCACGTCTCAAATGAATTAAACAGCAAAAATATATTTTTTGGTCCACTGATCCATGATCGACATTAAGGGGCTGCTCAAGAATAAGCATGCACATCAAATTATCCTGACTCACTGAACCTGGATCAAATTAGTGAGATTGTGTGAACTTAAATTGTTGTTTAGGAAACAGGTTTAGTCCCGATTGATTTGTTAGCTAATTTGAAGTCAGGTTTTGGACTTTAATCCCTGCATTTCTTAGTCTCTTTTATGAAACAGCCCCCTGGTCTCAATGCATCCGCTTGTCAGATAAAGTGTTAATAGCAGTATAAACTGATGGCAATATCTATGGATTTTTAAGGTAATCAGCTAACTTAGCTAATTATTTTTACTGTTGGTGTTTTAATTAATTTTAATATCAGAATGTTAGTGAAGATAAAAAATGTTTTTTTTTTTTTTTTAAAAAGTAGCCCAATTATGTGAAAAATGCAAATTTCGCAACCCTGCATCCAACACAAGCTGCAGGAGGCAGATATGACCCAGAGCCATAGAGAGAGAGAGAGTTGAGACAACTCCGTTGACTCCAATGGACCTTTTTTTTTACAGCAATGGCGGATCATGGAGCCACTCAATAGTTCCTGGAAGTTCGCGCTAATACGTTTCTCCTGTGTTTTTCCCCTTCTCTATCTTGCTCAGAACAAGAACCACCTGAAGACTCCCTGTAATGATTCTCTTCACTGGTGTCACAACTCAGGCCTCTGCGGCTCCCTCCGATCACCACCAGAGGGATCCATCACCAGCGTACTAACCGCTTCTTTTGGACTTCATTTCCCATAACCCCGTGCCTGGGACTGATCACCTGTACAGGTGTTGGTCATTTTCTGGATTACTTAAGCTGTGTACGCTCATACTTCATTGCATAGCTGACATTACCGAGCGTTTATCCTGTTTGTTTACCTGTTGCCTACCTGAACTGTTTATCTATTCTGATCGTTTGCCACCTGCCTTTTGACCCAGCCTGCCTTGTGTATTTATTCTTGTACCTGTCTGCCACCTGCCTCGACCCCTTGCATTCATTCAGTTTACGATTCTGCCTAGCCTGCATTGTTCCTGACGCTGTTATCTGAACTGTGCTTGTTATAATCATTTTGTGTATTAATAAAGATGCATATGGATTTAGAGCTGCAGCTAACGATTATTTTGTCTGTCGATGAATCTATCGATTCATTTTTTGATTAGTTGACTAATCTATTGATTCTTTTTTTCTGGTTAATGTAATGATTTTTTTTTTTATTAGCTAATTAATCCTTACGTTTTAATAAATAATAAGTACAACTTCTACCATTAGTATTTCAAACCTTTATTAAATCATTTTCTTATGAAAATACTTCAAATTTCCCAGTATGAAAATAAAGTGCAATAATTAAAATGCAAACAAGACTCTTGGGCATCATTTACCATTAATTCCACATACCATTCCAACATAAAAACTGCATAACAGAGTGCAAAGAATACATGAAAGGTAACAATTGGTTTAAAGACGTCCAACATAAATACTGCTTAACACTGCAAAGAATACCTGAAAGGTAACATCGTCGCCTTGGAATTATATGGTTCTATCTGCGTTCTGAGTGGTTTTGAGATATTGAGCTACAAAGTTTTTGCATTACATATAGCAAAAATGATACGGGTAACAAGTCTCTTTCCTACATGAAAATAACAGAGACCCTAAATGTATTCTAAATGTACAATATCAAAATCCTCTCAAATTTTTAAATGCGGATTTTTGGAACAGGTCAAATGCAGATAGAACCTTCTAATTCTAAAAAGTCATTTTCCGCTTGGAATTATAAGGTTCTATCTGGCAAAACATTAATTGAAGCAACAACTTTCAAGAAAAACAAAGTTTTTTTTATAATTTGTTTTAAAACATAAAATTAGTGTTGTAAAAATGTGTCAACATGTATGAGAGGTAAATTTAGCGCTTTATTTATCACATTTATTCCATATTTTAGAAGAAATATTTTTTTCTTGGTTAGGTTAGGCATGAAGGGCAATACTGAATATTTTGTTCAGTGCTAATGTTAATTTTTGCTGGATTATAGTGAGTAATTAAACACATTATTGAGGGAAGAGTTAAGGCAGCTAACGTTACTCTAATCCATCTGACCAGGACTTTATTCCACAAAAAGCGGGAAAATGGCATTCTCTTTAAATCAGTATGGCCGAGATAACATGCTGACGTTTATTGTTGTAATTTAGACCCCATCATTTAAATTGTTGACTATTTGATATTTAAGGCTTAATGTTTTCAAATTTAAGATATTTTAAGAGTTTAAACTGCATGAATATTTCGCCAATCATTACATATTCGGCTCTTTAGCGACCCAGACTTATCCAGCATGGATGGATCTCTAATTGCTGCAATAGCAGACTCTCCTGACAAGAACATAAAATATTAATAATAAAAAGAATAAAATAAGCATACTTCCTTACCTTTTGAAACTTAGAAGGGTTCGATTTGAGCAGATTTTACCATCACTGCCATCGTCAGAGCGCATTTCCCCAGTATACATTCAGCATCTGGCTCATATTCACAATCTCAATATATTCTCAAAACTATTGTTTTCAGCATCATAATGAGTGAAAAATCACATCATTATATTTTAAACAGTGCCACTTTGTAGAATAAAGGTGAATTGCACTTATTGATTATGCAGACACATAATTATTGTTGTTTAATCTTTCCTGCTGTTACGGAGCAGTCCGGCGACATGCCAAAGAACGTTGATCCTGATTGGTCCTCTTGCGAGCATTCGAAGTGCTGATTGGCTGATTCACAGATAGAACCTTATAGAACCAAGTTAGAGTTCGACTTTGTAGATAGAACCTTTTTGTTTTCTAAATAAAAAGTCCTAAAATGTACAGAACTTAAAAAAAAAACATCACGTAATGTAAATAAGTTGTGACAGAATAACTCAATTTTGACAAAAATGTCAGATAGAACCTTATAATTCCAAGGTGACGACATGTTATTTAAAGTAGTCCAACATAAATACTGCCCAACATAAAAAGTGCAAAAAAGGTTGGAGGCCTGTGTTACTAATTTCAGTAACTTCACTCAGTTAAAAAAAAAATAGGCAGGTAATCTAAGTCTGCATATCACTGTCAGTATTGTACCTAAGAAAGGGCTCAAACAACATTGCAGTGGAGGAATAAAAGCATGTGTACATGCTCTGGAGTCCGGCTTTCTCTTTTTTTATTCACGATGTTGCCGGCAACTGAGAAAAGGTGTTCAGATGGGGTTGACGTCGCAGGCACAGACAAGTAACACTTTGCAAGCATGGCTAAGGAGTGTAGCGTCAGAACGAGTCAGACAAAACTAAGATTCGATCGGAGCATCGAAACATGAGGAGCTGAAATTCCAGGATAACAGGACAACGTCGTAAAGATTCCTATCTCTGACTTCTGGAGCAAGCCTAACTAACAAGCCTCTTTCACAGAACAGCTCGCAACATTAAGACAAAAGAACACTTATTGATAAGTGTTCTACGCAGGAAGGAGTTCGTCAAATTTGGGGTAAATAGTCAAGATTAATGGTCAAAGAGATGGCCATCACATGGCGTTCCACAAGAGAAATCACAAGCTTCTTTAGATTGACTTCTCCCCCCACACATAGAAGACAAAGAACCAGACTGAAATTCCTCTGGCCAAAGAACATTTCTTTTTGGTCTCGACAGAACTACACAGAGACTTTCTTTTTCATATGCACATAAAACCATCCTAAAAGGACAATGCTAGGCATAACACTATATTATGTATGTAACCACATATTAGACTATCATGTTTTAAGCACATATTATGTATGTCTTTCTAATAACTATTGAATGACTTTAAGGTTAGTCGTGTTTGGTATGTATGAGCTTGACATTTCTAGCTTGAAATGTTTCTTTCAATTAATTCTGTGTCAAATGTATCATATTCTGGTTATAGAAATCACATCCAAAAGTATACTTTGCAAGAGTGTGTAAAATTCAGACCATGTGACTGATAAAAGGCTGATTTATGATGGAAGGAACAACCCTAGCTAAGATAATAGCCTATCTAATTGGTCAAAACACCAAATGGGATGTGTCCCAAAGCCGAGTTTAAGAACTCAGGACACCATCAAATCTCCCCTTCTCTTCTCTTCCCTTCTCTTCCCTTCTTTTTCTCGCCACAGCGTTTTGACGCTGTTTTAGCGCTCTTTGAGCGTGCTCTGGCCTACAGGCCAGTTGCTACTTAACACCACGATGAGAAGAAAAACCACCTAGTCTCGTTACTCATTTTATTCTTTTACTTTAGTTTCTTTTCTTTCCGTTGAGTCTCGTGTTCAAAAGTTAAGTTTGCCGCAAAGTCCAGCTCCGACTGCACCCGCTTCAAACTTCAACCAGAAACGGACTCCAAGACCATCCTCAGCCAACGGCCCAACCATTGGCTTCCCAAGACATCACTTCAAAGACTACTGAACTTCCAGCCAATCACCAACTTGGGAAAAACCCTTTCCTGCAACGACTACGAAGACAAAAGGGAATCCCTGTAACACAAGGCAACGCAAGTAAAACAACTCCAGATTCTGGCTGGTGCATTTCATATAAATTTTAGCCTCATTGAGAAACTCAATGCGAGGTTTAATTAAGTGATTGATGGTTGTTCAGGTCTATGCAATAGCACATATTGCTGTAAACTTGGGATTTCACATTCTCATTCTCTAAATTCCTCCTTTCTCTTTTTCTGCAACGTGTGAATGTGTGAATGCGTGTGTTCATGTTAGATTAGTTTATGTCTTAGGTTTATATAAATAAAGTCTTATTTATATTGAAAAGAGAAGTATCTTGTGTTTTGTGTTTACAAATTAATGTCTTAATCTGCCGATCTTGTTACTGTGCTTATTAATAGTGTTTTCGCTATATTTTGGATTTTAATATCCAGTGCAGAATTAATGTTATACGGCTCGTTCAGTGAATCGCTCAGTGATCAGCCGCAAAACAGTGATTCTGTTCAAATTCCCTATAAAATCATTAATGATTCCCTTTGAGCTAAATTAAATTATATTTATGTATAAAACCCTTACAGGAGGGAAACCTTGTTTCATTTTCTTTCCAACATTTCAGCGAATTTTCATCCTTTGGGAGAGCCTGCTCGCCAAAGTACATGAATATCTCATTCCTCACAGCTTCTCTGGAAGTGTCTTGATCTTGGAAGTGACTCAAGTGAGCAGTGTGTTTTTCACTGTTACTGGGCTCAACTGAATCTGAATCAAGCAAAGTGTCTAACAGAGACACCATCTTCCTCTCTGAACGTGTTGTAATGTGAGTCCTCCTCTTCCTCACATTGCGAAAGTGTTTGCTCCCTCTCTCTTCTTTTCTCTTGTAGGGCAAGAGCTTGAACCTTGAAGTGAACTTTTGAAATTTCGAATAGCGAAATCTGACTAGGACAAAAACTCTGATTAACATGGAAAAGATACCTTTTATCGCGTGTCGCGGCATCGCGTCGCATGTAGTTAGGACACAGCATAAGAGCATAACAAAAGTCAACATACATAGAATATATGATTAAATGTGTAAAAATGTTTTACATTGTTTTAAATTTGAATATACTACAAACATATTATTATATATTAATAACTGAGGGGTGCACAAGTATCAAAAACATTAAACAAGATTCATTTTCACTTCATCTTAAAATATCTTCACTTATTTGGAATGCATTTTCTAAGAACAAACTTAATATTTACCATGAGATTAGTAATATGACAATGAACATTTAGATGTGATTGCACTTGACTACAACATACAAGTTGTAAGAACACACACACACACATTCATATATATATATATTCAGAGTCTGAATCTTGGTAAATGACCACAATGTCACAATGGTAACTTCAGCCTAAAATATGTTAAGAAGGCAGGTAAGGATATCTGACCAAATTAATCCTCAAATATTAGTGGATTTAATCTTTTAAAAACAACACTGATACAGCTACATATGTTTCGTATACATTACTTTATAAATAATGTAAATAAATTATTTTATTGTCTACTAATTACCAAAAATCGCAGTTCTGTCTCTCTAACTCAATGTATTCCAATTGCCCGCTATGAACTTCCTGAAACTATTTGAGGTCTATGTGAATCACGTGACGATTGAGCGTTTTGAACTTCCGTTGTCGCAACTCTGTTTCTCAACGGCTTTGTCCAAATACCCACACTTGCGGTCTTGGCCAATTGAGAGCGCGTGCATGCGTCAGGAAGTAAGTGTGCAAGTCTGTCCCATGTCTTCAAAATGCCAAAGTGCAGTGCCCTTAATGGATACTAAATCCACACTATCTCAAATACCGCTCTGGTGCACTATTCGATGCTAAGCGTATCCCATCATGCATCATGTTCTAGATATAAATCATGGGACTTTTTGCCGAGATCTCACGAGAGGTCACGGAAACATTTCCAATGTAAGTTAAATATTAATATAATAATTAGATGTTACATATAATTTGGTATAAAAAGAGTGTTTTTACATTTTATTGGTGCAAAGATGAGTAGTGGTGATATTGATTTTGTACAACATTTGCAACTGCTTTTTATCATTTAATTAGAAGCACCACAAATTAAATTATGTCATGTTATTATAGGGACTACTGAACAGACATTAAGAAGTTGATTTTAAAATGCAAAGTATTTCAAATTAAAATTAAAATAAAGCTATATAAACACATTTTTACAACACTATAAGTGTGTGTCCCATCAGGTAATGAAAAGTTCGACACACACTTGTGATCTTCATCCTCACTTGAACACTTGGGCCAAATATATGAAATACGTCATAAGTAGTCAAGTGGTCAAATGCAAAGACTGGAAGTGTGGGTATTTGGACCAAGCCATTGGCTCTGATATGACCCAGCCAACACACCCATGTGGGGCCCATAGGGGAGGGATTGCAACTGGACTGATGTCTGGGGCCCCCCTGGGCTACCCAACTGGAACCCAGCTAATTTGAAGTTTATAACTTTATAACAGAGTGGCACGATCGCGAAATCGAAAGGGAACGTGAACAGCGAGTGCTGCTCATTCAGAAGAGATTTAAATACTCTGCATATGATAGCAGCTCCCTGATGCGCGAAAATGATATGCAATATTATAATGTTTGCATGAGTGGGCGGTAATGGTCAGAAATTCAGCTGGAATAGAAAACAGCCCTGCGCAGGGCTCTAATACAAAAACGCACACAATTAATGCCGATTGTAGAAAGCAAAAGCTGAATCCCGGACATTTTGGGGCGATTTAAAAATCCCGGCTGGATGCATTTTTTAATCCCAAAAAGAGGACATGTCCGGGAAAAAGAGGACGTATGGTCACCCTACTTTAAATAGCCTTTATTGCTGAGTAAGAATCCATGGTATCATAATGACTCCAAAGAGAGAGATATAAAGACATCCTGAAAGAAGGTTGCCAACCAGTCTCAGAGTGGGCTGTGGGACTGCATAGCAGGTGCATGACCAGCTGATATGATGCTAACCCAACCCACCCAGGTAGGTGTTGTTATTTGCACCATGAATAAGGTAGTGCCCAGAATAAGTAGTCTCACGATGATATAAACAGGAAAGGGAATATAATTTGCTTACTTGCGTCCTTTTACAAGAAGGAGCATTTCCCTTATCGAGTGAAGAGGAAGTGGCGTATGATCTATAGACTTGTTTGTAGTAGAAACTGTCCAAGGCTTTGACACGGCATACCCAAAAATACCAAAAGTATATTTTACAGGTAAGAACTTTACTTACATCTCTCCGTAAAATTAAATAGCTTTTTGACCTTCAATGATTGTAAAATTTTATGATCTTTAATATGATGTATTTCATGGTGCCATTCAAGGTTATTGTGCAATTTAGCGCAATGTGCGGGGTGGTGAGCGGGGTATAGTTGAAACACACTGTCTCAGTTATACCCGCTGTTGAATCCTATTGTGTGGGATGAACTGATAGTCATAACTGCTTCTGAAACTACAGTTAGTAACTTAATAAGAGTAAGCTGATTAATGAATATGTAAATGAGTCACTGTAGTTAGTGAATGAGTGAATGTTATTTGTTTTGTTTTTACGATTGTAAAGATGAACTGGTTTTAATTTTTTGGAGAGTTTCTGTGATTTGTTTTTAAATAACTTATTCTTAATTTTGAGATTAACTTCTATAACTAGTCTCAATTTTAAGGGAAAACTATTATTATAACTCTTAACTTGTTGTTTAGTGTAAACTGTGGGTTATTTAATTTAAAATATTCTGGTTTTGAATGTTTAAGCAAATTATCAGTTGTGCATAATGAAGAACAGGAATAAAATGAAGAGCTGAAATAACTGTTTTAAGGCATTTTAACGTTTGAAATTAATTGGTTAGGGTATTTTATGCCCGGTATACACTGATAGAAAAAATAATCCAATCAGATTGCAGGCTTGTTCAACTGAATAAGGCAATCAACTGAATATTAGTAGGCACACTGCTAGTTGAGAATCAATAGTACTCACTGCATCTATCCTGACAATAGACCTGCACTGACTGTTCCTGAACTGACTATGCGGAAGTTCTAAAGAACACGGTGCATTTCAAGATCAGAAACGTCATTTAATGTTGTGGTATATATAGGTAGAGACTCTTGAGACCCTCACAGAAACCTCTTCTGCTTCATTCTTTTCAGAAACTGAGAAACTGTTGTATACAAATGGTAATCAATATGCCAAAATCCATGGTTACTACAATTTTACAACAATGAAACCATGGTTAATTTTCGTGAGGGATGACGCACAAAACAATTGAACAGATTCACTCATCATTCACACTTCATTTTTTACACTCACTTTTGTCATTCCTGAAACTGTATATGTGTACGTTTGGTCCTCTTAGACAACCAAAACTTCTTCAAATTGCGAATGGATTATGTAGAGAAACCGAGCAAATGGCGCTCCCCTTACAGCACAGCTGATTTTGACAGTTGACTGGAAATGACTGAGATGGCTTATCTAAAACCAGAAAGTAACCGTACAGAACCAGAAACTTGTATTTACTATATTTCCTATAGCACGTGAAGGCAGCATTAGTCTATTCAAATCTTCAAGCTTTTCAAACTGCTTCCAACTTTCTGGCTATGCTTTCTAAATCCAACATCAAAGTTTGTTTTGACAAACTTTTTTTTATTTTATGTATTTTGAATTTTACTGCACACAGCTTACAGAAATTCACTGCAAGTTTCAAAATAGTTTAAGGTAGATTGAATATTAATATTGGGAAAAACTATTTCACACATTGCTAATTATATGTAATTATAATGTAATAACTAAAAATAAATATATTTAAATAACATTACAATAAATGTAAAATCAGTCTACTTTTGATCTCTGGGATTGTCTGTTGACTCTGGTTATGATTGTTGTTCAGCGTCAACAGCACAACTGTTTCACAATGGTTTAATATTCAGTTTTTGTGTTTAAAAGAGGTGTTTCATTACTGCTCCTGGAACCAAGAAATTCAGGTAATCAGAATCATATGTTGTCAGTTACATTATTAAATTACATTATTTAAATAAGTATTATGTCTCTATTTCTGAGCATTCATTAATGTTTAAGTTTGCTTTTCAGAACATGGAAAATCAAGACCCTGCTGTTGTCGATGCAATCAAGGCATCGGGCGAGTCCACTCTGGAAAAGGCTACAGAAAAAGCTAAAATAACATTTGACCACTTTCTTAATGTC
The DNA here is from genome assembly GCA_029620275.1 of Acrossocheilus wenchowensis. Classification (NCBI taxonomy): domain Eukaryota; kingdom Metazoa; phylum Chordata; class Actinopteri; order Cypriniformes; family Cyprinidae; genus Acrossocheilus; species Acrossocheilus wenchowensis. The sequence goes on along the minus strand of CM056135.1, from coordinate 13,146,074 downwards.
TCACTTAACATCGCTGTGACTGGAATAACAGGATCAGGAAAATCCTCCTTTGTAAATGCACTTAGAGGTCTAAAGGATGAAGATGATGGAGCAGCACCTACTGGAGTCACAGAAACTACAATGGTGCCCATCATGTATGAACATCCTGGAATGCCAAATGTGAAGATCTGGGACCTGCCTGGAATAGGAACCCCAAACTTCAAAGCAAAAAAGTACCTGAAAGATGTCAAGTTTAACACCTATGATTTCTTCATTATCCTTGCCTCAGGGAGGTTCACAGAGAATGAAATCTTGCTGGCTAAAGAAATAAGAAAACAGAAGAAAAACTATTACTTTGTTCGTTCCAAGATTGACAATGACATGTCTTCAGAGAAAAAGAAAAAAGGATTCGATGAGCAGAAGGTTCTTTCCATAATAAGAGAGGATTGTCAGAAAAACCTAAAAGACCTGGGAGACCCCAAAGTTTTCTTGATAACGTCTCATGATTTGGAGGAATATGATTTTGAATCACTTCAAAACACCCTTGAAGAAGATCTTCCAGAACACAAGAAGTATGCTCTTCTACAAGCCTGGCCAGTGTGTTCTGCTGCATCTCTTGAGAAGAAGATCAGTATGTTTAAACGGATGACCTGGGCTGTATCTCTTGCCTCTGCTGGTGTATCAGTTATCCCTGTGCCTGGCCTATCAGCAGCATGTGATGCAGGCATGGTCGTGCTTTTCCTCACAAGGTGCTACTATGCATTTGGTTTGGATGATAGATCACTGAAAAGGCTTTCAGAGAAAGTTAACAAGCCCCACCTGAAAGATTTGGCCAAATCTAAATTTGTTACTGTCATCCGAGAAAAAACACTGACCAAATTGCAAGTGTCTACTGCGCTCGCTGGTATTGCTACTGCTGAATATTTGCTGAGTCTCTTTCCAGGTGCAGGCAGTGTTGCTGCTGCAGGAATATCCTTCGCTACCACTCAGTACCTCTTGAGAGAAGGAGTGAATGAACTGGCAAATACAGCTCAAGAAGTCAGAAAAAAAGCTGGGCTTGCTTCTGTTTATTGATCTATGTCCAATAAAGCATGTAAGCATTTTCTGCCTCTGTCACTGAGTAAATCAGATGATGTATATAAAGATTGTGTGCTGATACTGAGTTCAGCAAAAAAAATAAAAAAATAAATAAAAACTTTTGTCTTCATAATATTAAAATAATCTATGCTAATATATACTGGAATATCTATGCAAACTATATACTGGAATATATGATCACTTTCATTTGTTACTGCACTTTTTAAATTTTATCCATTGCTATATTTTCAGATTGCTTTTATTAATTCTTTAAATCTCACTTACAATTATCTGTTTCATACATCATTAAAAATACTTTATGTGGTAAATATTTTCTGTGGTAAATGTCAATGAAACTTAACTTTTCATTTTCATTGATAAAATCTGGAATTTTTTCACATATAACCATGTATAATGTTTCATACACAATAAAATACAAAATGTGCTTTGTGTATGGGCTCTTTTGTGATAACTGTTTTGTATATGCAGTTTAACTATGCTTCCAATATTTATTTTATTTTGTTTTTATATTTTGCCTACATTCACTTCTTAAATATACTAAAAGTATTGACTGACATTCTCCATGATTTTAGCAATCCTATAAGATCACTGCATGTCACACTGTGCAACATGGATCTAATAAACTTGGCTGTAGACTGTATGATGATGACACCTATTGACTCGTACGCTACGACGCACGTTACAATAAAAGAATAAAACGTTATCAGCACGTGCTAGTGGTAAAAAAAGAACATGATAAATCACACTTTAGCAGTTGTAATTTTTATGTTTTTATAAGAACTTGAGGTAAGCAGGTTTATGTTTCAGCTCCACGTCGCATAGATTTCATGTCGCATTTTTATTGGTTGGTCAGTAAACATGGATTGTAACAGCACTGTGCGATGATCATGTTGTATCGTACGCTATCTTTGGTTGCAAGACCTTGATAACGGCCGTCCTTGAACCTCTCTCACTGTACGACACAGGACCACCGAATAGGAGCCACAATCACAGAAATCGCCATGATTGTTTCACGATGCCAATCTTTCATCTGGGACAGCTGAAAATCGTACAGTGTGTTTCGGGCTTTAGATAATTTGGATAATCATGTCCTGCAAATTACCACAACAGATAAATAACTAGGCGTACCTTACACCATGTCTACACCGGATGCGGTGTATCCATTATAATCAGTGATGGTATCTGTGAAGCAACACGACAAATCCCTGACAGTAAACTGATGCCTCGTTCTGTTTATGACATACTGACAAAGTTCAAATGATTTTTAACTGTTGCTTTGCCGTCCAGTGTAGACAGACCAAAGAACTCTGTTGCGGCGCTGTGCGACGATGTTAGTGAAAAGGTCCAAACTTCACATCCGAGTTACTGTCACTGGAAGCCTGCGTGTTGCCAGATGTTTAGGGGGTTCTTTTGCTCCATCCTGGACCTCAACATAGTGCTCATTGGCTTTAAAGTAGGGCACCCTTCTGCATTCTTAACACACTCTGAAGTGTGCACAAGCCCATTTAGAGTGTCTGTAATGAGCTGATTTCGTGTATGAGTATAGAAGCCCTATGATTACAACTGCCATCATTGAAGTGTCATAAAATTCTGAAATTATCGTGCATTATGGGATTTCTTTCATTTTTGATCGTACATCATACAGAGGTCAAAATTATCGTACAAATATGATAATTATTGTACGTCTGGCAACACTGTCACCATAAAGTGTGAGGTAACTGTGTGTTGTTAAGTGATGTACAGACACAAGTTTTGTTTTATTTATTTATTAATTAAAACAAAAATATGAAATATGTTAAGAAACGCAGGAATATTTGTACACCTTTGCAGCTGTCAGGTTCTTGCATCGGTGTCTTGGTTTTCTTCTTCTTTCAGGAAAGAAAGAAATGCCTTTCTGTGATTCATTTTTTTTTATTTACTGTATTTCAATTTACAGTAAATGGAAAATACTGTATTTTAATGGTACCAAGAGGATATTCCCACAATGCAACTAAAATACAGTAGCATGCTGTATAACTGTGCTACAGTAAAATACAGTTTACATTACAGTTAAATACTGTGCAATTAAAAAAAAAAAAACGCTAACAGTGTACCTGTTATACATACTCTTACAATGAGAAATGTACTTGCCTTCTCCTGGCATGTGAATTATTTGATGTCACATTAACAACAGATGTACCTACTTTGCATCATGAAGACACATCGATGCAGTTACAGTAAATGTGACCACTTTGACCACTAAAACTTAAAACTTAACAAAATACTGAAGTTGAAGTTGAATAAAATACTGGAGACTGCAGAAGTGGCACACGATTCCTCAGCACGTTAGCCAGCAAATCAATGACCAGCATGACACTATAACAAGTGCCAACATGACTGGAACTACATTCCCAGCAGTAACTGTAGATTTAACAAGAAAGATAAGGCCATTGTTTCCACACAGAGCAAAATACATGAAAGGGAAATATGGGGGAAAAATGACAACTAACTAAAAGTAAATGTAGACAAAATACATAATGCAAGGCACTGTAACAGAATGTAAAATGTTCATTTGAAATTAACTTGCTACATGTGAGCATAATTGAGCATATGAGAAATTAAGTGGAAAAGACACTTTTTAGGTGTTTAGATTATTTTAGTGTAAATTTTTACATTGTTTAAAAAAAGAGATCTGCAGTATTTTAATGCCATCTTTAATTGTAAATTAAGCAATGTAAACAATGAACATCAAACACCACATGTCTAAACACCATTTCTACAATAATGATGTTATTGTATATAAATGTAATATTAATTGACTCAGATCATAATAATGATTTGTTATTGTGTTCACTGGCTCAATGTATCACTACCTTAACCGACTGATTAAAAATGAGACTGTGGTACAAATGTATGGTTCAGCAGACAGACTAAAAGGTGATTCCTCTTCCAGTTTTTCCTTCAGCAAACTGTAACACGGCTGACGAGACGAGAGGCGTGGGGATCCATTTGCAGACTTTTATTTGGCAACAGAGACATGGTCAAACAGGCAGGGTCAAACAGGTATAACGTGGGCGAGACAAAGAGTAAACGGAGGCAAGCGTGGGTCGGCGATCGGCGAACAGTATCCAAAGGGGCGAAACAGAAGGGGTAAACCGAAACTTAAGCAATAGTCCAGGCAGGGGAAAACACAATCCAACAAAGGCTAGGCAAGGCAAGGAACACTAATGAGGCTCCGTAGGGCAGCGATAATGCATACAATACTCGGCCACGAGGGTAGAATGTCCAGGGTTGAAATAGTGTGTGTGATTAGTGATGCTGTGTGATCAGGTGTGCGTGTGATTGGTGCAATGAGTGATTGGTGACAGCTGTGATCAGTGTTGGATGATGGGAATTGGAGTCCATGTGATGTGTGGTGTGAAAGTCCATGTGGTAAGCGGGTGACCTCTAGTGGTAAATGAACGGGAGTGCAGAGCAGATTCGTGACAGAGCCCCCCCCCAAAGGGCGGCTTCCAGACGCTCCACACAGTCTATAATCAGGAGGGAGGTGGAGCGGAGGTGGAACAGGGGGAGGGATGGAGGGCCAGGTCCTTGTGGCAGCGGAGTGATCTGGGACCGAGGTAGAGCCGGCAGAGCAGGAAGCCAGGGCAGAGTGGATGGGACTGGAGCCCACCAGGGCGGACCAGACGGGACTTGAGCCCACCAGGGCGGACCAGAAGATTTCCACGGCGGTGCAGAAGACCACCAGAGCCAGACAGCAGACCACCACGGCGGCACAGATAGAGCAGGAGCCCCCCACGATGGATCAGGAACCCACAGCAGAGCCTGGGAACTAGGGAGAACGGAGACACAAGGAGAAGACAGAACATGCACAGACACAAGGATAGAGGCAGGGAACACAGAAAGCTCATAATGGGTCTCCATAGCTGTGACAGGACAGAACGAGAGTTCATTGACGGCCTCCCTAGCAGTGACAGGACAGAACGAGAGTTCATTGACTGATACCGCTGACACCTCTGGAGGTTCTGCAGCAGTTGCCGCCACCTCTGGAGGTTCTACAGTGGTAAACATAGGACACAGGGAGAGTTCAGTAATGGTCTCTTCGACCGTAACACAACAGAATGAGTGTTCATTGCTGGGCACCACCACCATACAAGGAACTGAAGTGAGCCCCGCCACTTCGGGAGGTTCTGCAGCATGTACCGCCACCTCTGGAGAAACTGCAGCGGGCACCATCACTTCAGGGAACACAGCAGTGAGCGCCACTACCTCAGGAGGTTCTGCAGCGTCAGCCGCCACCTCTGGGAGTTCTGTGGTGGTGTATGCAGCCCAAACACACCAAAATGCGATCCCCATCAGGGGAAGCGCCTCTGACAGGGGAAACGGTTCAGGAACAGGAGGGCTAGAGTGAGTGGGTTTGGGGATACCAGCTGTGCGTGCAGACACCAGCAGTGAATCCCTCAGACTGGAATAATGAAAGACTGATCTTGATGATCTGGGTGTGTCAGCGGAGACGTGATGCTGTGACTCTGGACAAGCAGCCGTGACGTGCTGCTGTGACTCTGGACGAGCAGCCGTGACGTGACTTGACTTTAGGAGATCAGCTGAGACGTGCTGCTGTGACTCTGGACGTACAGCTGTGACGTGCTGTGACTCTGGACGAACAGCTGAGACGTGACTCGGTTGATGATGACCAACTGTGACTTGGTTGAAATAGTGTGTGTGATTAGTGATGCTGTGTGATCAGGTGTGCGTGTGATTGGTGCAATGAGTGATTGGTGACAGCTGTGATCAGTGTTGGATGATGGGAATTGGAGTCCATGTGATGTGTGGTGTGAAAGTCCATGTGGTGAGCGGGTGACCTCTAGTGGTGAATGAACGGGAGTGCAGAGCAGATTCGTGACACAAGCACTGGAGAGTGCAGAGTGCAAAATTGTTACAGTGAAACACTAGGAAATATGGTAAGGGTAAACTTGGAAACTAGGAACAATGAATGGCTATGCAATAATCAGCAATCTAAATGTCTGTAAGTGCAGATTTTATAGTAGACAAGGAGAACACATGACAAAACCAACCAATGAGAACAAAACACATGCAACCAAGGAACCAATCAAAACATGACACACAGACAAGAGTAGCACATGACATGATAATAGGCTTGTTTGAGATGCGCCTCACCTCGCCTGAAATGTTGGCGAGAGTAGGCGGCTGCAATGAGGGGAGGAGTGAAATAAGTGCAGTCAAGACGGACAGCTCTGAGCTCTCGAAGAAGAACAGATACCTACGAAATCAAAGGCAGATATGGCATTATTCTCACTCATGCGCTGTGCTGCTGATAAACATGATATAATTTCAGTTATGTTGCTTTTATATGAATATAAATATGATGAACAAGACACTCAAAGTGCTTGCTATTTAATTCCATACGAAATGCGTATTTGTCATCCATTTCTACTTTAATACAAACATGTATTTTATATTTTTATTGAAATACGGCAACAATCACATATCTCACCCAGAGATCGCACTGTCATAGTGTTTGGAAATATTCATGCATAATTTAGATACATAATAGCATTAAATCAGATTAAAAAAATAAAACATTTTAGAAGAGAAAGCAGCGTCACGGTTGTCTGAACCAATGAGTATTAAGCTGTGTCGTCAGTCAGTCGTTTCCCATCATGCTTTTGATCAGCGCAGTCGGTGGAGAGCAACTGCGCGCGACTGCTCAATCCGACACAGCCGCCTCGCCGTTTTGGCACACATCAGCATGACATCAGAGCAAGGAGGACGTGACTCGGACACTTTTCTAACCGGCATGCATCTTGTGGTGATCACCGGTGATCGGTTCTGCGCAGATTTTGCTCATCTCAAACAAGCCTAATATGAGGTGCAAGGGACACATGGGAAATGGAGTCCAGGAAACAATGGCAAGAGTCCGGGGTGGAGTGCCCTCTACTGGAGATCATGGGCACTTCAGCTGGTGATCGTGACATAGCCTCTTTCCTAAGGAGTGGCTTCCAGATGTTCAAAGGGAATAGACATGAATCCAGGAGGGGGGTAGATCGGAGGCGGACCAGGGGGAGAGATGGAGGGCCGGGTCCATGTGGAAGTGAAAGGACAGGGGACTGAGGCAAAACCGGCTGAGCAGAGTGCCAGGGCGGAGCCAGCAGAGCAGGAAGCCAGGGAAGAGCCACTAGAGAAGGGAGCCAGGGTGGAGCAGAAAATCCCAACGGTGGAGAGGCAAACCAAGATGAAGTGGGGGCCCCAGGCAAAATTAATAGATGAGGCCCTTCTAAAAGATTATATTGTTAATATATCTTTGTTACCTAGATATATATTTATACAACATACAAAAAGTACATAATATACAACATAATATAACATAACTAGTTCATTTTTTTTAAAAAACAAAGTGCTTATTCTTCAACAAAATTTTAATCTTCATCTTTATGGCAGAAGATACAATACTGTACAATACAATCTTGAAGATACAGAACAATCTTCATATTTACAGTAACGGATTGTCACCTTAAAAATGGTGCTTACGAGCCTTAGCTACAGCAAATGCTGTCACTATGTCCTCCATATTCAAAGACCTTCGTATGTCCCGTTCAGTTGAAATTAGTGCCAGTGCTGACAACTTCTCTTGGTTCATTATTGACCCGAGGTATGTTTTTATCAGCTTTAAAGCTGAAAAACTTCTCTCACCAGAGGCAATGGTGATGGGAAGTGTTAGCAGCAGATAAAGCGCAATGCTCAAGTTTCCATGGTGATGGAGACAGGAACTTAAGTAATGCTCCTGCATGCAGAAATTAGCATTTTAATTTAATCTTTTTAATTTAATTAAAAGTTTATTAACTATAAGTTCATTGTTAGTTGACAACTAATTATGTTAACTCAACTAATTTAATGTAGAAGAGCTAAATAAATAATGTCAACTAAGTAAATGTAATGGTATTTATTTTTATTGTTTTGTGAGCTCCCCACTGGCAGCAAGACACAGTACCGAAACTTGCTGTGCGCGTCTTTCCCGGTACCACCTATTCTGTTGCAGCATATTAATACCTGCTAAATGCTATATAATACATGCTGCTGCTAAGTGCAACCCTAGCAAAACTGTTTCCCCGTAACCCTATTAGTAATTGGACTAGTAATTCATATAGCAAATAATTAAACGAAAATAAGCTGGAATTAACAATGATAATTATATGACAAACAAATGTTTTTGTTAAGTCAATCTTATTTCCATCACTTAACTTACCGCTGTCATGTTTCCTCTTTTCCTCCTCTTCTTGCTTTTTTTTCTGCTTTTGGCAGCCAGATGGATAAGTCCTTTTCATTTTTAAAATAGCCTAGTAAATGCATGAGTAAGTGCTGTGCCAGTTTGAAAACGGCGGGCGACGCATCACGAGGAAAAAGCAAGCACATCCAGCATAACGCGAGAGGGAGCCCCCTAGGGGGGATGCAGCTATATTGTTCCATGTTATGTGTATATTATTAATAATGACATTTCCGATTGTTCAAATGGTCAGCTGTCGGGGGCCCCTTCAAAATGCGGGGCCCCAGGCAATTGCCTGCCTTGCCTGCCCTATTGCTACGCCTCTGGGTGGAGAAGACGACCACCACAGCAGAGCTGACGGGTCCAAAGATCCTCTCGTTGGAGCAGACAACCACCAGGGTGGAGCTGATGGCGCAGGAGACCAAGGCGGATCAGGTGGAACTGGAACAGAGAGCACAGAAAGGTTAACTCTCTGGGGACGACTGTCTTGCCTCCATCGGCTGTAGATGAACCAAAAACAACTGATAGCTACTCTCAGTGATGTGTGTCAGGTCCCCGCTATGTTAACAGCAACTTACACACATGTTTACAGAACAAGCGGGAACCCAGTGTGCCTGTAACTTTCTCTATCTCTGTTTTATCACGTGATAGAAAGTCTAGGGCCTTCTCAAGCCGTACGGCTGACCCATCTAATCTGCGGCCTATAATGCGTCACTCTAAGATTGCTGTAGAGACAAAATGTAATTCCATCAAGTTAGCATTTTTAAACATTTGCTCACTAAAACATGTGACCTTTTTGTTTTTTCTATCTGACCCGGTTTGTCCCACCCTTCATCAGCACTCACACTCTGGACATGGATGATGTTAGAATTTATTTGATGCCTGCACACAGAGCAGTAGGAGACAAATGGAAGAGTTCAGTCACGTTATAGTTCCACCCACAGCAGTTCTCCATAACTCTGCTGCACTTAATATAACAGTAAACAGTATGGTGTTCTAAACAAAACAGACAAAAATAATACAGGAATCTGAAATAAGTAAATTTCTCCATGACAATGAAACAGACATTTTTTCTAAACAATTCAATGTTGTCTTTTCCTTTTGTCTTTTTCTTATTAAACTTATTACGTTGTGATCGAATAAGACATTTTAAATCAAGCCGGAATAACATGAATAGAAAAACTAAATATAAAGTAATGGATAATATGAGGTACATAAATTACACAGCTTACAGCATCCATTTTATGGGAACTCTGTATGTACAAGAAGTTAATGAAACTATGAATTAAGTGGTTTACAAAACACAGCACAAAACACAATACAGAAAATGCACAACTGAATAAACAGAGTAAATCCGTAAACTTTATACGATAACGAAATAATTACCTGCACACAGAGCAGTAGGAGACAAATGGAAGAGTTCAGTCACGTTATAGTTCCACCTATTCAGAATACGTTTCACTTAATTAGCACATGGCAAAATGGCGCATGTGGAAAAGAGTACATCAAAACGGAAATAAAAGTACCAAAATACGCACTTATAAAAAGAAAGCACACTCCACAAATCAATCAATGTCTACAATGTTCAATACCTTTCAGCCAGTGTCTAACATTTCACATGAAATGATATTTTTAACTTTTAGTGTGGAGCTACAACAAAAACGACTCACCCACAGCAGTTCTCCATAACTCTGCTGCAGACTCCTCAAACTCATTGGGCAATAGCGCCACCGGCGCAACCAATAGGAAGCGCGATCCCATTAATTCAGGATTTACTTAAAGAACCTAGGAACTGATATTTATATTTATATGACATTTATCTCGTTACACATAAATAATTTCTGATCAATGACTTAACCACAAACAACCTGGATTTTATGTTTCTAAATTAAACATGGCTAGAAGACAGCTGCAGTGCGACAGTCCTCAATGAAACAGCCTTTCCTAACTTTAATTTTACAAGTGTCTGCAGGACTGTTAGGAGAGGTGGAGATGTAGTTGCTCTATTTAAAGATTTTTATCAATGCAAGCAAGTGTCATTTGGTCAGAATTTGTCTTTTGAATACCTAGGTATTGTGCTGAAAGGTGCTCCACGCATTCTGTTTATCATTATTTGCAGGCCTCCAAAATACTCTCCAGACTTTGTTGAAGAATTCACAGAACTGTTATCAATGATTTCCTCAGAGTTTGACTGTTTTAATATTGCAGGGGATTTTAATATTCACATAGATAATGCAGATATCAAAACTACAAAAGAAATTTTCTGTTTTAAACTGTTTTAAACACTTTTGACCTGATTCAGAATGTGCATGGACCTACACACAATCGTGGACACACTCTAGATTTACTCATCAGCAGAGGTCTAAACATTTCATACATTGTTGTTAAGGATGTAGCATTATCAGATCACTTCTGTATTTTCTTTGATATATTGATCTGTTACCACTGAATCTAGATCTGTCTCTGTCAGAAAGAGATGCATTAACGAGAACAGTGATGAAGACTATATCTTTAACACCAAGCATTTCTGCAGACTGTTGATTTTCACCTGCATTCATTTAACTCAAAAGTTAAGAATGTTATTGATGATATTGCTCCGGTAAAGGTCAGCAAAAAGACTGGCAGACACAAATCATCTTGGAGAAAATCAACAGTTGAGAGTATGAAAAGACGATGCAGAAAAGCTGAACGGATGTGGTGGAAGACGAAACTCGAAATTCACTATAGCATCTATAAAGACAGCCTTCATGCTTTCAATGTGGAACTAGCCACAGCTAGACAGACCTTCTTCTCAAACCTTATAAACAGTAACTTAAACAACACTCGCACACTTTTTGCTACTGTTGAGAGACTGACAAACCCCCAAGTCAGATTCCCAGTGAAATGCTCTCCGACAGCAAATGCAATGAGTTTGCTTCCTTCTTCTGAGAAGATCAATAATATCAGAAAGGAGATTGGCATATCCTCAAGTTATGCAGAGGTCACACAGATTCGACCGCAATTTCAAAGAAGTGACTATGTCTGTTTCTGAAGCAACTGATAGCAAAATTTTGGAAGAAATAGTACAGCACCTTAAATCGTCAACCTGCTATTTTGACACACTTCCCACATCTTTTTTCAAAAGTGTGCTTAACTGTTTGGAAGCAGTTCTCTTAGAAGTGGTGAATGCCTCACTTCTTTCTGGGACGTTTCCAAACTCCCTGAAAACTGCAATTGTTAAGCCCCTTCTGAAAAAGTGCAATCTTGATAACACCATGTTGAGCAACTATAGACCAATGTCAAATCTTCCTTTCATAGGAAAGATTATTGAAAAGGTAGTTTTTAATCAGCTGAAAAACTACTTAAAATCAAATGGACACCTGGCCAATTTTCAATCTGGTTTCCGAGCGCATCACAGCACAGAAACAGCACTCATTAAGATAATAAATGATATTCGCTTTAATTCAGATTCTGGCAAAATATCAGTGCTGGTACTACTAGATCTTAGTGCTGCATTTGACAATGTCGATCATAACATCTAGAGAGACTGGAAAACTGGGTCGGGCTTTCTGGGATGGTACTCAAATGGTTCAGGTCATACTTAGAAGGGAGATGTTATTATGTGAGTATAGGAGAGCATATTATGTGAGTATAGGAGAGCATAAGTCTAAGTGGACGTCCATGACATGCGGAGTCCCACAAGGCTCAATTCTTGCACCGCTCTTGTTTAGCCTGTATATGCTCCCACTAACTCAAATAATTAGAAAGAACCAAATTGCCTATTACATGATACTGATGATACCCAGATTTACCTAGCCTTATCTCCAAATGACTACAGCCCCATTGACTCCCTCTGCCAATGCATTGATGAAACTAACAGTTGGATGTGCCACAACTTTCTTCAGTTAAACAAGGAGAAAACTGAAGTCATTGCATTTGGAAACAAAGATGAAGTTCTCAAGGTGAATGCATACCTTGACTCTAGGGGTCAAACAACTAAAAATCAAGTCAAAAATCTTGGGGTGATTCTGGAGACAGACCTTAGTTTTAGTAGTCATGTCAAAGCAGTAATTAAATCAGCATACTATCATCTCAAAAACATTGCAAGAATTAGATGTTTTGTTTCCAGTCAAGATTTGGAGAAACTTGTTCATGCCTTTATCACAAACAGGGTGGATTATTGTAATGGTCTCCTCACCGGCCTTCCAAAGAAGACCATTAGACAGCTGCAGCTCATCCAGAACGCTGCTGCCAGGATTCTGACTAGAACCAGAAAATCTGAGCATATCACACCAGTCCTCAAGTCCTTATACTGGCTTCCAGTTACATTTATGATTGATTTTAAAGTACTTTTACTCATTTAGAAATCACTCAGTGGCCTAGGACCTAAATATATTGCAGATATGCTCACCGAATATAAACAGACCACTCAGATCATTAGGATCGAGTCAGTTAGAAATACCAAGGGTTCACACAAAACAAGGGGAGTCTGCTTTTAGCTATTATGCCGCCAGCAGTTGGAACCAGCTTCCAGAAGAGATCAGATGTGCTAAAACATTAGCCACTTTTAAATCCAGACTCAAAACTCATCTGTTTAGCTGTGCATTTGTTGAATGAGCACTGGGCTACATCCAAACTAATTGCACTGTATTTTATGCATAATTATTTTCTATTCTAAACTGTTTTAAAGTAATTTTAAAATCATTTCCTTGTTTTTATAATTTTTTTTTTAAAAAAAATCCTTGTTTTTATTGTTTTTTAATGACTATTTCACTTCTTTTTATGTAAAGCACTTTTAATTACCATTGTGTATGAAATGTGCTATATAAATAAACGTGCCTTGATAAACCACTTTCTCAATAAAACAAATACAATATCATGTGTGGATTTTTTTTTTTAATAAGCCACTTTCTCAATAAAACAATTACACAATTACACACATGAAGCAGTTACACATTTGCCTGAATGAGGCCTTTCCAGGAAATACATAAAATAATACACCCTTAGACATAATATATTAACTAAATACATCTACTTTTATTTGTGTATAGTCATAATAACAAAACAATATGCTTTTGTAAAATAAAGAAAATAAACAGGGTGCGTTCTCTGCCGTCTCTGTCTCTGTCACCTCTCTTTACAGACACATAAATAAAACAACATGAATCTCCGCGAATACTTCCCTCAAAGACATGAGGAATATATGTGTAGCATCTGGACCAATCTGACAAACAATTTTTCATTAGATTTAACAAATAATCACAGACCCCTCACCCAATAAACATACTTGACAGTTGTGTTTTTTCCATTTGCGAAAAATCGCACCAACTGTTGTCACCTTCTCACCAAGCTGCTTGCAGGGCTCTCAAGTGTCACGCATTGAGCGTGACAGTCACTCATTTCGGTCTTTTGTCAGCACTCCTGCCACACATTGTATTTCTCACGCAGAAAAACTATTTATAATGTAGGGAGTGAAATTATTTCCTTTACGAAATTAACTCAGGAACTCACAGATGTCATGCAATAAAACCATGAAACTAACCTGGAGAAGAGAATTTGTTTCATAATTGGCGTGATACAACTTTACCTGACCAATAATAAATTGTTATATTTGACTTATTCTGATCTCTTCTGAAATCATTTTTTCCAGTAGATTAGAGTTGTAGTCTAGTGTTTCCACAAATCTGCGTCCAGGACAGATCATACTGAAGTACCAATGAATGAAGCGGGGGCTCGTCATTAGGGATCTTCTGATTTCTGTCACTGACTTAACAAGTTACAGTTGTTGTGATTATAGAAAAAATACACTTTTTATTATGTGCTAGCAGGGTGCAGCCTATTTAAAGGTATTATAGTCACCCTGTATCCTCTGAGTAAGATCAACTGGCGAGTTTGTGCCGTGCGTTCGCAGTTGGCCAGTGAATTGCTAAGCGACACTGGGTCGCTAATGAACGAATAATTGAAAGTATGGGATTTTCAGAATAATCAAATATCTAAATTAATATATAATCTATATTTGTGATCAGTTTTTAATTGGTCTAAATTTAATGATCACTTGGAATTGGAGTCAGATCAGAATTGGAGCTAGATCAAAATTGAAACTAAATCCTGATAAATTCAGAAGCGCAAACAAAAGACCGAACATGCATTAAACCTTCGACCAGGCCGCTGGATTCCGTTGTTTGGACTAGCGGGTGGATCCTTACAATAATATATTTTAATATGCCGCAGCGCCCAAAAGATATCTGGTCGCGCCGCTCTCACTATGGAACCCGGCAGGAATCAAGCGTGTCTCCCCTGGAGTTCTTAATCGAGCCTGCCACTTATCCGCCAATCAAAAAAAGAAATAGGCTACACAATAGCCAATCAGAAAATTGCACTATTGTATCCGGGTAAGATTTAACGCAACAACCAATGAAAAAAAGCATATCCTGGAATTGTTCACCATCTTCCTCGTTCACCCACAGAGGAAACCACTGACGCTCCGAACATCACTTTGAGCACAGAGTAAGTCATGATCTCCTGTTTTAATGTTACAACAAATTCACAACTTGTTTGACACAAACAATTGACAACTTGACTGCTGTTAGAGAATGTTTCCCAGATAAATTAGCATCAGTTTTTCATGAGTGTCTGTTACTTAGCCAACAGTGTTACAGCCTGTTCACTGACAACATCTGCTCAGAACAAGTAGTCTAAGCTTTGTCATATTTTCGTTGTCACATTATAAATATATCTCTCTTCAATAGGCTTAATAATTTTATTAGCACTAAATTAATTAAAGTGTATTGCATAGTTATAGGTCACTTTTAAAATCATGTCATATTTTATAATTATATCCTGGCCATGGATGCATTAATCATTGCATCTGTCTTTCAAAGATGTCAGGTAAAAGGCAACTAAGCATCCTTTCATTCACCCTGAGAGGAAAGCCCCCCAAAAAGCCTGAAAATGGCTGGGCTTGAGCCGAACTGTTTCAAATGGGAGCCAACACCACAAATGATAAAGGAGTCCAAAAAGGCAACAAACACTTACAACAAACAGCACCAGTCATAATCTCTCTCTCTCTCTCTCTCTCTCTCTCTCTCTCTCTCTCTCTCTCTCTCTCTCTCTCTCTCTCTCTCACTCACTCACTCAAAAATTGAATAAACACTTTGTATTTGGGGGATGTCACTCTTGCCTGTCTTCAAAACTTGAGAGCCCTGTGCTTGGCGATGGTTTTGTAGCCCATTCCAGCTTTGTGTAGGTCTACAATCTTGTCCCTGAAATCCTTGGACACAGGGGCGGCGTTCCCAGTTGCCATACCCTAGCCCAGTCAGGTGCTGTGAAAAATTATTCAAACTTGAGTCTATTATCATTCGTTTTAATTATTTTAAATCAAGAGGGTTTTAAAAATAGTTAACCAATGATAAGCATTAAAAAGAACTTGTCAGTAAAACTTCATAACGCCATTGGATCATCAAGCTCTCAGCGAGACCTCGTCGTAACTTCACCCCGCCTCCATTCAGATTGACGCACCGTGCACAGCCTGGAGGAGACAGATCTCCGCTTTCTCGTAAATAAATAATTGATGTTTGAATAGTACAGCGTTTTCTTTACTCAAACACTATGTCTGTAAAGGCTAATGTTTTTGTGTGTTTGAAGAGTGAAGAAGAATTAGTTATTTGCTGTCTATATACTTGTGTACGTTTTAAATATCCTGTGCATAAGCGCTTCATTTGAGATGTTGGCCAAGTGTATTAAACAACAAGAAAAACTAAGCGTCCATATAGCTGCAATCAATGTTATATAACCTGTAAAAGTTGATGAAAGCATATAATGCAGTGCATTTGCCACCTCAGATAACAGTCACAGCCATTCTAATGACAGACAAAACACTCCATGTCCGTCATTCTCTGGTCAAAAACATTGTTAACTCCATTTGAGCTTGATTTTCATATAATGTTAAGTGCAAAACAGAGCTAAAGTCAATGAAAATTATCCTTACATAGCATCCTCGGTGGCTCGTTTAGCCCTGTAGGGAAACTGATGTGGATCAAAGGATGGAGGGAAGCTTGCTTTAACCCTCTGGGGTCTGAGGGTGTTTTGGGGCCCCGGAGAAGTTTTGACATGCCCTGACATTTGTGCTTTTTTCAGTTGCTTATAAACATTTTAATGGTCTAAAAGCATTGTATTCAGCACAAACTGGGCTACAATAATATGTGAGCAGCATGTACGTGATTGTGTTTTTGAGAAAACAACGTTTATGCGTGGTTAGTGAAAAACTAACATTTTAAGTAACTAAAATAAGGCCATAAAACCCGTACAGAACATTTGTTCAGAAGACTTTTGAGAACTGGCTCTTTTAGCCTACAATTTTTGCTTCAAAATGGTCTGGAAATCATCTTACTCACTCTTTCAGGGAAAACAATAGATTGATTTAAATTTTCTAAAACACTTTTTATGTAGAAAAAGTATATGCGAGGAGGCGTGAATCATGCATAATGCTGTGATTTACACCTGAGAAGACAAAAGGCCCACAATGAGCTCCATAATGAGCCATTCGGTCAGGTTTGTGACTGAGGGAATTGCTACAAGAAATGAATGTGAGGAAAAAAGAAATGTATCTGTATATCACATAAAATAACTTGAGATTCACTTGCGAGTGCAGTTAAACAGTTTATTTAGATTCACTTGCGAGTGCAGGTTAAACAGATTTGTGATGTTTTTTTAAAGAAGTGTCTTCAGCTCACCAAGCCTGCATTTATTTGATCCAAAGTACAGGAAAAACAGTACATGATATTTATTATAATATATAAATATTTTTACTATTTTAATATATTATAAAATGTAATTTATTCATGTGATTTCAAAGCTGAATTTTTAGCATCATTTCTCGAGTCTTCACAGTGTCATGAAATAATTCTAATATTCTGATATGCTGCTCAAAAACATTATTATTGTTGTTGTTGTTGTTGTTGTTATTGTTATTATTGTTGAAAACAGCTGAGTATAATTTTTTCTGGTTTCTTTGATGAATAGAATGTTTACAAGAACAACATTTATCTGAAATAGAAATCCTTTGTAACATTATAAATGTCTTTATCATCACTTTTGATTCATTTAAAGTATCCTTGCTAAATAAAGCCCCCCCCCCCCCCAAATGACATTTTGTATTTTAAAAACTAATTGTTATGCTCATTATAAACATGTCTGAGCAGGTATTTTCAAACAGAGAAGGCTATTTCACAGTAAAGATTCACTGTAAACTTTCTTAGACATTACTTTTATATCATTGTTTATAGAAAATATAACCATCCTCACGTCCTGCAACATTTAAATGCAATGAAAAGTTGCCTATCATATTTCAAAATGCTGCACTCCATTTCACACATTTTAGTCTGGAATTATAGTTTGGGAAAAGTCCAAATAGTAAATGCGTTCAAGTTTATGTCACAACAACACATTATCTAATGCCAATAAGAAACATTACTTACTCTGTATAAAAGATCTCCACTGGCTCCAGCTGTACGTTCTGTTTATGAGGTAAACAAAGCTTATTCCTCACAGAATATTTGTTTTCGGTAAGACTTACTTAATTTAAGAGTAGACATGTTAAGCTTTCTATATATATATTTCTCATGTCTCTGTGTAAAGTATTCGCTGAGTTTCGGTTCATTTTAGTGACGCATTTCAAAAAGCAGTTTGTGAAGAGAGTGAAGACTGAGAACGCACCCTGTTTGTTTTCTTTATTCTTCAAAAGCACAAAGTTTAGTTGTTATTATGAGTGTATACAAATAATAGTAGACCCCTTACAGATTCGAATGGTGTATTGCTCTTATCTGTACGATAAAAAATGGCAGAGTAATTCAAGCTCTTTTCGGCCTTATCAGGAAAATCTGCCACAAAATGCGTCACTGCAGGAGGTGATGTAAGGAGGTGATGGTTTCATTTCACTGTATTGTTCTTTTATCTGCCTTTTCCTCCTCTATCCCGAACAAAAGAGGTATGTTGTGTTCCATGCTACAGATTAATAGTTAGCATTGGTTGAAAATAATTCACACACAGACATACATAATGTTTAAGTTGTTTTTATTTTTTTGTTATTTGCAAATGTAAGATCATATATACTTAACATATGTGATGTGATATGATGTGGATTGGTATACTTTGGAATGTTATTTTTGTTGACAGTGTTACTGATGTGTGAGCTGAAGCTGTTGTGACGATCTGTCTATATAAAAATACATTCTCTATGCAGATATGCATTGAAGAATCATATTTTTGTTGTTTAGTTGTTTTAACATCAATATTGTTGCGTTTCATAAGCTCCTCTGTATAAGTTTAAGTGTATGGAGTTACTGTTTTCTCTTTGTTCCTTTTCCTTTTCTCCTCTCTCCCAAACGGAAGAAGTATGAGTGTTACTGATGTGTGAGCTGAAGCTGTCGTGACAATCTGTCTATTTAAAATTCTCTATGCAGACTCAATCTGGTGCTCTCCTGTCATTCTTCACTAATTTTAAACACAACACAGACCACAGAAGCATATGGTAACATCTACTTACTGCCCCCTTACCTATTAATCCCTCTAGCTTTACTGATAATTTAGTGGTCATTTCTACTTTTAGGATATGGTCTCAATCTAGGTAATATTTTAAGTTTATCTCTGCCTCCTCTTTAATGCCATTATTTTTGAATCATTCATTTCCCCCATCAATTACTGACCCTGTTTGTCTGATATGGCGTTACAGAGGATTAAGATATTTCAGAGACTTATATAAGGATGGTACCTTCTATAGTCATGCAGTGTTGTCCTCTGAATTTTCTGGCCAGGCTTGTCAGTTTATTGACTTAGAGGATTGTACTATTGCTAAATCTTTACTATTGTTTTAGTCTTACTACTGCTAAAACTAAAAGTGCCTGGGAACAAGAGTTGGGTGAAGAGTTTGAGGATGACTGGTGGGTGAATGCTGCAAATAGAATTCACTCAAGTTCAATATGTGCTTGACTTTCACTCATATAGTTTAAAATAAAAAGAAAATGTGGACCGTCTTTACTATGGCTGCTGTCTCAATTATGTATGTACTTTCCACTCAATAAAAAAAAAAATACAATAAAAAAAAAGAATAGTAATTTTGTGAAATAGTTAAAATTCAATTCTTTAAAAAACATTGAATTATTTAATTTAGTGTATTATGTCAACTTTTGAGTGAAATGGAATTGGCGAGATGTAGTGTAAAAGGCATATAATTTGGGTGATGATTAAGGGTAAGTGAAATGCGCAGCACTTTTTCCTATCAGTTCTTTATGTAAACAGTCTTTACTGATCAAAACTTTGATGCTAAGAATGGCAATTCTAGGTTTATTTCTGTCTTTGAGTAGCTGTATTTGTGTATTATTTTCTAAGATTATCGCATTTTGCCGCATTCAGTGCAACAGGGTAAAAAAAGAAAATAGAAACTAAGTGTGAATGGTGTCAAAATGCTTGTTTTGGTTATAAAATGTATTTTCTAGTTAAAAAGATAATTTTATGTTTATTGTTAATTTCTATAATGCATCTTAAAAAAAAGGGGAGACACTTACAGGCAAGAAGGGTGTATAATGTGTGAAGTCAGCCATCTCCTCCGTTCACTCGAGCTGTTGAGAAGGATGGTAGGTGAAAATGTCTCTGGTCAATCGGTCAAAAAAATGTTGGGAGATATTGTTTTATTTTTGTATAAAGTCAGTATTTGTCTAAAAATGTGTTTAAGATAACTTTACTATGTATTATTATGTTAAGAAGGGTAAAGCGGTGTGTAACAGAGTTTAGTGTCTTACAGGTGGTTGTGCTAATGGTGGCTGCTGTTTTTTTTTTTCATTTTGTATATTCGTTTGATTTATCCTTATGTGTATTTTTTTTTGACAGTTTTATGACTGGATTAGCAGTATTTATTGTCTGTTTGGTGCTTTCCATGTCTTTTCCAGGTATGATGTATTACTTTTTTCATGTGTTCTCTATGTGTATAAAAGAAAAAAAAGAATCCCATTTCTACCCCTTAGCCCTTCCCCTTTCTCGATCCTCTTTTGGTTGGAGGCATAGGGGTATGAAGATTTTTTTTCAAACGAAGAGTGAATCTTCTATTTCAGCAGTATATTTTAAGTCTTACAACTTTAAGATCAGCAAATATAGAAAATGTTTAATTTTTAGTGTTTAAATAAGTGGAGCCCCACTTATTTTTATTTTTTTGTTTGTTTTCTCTATTTGAAATGTACCCGCAATTATGGACTGGGACATATACAGACATACATACATACCGTATATTGTATGTATAGTTTTTTGTTTGTTGGTGATTTTTTTTTCTTTCAAAATTTCTCTAGTTATTGTGACATTATCATGACTTTTTTTGACCACGATAATAGTGTAGTTAAAAATCTGATATTGTAACAGCCCAAGTCAAATGGCAGATATACCCCTAATTATAGAATAACCCATACTCAAACAAATGTATATTTATTAAAATAGCTGTACAGATGTAGTGAGTGCACACAAAGGCACATTACTGATTTCTGTTTACTGTTTTTAACCAACAGAGGTCTCCGTTGCCCCAGTTTATTATTAGGTTTCCTTTTTACCAGTGTATCTGTTTAAAAGAATGCATTTTAGTTCATTTTATTCTTCAACCAGGCTAAATATGATTTTGTGTAACAATTAATTCTCTTTTAAGTCGTTAAAAAGCATAAACACATTTATCAGCTTTACACTAGTTGAAATGCTCTCTACAGCAAAAATTCACAAACCAGAAACTTTTATCGATAAAGATAAATTAATATGAAATATTACAATTAAATAAATTGAGAAAAGAACATTTCAAAAATATGGATGAAGAAATATCAGTATGCATCAGTGTTAAAGCAGATTTGCAGCTTCAGTCATGTGATCACATGTAAAAGGAGGTAATCACTGTGAGAAAGAGAAAGAGAGAGCACTGAAAATTTGTGCAGAGATTCTAGAGCTGACTATACAACATTACAAGGCTTTGTGTAGAAATGGCAACTATTACAGGTCAGTTCAATTTAATCAAGATATCAGCAAATAACAAAACACTATCATAACAGCTAAATGGAAAGATACTGTTAAAATATTTTTTCACATAATTTTTCAGTTCTTGGGTGATATAAGAAACATTTTGATGATTTAAACCTACTTAAATACACAAATGTCTAGATTTCTGCTTTTAATATATGTAACAGTGTAGGAAGCAGAAAGAACTTTATTTAAGTATTATGTAACATTAAGCAATATATTGAATCAAAATCATAAGAATTTTACTGTCACAAATATGGTTGGTTGGTTGTTTTGTTTGTTTCTTCAAAGTCCCACTTGTAGAAATTTGTGAGTGGGTATTGAATCCGATCATTTGTTACCTGGAACATTTTACCTGTTACCTGACCCAGTACATACACAGTAATTTATATTTGTAGATACAACCAGTTGAATTGATATTATTAAAATTTAAGACATGGCACCTGCTACGACATAAGTGTTGCACTTAAGACAATTGTAGATATATTGATTTTAAACTCCCATTCTAAAATGTACATTTATATGGATATTTCAATCAAAGCACAACTGTGCAGTTGCAAACTGCATACTAAAATATACGATTTAATGAAACAAGTCTCTGTCTTAATTTCAGGAAATCTAAGGATTGTGCTTTTGGGTAAAACTGGATCAGGAAAAAGTGCAACAGGAAACACCATCCTGGGCGGAAATTTTTTTTTGGAGGACTTCAGTCCAGAATCAGTTACTCAAGATTGTGAGATACAAGACTCAAGAATAGGTTCAAGGACCGTCGCCGTAATTGACACCCCAGGACTGTTTGACACATGGATGGGTGAAAAGAAGGATGAGAAATCTGACATGATGAAAGAAGAAAAACTGAAAGATGAAATAGAGAAGTGTCTGACGATGTCTGATCCTGGTCCTCATGTGTTCCTGCTGGTCATCAGACTGGATCAGAGGTACACCGATGAAGAGAAGAACGCAGTAAAATGGGTTCAGAAGAACTTTGGAGAAGAAGCGTCATGCTACATCTTCACTCTCTTCACTCATGCTGATTATCTGAAGAATAAAACACTGAAGGATCATATAGAAGAGAATGAAGATCTGCGACAGTTTGTTATCAGCTGTGCTGGCAAATATCATTCATTAGAAAATGACAACAGAGAAAATCGGTCTCAGGTCACAGAACTACTGGAAAAGATAGATAAAATGGTGGAGAGAAATGCAGGAAAGTACTACACTCGTTCAGTGTATACACATGTCCAGAGAAGATTAATCTATGAAACATTAACCAATGGCTTATGCAGTTACATTGGAATATTAGCATTAATGGTAGCACTAGCAGCTCTATTACTAGCAGCTATAATCAAAATGTTTTTAAAAAGAGGTTGAAAATTATTAGAAGCCTGTCACTTTTATTCAAATATGTACTTGTTTTTACTGATGCGTTAATTTGACAAATATTGAGCGTGCCATATACAATCAGGAGTGTTTCAAAAGAAAATGTCTTTTAATAGCATTGTTTGTTCACCACATCCTCACTGAAGGCTTTCATCTATGGTTAAAAAAAATAACTACCTTTGCTTTATAACAATTCTTCTGTAAAATGTTAAAACATTTATGTACAATAGAAATAATAAAACAAAAGTAATTAATTTGTGTTAATTTCACAATAACATGCAAAATGAAAACAGTTCTTGTAATGCACAAAGAACTTGTTTATAAAGTCTAAACAAAAGAACATTTTGAAAAAAGATCTTGAACGTGTTGCTTCCGGTGAGAAGACGTACAAGAAGTTGAGCTTGTGAGGTGCAATCAAAAGCATTCACTGCACTGATTATTGTTTTTACAAAGCAACACACATTTTTTGTGTGTTTAAATTAAAATTATGTTCTGGTCTATTATTGTATTATCCTTTCTGTATATATATTATTTAAGGTTTAAAGCGATTTAAAGGAACACTCCACTTTTTTTGGAAATAGGCTCATTCTCCAACTCTTCCAGAGTTAACAAGTTGAGTTTTACCGTTTTTGAATCCATTCAGCCGATCTCCGGGTCTGGCGAGAGCACTTTTAGCATAGCTTAGCATAGATCATTGAATCCGATTAGACCAGTAGCATCGCGTTCAAAAATGACCAAAGAGTTTCGATATTTGTCCTATTTAAAACTTGACTCTTCTGTAGTTATATCGTGTACTAAGATCAGCGGAAAATGAAAAGTTGCGATTTTCTAGGCTGATATGATTAAGAACTATACTCTCATTCCGGCGTAATAATCAAGGAACTTTGCTGCCGTAACATGGCCGCAGCAGGTGCAGTGATATTACGCAGCGCCTGAAAGTAGTCCCCAGCTAGGTAACTAGTTATAATACAAAAACTGCCCGACGGCCAACCATCGGCTTGGTGTGTACCGGGCTTAAAACGCTGAATTTTTTGCTCAGTGTGTTCTTGCTGACTGAATTCTTCACTTTCACAAATTCTCTGTTTATTTGCTGTTTTAATGGAAATAAAATATAATAATGAAATAATTAGTAACTTACAATGTTTTTTATTAAATTGTGATCATTTAAATACAATAGATTACACTAACGTTACATGCCTGTAGACATGGGGGGTTTGAGTAGTTAGAACGACCCACTCCCCACTGCCAAAGGTCTAGATTTTTTTTTAATTTTATTTATTTATTTGTTTATTTTGTAATAAACAAGTGTTCTTTCTTGCAGTTGGGCTACCAAAATGTATAAGTGCACTTAAAAAGTCTTAAATTTAGTTGTATCAAATAAAAGTATTAATTATCATTTCAAGAGGTCTTACATTTGGAGACGGAAAAACGCATTATGGAATTATGAAAAAGATGGAGAATCGCATTATGGATTAATGTGACAATTAAGGCTGATTTAATTGAATAAATAAGAGCGCTGCACGTTTCAAAGTCAAAACGCTGTGTGGGTGTTTTTATATGAATGGACTTTGAAGGGAAGTGTCTTCAGAAAAATTCAGATGGCATTTTCATTTAATCTTTCCTATAATAACTGAGGTTGCACTTTATTTTACAGTACGTGCACTTCCCTGGTACATACATGGTAAATATCTTGTACCTACAGACAAATGAGTGATAACACAAGGTACTTACCTGAAGTCTATGTACATGGTAACAAATAAGAAACATGGCTGTACTTAAGTCGTACATGCATGGTAAATTAGTTTGTACATGGTAAATATATAGTACTTACGGACAAGTGGGTACAAACAGAAACGTCCTTACAGTATCTGTATATGGTAACTAATAAGACACATTACTGTACATACTAATGATATGCACATGTAAATGTGTAGCACCTGCGGAAAAATGTGGGGTTACACTTTATTTCGATAGTCCACTTTAGACATTCTACTAACTATAAGTAACTTTGTAACTACGTGTCAACTACATGTCTACTAACTCTCAGTAGGGTAGGTTAAGGGTTAGTAGAATAAGTTGACATACTTGTAAAGTTTCTCATAGTCATTATGTTGTATGTTGTGGACCCGTCAAAATAAAGTGTTAGAAGATATTAAGCAGACAGTCTACTAATACTCTAATGACTGCTAGTTGACATGTAGTTGCAAAGTTACTTACTGTTAGTAGAGTGTCTAAAGTGGACTATCGAAATAAAGTGTTACCAAATATGGTATTATATGGTAACAAACAAGACATACTGTACTTGGTATACACGTGGTAAATATGTAGTACTTACATGTAACTTAAGTGTGTGTAATAACGGCCACTTACAGGTAGTGTCAGTATATGGTAACTAATAAGATACATTACTATACTTACTAATGGTCTATATACTTGTTAAATATGTAGCACCTACGGAAAAATGTGATATTATGTGGTAACAAACAAGACACACACTGTACTTGGCATATATGGTACGCTTGGTAAGTCCTAACCTTACCTAATAAAAAGAGGACTGTTTTTCAGTTGCTTGTGTAGGATTGTTAATGCTAAATTGCTCTCCACAACCATGCTTACAAAGTTTAAAGAACTGGTAATTCCTGTGTAATGTTTATGTAAAATGGTGCACTTTATTTTATTTTATTTTATTTTACAGTCCTATTTCCATATAAGTACTATGTATGTACTGGTGTATGTACCTATTAGTTAATGTACAGAATAAGTTGTGCGGTACTCAAGTTGGGGGGTATAAACATGGACCAATGTATTTATTGAGTAATTGATGGTAGGTGCCATTGCAGTTTGGAACTTTGGAAGTTGGTTGGGATTGGGAACACGGCAGTAAACTGTGCAGCACTGCATTGTGTTAATTCTTAGCCTTTTAAATAGGGATTTTGTCACATGGCAATTTTGGAGTTGCAAGTGCAAATATGAGTCTGGTTGCTACTGTATAATTCCAAAATAAAGTCTGTCTACACACATAATTATTAGGAATGTGTGTCATCAAAATTCCTATTGGACCAATTAGTTAACACTAGAACTGCCACGGGGTAAATTTTACCTGTGGCTGTTTTTCAAATGTACATAACAGATTTTCAACAAAACATTCAAGTTTCCCAGTCATTGACTTCTACTAAAATTATGTAATTTACAATCCAATGTTGTTAAAAAATATTTAGATAAAACCAGATTATACCTATAAACGCTGTGCCGGTCAAATTTACCCGCTATAATAATTCATAACGATGCAGTACTTTGTATAGTTATGAACTTTACCTTTTCAATAATTTAAAACACTTCAAAAAGTGCTTTTCACAATTTTGCATGGTTGGAAAGCAACTTTACATACATATATGACCCTGGACCAAAAAAATAAAAAATAAAAATACATTGTATGGGTCAAAATTATCGATTTTTCTTTCATGCCAAAAATCATTATGATATTAAGTAAAGATCATGTTCCATGAAAATATTTAGTAAATTTCCTACCGTGAATATATATAACTTAATATTTAATTAAATTAATAGTTATATTTAATATAATAATAATATGCATTGCTAAGGACTTTATTTGGACAACTTTATAGGCGATTTTCTCAGATTCCAAATGTTCAAATAGTTGTATCTCAGCCAAATATTGTCCTATCCTAACAAACCATTCATCAATGGAAAGCTTATTTAAACCTCAGTTTAAAAAAAATACTCTTATGACTTGTTTTGTGGCCCATGGACACATTTAGAAAGTAACAAAAGTAAAGATATGTAAACCATATGTAGTCATGTATTTGAAATGGTGACAAATGATCAGAAGGTTTATTACTATAGTATATTCTCAATACACTTCAATGCACCTGTACCAAGTTTTTTCCCCATTAATGATTCTTTAATGTCCCATACAGACGACAACGTTGCACTTGGAAATGTGGACTGCAGCCCTTTGGGCTGTCAATTATGAATGATTAAACGAATTATTAAAATTATCCTGACCAGCCCTCATAACTACACAAAAAAGTTCAAATGTCAAATAAATTTAGAGACGTTAACTACATAAAAAGTAACAAAATGTATTAAAATAATTTAAATTCATAAGTCACTGCGAGACCGTCAAACCGCTAAAACATTTCATTGCATTGTACATTAACATTTGTGCAGTGCATTGAGAGTTGAAGCGTGCACAGACAATGGGCAGAGATGTTACTGATGGGTTTATTCCTTCCGCATGCACTGAACATAGCAGTACATTCTTCCACCAGCTAACGGAACTGTCTGTGTTTTAGTGCATGTACAAGAATAAAACTAATGTTATGCTGGTTTATCCAATTGTTTACTGCAGCGTTAATGGCAGATCATGTCAGGTAAAAGGGAAGCAAAACATTCTGCAGATGATATTAATGTTGTGTCTGCTGACTTTAACAGCTTCAAGTTTAAAGCACTTTAGTGTTCTATACGGTGTAGGTCATTCCCACAAATTCATACGAATTGTGCAACTCGTAAAATTCGTATGATTTAGCAAAAATGTTACGAATTTGTACGAGTGAGATCGTACGAATTCGTACAAATTAGCCACCTCGTAAAATATGTACGAATTGCTGTGAGATGGGGATAATATTAAGATTTTTTGGCGATTCACAGTCTTTAAGTTCATATAATTTGTGCTGTCATTGATGGGAAAAAAACCCTGTTTACTTATAGTAGTATTTGTAACGGTATAGAACGACTACAAAGTAACCGCAGTTTATCACAACGCATGTCTGCATTGGTGGCACATGTATGGCAGCGACCCGGGTTCGAATCCAGTGTTTCCATCAGCCAATGTTCAAATGTCTGTATCTGATGTTCTCTGGATAATTGATTTGACTGGTATGCTGGGGGTGTTAGTAAATGGCAGTTTCTTAAGCTGTGCCATTATTTATAAAGGTTAATTTATTGCACTAGAAGCACACAATAATTGTGCTATTAGCACACTTCAAGTTTACGTGTGCAATGCATTTTAAAGTCACCAAAAGTAAGGGATAGTATGACCTCAGTTTGTTATTAGTACAATATTAATGTATGTTCAACACTCTTACAGTGTAATTGAATTGCAATTGTAATGTCACCAAAATACATTTGAAGTTTATGCTGAATGATTTCTGCATTTCAAAAATTAAATAAAAGAGTGGATATTTAAAGTGCACTTAAGTATACTTGGAATAGTTCCATTTTAGCACAAAAAATATATTTAATACAACATTAGTTGAACTTTAGCACTGCTTTTGCGCAACTAAAATGCATTTAGTACAAAATTAGTTGTTCCAATTTAGCAGGCTTTAAGTATACCAATTTATAGTGTGCCACAAATATATTTAGTTATATTAAAGTACATACGAATAAATTGTACTTAAGTATACTATTTTTTCACTAGGGTAGTGATTTATAACTATACTTAATACTACTAAAAATACCCAAGATGACTTAAAGAACACAGATAATACTATATATTGTTGCAGTCAAGTGTTTATTGTCCTCATGTTTCATCATTCAAAATGTTTTATACGTAATTTACGTCATACAGTAGATCCTTTATTGTATAATTCTGCTTTCCTTTTTACTTAAGTTAACATTGTTCTGTTTCTATTTGTTGCATGGACCTGTTTATTAATAAGAGAGAGGGAATTCATTCACAAATTAAGAGTTATAAGTACATACAGTATACATATTATCAGTCAATCTGTACCTGTAATTGTATGGTGTAACCTGTTTTTGTGCAATAAACAAAAATAAAGTGAGGGAATAAATTATCTCTTGACAGCCCTAAAAATAGCAGTTAACTCCTGCACATCCATAAGGTAATGCCTGAGTAATTAAAGACAGGCTAATGTGTTTTTCACTTTAAAATAATCGTCTTGATCACTAGTAGTTCTGCACAGTCACAAGGTAACACTTGAGTAATCATACGTCATTATTTAATACCTTATTTAATCAAATACATGATAATATTGTGGTTTTTCTTTAAAATTGGTCAAAGTTAGTAAGTAGTTGTTAATGAGACTATTCTGATCCAGTAATTATTGATGGCCTAATAAGGAACTACCTTCGTCATAAATTTGCTGTTACTTAATATAAGTCTTGTGACTGAATAATTATCTTTGAATCTTTTTCCCATATTGCTTAATACTAATGCAGTACTACTCATTTGTCCTACATAGTTATTTGTTAATGATGTACCTGTTATGTTAATGATGTTAACATGACATGTTAATGATAATAATGGCATGTTAATGATGTCTTTGCAAAATAGTTTATGTATGTACTATTCTGTTCTGTCCTGTTTAAGCTTTTCTGTCATGCACACCATAGAATTCAATGTTTAAGAAACATAAAGCCTCAAGTTTGTTAATAGTGGAAATTCACTTTTTAATTTATTTCAAACAAGACATGTTTGAATGTAAGAAGAAAAATAAAGGACAACAAAGCTACTAAAATATCGGTATCATTTGAAAGCATTTTTATAAACAAAATGAATATCACTGTATATTATGTGCTATATGATGTAGTATAGGCAGCAAATCTAAAATAATTCAACCAAATTCTGTTGCTTCCTGGTACATTTGTACAACTGTACATTTGTTCAATGTCTTTGAGCTTTTAGCTTTTCTTATACATCTGAAAAGCATAGTTTTTCCCTCCATTAAAAAGGACCATTTTGTGTATCATTTGCAGCAGTTCTGTGACTTGATCTCGATTATTTATGCTCTCATTGTTGAATGAATGATATCTGCCCCAACAGGTCTTGATCAATTGCTTTAGCTCATTGCTTTTACTGATATATGTCTCTACAGGCTTGCCCTTCAGCACATCAGCATGAGTGAACAGAATGATGGTGTAGTTGATGGCATCTTCTCCAAAGTTCTCCTGAATCCATTTCATAACGTTCTTCTCTACTTCTGTGAATTTCACACCCAGTTTCATCACCAGCAGAAATGCATGAGGCCCAGGATAAGACAGGTTCCTGCACTCCCCTGTTATACTCTGCAGTATTTCTTTACTCTGATCTCGAGTGTCAAACAGACCTGGACAGTCAATAACTGATATGGTGCATCCATCCACATTGGCTTCTTGTTTGTTACAGTTCACTGTAACTGATCCTGGAGAGTGTTTCACATCAAAAAGGTCTTCATTCAGGATGGTGTTTCCTGATGCACTTTTTCCTGATCCAGTGTTGCCCAACAGCACAATCCTCATATCTGTTACAATGAGAAGACACTGTTATTGTATTGTTTTTTCTTTAGTTATTATAAGTATGTGTCGCCACTTGATTGCTACATCCAAAAGTACAAAGTACTTTTTATACACGAAAGGCTGCTGTAATACACCAAGAATGTTTATGGAATTAATCATTCTTGGTCTGTTAATTGCAATATGTCATGATTATCACAGCACAACAAATACGTAAGGAACAAGGTGCATTATTTAATAATAATTCAATTAATTATCCCACTTACAGTATGGTTAACACCGCTCATGACACTATGACACGATCAGTATTGCATTTCATTTCAAGATATCTGTTAGGTTTTTAATGCAGTTATTAGAGAGAGAGAGAGAGAGAGAGGGGGATTACGTGTGTATGAACTACCTGAGTCTGTGCATCTCTCAATAGTGTTATGCAACAGCATCTCTACTAAAAGCTAAACTCTAAGTTTATCTGCTTTAAGAAAAGCTGTTATAACCTTACTAGAGAGAATGTCATGTAGCTGAACTATTTTATTGATAAAAATGTCACAGAAGCTCTGACATGTTTCTGTACAAGTGTGTGTCTTTACTGTATGTGTGTGCATTTGTATGGGAGAGAGAGCCGGATAATTGTGCTGTCCATACATGGAAATAATTTGTAATGTAAAAAAAAAAAATCTTATTGTTTACTATATTTATTGGTCAGTGACATTGTGGGTTTTGGTTCTTTGCTGTTGTAGGCTGTCAAAGACCTTTGAAATAACTGAAATAATTTTGAGAAGTGATATGGACATGCTGTCAAGACCCGCCTAGAACTACTTCCTGAGACTATAGAGCAGTGCTTCTCAAAGTCCGTACTCCGGTTCGGATCCGGACCCGGAGGGAATTCAATCTGGACCCGCCTCCATTTCATCTCAAGAGCACTAATTATATTTCCTACTTTGATAAACGCATGTTAAACTTTTAAATCATTTGTTTAGTTTTTTTAATGTCTTTTTGGAGATGGTCCGAAATGAAAGTAAAGGTGAGATATTCAAACTTTTCCTTCGTGACTTTTGTTGTCATGACATCCAGTGAGCATATGACGTTTGACGTAATCGGGTGACATTTCACAGTGAATATGAGTAATTTTATTGAGTAACTTACATGGCCATTTGACTTAATTTGTGGGAAACACTTGAACGCTGCTTTGAGTTATTTGTGGTGGCCCATCACTATATCTAAACTGACCGGCACAAATAGCTAGATTTTCCAAAAGGCTTATACCTTGTTGAAACATGAGCATTGCACGTTTCAAAATAAAAATGTGGCGCAGGGCTTTTTATATGAATGTATCTTTGAAAAGAACTGACCATTTTCAGAAAAGCTTGATATCGTTTTCATTTCGTCTTTCCTGTAATATAGCGTTTGTGAGTGCAGTGCTTATTTGGTTATAGCCGTTACTGGAGAAACCATTATATCTGTGCTCCCAACAGCGCCTCCAGCTGGCAGAGAATCAGTTTGCATTTGCAAATCTGTGGGAAACACTGGTGTCTGTCAGCAAACATAAACAAAATCTTCAGAACTGTTTTGAGAAGGTGCTTAAGTTTTGAGCTATGTATTATTTCTATGAATTAGGCTATTACTACTACCATCTTGTGCCCTGTAATAAACAATTACTCTACTCTCTTTTATGAGATGAAGGGAGAAAAAAAGAAAATAAGCCAAATATATCAGCCAAAAAAATTGGCATCTTATATTGGCCATCGATCGCTAGAAATCCCATATCGGTCAACCTCTAATGCTGAAACTTAAATGAATTGTTTTGCCAATTTTGCACTTTTTATTAATGTATTTTGAATGCAAAGGCCACTTTATTATTTTTTTTTTAAAATTTGTGTTGATTTGTTATGCATGTTATGTATGTGTATTAAAAACAAATTTTGTAATAACCAATTGTTCTGGTCTGGACCTTTGACACTGATGTAGCATTTGGACCAATCAGACACACAATTTTTCATTAGATTTAACGAATCAATTATTCATTAGATTAACAAATAATCACAGACCCCTCACCCAATACACATACTGGGTGCCAGTATGTCTGTGAATGACTCCAGGCTCCCCGGTTACCATGGTAACCAGAACACCTCAGCCAGATCAGATAAACTTTACGACCTAAAAGTATGTAGAGAGAATCTCCCTCCCTACTTAATTCTCTCTAAAACAGACACATACTGCTATAAGAAATGAATTCTTTCATTAATTCATATACAAATTTGTCCATGACTTTCCGATCATGCATATCCCCAGGTCATTGTGTATATTATTACTGTTCTTGTATATTGACTTTTGTGTTGTATACTGTTTTATGCATGCTTATGATAGATCACTAGTTAATATCACCTCATTAATACCATGTTTGGTCTCTATCAATTCGTCTTCTGATGATCTAATTGAGAGTGTATATTATATGTTGATACCTATGCAACATATTAGTGTTCTAAGGATCTTTTAATAGTTTGTATATCAACATCCAATCCAGTTCATATGCAAATTACCATGCTCGGAGACAAAGAGTCATAAACTTTCCCTCCAAAAGTGAAAGTTACCATTGGCTCATTGACCCCCAAGAGGTCTGACCTCCCCAGAGTTCAAAAGGCCTCACTTCAGTGACCCGGCACGCTTTTTAGTCTCTTCACTAGTCTCTCATCACCCTCTCGTCTTCTGGTGACTAAGTCCCAGAGCTGGTGCAATCGCGCCTGGCAGGCCTCGACTTAGCCGGTCTGCGGTTCCGTTAGATACTGAAAAGATGGGGGTGTGAGCTCCTTCAAGTCTTTGGTTCTTTGCACCATCAAGTCACCATCTTGATCGAGTCAGGGCATCTTTGGAATTTATCACTCTTCAACCCAGAAGAACGTGATAGCAAGTCCAAAACCTTAAAACCATCAAGACTTTCATCCAAGACTGCATCCGGACACTCGTCAACGACCAAGGCAATGCAAGTATTGTACATTTAACTAAACGAAACAGAGGTTTAGTATAAACTATAGACCCTGTTATAAACGGCGCTGGTGGTTTTATTCAGGTGGTTAACTGACTCTTTTCATCGCTTCATTCTCTGGTTTTCCTGATGGTTTCATCAATCAACTCTCTCACTCATGTATGAGTGATTGTATGTTTGTATGTTTGTTTGTTTGTTAGACTAGTTTGTGTTAGCGTTTAGTCAATAAAACTCTTGTGCACAAATTACATGAGTTTCTGATTCTGCCTTGCAAATTAATGTCCCTTTACGATTTTGATCCTTGCTACATGCTCTAATGCATTAATACTGTATGGAAGTATTTTCTGTGGCCACGAAAATATCCTTTCTTAAAGTTGATATGAACTTACACTGAATGTTCACTGGACGAACAGATTAGTTGATGGAAATTTAATTCTGCTACAGTTACTACTGGCGGCTGATGTAATTAATCATAATTAATTGTAATTATTTATATACATTTCCCTTTTGAGCTAATTTGCTACACTGATGTAAATTCAGATTTGGACCTTTGAATGTAGACTTTGAGAACCCCTGCTGTAGAGGATGTACTGCTAAATTGTATGGTGTATGAAAGAGCAAAAAATTCCATCTCAGATAAGAATTTCAATCTTATTAGAAAAGCTGATCCAATTTGGTAAGAACTGGACAAACTTTTTCTTATCAAAATGACGACTATTGTGATGAGTTGTGATGGGTGTTAATGTAGATGTAGAGGCATTTACATTCACATTTACATTTAGTCATTTTGCAGATGCTTTTATCCAAAGTGACTTACAAAAGAGGCATCACTTACACTTTTTTTATTTTCTTTCTACATCAAAATTAAAACAATTACAATAGGGGCTACAGCACCTTCGGTGCTAGGCCCTTAACTAACACATAGACAAACACAGATTGGTGAGTTAGCTAAATATAAAAAAATCAACAATTACTGTATTCCGGGTGGGTGCTGACTGCCACAAAGCACTTTTTAAAATAGTTGTTGTCAATTTCTTGTCGTTTCTTGTCAATTTAATTCATGTGAATTGTATTAAGTGTTTATTCACTCATGGAATGTTTTTTTTTTTTTTTTTTTTTTTGGTTATGACAATTGTTTTCAGAGATGTTGAGTGGCAGCTGGCACCAAAGTTTCATGCACACACTCAAACACAAGTTTTTTTTCACAAATTAATCAACCAAGCAAAATGCAAAAAGATTTGTCCCCACTCATGATTTACATGATAAGCTGCAGTGGTCTTAATGAAGTGACAACCGTTGTGACAATTTACGTGACAGGTTTTTATAGCAAGCTCAATTCTGGAAGATAATGATTGAAAATGGAAGAACTGAGCATGTGAACAGAGACAAGACACCAATGGCCTCATATTCAATCTTTTTCCACTCCAAGGAGTGACCTTCTTTTAACCCTTTAGGTGCCAGGGTTTTTTTGGAAAAATGCTGGATTTTGACATTGATTTCAAAAGCTTGTGGCTTGAAAGGGCTTAAAGATATAGATCTACTGTAAATTAGAAAATGTTGGGCATGACTGTGGGTTGTATCATTGTGACCACCGTGGCGGAGTGAATCTCCATAATCTCTGACCACTGTGCCATGCAACACAGCCAGAAAGTGACTCATCCTACCTGAAGATGGTTCTCATCAACGCATGCTCCTTGGTAAATAAAACCTTCATATTAAGCGACTTTTTTACTGTGCAAGCTTTGGATTTCCTTTGTGTTACAGAGACATGGATTATGCCTGGCGAATTATGTTCACTTGCTGAACTGCTGTAGGACTGTAGTTTTTTAAACACTCTGAGTTTATTCAGTTACGGTGGGGGCCTCGTGACTGTTTTTAAGAACGCATTTCCCTGTCAATCTCTCTCTACTGCTCTGAACAGCAGTTTTGAGGTGCAACTATTTCAAATACTGCTACCAAACCCTGTCACTGTTGCGTTGGTGTATCGTCCTCCCAAACAAAACAAGGAATTTCTTAATGAATTTACTGCATTTGTGGGGGATCTCATTACTGCTCATGATAAAATTCTGCTGTTGGAGGATTTTAATATTCATGTATGTTGTGCTTCCAAAACCTTATCCATGGAGTTTTTAAATCTAATTGAGTCATTTGAATTTGTTCAGTGGGTATCTGGCCCAACGCATTCACAGGGCCATACACTGGACTTGATTTTAACTCATGGACTTTCTGTATTGTACATTACAATTAGCAATGCAACCTTCTCTGATCACATGCCTTTATCTTTTTCTGTGCCATACCTTGGTCAAACTCCTAGAAATCAACCCATGGAGCGTATGTCTCGTATTTTCACCACACGCTCCAGTGAAAAGTTCATTGCAGCATATCATGAGGTATGGGATTCCACAGAAATGGAATCTATATTGCACAACTTGGATGCTGATGAACATCTCAGTTACTTCAACTCTACTTGTGCCTCCATTTTGAACAGTATTGCACCATTGAAGCTTAGAAGTCATAATTCGGCGCCAGTGTTCTGGCATAACGAAACAGCGCATTCTCAGACAGGCTTGTAGAAAAGCCAAACATAAATGGAAAAAGGATAAATTGCAGGTTTCATGTATCTCTGGTGTGTGTATCTTGTAATCGTGGGGATAGTCCACTGGTCAGCCAGGCCTGGTAAAAACGGTAAAACTCAACTGTTTAACTCTTGGGGAGTTGGAAAATGAGCATATTTTCCAAAAAATTGGAGTGTTCCTTTAGTTAAAATATCGATATTTTGCTGCAGATATCGATTCTCGTATCGCATGGAGAAGGGTCACGATATATCGCCATTTTGATTTATTGTCCCACCCCTAATATTAAGTAATGTGAGAATATTGACATTTAGCATATTAATCCATGTATGTAGCCTAGCCTATTAAAATAGGCTCCCACTTTTAATGCTCCGATGAAAAGTAAACAACCATTTCTTTAAGGTAATATAACACAGGATTCATATTATATAAATAATTCTGCACACCTGTTAAATGTTTCAAATCTAAAATATGGTGTAATACTTAGCTAAGCGTAAATATAAGCACAGGCTCATAGACTTGACATTTATCCTGCTTGAATTTGTTCTAAATGAGAAATGCACATAACTTCATAACTACTAAATTTGCATCTGTGAATATGAAATATTTTAACTATAGTGTTTTTCTTTCATTTTCTGCCAACTGCAGCCACCAAAGGTAACACATCGGCTATTTGTGAAAATGCGTTTT
This sequence comes from Acrossocheilus wenchowensis, assembly GCA_029620275.1. Taxonomy (NCBI): domain Eukaryota; kingdom Metazoa; phylum Chordata; class Actinopteri; order Cypriniformes; family Cyprinidae; genus Acrossocheilus; species Acrossocheilus wenchowensis. Next base: position 13,109,836 of record CM056135.1, on the reverse strand, counting down.
TAAGCGTTTGCTTGACAACTTGTGGTTAAAGCGCCGTTCAGCGGTCAAAAGCTGCATATGCATTTTGCAGACGTGGTGGCAGCGGCACCCATGGCGGTAAAAAGCACACTCTGGATGTCCAACTACTGTATGCTATGTCATTGCATGATAATGTGAAAAGAATAAAAAAATAATAATTCCTTTTTACAGCTGTATTTCTTACTGTGTATTATAAAACAGTACCAGATAGAACATTTTGTCAGTGCAATGTGTCTATGTATTGCAATGACTTCTCATTGTTGAAATATGGCTAACTGCTGTAGACCTCACCCCTATTACTGAAGTGACACCGGCTGCTTGTAACTTTATTAGCTGTTCCAGAAACTGTGGTTGGGGTGATGGCCTTGCCATTGTTTTTAACAAATGTTTTAAATGCCAATTACTATCATCTATGAACTACACAAATAAAAAATACCCAAATGAAATACACAAAAAGCATTCTCGTAGCCTTAAAATTACGGTTAACCACTGTGATGTCACATGGACTATTTTGTCGATTTTCTTGGTACCTTTCTGGACCTTGAACGTGGTAGAACTCTTGCTGTCTATGGAGGATCAGAGACCTTTCAAATTTCATCAAAAATATCTTAATTTTTGTTTAGAAGACGAACAAAGGTCTTATGGGTTTGGAATGACATGAGGGTGAGTAAGTAATGACAGAATTTTCATTTTTGGGCGAACTATCCCTTTCACTTAGGCCCATGGAAGAGGTATCTACCAATATCAATTAAAGAACTTAAGAGTAATTTTTGACTCATCTCTTATATTTAATCCTCACATAATGTTGTGTACCAACATTAACACAACATTTCCCCAAAATCATGTTTAATCGGAGATACAAGATTTATGACTTTGGAGCAGGGAGATATGACATTACGCTGTCATTGATAAGAATGGTACGGACACAGACGTCGCTGCTGTCAGCAGTGTTCATCAAAGTCTGCAGTCGCATTGAGCCTTTTGACAAGAGAAAAGGCTTTAAGAGCTAATCAAAGCTAATGATTGTGGTTACATACATCTTCCTAAACTCTATTTGAAACATTAGAGCTATGAGTGATGCTATACAAAAAACGATGAGCTGACTAGGCTGTCTAATAGGTGGAAATGAATCTGTATGCAAACAAAGTCGACGATCGCGTTGAGCCTTTTGGCAAGAGAAAAGGCTTCAATAGTTAACCAAAGCTAAGACTGTGATTGCATACATCTTCCTAAACTCTGTTTTAAAGGTTTAAGAGCTATAAGTGATGCAATACAAAAAACGATGAGCTGACTAGGCTGTCTAATAGGTGGAAATGAATCTAATCTGCTCGCAAATTTACCTTCGTGGATCACAGGCTACCTTCTGCACCGAAGCATTACAGCTATAGATTTTTAACAAAACAGGCCTACTTAAATGTATCTAACCTAACTATTTTCACTCGTTATTGTCTAAAAATACAGACAGAGTTAGGCTGTCGCCAGTAGACAGCCCTTTTTTCTACCATAAATAAAAACCGCGGAGTGAAGAAGAGGTGGTGTTACGAGACTTCTCAGACAGTTGAAGTGTCCAATGGTGTTAAGAGATTTGCTCTCAAGCTATTTTCAACACTTTAGATTGGTTAATAATTTGTAAAAATAACAGACCCACATGGGCACTGACCAATAGCATCGATTTGTGAAAAAATATGAAATTGATAAAATTTGGACATAGGAGGTTTCTGCCCGACAGCGACGATATGTCTTTTTTGCAGCTGGTACAAAATGCAGCTGCAACGATACTGATGAATGCACGGAAAACTGATCATGTTACTCCTTTGTTATCCTCATCTGGATGGTTACCAGTCCAATTTAGAAAAGGAGAGGAAAGGACATGACCTGTGGCCGAAGTATGGTGTCCCATACACGTAAATTGTGCTCTGCATTTCACCCATCCAAGTGTGCAAACACAGCAGTGAGTAGTGAACAAACACACACACACACACACACACACACACACACACGGAAGTATAGGATACATTATAAGATCTTGATATAGACCCTTTTTGTGCCGATGTCACGATTACATCACAGCGCTAGCTGGAGGCAAAACAAAGGGAAAACTGGAGGCGGCCAATTCGAACCAGCACAGATTCGGCTACACAAGAAGCTTAAAATATCATCTTGTTGTGATGTTGGGTGCCTCGATGTAGTACAAGCTCCAATTTGAAATTTGATCACATACCTGCTTCCACTGCCAGACAAAAAACCGACAACAGCTGTGGTTAAACCCAATAAAATGAGCGATGTAGTATCAGAATGAGTCAGACAAAACTAAGATTCCATCAAAACATCGAAACATGAGGAGCTGAAATTCCAGGAGAACAGGACAACGTCGTAAAGATTCCTATCTCCGACTTCTGGAGCAAGCCAGAACAGCCTCTTCCAGAACAGCTTACAACATTTAAGACAAAAGAACACTTATTGATAAGTCCAACGCAGGAAGGAGATTGTCAAATTTGGGGTAAATAGTCAAGATTAATGGTCAAAGAGATGGCCATCACATGTGTTCCCCAAGAGAAATCACAAGCTTCTTTAGATTGACTTTTCCCCCACACATACAAGACAAAGACTGAGACTGAAATTCCTTTGTCCAAAGAACATGTCTTTTGGTCTCCACAGAACTATACAGAGACTTTCTTTTTCATAAGCACATAAAATCATCCTAAAAGGACATCTCTAGGCATAACACTATATTATGTATGTAATCACATATTAGACTATCATGTTTTAAGCACATATTATGTATGTCTTTCTAATAACTATTGAATGACTTTAAGGTTAGTCGTGTTTGGTATGTATGAGTTTGACATTTCTAGCTTGAAATGTTTCTTTCAATTAATTCTGTGTCAAATGTATCATATTCTGGTTATAGAAATCACATCAAAAAGTATACTTTGCAAGAGTGTGTAAAATTCAGACCATGTGACTGATAACACGCTGATTTATGATGGAAGGAACAACCCTAGCTAAGATAATAGCCTATCTAATTGGTCAAAACACCAAATGGGATGTGTCCAAAAAGCCGAGTTTAAAACCTCAGGACAGCATCAAATCTCTCTCTCTTCCCTTCTCCCCTTCTTCTTCTCGCTGCCGCGTTTTGACGCTGTTTTAGCGCTCTTTGAGCGTGCTCTGGCCTACAGGCCAGTTGCTACTTAACACCACGATGAGAAGAAAAACCACCTAGTCTCGTTACTCATTTTATTCTTTTACTTTAGTTTCTTTTCTTTCCATTGAGTCTCGTGTTCAAAAGTTAAGTTTGCCGCAAAGTCCAGCTACGACTGCACCCGCTTCAAACTTCAACCCGTAACGGACTCCAAAACCATCCTCAGCCAAGGCCCAACTATTGGCTTCCCAAGACATCACTTCAAAGACTACTGAACTTCCAGCCAATCACCAACTCGGGAAAAACCCTTTCCTGCAACGACGACGAAGACAAAAGGGAATCCCTGTAACACAAGGCAACGCAAGTAAAACAACTCCAGATTCTGGCTGGTGCATTTCATATAAATTTTAGCCTCATTGAGAAACTCAATGCGAGGGTTAATTAAGTGATTGATGGTTGTTCAGGTCTATGCAATAGCACATATTGCTATAAACTTGGGATTTCACATTCTCATTCTCTAAACTCATCCTTTCTCTCCTTCTGCAACGTGTGAATGTGTGAATGCATGTGTTCATGTTAGTTTATGTCTTAGGTTTATATAAATAAAGTCTTATTTATATTTAAAAGAGAAGTATCTTGTGTTTTGTGCTTACAAGTTAATGTCTTAATCTGCCGATCTTGTTACTGTGCTTATTAATAGTGTTTTCACTATATTTTGGATTTTAATATCCAGTGCAGAGTTAATGTTATACGGCTCGTTCAGTGAATCGCTGCCGATTCATTGATCAGCCGCAAAACAGTGATTCTGTTCAAATTCCCTATAAAATCATTAATGATTCCCTTTGAGCTAAATTAAATTATATTTATGTGTCAAACTCCTTACAGCGGATTGGACAGAAACTATCTAAAAAATGCTCGCATTTGCAGCGCACACTTCTTATCAGAAAAGGTTCAATAAAGTATTGTCTTTGTCTTTTGTTGTTATGGATTATGGTTTGTGTTACATGTCTAAAGATTTCTTATGCATCTCACGACTACGTCATGTATGAAACAATGTCTGGGTGTGTGTAAAACAACAAACTGCTGATTTATATGCTTAATCATCTGTAATATGCATTGTTGTGATTGATAGTGGCTGGAATTTCTAAGAACTTGGTAAGAAAGAATAATCAAACACAGAAAGTTCAAAATTCTAGAAAATATTCACATTTTCCTTTAAATGTACTGTATGTAAAGTATTGTAAAGGTACTGTAATGTTACCGTAAACTCAACTTACATAATTTACAGGATGTATATAATTTAAAATAACTATTTGGCGTGATACATACATCCATCACATTGAATGTTTAACTTACTTTTTTGTATTTTGGCCCAGTTCACTCTCATGTATCTGTAAAAATAGTTGCCTGCTGAAATTGAAATACATCTTCATGACTAGATAGACACAGGTGAGTTTCTCTTTACTACACGTTAGAGGGTGACACGGGAGTGGATTTTCAAACCTCTCCCGTCCCACTCCCACAAAAAAAAAAAATCTTGTACCGTCCCAATCCCACGAAAAAACTACTTTTTTGACTGAAAGCTAGCTTAAACAATGTACAGTGTGCATTGCACACACATTAAATTTCATTTAAATCATCCATGCTAACATACACGTTTTCTATTTGAATTTTTGGTCACTCTTTATATTAGGTGGCCTTAACTACTATGTACTTACATCAAAAAATAAGTACAATGTACTTACTGTGTTCATATTGTATTGCAAAACACTATTGCTGCTATTGAGGTAGGATACAGGTAAGCTTAGGGACAGGTTTGATGGTCTGGGTAGGTTTAAGTGTGGCTTAAGGTGTAAAGGATAAGTCAACAGTGTAATTACAGAAATTAATTACAGATGTAATTACACATAGGTAATTTTAAAAATATAAGTACAATGTAAAAACATGTATGTACACAATAAGTGCATTGTACCAAATGATTAATTCAAATGTAAGTACATAGTAGTTAAGGTCACCTAATATAAAGTGGGACCGAATTTTTTTTTTTCTTCATTTGAAAGTAGACATTTCACTCTTTATAGATATATTTTTTATAGATGGAGTTTCGAAGTTTCTCGCTCAAGTTCACAGAGACCTAGATGGCAGAAAGCGCATCCTGTTTGCTTTAATTACTTTACAGAAGCTTATCGTTGTTATTCTGAGTGCACACAAATAAACGTAGAGTCTTTACAGATTCGAAAGATGTATTCGGCTACTTTTATCTGTATGACCAAATATTACGGAGATTTTAAGAGCAAGTGAGCAAGCCTGTCCTGCAGCGAGTGCCCTATTCAGCATCCACTCTCCACACAAACACTTCAATAGCGCACATTTCTTTAGGTTAACATCATAATGAGTGGCCATGTAAAGTTGCTACTACATACATCTTTCGGATGAAAAGCCATATTTGAGGTCGATGAATGATAGGTGAGCGTTTTGATGTCCTGCCCGAGTATTACCACACAGACCAGCCGTTGACAATCTGTCCGTCACGGACTGCGTACCTTATTCACTTAACCAGCCAAACCAAAGCAAACAGGAGGAGAGCATAAAGAGACAGGGCAACTAGAATTCAGTTCAGAATTAAAATATACAGTTTATAGTTTATTTATAGCCTAACAGAAGCCTTTGATTTATATTTTAGCCTAACAGAAGCCTTCGATTTAGTGCAGCATGTTAAAGGACCTACTCATATTCATGGACACACTCTCGATCTTATTATGTCTCATGGGCTCTCGATGGGTGTTATTGAGATATGTGATCTTAGTTTTTCTGATCATAATCCTATTTTATTCAATACACCATTGTCATTGAATGCTGTAAAACCTCATGTATCAGCTCATCTGACACGGAGGATCGCTGCTGCTACCTCTGTTTCTTTTTCTTCTATGTTTGAGGAGTTTTCCCATTCTACTGCTCTCGCCTCATCTGAGCTCAGTCCCGATTAATTGCTTTTTAGTTTTAATTCTGTCTGTACTACTATCTTGGATTCCGTGGCTCCTTTGAGGACCAAACATTACAAGTTATCTCCTGAACCATGGTTGAATAATACTACTCGGACATTGAGACAGGCTTGTAGAAGGGCTGAGAGGAAATGGAAAAAGGACAAACTACAGATTTTTTATGAAATGTTAAAGGATTCACTTATTAAGTATCAGAAGGCGGTGAGAGTGGCCAAATCAGAATACTTTTCATCTCTTATAGATAAAAATCATAATAATCCTAGAACCCTTTTCAATATCATTAATGCTGTGTTAAATCCTGTTGTCTGTGTGTATCCTACAGAGTCAGTAGCTATGTGTGAGCGGTTCTGCCAGTTCTTTAATAATAAGATATCTGAGATCAGACATACCATCAAATCAGTTGCTGGCGATCCTGCAGGCCATTTAAAATATACAGGTGTCTTTAGTCAGTTTACATCTATTTCGCTTTCTTTTTTAAATGACATTGTTAATCAACTTAAACCAACTGGTTCACCTTTAGATATACTTCCCTCACGGTTATTTAAACAAGTGTTTAGTATAATGGGTCCGACACTTTTAAATTTGATCAATAAATGCCTTGAGTTAGGAGTTGTTCCGGACTATTTAAAACATTCCTCGGTACAACCCAGACTTAAGAGGCCTAATTTAGATTCATTTGATGTATCAAATTTTAGACCCATTTCTAACCTTCCATTTTTAGCTAAAATTATAGAGAAAGTGGTTTTTCATCAAATACAAAGTTTCTTGGTAGATTACAAAATTTTTGATGCATTCCAATCAGGTTTTAGGAGATTTCACTCCACTGAGACGGCTCTTTTAAAAGTGTTTAACAACATTCTTTTAGCTACTGACTCCGGAGATTCTGTAGCTCTGGTACTTTTAGACTTGAGCGCTGCTTTTGATACTGTAGACCTCAATGTTCTTCTGTCCCGCTTAGAACAGGTAGTGGGCATTAGAGGTTCAGCTTTAAATTGGTTCCAGTCTTATCTTACGAATAGAAGTTTTTCAGTTAATATTGGCAAATTTCACTCTTCCACTGTACCTTTGACATGTGGGGTCCCTCAAGGCTCAACCCTAGCTCAATTTTCTCTGTATATGCTTCCCCTCGGATCGATCTTTGAGAAGTATGGTATATGTTATCATTGTTACGCAGATGACACTCAAATATATATTCCTTTGACACATAAGAATGGATTAGACCCGGTGGCCGCTTGCCTCTTGGATGTTAAAGCATGGATGTCTCTAAATTTTTTAAGTCTGAACGAGAGTAAAACAGAGATTGTGGTATTTACCCCATCGGATACACACTATAATACAAATCTAAATCTTGGTGTTCTTGCACCTTATGTAAAGCCTTACGTGAAAAATTTGGGTGTGGTGTTGGACAGTGCCTTAAAGCTTGATAGACAAGTCAATCAGGTTGTGAAGTCAAGCTTTTATCAGTTGCGAACCCTGGTAAAAATGAAGTCCTTTTTCTTTCTTTTAATAACTTTGAAAGAGTAATCCATGCTTTTATCACCACGAGGCTTGATTATTGTAACTCTCTTTATGTGGGGATCAGTCAATCCTCCCTAAACCGCCTTCAGATGGTTCAAAATGCGGCTGCTAGAGTCCTGACGGGAGCTCGAAAGAGTGAGCATATTACCCCTATCCTTCAGTCATTGCACTGGTTACCAGTGTGCCACAGGATCCAGTTTAAAATGCTCTTACTGGTTTTTAAGTCTTTAAATGGTTTAGCACCCTCTTACCTCTCGGATCTGTTGATAGACCACCAACCTACAAGAGCTCTTAAGTCTGCCAACTTAAGGCTCTTAGTGATTCCCAGAAACAGGCTCAAGTCTAGGGGTGATCAAGCATTCTCCGTAGCTGCTCCGAGACTTTGGAATTGTCTTCCTACAAAAATCAGAGCCGCCCCTACACTACCCATTTTTAAATCTAGGTTAAAAACATTTCTATTTGAACTGGCTTATTATTCGTGATTTGAATTTGCTCTGCCCTGTGTTTTGTAGTGTTATGTGTGACTTTGTTTTTGTTTTTAATTCTGTTTGTGGTTACTTGCAAGACTTTCTTGTACAGCACCCTGGTCAACGATAGTTGTGTTTAGTGGTGCTTTATAAATAAACTGAAACTGAAACTATATAAAAGGTATATTTGTGTATAAAGTTGGGTATCATTACTATTCCCGGTCCCGCCCACTCCCGCTGACATTTTTTCTTGTCCCGTCCCAATCACGTGATTCGTAGCGATTTTGTTTCCCATCCTGCGGGATTCCGTGACTCGTGAGATTCCCGAAAAAATGTCAGCCTCTACTACATGTTAGGTTTCTCTATAGATGTGAGTCGCTCAACCGGAGGTAATCCTGTCAGACCGTCCATCCTTTCAGTGAGTACAGGTCGGCCAATCTAGTTTCATCAGTTAAAGTTAACTTATTTAAATAACAGTCATGGTCCTGCACAGTGAGTGATCTTACATATGCAGGTAAAATCGGATTTTCTCCACTAATTGTTAAAAAAACAAGCTAACAAACTTCATAGCTAGCGTTAGTGAAGCAGTCAGTGGAATCTTTCTGCCTCCACCTAAGCTCCGCCCACTGAAAAACGTCACAATGTTTACTAACAGAAAAAGGGTCTATATGTTTTTAAAGCACTTCATAGAATGGTGCCAGACTATTTAATAAAGTCTTATTTATATTGAAAACAGAAGTATCTTGTGTTTTGTGCTTACAAGTTAATGTCTTAATCTGCCGATCTTGTTATTGTGCTTATTAAACTTTACACTAAGATCCAGGCCTAACACTAAGATTGTTGAACAAAGTACTATTAACAATTTCTCAGTCGTGTTTCAAATGGAAGGGTTGTAATGCCTTGTGGAGAGAGAACACAAACAAAATAGTTACAGGACAACACATTCCTAAGGAACTTCCCCCTTCCATTATCTGTGTTCGGAAAATTGACCAACTCCTAATGACGCCTCCCTGTCTGGAGGACACCCTGCTACCCTCTCACGAGACCCATAAACAATGATAGATTGGAGAAGAGGAAATCTCTCTTTGAATCTGGACGCATTTTTAGTAACAGAACTTCAATGCCGTTCCTGACCGGCATAAACAAGTCGAATAAACAACAGTACAAAGAACGATGTATCTGGAAAGGTTCCAGCATGAATACTCCCCGGGATCCCGTGAGCGAGTAACGTATAAATTTAGGATTTAATCAACAAAAAGACAGATATACGTTGACGCAGATGCTCAACAGATCTACACAACGTGACATTCTCATGACCTCGGCAAACCTCCCTTTCGTCCATGCATTCCAAGAGAAACGCGCCTTTTTCTCTCCTTTGACAGAACAAAGAATCTGAATCTTGCATAGAGGATTTTTAACAAGACAATCAGTAATTACTGCTGCTATTAAAGCAATATACAATAGATATTAAGGTTGTATTTTATGTCATTTATAAGCTTGCTGTGTTTGGAATCTATGGTATTTTCTTAACCTGTGACGTATAACTTTTCCCTGTAAAACTATTCAGGATAGTTTAATCTTTGCCTCAACCATGTAGTATATAAAATTAAGGTATGTACTTCAGGTATGCCAAATACCTGATGTTTGGTGTTGCACAAAAGCAATCTGATTGGGACAGTCGCCCGCGGGTGGACCCAAATCGGGCCAGTTAAAAATGGACACAAAAGCTTTGTTCATTGCTTGTTGCTCGCTGCTTGAAAACTTTGGTCTCGCCTCACTGATTGTGCACCTACAGACTTAACATCAGATCGATCATCCAAGACTTCAACACTCCGTCAAACTTCTGACCGAAGAAACTTTCAAAGCCTGAAGCAGCGCAAGAACTTCAAAGCATTGCCACTCGCGCACTGCCAGGAAGCCAACCACTTACAGACAGGCTTCCCCAGTGACGTCACGCAACAAGGACACATCAGTAGCCAATCAGCCTTCGGGGTTCCCTCAAGCAGCCACACAAAGTGAGCCAGCTGTCAACTCAACTCAGAGCAAGTAACAAACTCTCTCTCCATAATTCTGCTGGAAACTGGTTGAATTAATCTTTAAGAGAAAAGATAGTAAAATTCTCTGCTTGTGACTTCCTCAGGCTGAATTTACAGAACTCTTGGAAAAGAACATTAGAACCTTAAACTTTCTTCAAATTGCAGTCATCTTGCTGGAACGTCTGTATGTGTGCTCTGTTTTATTTAGTTTAGTTCATGTATCCTACATTAGTAGAATAGCAAATAAACTCTTGTTTCATTTATAAAGAGTTGTGTCTGGTGCTGTGTGATTTTCAAGTTTGAAACTATTTGCCAAAGATCGCGTTACCTCGCTCAAAATTTTGATAAAGTACTATTTTGTTTGTTTTATCGTTGGCCACGAAGTAAGATAAACAAAATTGTTAAGATATACTGATTTTAACGCTTGCTAGACGAGTCGTTAATAAAGTATAAATTATACGGTTTGATTAATATCAATTAATCAAATCAATATCGAATCTCTACGACTCGATTTCCTAAAGCTAAAATTCAAAATAAAAGCTTAAATGAAGAGCTAATTTTACAGGGTGATTGTGCTTTCTCTATGGCTGGCCCAAGACTTTGGAATAACCTGCCCTTGTAGGTTAGATCTTTCTCAAAGTTCAACTCTTGAATGCTTCTCAAGGCCATCTAAAGCCATATCTCTGCTCACTGGTGTTTTAACATTTTATTAATAGGGTGTCTGTCTTGCTGTACCTTGTTTATATTATTTATAATATACAACACTTTGGAGCTTCTGTGTAGCCTTTAAGGGTCTATATAAATAAACGAATGAAACAAACAGAGCTAATCCCTTGACAAACCCCAAGCACAGGGCTAAGTGTTTTCACACTGTCCACATTATTGTACACTTTATCTCTGATGATAGTTCATTTTATTTTGCAATTTCCTGACATAACACTACAACTTGACAGAGCATTATATTTATGTTTTCAAAAGATAAAATGTGATTATATTAATAATAGGGTTGTTCCGATTCCGATACTAGTATCGGAAATTCCACCGATACAACAAAAAATTCTGGCATCGGTATCGGCAAGTACTTGAACCCATGTACCTGATCCGATACCATTTTCTTAAACAATACCTATAGTTATGTGGGCTAGCTTTGCTTAACGCTGCAAATCGGAAATCAATCATCAAATCGGAAATCGCACAACTCGCCGTCGCTTTGCTTTTTTCTCACACACAGAGAGAGAGTGGGAGAGAGTCTTACATGTAGCCCATCAATTCCGAACGGTATGTAAACGATATTCTTTGTTGTATTTTCCTGTTAGAGTAATGGAGTTCCTTTGGAATTCTTCAGCTTTTAAGAACTGCCGGGTTCTCCGGTAGTAGGCGGAGCTAATGCTCAAACGACAATCTCATTATCAGCCCTGTTTTGATTTCAGCAAATCAGTTCAAGCCAATGCAGACAATGTGATTAATATTCATGAATCCAGCAGCTCATTAATCCTTAGTGCATTTATATTGTTCTTAGTAGAATTCATAGTACGATTTTTATCTTATCAGTATTATTGATAGTTTTTTCTCCATTTTTACAGAAACACTGAATGACCAAAAAAGCACCACCACCAGTCCTAAGTTCAATTGCTAAAGTTCTATCATTAAATAATACTTGATTATCATAATATATTTATAATGATTGACTGACTGATGCTAAGAGTGTACTTTTAAATATTTAAAAAGATGGGCCATTTTCCAAACATTATATATTATATTTTTTGTTTACTCGCCAGACTATCTATCTATCTATCTATCTATCTATCTATCTATCTATCTATCTATCTATGGTGAAGCACACCATAAAATAATTGTAGCAATTCATACAGGGCTAGTAAGTAGTACATACAGCTGTATAACCAGATACACACCCAGGTATCGGATCAGTACTTGGTGATACCCTGAGCCTAGGTATCGGAATCGGGAAGGGAAAAAGGGTATTGGAACATCTCTAATTAATAATGACAAAAAAAGTTAAAATAGTTTCTCTTATCTCAGCTTAACTGAAAAAAGGTATTTGAAAAAATTCTATTTGTTGATTTCTTGAAACTGCAAACATTTTCTATAGCGCTATGAAGAATCTTTGATTTGTAAAGATAGGGCCATCCCAACAGAGCCAATAACACTGACTTTTGTGTGTGTGTGTGTGTGTGTGTGTGTGTGTGTGTGTGTGTGTGTGTGTGGTGTGACTTGGGGGTGGGACTGAACAGAAAATGAGTGGATTCTAAAAGTTGTGTACTTTAGCTTATAAACTTATAAGAATAAGAAATGTTAGAAAGTTTTTATTAGCAATTGTAACTGTACTGGAAAATTTTTATTTGTTACTATATTTATCAGCTGCAAGCCTTCAGCATACCATCAAGTAAAAACAATTTTTTATTACACAAAGCCATGTCATTAACATTTCATAGTCATGTATGTGAATTATTTTTATAATGGAGAGAAATATTTAAAAACAAATAGTTTAATTACATCAGGAAATTTTAATATATTACATGCAAGGCTCTTTGTTTTCAATTACAAAGTACACAATCTTAAAGAGTTACCTCAAGCCTATTTTGATTAATATGAGATTTCAAGCATATATATATATATATATATATATATATATACATACAGAAAGTAATAAGCTTACCAGCAAGTCTATCTGCCATTTTCAGTTTGTCTTTAGTTTCAGTCTCCACCTGCGGAATACCTGAATGAAATGAGAATGGTTCCTGAAAGCTCTGCTGTCATTTCAGTTCTGATGTAATGCCAAATGCTTGACAGATCTGTTGTGGAACTATAGACATTTACTCAATTAATATAAGCTATTATCAATCACATATATATTACAGGTAGTCACATGTGAAGGAAAGTTAACATATTTATTTACATATTCATGTTAATTTATTTATTACAGTTTATTAATAGAACTACAACTATTCATTGTTAGTTCATGACCATTCAGATCTATTCCGCAAAGACCAAATACATTAACATTGTCATAACCATTACCATGCTAAAATCTTCAGACAGTTGTCATGATTGAAATTATATATATATATATATATATATATATATATATATATATATATATATATATATATATATATATTATCTGCAAACACTAACACTAAAGCTAAATTTATATCTCAACATTTTTTTTAATGAATTGACATTTAGTAAAAGTCATTCCTAAACTTATTTTACATAATTAAAACTATCCAGGCATACCCACTAACCTAAACCAACTTCATGGTAGGACTCCAGCCTCCACAAAAATTGAGGTTCAGTTGTTCTGTCATAACTTATTTGAATAGTCAAATTATGGTCACATGATAAACATTTCAAAGTCAAATTTAAGAATTTGGCTGCAAATTTAAATACCTTACTGACGACAGTGCTTAATAATTGATTATAATGTGTACTTATTCCTTGAAATAAAACGTACTGCCCTGGATCGCTATTGCTCTTAAGCCTTAAATGCATACCTTGGGTCTTTAGCAACTCGGGACATACTTCACTAACCTCTACCTCCTTCATTTTTAAAGTAGGACACCAACTTTCTTAGTATTCCTCAATCTATTCATTATAAACAATATAACAAGAAAAAATAAAAATAATAAAATATAAAAGAATGCCTGATTTCTGTTTTTTTTTTTTTTGTAGAAAGAGTATACGGTCACTAGAGACCCAAGGTTAATGTGTAAGTATCTTTTCTGTGCAACTATATTTACATATCTGATGACTCAATACCTGAAATGCACTTTATTCCTCGAGTTGGCACTGTTTGATGAACAATGATGATGTGATGTTTCACCATTTACTGCAGGCATAAAACAAAAGAATATCATCTGCAAAAAAACTGAACTGGTTTGAATGGCTTTACTGCAGAGCAATTACTGTACGCAATGAAAGATAAATGTAACTGTCATTTGATGGTGAATGTGGTGAATAAATTGCCAGTGATTTTATCACTTTGATAAGAAAATTGTATTTTCCTGAATAATTTTAACATTCTTCTGTGGTAACTGATCAAACAGATTTGCTAGAATATTATTCTTTCAGTGAGACTCTTTGTTCCACTAACAACTGGGAGCTTAAAGGAACACTCCACTTTTTTTGAAAATATGCTCATTTTCCAACTCCCCAAGAGTTAAACAGTTGAGTTTTACCATTTTCGAATCCATTCAGCCGAGCTCCGGGTCTGTCGGTAGCACATTTAGCGTAGCTTAGCATAGATCATTGAATCTGATTAGACCGTTAGCATCTCGCTCAAAAATGACCAAAGAGTTGATACTTTTCCTATTTAAAACTTGACTCTTCTGTAGTTACATGATGTACTAAGACTGACGGAAAATTAAAAGTAGCGATTTTACTATCATTCCCACATAATAATGCACCTTGGGTGCAGCAGGCGCAATGATATTACGCAGCGCCTGAAAATAGTCCCCAGCTAGGTACCTAGTTATGATATAGCTGGGGACCGGAATGAAAGTAAAATCGCAACTTTTCATTTTCCGTCAGTCTTAGTACACAATGTAACTACAGAAGAGTCACGATTTAAATAGGAAAAATATCGAAACTCTTTGTTCATTTTTGAGCGAGATGCTACTGGTCTAATCAGATTCAAAGATCTATGCTAAGCTACGCTAAAAGTGCTATCGCCAGACCTGGAGATCGGCTGAATGGATTCGAAAACGGTAAAACTCAACGGTTTAACTCTTGGGGAGTTGGAAAATGAACATATTTTTAAAAAAAGTGGAGTGTTCCTTTAATGCAGTCTGACTGTAATAACAACTACAACGTCTGCTTCTGTAAGGAAAGAAACCTGTTTTTAATATCACCATCATTAGGAGGGCATGGACTAAAAGAAAACAGAAATAACATAAACTTCAGCTTGATACAACTTAATTCAAAACTGACTGCAAAATGACTTTCATGAATATTGTACTGAATATTGAAAATATGAACTCAAAAATGGCAATATACAGTGTACCAAGTCAAGACACTGTATGTATAGCAGAAGCATCAACAGATTCTAATCAGATTCAGATCTCTTTTTGAAAGTAATTGGTGCTTCAAATAATGTTTGTGTCAATATATATTTACGTACAAACAAACCATGAATTGACATTTAGTAAATGTAAGTCCTAAGCTTATTTTACATTGTTAAAACTATCCAGCTGGATGGTAGACTCTAGCCTGCACAACATTTGTGGTTGAGCTGTTCTGTCAGGACAAAATAACTTATTTGAATAGTCAAATTATGGTCACATGATAAACATTTTAAAGTCAAATTTAAGAATTTGGCTGCACATTTAAATACTTTAATGATGACAGTGCTTAATAATTTATTGTAATGTGTACTCATTCCCTGAAATGAAACTAAAGCAAAAATTCAAGTGAAACTTTATAAATCAATACTGCCCTGGATCACTAGTGCTCTGAATACACCACTGCTTTTGTGAATATATTTGTGCATGTAACACTGATTTAGTTTAATAAACTGATATTTGGACAGGCATTATATGTTCTGTTTTGCTTTGATATGATATTTCACATGAGAAAATACCTTTATTACTGTTAAGGTAAAAAAAAATTATAGCCTGTTATGAACTTTTATTGTCTTCATCTGTAAAGCACCTGACATTTACAGGAACATAAGATAATCAGTCTTCTGGACGTTTCAACAATTGGAGAGATATTGAAGTAAATACGTTCATCAGTACTAATCATCATATTTTCCTTGATTTGAGATTTGCCTTGATAGCACATGTATAACTCAGTCTTCTATTTGATTTATGTGCTCACATCTGGAAGACAATTTATTAGGTTGTTTTCTCATCTACAAGACATATATAATAAACTCTATTTTTTTACATAAACAAAATCATAAACAAGTTCATAATAATATCCAGTGCACCAAGTCAAGACATTGTGGGCCTTATTTATAAAGTGTGCAGACACACAGATTTGATCTTAGAGTGTACGTGTGCTTAAATTCACGCCAACATTCATATTTGTAAAAACTGCCTTTGATGTGGAAAGGTGCTTAGCATCACATCAGGGTCTGAGCAGACGTACACACTTTTTCTTGTCGGAGTACTGCAGGTTTTTGGAAATGTAAGCTGTTCTTGCAGCTCGCTGTTCTAAATGAAAGGATTTGGACAATGACTGGTGATCTTTTATATGTTAATGACATTAATTAGGAGTCGTTTACAAGGCAGAGAGCTGAAACCATTCAGTTGCGTGGAAGTTCAAGATAATTTGCGATTTATAGATTTCACATCTGAAAGACAGGCATACACAAATTTCTTGTGCATAAATTCATTCTATGAATCACACACACGAATATTTGAGAGATGATCGTAAGATCAAATTTAGGATGGTATTGCACAAAATGTTATAAATGAGGCCCTGGATGTATATCAGAAGCATCAACAGATTCTAAATGTCTCTTGTATCAATACTACATATACAGTATCATCCAAGTAGCCTAACTTGTATTTTCTAAGTCACAAGTTTAAGAGCAATACAATATTTTGAATTTTTTAACAACACAATATCAAAGAACCGAGAATAGATGTGTTGCCAACAATGTATGAGTTTATTTTACTAACAGAGGTGACGATGCCTGTATGGATGTTACAGGAGGTCACACCTAGCAACTATATAATGTAGCAATATTTTAGCAACTGGATTCCAAGAGCATAGCAACCACACAGAATATCCTAGCAACTAGAGCTGCACAGTACAAACAAACCATGAACTGACATTTAGTAAAAGTAAGTCTTAAGCCTATTTTACATTATTAAAACGATCCAGGCAAACCCACTATAACCTAAACCACCTGGATGGTAGGACTCTAGCCTCCTCAAAATTTGTGGTTGAGCTGTTCTGTCAGGACAAAAGAACTTATTTGAATAGTCAAATTCTGGTCACATGATAAACATTTCAAACAAATATGACAATAAGAGTAATATTTTCCTTGATTTGAGATTTGCCTTGACAGCGCTCATTTATATAACTCAGTCGTCTATTTGATTTGTGTTCTCACATCTGGAAGACATTTTATTAATGTCACGTGTTAATGTCACAGATAATAGATACATGCTGTCAAGGCAAATCTCAAAAGAAGGAAAATATGACTCTTATTGTCCTGTATCAAACCATTTTAACTGTAAAACATAAAGTTAAACATAAAGTTTTAGTTTCGGATTAGTATTAATGTATATATTTATGTCAAATGTCTTTCCAATTTTTGAAACGTCCAGATGACTGATTCTTATGTTACTGTAAATGTCAAGTGCTTTACAGACAATGACCTAAAAGTGTCGTGAAACCCCCTGTATCAGCACCCTTATTCGCACATATTTGAAGAAGTCATGATATGTGTACGTATACAGTGCTGGTTCATGTTTGGAGCACGAGAGCATATAAAATAGGAATAAATCACATTTGCTCCAGTCCATGCAGAAACCGCTCTCTCATGTGCGCTCCACGTGCTGTTGCATATTAAATATTGTTATCGTTATGTTTACAGAGATGTAAAGCAGACTCACCAGCCACGACAGCCAATCACAACTCCAGATTAACGGTTCAACTTTTCTTTTTGAACCGGAAGAACGAAATTGTTCCAAAAAATGAAAAAATAACCACTTTTCCCTTATTGTTGTTTTCACTGATGTGCAGCCTGTTCATGTATGTGTACATCTCAAAACATGTACTTTTGGGTTTCATGATACTTTAAAAGATTATAAAAGATTTTATAATTTCATTTTTTTAAACTTTAACAGCAATAAAGGTCATTTCCCTTGTGAAATATCGTATAAAAGGAAAGCAGAGAATATAATGCCTGTCCAACTATCAGTTTTTTAAACTAAATCAGTATTAAATTCATGAATATATTCACAAAAGTGATCCAGGGCAGTAGTAATTTATAAAGTTTCACTTTTGTTTTTTGTTTTTTTTTTAAGTACACATTATAATAAATTATAAAGCACTGTCGTCAGTAAGGTATTTAAATGCGCAGCCAAATTCTTAAATTTGACTTTGAAATGTTTATCATTTGACCATAATTTCACTATTCAAATAAGTTATTTTGTCCTGACAGAACACCTCAACCACAAATTTTTTGGAGGCTCAAGTCCTACCATCCAGCTGATTTAGGTTATAGTGGGTGTGCCTGAATAGTTTTAATAATGTAAAATAAGCTTAGGACTTGATGTTACTAAATGTCAGTTCATTAAATAAATTTAATCTGACTTTAATCTGAATTTTATCATGGTTTGTATGTATGTGTGTATGTATGCGTGTGTGTGTGTGTGTGTGTGTGTGTGTGTGTGTGTGTATATATATATATGGGCACAAATACATCGAAATGTATTTAAAATAAAAATACAAAATACTGTGTGGAAAAATCAATTTAAATACAAATACAAAATACTGTGTGGGAACATGTATTTAAATACAAATACAATATTTTGTATTTTGAAAATACATTTGAAATTGGCCATCCAGTGAAGTAACACTATTAAGGCATGTTTACACCAAGAACAATAATTATAAAGATAACTATATTAGTGTATTGTAAGTATACAATGCAGTTGTGTCATCTGTCACTTTAAATGCTCAAGCTCTTTAAAGCAGAAATGATTCCAAATGGCTGTCAAAGTTTTTATCATTCACTATTTTTTGTGCTGTTATGGTTATAGTTGTGGTATGCTATCTGCTATTCACTTAGATTTAGGATGTACTCACACTAGGGGATCTGATCCATGCTTGAGCGAGATTGACCCCCAAAGTCCAGTTTATTTCACAAGTGTGACTGCTCTGTACCGTGTCCAGTGCGGTTTGTTTAACTTTGCCCTGGCCCCGCTTGAAGAGGTGCCTCGGGTGCGGTACGCATGTAGTGTGATTGCTAACTGCGCCGGAGCATGGAACAATTCATTTACTACTTATGTATGCACTATTGTTATCATTATGACAGCAAAAATCTTTAATACTACTTGGATATCACAATTTTCAATTAATTTAATTTCGAGTACATTCAGATTTATAATGGATGGGTCTGGTTCTCATCTTATTGTTGAACAGGTGTAGTTTGTGAGTAAAGCTGCAAATTCCACCATTGACCTCAACTGCCTCTGTAATAATCCTGTGATATCTGTCTGTTAGCAAAAGGACAATCGTGCTTGGGCTTCAGTACAAGGCAACTGTGCCTAGTGCAAGTATGCCCTTAGAACAATTTTTTGAATTTTGTTGTTATTATTAGCATTATTATAAGATTGGATCTGTGTGTTAAGACTTGTGTAAATGCAGCCAAAGTTTGTTGAAAGACGAAGCGGCATTAGATCTCCCTGCAGCTGCATCATAAACTGTATGTAAATGATTTCATAATTTGATCAAGTTTCATATTGATCATGTTGTCAACACACTAACATGTAGTAGCGAGGGTCCGTTGATATTGTTTTCTGTGCAATGACAGCCAGTCATAACAGTGGCTGATTCCTGACAAGCCTTAAAGGGGTCCTCAGATGCAAAATTCATTTTACAAGTTATTTGAACATAAATGTGTGTTGGAAGTGTGTGTACACATCCATCCTATAATGATAAAAATCCACCCAGTGTTTTAATTTTTTTAAATCCCTATTTTAAAATCCCCTTTCTCAAATCAGGCTGTTCTGCGATTCCTGTCAGAATGACGTAGTTCTGTACAGGCCCCTCCCATGATAGTTGATTGACAAGACCGTCTTACCTTAGATCCGCCCTGATTGAGCTGTAAACAGTCCGACCACCATTGTGTCGACTCCGGTGCAGAGGAAGACAAGATGTCTCCGATTAAGCGATTTGAGGTGTTTTGTTGTTGGATGTAATAACGAACATAGCAGTCGTCATTAACTCTCGACATCTGAGCCGCTGAAGATGCAGAGGATTAATGTTACTTTCGCTTTGAAGGGAATGCGCCGATCCCCAATCTGCCTAAATGCATCTATGTTCGCCCGGATCATTCGTGATCCAGCTTCATCTACAGAAGAAGTGAGTATAAGGTTTTTTTATGAATCTTTGCAAATCGCCTTTCCTAATAATGTGCTAGTTAGCCAGTTTCACGGCTGAAGTAAACAGTATTGCACATCACTCCATGGAAGAGAGGGGCGGGGTCAGCAAAGCTCATTTGCATTTAAAGCAACATGGACTAGAATGGCTTACTAAAAACCGAGCTGATTTTGATTGGGTAAAAAAGGTGTTTTTTACACTACCATTGAGAAATTTTAACCAAAGTATGTTATAGACTTTTCATTAAGACCCTAAAGAATCATATCAACTTGTGGAAAATGGGCATCCGATGACCCCTTTAAAGGACCAACTCCCAACAAAACAAAAAAACAGGTAGTTTTAGAGAGAGGGTCAGAATGAGGGTTGAAAATAAGCTTTCAAACGTTTTTCCACAAGTTTTTTTAATTTGTTTTTTTGCAAAAAAACTTTATTGACATTATAAGTAAACCTCAAGGAACATAAAATAATTTAAAAAAATCCATGTCATGACCCCTTTAAAACTCCAATAATCACAGAAACATGACATCCCTAAACTACAATATATTCAGTATACAGAGAAACATCATTTCATAATGAATATAAAGTCACTGGTCTATGAAATTGTATGTAGGAAACATTTTACATTTAAATACAATGCAAAAATAGTAAGTCCTTTCAGTTATGATATTAATGTTACTGCTGTTCCTGCTCCTGCAGTTACTATTGCTAATCTAATCAAGGACTGTGTTTACATGCACACTCATAATGTGATTATAATTAAATTCAGCAATATTGCAATTTAACTTTACCTAATGTAATACTTTAATCAAAATAATGAGATTAAGCTCATAATCGCATTACCATAATTGCATAATTGCAAAACTATGTGGCTTATACCAATTTTAATTTAAATTTTTAACAGGCATTTAAACACCTTAATCACGTTACATATTACCGCTCTGACCAAAGTGTGCATACACTTTGCTCAGAACGGTACAGGTACAGGACATACAGGTATACTGTTTGTTGTTCACACAACTTTGTGAATGAACTCCTTGACATTATTCCCAAGCAGGCTTGGTTCTACGGGAGTCAAGGCGAAAGCAAGAGCACTCTCAGTGGAAGCTGTAAAAATCTGATTGGCAAAACAGTATGGCAAATGATCGAGTGAGCACAATGAGTTATGTTTACAAGATGTTTTGCAACATTTAGCGATGTAGTCAATCAGACATATATGTTGATTTCTTATACACAACAGCCAATCAGAGGCAATTGCTCAAAAACGCTTGAGTTTTTGTTCAGTGCTGAGTTAAGCAAGCTTGCAGATCCTCTCATCATCACAAAACATAGACACATAGTAAATAATAGATTCATAATTATAAGAGAACTTTGAGAGTTTATGATATTGCGATATTCACTGCAGTGCCTAATCTATAGACATGTATTGCATTTGATGTAAGTGGACAGTGGGCAGTAACTCGCCTGCTGTATGCGAGTTCATCATTTGTGCTGTAGGTATGCGAATACTGGTGAAAAATAACCACAATTCTTAGTGAATAACCATAAATGAAAACTGCATGTAAACAGGAGTGAAGTGGTTTACTTGGGTTCATGTATCTTAATGTGTTTGTTTATGTCTTTACTCTAATTATTGGAAATAACTGCATTATTGGTGCACATGTAAACGTAGTGAATATGGCTATATTTCCTGCTGCTGGTATTAATGTTGCTTCATCTGTAGATCTCCCTGTTGCTGCTTCTGTTCCTTTAGCTGTTCTTCCTGATGCTCCTCCTGCTACTGCACCTTTTTTATATACTGTAGGAGCTTCTTTTCCAGCTGCTGCTTTTCTTGTTGCTTCTGTTCGAAATCCTTTTTCAGCTCCTGAGTCTCTTGCTCATTCTTTTGGAGTTCCTTTTTCAGATTCTCCTTCTCCTGTTCCTTCTGCTTGAGATCCTTTATTATCTTATGCTTCTCCTGTTTTATCTGAAGCAGCTCCTTTTTTAGCTCCAACTCCACCTGTTCCTTATCTATCAGCTTCTTTTTTAGCTGATGCTTCTCCTGTTCCTTCTGTAGCAGCTCCTTTTTTAGCTGTAACTCCTCTTGTTCCTTCTGTTGTAGCTGCTTATTTAGCTGATGCTTCTGTTCTTTCTGTTGGAGCTCCTCTTCTAGCTGCAGCTGCTCCTGTTCTGACTCTATTTCATTGTTCAGCCATACCTCTTCCTGTTCCTTCTGTGGGAGCTCATTTCTCAGCTGCTTCTCATCCTGTGCCTTTTGTAAGAGTTCATTTTTCAGTTGACTTTCCATTTCCTTCAGTAGGAGCTCATTTCTCAGCTGCTCTTGTTCCTTCTCTTCTATTTTGTTTTTCAGGTTCTTCTCATCCTCTACCTTTCGCGAGAGCTCATTTCTCAGCTGATTCTCCATTTGTTCATTCTCTTGTATTTTGTTTTTCAGGACTTTCTCATGCTCTATTTTTTGTGAGAGGTCATTTCTCAGCTGATTCTCCTCTCGTTCATTCTGTTCTATTTTGCTTGTCAGGTCCTTCTTATTCTCTGCCTTTAGTGAGAGCTTATTTCTCACCTGCTGCACCTCCTTTTCCATTAGTAGAATGTCATTTTTCAGTTTCTCTTCCTCCTTTTGAAGCCTATTGTTCCAATACTGTGTTCCTAGAAAAATAACTGCTATCACTATGATAATGCTCAAAATATGTGTAACGTTTAGCAGCTTCATTCCGTCTTTCCCTGTAATCTCTGTCTGAATTGTTCTAAACATCTCAGGAGTGTAATGTCTCATTCCATTTGCTCTCCTCAATGCATTGATCTTCTGCAGCAGTTCTGTGATCTGATGTTGATTGTTTCTATCTTCATTGTTGAATGAGTGATATCTGCCACCACAACTATCCACTATTTTTGGTAAATAGCAGCTTTCCCCGATGTACGCCTCCAAAGATTTACCCTTCAGCAGATCAGTGTGAGTAAACAGAATGATGGTACGAAGCAAAGCCTCTTCTCCAAAGTTCTCCTGAATCCATTGCACTGAGTTCCTCTCCTCTTCTGTGAATCTCACTCCCAGTTTGATCACCAGCAGGAACACATGAGGACCAGGAGAAGACATCTCTACACACCTCTCTATTTCAGCCATTACTCGTACTTTTGTGATAGATGCATTGAATAGTCCTGGAGTGTCAAATACAACAATGTTCTTCCCATCCACGTATCCTTTCTGTTTCTCACATATTTCACTGGTCTCTTTAAATGCATTTTTTCCCAGGATGCTGTTTCCTGTTGCACTTTTTCCTGCTCCAGTCTTACCCAGGAGAATAATCCTCAGATCACCTTCTGACCAAAACCAAAAAAAAGAAAAAAATATAAAAGGAATAATATGTTAAAATCTGACACAAACATACAGACAAAATGTAAACACACACAAAAGGTTATGATTAAAAAGGCTAAGTGGTGTAAATATATACAAATCCACAACCTCATAAAAAAAGTGATTTTGTCTTAAAAACAAAATCTATGAATGAATATAGAGTGTTTCTTTACTCCCATCAGAGGGCACTAATCTGCCTTCAAAAATCAGATTAAAGGCCTAATCTCAGATTTAACTTGAAATATTGCATTAATAGAGAAAAATATTTTCAATGGTAAAAATATATTATTTCATAAATATTAATTAGTACCATAAAATTATCTCAAACTACAAAAGAAAAAGGGTGAGACTTGATAATTACTTTCATTAATAAATCATTAACATTCATTATATAATGCTTAATGGATCATTACATAATATAAGAAAAATGAGATGATGTGCTTGTTAATGTGTACTAGCAAACTTATTAAACATTACCTAATGATCAACAGATAATGATTTAATGTAAAATAAAATGCATCAAATACATCATGTAATACAAATGTCATTAAACAATCATTCATATGATCATGCACTTGAAAATCTACAAATGATCTACAATTATATAATGGTTAAAACTTATGTTAATGCACAAAGCGTTTGCTGCTTATTGAGGTGTAATATTGGTAAGGTTTGGTGGTACGGGTAGGTTTAAGGGTTGGTTAGGGGGTTAACAGTGTAGAGGGGTCAGTTTCATTATTATAAGAGAACATGGATTAATCTGTTTATATTTCATTGTTCTGATAATTGAACAAGTATTTTCTCATGCTGATGTATGATTCAAGGAATATTCTTTTTAATGATATTGGTTAAGAAATTATTCAGAATTAATTAATATACTAATGTAAGTGTTGAGGCAAAATAAATAAATAAATAAAACATGTTGGATACTGCAAAAACATGAACAAATGATTAATACGTGATTTGTAAAAATGTGTAAATAGGGTGAATTCAGATCATTTGGGACACATTCTACCATCAAGATGACCAATCATAAAGGTAATGATTACTAAATGTTTTTACACATTTACAAATAATAAATAGTTTCAACTTTAGATTTGGTGCTGCAAAAACTTTAACAAATAATTAATAAATTTGTTAAGATGTGTAAATAGTAGAAGTCTACACAAACGCAAACCAAATATGTGACCTTTACTGACTGTGATTATGAGTTAATGAATAATGTTAACATGCACAGTTCAGTGAATAGTGAAGTGCTTGATTGGTTTTGTGGTCCAGGGTCACATTTAGTAGTGTCAATAAGTGTCAATTTTGAAAAAAAAAGCTGTTGAAAAAAGCTGTCTGAAAGCTGAATAAATAAGCTTTCCATTGATGTATGGTTAGGTTAGGATAGGACAGTATTTGGCCGAGATACAACTATTTGAAAATCTGGAGTCTGAGGGTGCCAAAAAATCTAAATATTGAGAAAATCGCCTTTAAAGTTGTCCAGATGAAGTTCTTAGCAATGCATATTACTAATCAAAAATTCAGTTTTTATATATTTACAGTAGGAAACTTACAAAATATCTTCATGGAACATGATCTTTACTTAATGTCCTAATGATTTTTGGCATAAAAGAAAAATCAATCATTTTGACCCATACAATGTATTTTTGGCTATTGCTACAAATATACCCCAGCGACTTGAGACTGGTATTGTGATTCTGGTGAATGGTGCGCTGTGATTTGTTGAGCGGATTTATCACATTCTGCAGAGAAGGGAGACCGGCGTTTGTTGCGGTTTGGACATGACAGAATAACATGGCAGATATCGCATTTTTTTTAGATGGCATTTATCGCGTTTTGGAACCAAACTCTTCATATATACAATATATATATATATATATATATATATATATATGTGTGTGTGTGTGTGTGTGTGCATGTTTATGTGGTTTATGGGGACACAAATTTGTATAATAACGTGGGTATGACAGAGGTATTACAATTTGAAGGTGTTTTATGAGGACACTGCCTATGTCCCCGTAAATCAAAAGGCCTAAAAAACATACTAAATGGTGTTTTTTTTTTAAAATCTAAAAATGCAGACAGTCTCCTGTAAGGGGTAGGTTTAGGTGTAGGGTTGGTGTAGGACAATAGCACATACAGTTTGTACAGTATAAAAACCATTACGCCTATGGAGAGTCCCCGTAAACCACATAAACCAACATGTGTGTGTGTGTGTGTGTGTGTGTGTGTGTGTGTGTGAGTTAGGACACACTATTGAATTCCATGGTTTTCTGTATCAGAACATAATAAAAAATGATCTGGTCCTTGGCCTAAAATTTGGAAAATAAAACCTCAGATGAACAACATCGCATTACATGTCACACTGTGCTATTATTTAATTAACAAAAATTAAGCCTCGATGGAAAAACCATGTGTAACCAAGTTAGGACACCCTATGATTCAATTGCCTGTAGATCCACTTTTAACAGCAATAACTTGAATTAATCATTAGCTATGTTTATATCCACCTATTTTTATGTGCATTTTGGAATATTG
The DNA here is from genome assembly GCA_029620275.1 of Acrossocheilus wenchowensis. NCBI lineage: Eukaryota > Metazoa > Chordata > Actinopteri > Cypriniformes > Cyprinidae > Acrossocheilus > Acrossocheilus wenchowensis. The sequence continues at coordinate 13,083,677 of CM056135.1, read as the reverse complement.
CATAAAAAAATGCTGGATGGAAATGCCAAGATGCACATAAATTCTAAAAATGTGCATAAAAAACTTATGCACACATTTGAGTAGGATAAACGTTTTTATCCGATTGGAAAAAATGCGCATAAACTACGATGGAAACACATTTACCGAATAAATTCCACCATGTGCATTGAAAAAGACATGTGACTTTACGCTATGAGATGGGATAACTTGACTAGCAGCGGACCAATCTCGTTCACAGCATCTATATATTGTTATGGTCGTTCTGAAATGCCTGAGCAAAGTCTGCCAACAAAGTATTTCCGTACAATTGTCTTACACGACTGCGTTCCCAAACAGCTGGCATCCCCCGCCGAAAGCAATGACAGCATTTATTGTGTTTTATCTGCTCACTCTTTGGTGTAAGTAATTTATCATATATGAAAATTATTATATTCAGTGGCTTCTCCTAGTTTTCTTAGTGATATTTAGTGCCAGTTTACCAGGAAGTGACGATTTAGTTCTTGTAGAACCGGGTCGAGAAAGAACGCACACACATGTTTAACTTAAGAAACTAATCTAACTTCATCCGCTCGTAAAATGAGCAAATGACCAACTTGCGTCCGGCCATACTCCCTTTACCACCCGAGAGACTCGTAAAACATGATAAGGTGAGGATGAACAGTCTGCGCTACATCTGTTGGGAGTTAAACAACGGATAATTACTCCTTACTCCAACGGATAAAGACGCTCCAGAACCAGAGTGTTCGCGATACTGCGAGACCACTTGCCATAAAGTACCTTCCGATAAACAAAATTTGACTGACTTACGATCGTCTCAGCAAAGACGATCACCAGAGACATACGCAACGTGATACTCCTCATGACCTCAGAACCTCAGCTCTGGTCTCCTGCATTCCAGGAGGAAGCCGCCTCTTTTCTCTTACAACAAAAGGAACTTGTTCCAACATTGCATGGACAAAGGATCTTCCAGAAAGGACTTCTGCTATTAAAACCAATATACTCAAGAGACGATATTTGTATATGAATGTGGTATTTTATGTTTCATATATCTGACTGTAGTTATCAGAACTGAAGATATTTTTAATCTATGACTTAACCATTTAGTAGGTAAAATTATAGGTGTTCAGTATAAGTACCTCATGTTTGATATTGATTTAAGCCTTATTTTTATTCCAATAAGATGAAAAGGATGAATGTTGACTTTTAGCATCATAAGGTATGAGTATAACACTTTATAGAAATCTGCTAGGATATTGTGGCTCATGTGACATATTTATGAGCAGATAATGTATGCACGAAGAAGAAGTCGTGTTGGGCGGGGCTCCGCCCTACAGAGACAATGTGATTGGATCAGACAGTGAAAAGGATGGACTTAATTCTGTCCGATAAAAACAGATACCCCAACTTTAAGAAGTAGAAGCTAAGCAGAGCTCAGAAAAGAAAACCAGGGTGAACAACCGGTTGAAACCTGCAAGGAAACTTGGCTGAAAGTCTGGGCGTTGCCCTCCTGATCCTGCTGCGAAACATCTGGCTGATCATCTCAAAGACTTCAACACTGTCAACTTCAGACCAAAACTTGCAAAGAACTTTAAAGCCTTGCCATTCGCGCGCTGCCAAGAAGCCACGAATCGTAGAGAGGACTCCCAAGTGACGTCACGCGACAACGACACAGCGCGAAAGTCGGGGATTCCCTCAAGAATTAGGAGCCTTCAACTCAACTTCACTCACAGCAAGTAAAACAAACAGATCTCTTATTCGCTGAAGCTGAATTGAATTGAATGAATCGTTAAAAGATAACAATAACTGAGTCTTCTGTTTGTGACGGCCTAAGGTCGTCTTATTCTTGGGAAAGAGAATAGCTTAACTCTTCAAACTGCTTTGATCTTGCCATAGTGTGTGTATATGTGTGTGTATGTGTTTTGTTTGTATTATACCCTAGAATAGTAAATAAACTCTCGATTCATTTTTAATGAATAAGTCTGGTGCCGTGATTTTCAAATCTTAAATTATTTGCCATAGATCGTGTTACCTGTGCTCAGAGATTTCCCAATCAAATCTGTATTATCAACAATATGAAGAATTGCTAATTTATACTGTATTAATACTTGCTGGTCGAGCAGTTAATAAGGCATAAATTGTACCTTCTGATTAATATCAATTAATCTATACATTGGTGATTAATATTAATTAATCCGATCAAAGTCGGATTTCTACGATTTGATTCCCTAAAGCTAAAATTTATAAATAAAAGGATAAAACCCTTGCTAATCCTTTACATTCTCTTTGACTCGTTGGATGGAAACAATGCTTTATTTGCAAATGTTTATGCAATATTCCAGTTTTGTGCACAAGTTTAATTTGAATCTTTGGATGGAAACATAGCTATTTTCTGTATATCAGTCTCTCACGTCATTCTGGAGGAATTTTGTCCCACTCTTCTTTACAACATTGCTTCAGTTTATTGAAGTTTGAGGGCATTTGTGTATGCACAGCTCTCACCACATGATTTCAGTCAGGATGAGGTCTGGACTTTGACTGGACTATTGTAACCCCTTGATTATTTTATTTTCAGCTGTTCTGTTGTAGATTTGCTGGTTTTCTTGGGATCATTGCAGTGTTGCATGACCCAATCTTGGCCAAGCTTTAGCTGTTTTTTATCCTCAAGAGGAGCTGCTACATGCGGAACACTAACCTAATACCAGTGTTCACTCGAGGGAACCTCGTAATGAGTTCTAATAGCAAGTTCCTCCATCGAACTACTCTAACTAAAGTGCTTCTGTGATGGAAGGGTAGTCCAGAGTTCATGAAAGGAACCTGAACTGGACAGAATAAGCGCATAACCACCCTGGGGGGAGTGGCGCTGGTAGCAAGCTCTACACCCTGCCAGTCTCCTGAGTCAAAGCACTGATGTTCATGTAGAACCTGGTCGAAAAGAACGCACACACATGAGTAACTTAAGAACATTCCACTGGAACTGATCTTCCATCATCAGCTCGTAAAATGAGCAAATGACCAACACAACGCCTCAATTCTATGACTAGCGTCCGGCCATACTCTCCTTACCACCTCGAGAGACTCGTAAAACATAATAAGGTGAGGATGAAATGTCCGCGCTAAATCTGCTTGGAGTTAATAACAAATAATTACTCCTTTGGAGAAGCTCCAGAACCAGAGCGTTCACGATACTGCGACCCCGCTTACCATAAACTACCTTCTGATAAACAAAAAATTGACTGACTTACAACTTCGTCTGAGCTAAGAAGATCACCAGAGCCACACAACGTGATACTCCTCATGACCTCACGACCTCCATTTGGTCTCCCGCCTTCTTTTCTCTTCTTCTCCAAAAAAAAAAAGATCACCCAAACTTTTATGGACTTTGCCCAAAAGGACACTTAAGAAAAGACTGCTGCTATTAAAGCAATATACTCAAGAGACAACATATATATGAATGTGGTATTTTATGTTTCGTTTATCTTGCTGTAGTTATTAGAACTTAGGATATTTTTAATCTATGACTTAACCCGTGTAGTAGGTAAAAGTATAAGTAGTCGAGACGACAAATACCTCATGTTTGATGTGTTATATATATATGCTTGGTGTTTTATGCTATGCATGGTGTGTTTTAGTTTGATAAACACTCAAACTAAAGGTGTTTTATAACTGTCTTTTTGAATATATATATATATATATATATATATATATATAGCCTTGTCTAGTATTGGGTCAAAGCTTTTCTCAAATGCCAGAAGTTGAACAGAACTATATGTCGATTTTCAGTCTCGTATGAATGAGGAATACTTTTATAAGAAGCTATTAAGAAATGGTCCTCCATGTGACATATTTATTAGCAGATAATGTAAGCACGAAAAGGAAGTCGTGCTGGGCGGGGCTCCGCCCTACAAAGACAATGTGATTGGGTCAGACAGTGAATAGGATGGACTTAATTCTGTCCAATAAAAACAGACACCCAACTTTGGAACAAAGGAACAGAAACAAAAAAGACTAAAACGTGGGGTTGGACACTGGTTGAAACTGCAAGGAAACTTGGCTGAAAGTCTGGGCGTTGCCCCCTGATCGTGCTGCGAAACATCTGGCTGATCATCTCAAAAGACTTCAACACCCTGTCCACGTCTGACCAAAGAAAACTTGCAAAGCCGGCGCGTAAGAACTTCAAACTTGCTATTCGCGCGCTACCAGAAACCCATCAAATCCAAAAGGAGGAATCCCGAGTGACGTCACGCGACAACGACACAGCGCGAATGTCGGGATTCCCTCAAGAAGTACAGCCTTCAACTCAACTCACAGCAAGTAAAACAAACAAATCTCTAATTCGCTGAGCTGATTGAATTGAATGAATCGTAAAAGATAACCATAAGTCGAGTCTTCTGTTTGTGACGTCCCAAGGTCGTCTTTATTCTCAGGAAAAGAGAATAGTTTAACTTCCTTCAAACTGCTTTGATCTTGCCATAATGTGTGTATGTGTGTGTATGTGTTTTGTTTTGTATTGTACCCTAGAATAGTAAATAAACTCTCGATTCATTTTTAATGAATAGTCTGGTGCCTTGATTTTCAAATCTTAAATTATTTGCCATAGATTGTGTTACCTGTGCTCAAAGATTTCCCAATCAATTCTGTATTATTATCAACAATAAGAAGAATTGCTAAAATATACTGTATTAATACTCACTGGTCGAGTCTTTAATAAGGTATAAATTGTACATTTTGATTAATATCAATTAATCTATACATTGGTGATTAATATCAATTAATCCGATCAAAGTCGGATTTCTACGATTTGATTCCCTAAAGCTAAAATTTATAAATAAAGGATAAAACCCTTACATTCAGGACTCTTGAAGAAACTGGTTCCATTCGCAGATTATAAAATCTAGCAAATGTATTAGGCGTAGCCCAACCTGCTACTCTACAGATATCTGCTAGAGAGGCCCCATTCATCAGGGCTGCTGATGCAGCCATGCTCCTGGTAGAGTGAGCCCTCACTCCCAGTGGACATGGTAGGCCTCTGGCCTAATAGGCCGTTCGGATCGCATCCACAATCCAGTGGGAGATCCTCTGTTTGGAGACAACATTTCCCTTCTGCTGTCCTCCAAAGTAGATAAAGAGCTGTTCAGAACGCCTGAAACTCTTAGTGCGATCTAGGTATGTGCATAGGGCTCGCACTGGGCACAACAGAGACAAGTTGGGGTCCCCTTCCTGGAAGGGGAGAGCTTGCAACGTTACCACCTGGTCCCTGTAAGGAGTGGTGGGAACCTTGGGCACATATCCACGCCTGGGACTCAGGACAACATGAGAGTCTGCTGGCCCGAACTCCAGGCATGATTCATTAATGGAGAGGGCTTGGAGATCCCCCACCCTCTTGACAGAAGTGAGTGCAGTCAGGAGGATCGTCTTCATGGAGAGGACACTGAACTCAACTGACTGAAGGCGTTCAAACGGATCCCACTGTAAGGCCTGCAAGACCACAGTGAGATGTCAAGAGGGAATGAGACATGGCCTCGGAGGGTTCAACCTCCAGGCGCCTCTGAGGAACCTGCCAACCAAATTGTGCTTCCCCACCGATCTGCCTCCCATGGTGTCGTGGTTAGCCGCAATCACAGCCACGAATACCATAAGTGTAGAAGCAGACAGGTACCTGTCCAGGCCTCCTTGGAGGAAGGAGAGCACAGATCCGATGCCACATCTCCGAAGGTCCTTCCCTGGGAAGAACACCAAATCATGAAAATGCGCCACTTCAGGGGGGCGCTGGCCTGACTAATGATTTTCAACACGGCTGGTGAAAGGTCTCTAAATTCCTCCTGGTCGCGTCCAGGGACCAAACATGAAGGTTCCAGAGATCCGGGTGCAGATGCCAAATTGGTCCTTCCTCAGGGGAATTTGCCAGGAAGGAACTGATGCCATGAGCACGAGCTCCGAGAACCAGGTCCTGTTGGGCCAATAAGGGGCCACAAAAAGGAGCTGTTCTCTGTCTCCACTGACTTTGTACAGTGTTTGTGCAATGAGGCTCACTGGGGGAAATGCATACTTGAGTAGGCCCCTGGGCCAGCTGTGAGCCAGTGCGTCCGTGCCGAAGGGAGCCTCGGTCAGGGAGTACCACAACTGGCAGTGGGTCGATTCCAACGAAGCAAACAGGTCCACCTGTGCCTGGCCGAATTGACTCCAAATCAGCTGAACCGTCTGGGGGTGAAGCCTCCACTCACCTCTGAGCGAGACCTGTCGTGAGAGGAGATCGCTTGGGATATGAGTGGCATGCCGAGAAATGAGTCTGTGCTGGCTCCAAAGTAAGAGATGGTGGGCAATTTGTGACATGTGATGAGAGCGAACACCATCCTGGTGGTTGATGTATGCAGCTGTTGCTGTGCTTGCCTTGGATCAATGGTCGAAACCTCCACAAGGCCAAAAGCACTGTCAACAGCCGATGGCCCTGTTGCACACAGAGCCCCAGCCTGTCTTGGAAGCATCTGTTGTAACAACGATGCGTCTGGACACCAGTTCTAAGGGCACTCCTGCCTGTAGAAAAGAGATTTCCTGCCAAGGACTGAATGTGTGGCAACACAATGGTGTGATGTTCACACAGTCTGAGCCGTGGTGCCATGCCCATCTAGGGAACGAAGCCAGTGCTGAAGCGGTCTCATATGCATCAGTCCAAGTGGCATGACCGCAGCTGAGGATGCCATATGCCTCAGGAGCCTCAGAAAGTTTTTGAGAGGGACCGCCGTTCTCTGCTTGAGAGCCCTCAAGTATTTCAGCATTTCTGCACCGACTTAGCACGATGCTGAGAGAGGCGTGCAGTCACCAATTCTCGCGAGTGAACTAGGATCAGCCAGTCGTCAAGGTAATTGAGAATACGAATTCCCACTTTCCTGGGAGGGGCAAAAGCAGCCTCTGCGATCTTCATAAAGACGCGAGGAGACAGGGACAGCCTGAAGGTAAGAACTTTGTACTGATATGCCCGTCCTTCGAAGAAGAAACCGAAGAAACGGCCTGTACCTAGGTAGGATTAAGACATGAGTGTTCGCATCCTTCAGGTCTATTGCCACAAACCAATCCTGATCTCTGACACATGTTAATATGTGCTTGAGGGTTAACATTTTGAATGGAAGCTTGTGAAGGACCCGGAGGGCCAAATAGGAGGGCCAAAAACACTGTGTGTGTGACCCAGAGAAGAAGGAAATTGCTCTTTTATTGACCAGGTAGTGGCTATATGCCAGGTGGCAAACAGCCGTGGTGGAGCCAAATCCAGGCTGGCCAAATGGTCCCTCAGCACTCCTCGCAGGTGGCTGTCCCCGGCGACAAGCAGACGGGGGGCTGCTGAAGCTCGCGGGGATTGCTCCGGCGAAACTGATCCCACTTCCCCATACTCTTTCGCAGCGCACATCTCTGCAGCCTCGTACCCGGAGGTAGAAGGACCAGAGCGGCAAGCAGCCGCAGTGACTCGGGGTCTTTTGACAAAGAACTCGAGTCGCGAGCGCATTGTGCCAATGGGAAGTGCCTCACAAGCGGGGCATGAACCATCCACAAGCACTGCCTCAACATGAGCAAGGCCCAAACACTGAATATAATGCTCGTGCCGGTTGTCTTTCGAGACGTGCCAACCACAACCAGAAACACACGGACGGAAAGGCATGATGTAACACACAATTCCACCCGTGTAGCTCTCAGAGAAACTGTACTCTTATAGAAGAAATTTACTCTTTTAGAGAACGCCGTTGAAGCATCCAGGGGTACTCTCACAACACTCGTGTACGAGTACTGAGAGACCACTGACCGTGCTTTAGATCCAACGACGAGGAATCGTTTTGAATGTCTTCCACTTGTGAATAATCTTCCTCAATGTAGAATGATGGACTTCAAATTGTTTGAAAATGGCTATGCCACTCTTCCCAGATTTATGGCAGCAACAATTGCTTCTCTAAGATCATTGCTGATGTCTTAACTCATTGGCACTGTGTTAACACACACCTGAAGGTTCCAGACCAGCAAGCTGCCAAAATGTCTGCTTTTATAGACATGCTCACACTTGCTGATGATCAGTTAATCAAAAGCTTTTGATTAGCAGTGTCTGACTGCTACTAACCCTCTTAATTTCTTTGTTAATACTAAGGGTGTCCTAACTTTTTCACAAATGGTTTTTCCATTTTGGCTTTATTTTTGTTAAATAAATAATGGCACGGTGCAATATGCCATGTGTTGTTGTTCATATGAGGTTTTATTTTCCAAATGGTAAGACCTGTCAAGGACAAGGTTTTTTTTATTTATTTTTTATTATGTCCTAATACGGAAAACCATGGAATTCAAGAGGGGTGTCCTAACTTTTTCACACGACTATATATATATATATATATATATATATATATATATATACCATTCCACGCACTGCAGACACTGTAGACGCACCATTCCACGCACTGTAGACAGTAATGGCGGCGCTTTGAATACACCCGGCATCCGAGTTTTCTTCATCTACTTTGTACTTTGTGATCAACAAACAAACAAAAAGGGCTGCACGATAAATCGCATGTGATTGTCATGCACATCTCATCAGTAAAGCCGGTTTTGTGAGCAAATCTTTTAGCAAATCTACATGACATGCTTTCAGATGGAGCGGCATTTAATACACAGAGGCTTAGTTCACTGACAAACTACGCAATATCGCATTCATAATCTCATAATGAATGGCATTCAATTATAAATGCGATATTGCGTAGCTTGTCAGTGTAAGTGTTTTATTAATGCCATTAATGTTTTTGTTAATACAGCGTATAGCACTACTCAATTCAATGAATGTAACATGGCAAAGATGAATGTACGTTTGGAAGTTGAATGTAAGGGAAATGTCATTTTGAAATTTCTGTGGTCTAATGTGATATTGTTTTTCATGTTCTTGTTCATCATGAAATTTTCTTTTATTGTTGTAATTAATTCATAGAATTAACAAGATGACCCGTTGAATTCATTTTGGGAGCGATGACTGGTTGAATGGCTATTTTTAGTCAAGTACCTGTATATAAGATCAGTATTGACCAAGTTCAGAGGCTGTAAGATGTGTATAAGCTTTGTTGTGTATTTTCAACCAGTTTCAATATGAAAAATAACTTTCATATTAATTCAATGGATTGCACTTTGAAAAACAAACAAAAAAAAGTGTCATGGATTTATTGCATTTTGGGTAAAAAATCTATTTTTATAATAAATCTGGATTTTAATTTTTAATGTTATTATAACCTAAAGATGGTATGTGAAAGTTTGAAACAGAAAATAGTGGTTTTCATCTTGCCACTTTCTTGGTAAAGAAAACAAATTTTTACTCAAATTAATCAAAATGGATTTATAGCGTTTTGGAACCAAACTCTTCATAAATATATATATATGTACAGTATCTCACAGAAGTGAGTACACCCCTCACATTTTTGAAAATATTTTTTTATATAAAGAAATGACACTTTGCTACAATGTAAAGTAGTGAGTGCACAGCTTGTATAACAGTGTAAATTTGCTGTCCCCTCAAAATAACTCAACACACAGTCATTAATGTCTAAACCGCTGGCCACAAAAGTGAGTACACCCCTAAGTGAAAATGTCAAAATTGGGCCCAAAGTGTCAATATTTTGCGTGGCCACCATTATTTTCCAGCACTTCCTTAACCCTGTTGGGCATGGAGTTCACCAGAGCTTCACAGGTTGCCACTGCAGTCCTCTTCCACTCCATGACGACATCACCTTGCGCTCCTCCACCTTCCGTTTGAGGATGCCCCACAGGTGCTCAATAGGGATTAGGTCTGGAGACATGCTTGGCCAGTCCATCACCTTTACCCTCAGCTTCTTTAGCAAAGCAGTGGTCGCCTTGGAGGTGTGTTTGTGGTCATTATGTTGGAATAATGCCCTGCGACCCCAGTCTCCGAAGGGAGGGGATCATGCTCTGCTTCAGTATGTCACAGTACATGTTGGCAGAGCTCCCCAGTGCCGGCAGCACTCATGCAGCCCCAGACCATGACACTCCCACCACCATGCTTAACTGTAGGCAAGACACACTTGTCTTTGTACTCCTTGCCTGGTTGCCGCCACACACGCTTGGCACCATCTGAACCAAATAAGTTTATCTTGGTCTCATCAGACCACAGGACATGGTTCCAGTAATCCATGTTCTTAGTCTGCTTGTCTTCAGCAAACTGTTTGTGGGCTTTCTTGTGCATCATCTTTAGAAGAGGCTTCCTTCTGGGACGACAGTCATGCAGACCAATTTGATGCAGTGTGCGGCGTATGGTCTGAGCACTGACAGGCTGACCCCCCACCCCTTCAACCTCTGCAGCAATGCTGACAGCACTTATACGTCTATTTCCCAAACACAACCTCTGGATGTGACGCTGAGCACGTGCAATCAACTTCTTTGGTCGACCATGGCGAGGCCTGTTCTGAGTGGAACCTGTCCTGTTAAACCGCTGTATGGTCTTGGCCACCATGCTGCAGCTCAGTTTCAGGGTTTTGGCAATCTTCTTATAGCCTACGCCATCTTTATGTAGAGTAACAATTCTTTTTTTCAGATCCTCAGAGAGTTCTTTGCCATGAGGTGCCATGTTGAACTTCCAGTGACCAGTATGAGAGAGTGAGAGCGATCACAGCAAATTTAACACACCTGCTCCCCATTCACACCTAAGACCTTGTAACACTAACGTGTCACATGACACCGGGGAGAGAAAATGGCTAATTGGGCCCAATTTGAACATTTTCATTTAGGGGTGTACTCACTTTTGTGGCCAGCGGTTTAGACATTAATGGCTGTGTTTTGAGTTATTTTGAGGGGACAGCAAATTTACACTGTTATACAAGCTGTACACTCACTACTTTACATTGTAGCAAAGTGTAATTTCTTCAGTGTTGTCACATGAAAAGATATAATAAAATATTTGCAAAAATGTGAGGGGTATACTCACTTCCGTGAGATACTGTATATATGGATTATTTTGCATTTGTAGGGCATCTCCTTGTAATTCACAACACATTTGTACATAGACAAATTTGTTCTTAACATTGTTCTGTGCGAATCTGGAGTATTCTAAATAAATGTCCAAGCGCACGAGGTTAGTCATTTGCATAAAACACACCCAGACCATCTCCATATAAGGCGTTTCCGCACACACTTTCCATGCAGCCTTTCTTCACTCTCATCAACTCTCATCATTACAGTTTAAAAGCTTGCACAAACAATCACACATCATCAGCATTGTTCCATGAGGCTATGCAAACAAAAATGTATGACAAACAACGAACTCACAAAACTGCTATAAGTTCTAATAATAACCATAAAACGTTTTTCACTGTAAAATTATCACCTTTAGAGTGGATAGAGTGTGTGCTTCACTTCTAAACAGAGACACATATTTCATATTTTTAAATTCTGTAATAAAGGGGGGACCCTTTCTGAATCACTTGCCATCCTTTATTCTATTGTTGTTTATTTTTTTAAAACTGAAAAGAGACAGACACATTATGATACTTCACATGCTGATGATGTTTTATGCAGGCACCCTTTTATAGCATGCTGGCATGCTTGTGATGTCATGTGACTGCCATAGCCAAGAAAAATAAATATAGTCAAATCCTGTACAGAAAATTAAAGGGAGAGTTTGCAGTACAAAACAATAGAGAAATAATAATGGATAAATAAGAGACACAAACAAACATTTTCTTTGAAAATATTAAAACATAATTGCTTAATTAACTGAAATCCTAGTAAAATACGTCACTTGCATTAAGTGGATTACAGTGTAGTTAAAAAAAAAATAATAATAATAATAATAATAAAAAACCCAACCCTGCTGGGTCACAATAATCAATGCTGGGTTTGTCCCTGTTAAAACCAGCACTGGGTTGCCAAAATAACCAAAATTAGGTCATTTTAAATCCAGCAGTTTTTTAGTGTCAAGTATATTACCGTTTTTGCATTTATTGTGGGCATTCATGCAAGTCAACAGACATTGCATTATGCTAAACATAAATTCCATGTATACATAATTTTCAACGCATGCATTGGCATTTATCTTGGACTTTCTATTATGAAATACACCAAAAAGGATTGGACTGTTCTTAACACGTACGCACTTGTTCATTCTATTTCATTTCATCATTCAGCATTTCAGCACATGTCCTTGTTATTGTTCCCTTGTAGTATCTTCTAGTTTTATAGAGACACATTTCTCTTATCTGTATAATATCAAAAGTATTTAAAAGAAGTTTATACTGACCTTGACCTGAAGTCATTATCACTGTGTGGAAATTTTTTCTGTGTCGTTTTGCTCAGGTGTTCTCTCTCTGAATGTCTTTCAGACAGAATGAAACTGCCAGAGCTTCTTGTTGTGATAGTGAAAATCCGTCACTGTGATCATGTGACTGCCTCTCATGGACCTCTCTAAGCTATCCAATTGAATTTTTACAAACACACACATGAAATAGGCAAAGTCTTATGAAAATTTTATGTAATCTTGGATGTTTAAAATCTCCAGGACTGGTGTTTTCCTTTGAATAAACAGAACTGCTTAGGCCTATAAAGGGATTTGTTTTGATATTTTGCTGCAGTTTAATCACTATAACTGTAATCTCAAACATTAAAGAATCCACTACTTACATATATCCACACCTTGAAATGATTACACAAAAAGGACAGCTTTGTAGAGAAATTAGTCTTTTTCATCACATCTTTGCCAAATAATCAACTGCCACATGAGGGCACTATATAATGTACATGCACTAGGTTATATAGTTTAAAGGGTTACTCCACCCCAAAATGAAAATTTTGTCATTGATCACTTATCCCCAAGTCGTTCCAAACCCGTAAAAGCTTTGTTCATCTTCAGAACACAATTTAAGATATTTTGGATGAAAACCGGGAGGCTTGTGACTGTCCCATTGACTGCCAAGTAAATAACACTGTCAAGGCCCAGAGAAGTATAAAAAACATAATCAGAATAGTCCATCTGCCATCAGTGGTTAAACCGTAATGTTATGAAGCCTCGAGAATACTTTTTGTAAAAAAAAAAAAAAGAGACTTTATTCAACAATTCATCTCCTCTGTGTCAACGTAGCACCATTTTGGAGAATATCCGTTGAATGCAAACTGCGTACACTGTTCTGTGTCAGCCGCACCACAAGGATACACTGTTTTCGTTCAAAACAAGTAGTCTTAGTACACGATATAACTACAGAAGAGTCAAGTTTTAAATAGGAAAACTATCGAAACTCTTTGGTCATTTTTGAACGCGATGCTACTGATCTAATCGGATTCAATGATCTATGCTAAGCTATGCTAAAAGTGCTATCGCCAGACCCGGAGATCGGCTGAATGGATTCAAAAACGGTAAAACTCAACTTATTAACTCTGGGGGAGTTGGAGAATGAGCCTATTTCCAAAAAAAGTGGAGTGTTCCTTTAAGCAGTATATGAAAAGTGTTTTTGTTGCTCATGAAAACGTTTCTGTAAAACGTCTGTGTATTTGACAAACATTGCATTTATTTCACTTAATCTGTGATAGATTATGTACACACCATGAGAGCGTCACTACTGGCAGCAGTAAGTGTCCGACTTGACATCTCCGCTTTCAATTCCGCCCCGACTGCAAGTGGCTACTCTCGCCAGCCAGTGACAGGCTAGTATAGCTCATCTCAAACAAGCCTACTTGTTGCATCCCAATTTAAAGGCTGCATTCTTCAAAGGATGCAATCGAAAGGCAATTGCATCACTGCAGTGTGAAAAAGGCTGTCCCAATTTGCTGATTCCTTCAAATGCAGCCTTGAAATGCGCCCTTTGTTTTTTAGGCAATGGAGTTAACAACAGATTAAACCATCACGCTCTAACCTACCCCAGAATTCAATGCGCCAGTCCCAACAGGCTTTTTTTTCATTATTATATAATTTATACTCTTTATTATGTACCTTTATTATGTTAAATGAACCATGGTGAATATATTTAGACAGGTTTTGAACGGTTTTATTTTTAGGCAATATTGAATATAACCTAAAAAAAAAAAAAAAAGTCTAGTCCAAACATTACTGCTGCTCATAAATGGCAGCTGTCATAGTTGCTAGGTGACAAGAACAGTCCTCGGTAGGCTAGACTGTCCTATTTAACAACACTCAGTCCAACCTTTGCGGCCTTTGAAGGATGCAGCCTTTGAATTGTTACACAGCTATTGGATAGGCTGACCTGATAATCAAATGTTGCCACACCAGTGACAACTGCCAAGTTTGTTGGAAAGTGCAGTTTGTTGCCAAAGTAGAGAGATAAAAAAATTGAACATGAAAGTGCAATTATGTCCAAACTTTTTTATAGCTTTTTTATTTGTGTTATATACTTTTGTATCAAAGTAGAATTAAGAGAATCAGCTGTAATATCAGTAATGTCTTACATTAATAAATGTACATAGAATAGAGTGTTAAAGGGTCAAGTTATTTTTTTTAATAATACATAAAAAAAAAACAATATATAGAATAGAAGAAGAATAGAGAATGCTAGTTGTTATTGGGTCAATTTATATATATATATATATATATAATAAATAAAAAGAAAACAAGTAGATAGAATAGAGTGCTAGTGTTAGAGGGTCAAGTGTAGATGGAAGAGATTTCTTGAAGATGGCTAAAGACTTCCACCAACAAGGAGCAGTGTAGGTAAAAGTCCGTGAAAGTGATTTTGTGCCTCTTTGAGATGGCACAATAATGTGCCATTCGCTTGCAGAATGCAAGCTTTTAGAGGTAACATAAGTCTGAAGTAATGAATTTAGGTAAAGGGGTGCAGAGCCCTTTAACGCAACAATATTAGATTAAATATATTTTCCTAAACACATTTTCTTCTATGCATTACCTCTTTAATTCATCTGACTCCAAAAATGTAAAGGTTTTAAAAGATGCTGTTTATTAAATTTAGATGAAAGTTTGATTATTCTTTTTAACTCTTACTTTATAGTTACTCTTTCGTTAGGAATCTATGTCACTCAGGGTGTATCACGCCGGCCGATGTACGTGTACCCCACGGTCACAAACTCTCCAGTCTGATCAGTAGTCAGAGGTTATGACTAAATATTTAATAGACCGCCTCATACTTATCATTCTTTAATTAGTGGTTCTATTTAGCCCCCTACAGTTACCTATGTAACAACTTAGTTAAAGCCCAAAACAATAGTCAGAGGTTATGGCTAGTACTAAGAAATATGCTAATATTCCAATAGTGTTTGATCTAGCCCCCTAAAGTTAGTTTAACTATATAAAAACTTGAACATAATTGAGACAATATCCAGAGGTTATGGCTAGTACTAAGAAATATGCTCGAACCATGCTAGTGCTCCATTAGTACTTTGTCTAGCCCCCCGTAGTTAATGTAACTGTATAACAACTTAGCTAAAGTCAAGCAGTTAGTCAGGAATCTAGAATCTCACCTAATGTTCCCTATGCTTCATCTAACCTGAGATTTAATGTGCACTAACCCTGGACGCAGATTTGCGGTAACATACGCCTTCACTTAATCTACTTGAGAAAATCATTTCAGAGTAAGTTCGAATAAAATCAAACATCACAATTTATTAATAAGGTAATCGGGATAATCATTCAAAGTTCAATTCAAACATTATAAACACATTGATCAATCATATAAAACATTCAATAATACCGACATAAGAGAATCTAGAAATATTACCTGATAACGAAAGACTACACACAGCAAGTAATGTGGGAGATCTGCCTACCCTGCTAAAAAAAAAAAAACAATAGAAGCCCAATAGAAACCATCACAGAAATTCTAATGGTTTCCATTAAAATACCATTATGAACCATTAGCTTTTTCCAGTAAAACCATTACAAAATTCCTTTTTGTAGTGTGTTTTGGGCATTTTTCCAATAGGATTTAACATCCCACCAATAGAATCCATCACATACCAGTAGACACCATTATAGTTTCCATTAAAACCAATACTATTCCCATTATAACCATTAAAACCATTACATTTTCTATTGTGTTTTGGGCAGGGTTCTATTGTTTTTTTTCAGCAGGGTACAGATTCCTTGAGCTCTTTGTCGCTCTCCTTAAATATCCAGAAGAACCCCGAAGTTCCCAAATGGCATTGTTTGTTTATTGCAGGGGTTTAGCATATCACCTTTTGGGGTTTTAGGTGAATAACTTTGTATTTACATACAGGGGTAACTTATGTGAAAGACCTGGGAGTAGTCTGTCTTTTTCTATTCTTGAGAGGATGAGACACTTTTACCAGACACACCCGGAGACCTTTCAAACGACTTCAAACATGAATTGTTGCATTATAATAAACTCTGATTATGAAAGGTGGTTTCAGTGATCTCTGTAGTGTCCTATGTTTAGATGGAAATGAGGGGATTATACTTTGCATAATGCACGTGACTTGCTGATTAGATCTGACAAGTTGATTCTTTGTTAAATTGTGATACTTTTCACAACTTCTAACACCCTTGCATCATGTCAGCCATTACATGCAAAATGATGATCCATTCAAATATCAAAATATGTCACACATACATGTATATTCCTTAAAGGGGTAATCGGATGCAGAATTCACTTTTACATGTTGTTTGAACATACAGTATATGTATGTTGGCAGTGTTTGTACACATCCACCCTATAATGATAAAAATACACTCAGTGTTTTTTTTTTTTGTTTTTTTTTAAATCCCTATAAATGATATACCCTTTCTCAAATCAAGCCATTGTCAGCTTATTGGCTGTTTGTGACGTCTCACAGACCCAGGTCGCTCCCAAGATGGTGTAAGGATCCACCTGCCGGCTCAAAAAGCGAAATCCAGCAGCCTGGTTGAAGGTTGTCTGCATGTATATCTTATACGGCACTTCTGCAAAAAATTATCTTAAATCATTGAAATTTCTGGTTTCCAATCAAAATCTGACTCCATTAATAATTTAATCTGACTCCAATTGTAGACGATTCTTTAATTTTTAATTTGTGTTACTTAATTAAAAACTGGCAACAGCTATCAGTTGTGTAATAATTTAGATATTTGAATATTCTGGAAATCCCATACTTTCAATTATTCTTTCATTAGGGACCAGGTATCACACAGGAATTACACTTCAACCGATAGTGAACCCACGGACACAAACTCATCAGTTCTAAACTTACTCAGAGGGTGCAGAGTAGCTGTAATACCTTTAAGTGAGCTGCGCCTGCATACTCATAACAAAAAGTTTATTTTTTCCTATAACCACAAGAGCTACACCGTGTTAAGCCAGCGACAGTCAGAAATCCAAAGTCTCCTTCATGGAGCTCCCCATGGTTCATCCATTAATGCTTTGGTGTGACCTGTCCTGAATGCAGATTTGTGGAAATACCACTACATATTAATCTACTTGAAAAAATGATTTCTAGAAAGCCCACAATAAATCAAAATTAACATTTTATTCTTGCCAGGCATAATCAAACAATAATAAAAAATAATAAAGAATAAATTCAATCAATCCAAAATGAGAATACACCAATTACAGGAAATACATTAAAATTTGGTTACACAACTGATCAGCATGAAACACAAACCTAGAATACTAAAATAATTTTTAAAAGAGTCATACCTGGCAAAATAGAGAGAGACACACAGTAATCATGTGGGAAGTTCTGGTTACAGATGCTTCCTTGAATGTTTCGCCAATCCTCTTTAAATACTCAAATCAGAACAAAACATCATAAAAGCTTCACAGGACCTTTTGCTGGGACATTAAATGACCTGAAGGCCCTATCTGACCTGGGGTATAAAAATAACAAAATACCTTATCAGGGGTGCAACCCATACCAGAAGAAAAGAATTTCTCTCAGATTTGAGATCTTTATTTTTGGTCTGTTCGATTCCAATAGCACCCCTTTGCAGACTGTAAATATGAAAAGTTCACGCTCATAACTTCTGAAGATATAGTAAATATTTTATGTAAGAGTAGCAGAATGAGATCTTGGCATTTCTTTGTCAACTTTCAGTGACCAGGACCATGTGCCCAGGGGGAAAGGATGGGTGAATGGACCGATGAGCAAATGGTCTTTCTCTCAGATCTTCTTGTCTGATTAGAGGGTTTATTGTGTTGCGGCATTACATTTGCATTGCGAGAGTTCCTGAGTGACTGGCTTTATGAGGAGATCAAAGCCCCCCTACAATGGTTGATTGACACTGGCTTCTTACGTTGTTTTGACATTGTTTTGACACCGGAGCAGGAGTAGACAAAATTGACTCCTAAGCGATTGAGGTGTTCTGTTGTTGGATGTACTAATAAACGTAGCAGTCGTCATTTACTCCTGACATCTGAGCCACTGAAGACGCAGTGGATTACTTTTGTTTTTGAAGGGAATGTGCCCCCAAAATCTACCAAATATCTGACAAACATCTACCAAAATGTGTCTATGTTCGCGTGAATCATTCGTGATCCAGCCTCACCTCCAGAAGAAGTGAGTATAAAGTTCTTTTATGAATCTTTGCAAATCGCCTTTCCTAATAATGTGCTAGTTACCAAGTTCCGCAGCTAAAGTTTACAGTCTCATGTGCATGGCTCGAGGGGGATGAGCAGAGCTCTGAGTCAAGACACCTTTGTTTCTGTTGTGCTTTAACCCTGAGACACAAAATCGTGCAGTGTCTCGGGCTTTAGACAATGCAGATTCACAGTGATGAACAGGAAGATAACAGAATCAATTACGGAAACTCAATTATGGAGACAATTCAGATTTTGCTGTAAAGTAGCTCAAACTCTGTGCCCTAACCACACGTGATGTGATGTGAAACTACAATATGTGACAAAATATATCTTTCCATGTTAATCAGTTTTTTTTCCCGTTACTGCTCCTGCTCCTGTTGCAGCTGCTGCCAATACTGCTCCAGTTGTTGATATTGTTTCTTCTGTGGGACATCATTTGGAAGCTGCTCCTCTTCTTTTGGTACCTCCCTTTTCAGCTACTGCTCCTCCTTCTATAAAAGCCAATTTTTTGCGATTTCTCAATTTCTTCTAATCTAACTGTAGAGAGTTCATTAATGTTTTAGCTCTTTTTGCAGCTGCCCCTCCTTCTGTTTGAGCTCTTTTGTCGGTTGCTGTTTCCTGCTTTTGCAGCTGCTCCTCTATTTGAGCTCATTTGTCAGTTCCTCTGTCTCCTGCATTTGCTTTTGAGCTGCTTTTCCTTCTGTTTGAGTTCCTTTTCCAGTTGTTGGTTCTCCTCCTCTTTCTTTTGCAGCTGTTCCTCCTTCTGTTTTAGCTCATTTGTCAAGTTGCTGTGTCTCCTCTTCTTTCTTTTGCAGCTGTGCCTCCTTCTGTTTTAGTTTATTTGTCAGTTGCTTTGTCTCCTCTTATTACTTTTGGAGCTGTTCCTCCTTCTGTCTGAGTTTCTTTTGCAGCTGTCCCTCCTTCTGTTTTAGTTCATTTGTCAGTTGCTGTGTCTGCTCTTCTTTCTTTTGCAGCTGTTCCTCCTTCTGTTTTAGTTCATTTGTCAGTTGCTATGTCTGCTCTTCTTTCTGTTATAGTTCATTTGTCAGTTGCTGTGCCTCCTCTTCTTTTTTCTGCAGCTGTTCCTCCTTCTGTTTTAGTTCAATTGTCAGTTGCTGTGTCTGCTCTTCTTTCTTTTGCAGCTGTTCCTCCTGTTTTAGTTCATTTGTCAGTTGCTGTGTCTGCTCTTCTTTCTGTTTTAGTTCATTTGTCAGTTGCTGTCTCCTCTTCTTTCTTTTGCAGCTGTTCCTCCTGTTTTAGTTCAATTGTCAGTTGCTGTGCCTCCTCTTCTTTTTTCTGCAGCTGTTCCTCCTTCTGTTTTAGTTCAATTGTCAGTTGCTGTGTCTGCTCTTCTTTCTGTTTTAGTTCATTTGTCAGTTGCTGTGTCTCCTCTTCTTTCTTTTGCAGCTGTTCCCCCTTCTGTTTTAGTTCATTTGTCAGTTGCTGTGCCTCCTCTTCTTTCTTTTGCAGCTGTTCCTCCTTCTGTTTTAGTTCAATTGTCAGTTGCTGTGTCTCCTCTTCTTTCTTTTGCAGCTGCTCCTCCTTCTGTCTGAGTTCCTTTTGCAGCTGCTCCTCCTTCTGTTTTAGTTCATTTGTCAGTTGCTGTGTCTCCTCTTCTTTCTTTTGCAGCTGTTCCTCCTTCTGTTTTAGTTCATTTGTCAGTTGCTGTGTCTCCTCTTCTTTCTTTTGCAGCTGTTTCTCCTTCTGTTTTAGTTCATTTGTCAGTTGCTGTGTTTCGTCTTCTTTCTTTTGCAGCTGTGCCTCCTTCTGTTTTAGTTCATTTGTCAGTTGCTGTGTCTCCTCTTCTTTCTTTTGTAGATGTTCCTCCTTCTGTCTGAGTTCTATTTGCAGCTGTTCCTCCTTCTGTTTTAGTTCATTTGTCAGTTTCTGTGTCTCCTCTTCTTTCTTTTGTAGATGTTCCTCCTTCTGTCTGAGTTCTATTTGCAGCTGTTCCTCCTTCTGTTTTAGTTCATTTGTCAGTTGCTGTGTCTCCTCTTCTTTCTTTTGCAGCTGCTCCTCCTTCTGTCTGAGTTCCTTTTGCAGCTGTCCCTCCTTCTGTTTTAGTTCATTTGTCAGTTGCTGTGTCTGCTCTTCTTTCTGTTTTAGTTCATTTGTCAGTTGCTGTGTCTCCTCTTCTTTCTTTTGCAGCTGTCCCTCCTTCTGTTTTAGTTCATTTGTCAGTTGCTGTGTCTCCTCTTCTTTCTTTTGCAGCTGCTCCTCCTTCTGTCTGAGTTCATTTTGCAGCTGCTCCTCCTTCTGTTTAAGCTCATTTGTCAGTTGCTGATTCTCCTCCTTTTGCTTTTGAAGCTGCCATGTTTCTAGTAATATACCTCCAATCAGTACAATAGCACACAAAATATATGAGAACTTTGTCAGGTTCATTTTCTTCTTCCCTGTTATTTCTGTTTTAGTTGTTTTAAACAAATCAGGTGTTCCCTGCTTTATTTCACATTTCTTCATTATTCCTTTGATCTTTTGAAGCAGTTTTGTAACTTGTTGTTGATTGTTTCTATCTTCATTGTTGAATGAGTGATATCTGCCACCAAAACTATCAAGTATTTTTGGTAAATAGTGGCTTTTCCTGATGTAAGCCTCTAAAGATTTTCCCCTCAGCAGATCAGTGTGAGTAAACAGAATGATGGTACGAAGCAAAGCCTCTTCTCCAAAGTTCTCCTGAATCCATTGCACTGAGTT
This sequence comes from Acrossocheilus wenchowensis, assembly GCA_029620275.1. Classification (NCBI taxonomy): domain Eukaryota; kingdom Metazoa; phylum Chordata; class Actinopteri; order Cypriniformes; family Cyprinidae; genus Acrossocheilus; species Acrossocheilus wenchowensis. The sequence continues at coordinate 13,062,486 of CM056135.1, read as the reverse complement.
CCTCTCCTCTTCTGTGAATCTCACTCCCAGTTTGATCACCAGCAGGAACACATGAGGACCAGGAGCAGACATCTCTACACACCTCTCTATTTCTGCCTTCACTTGCTCTTTTGTGATAGATGCATTGAATAGTCCTGGAGTATCAAATACAACAATGTTCTTCCCATCCACGTATCCTTTCTGTTTCTCACATATTTCACTGGTCTCTTTAAATGCATTTCTGCCCAGGATGCTGTTTCCTGTTGCACTTTTTCCTGCTCCAGTCTTACCCAGGAGAATAATCCTCAGATCACCTTCTCAAAACACCAGTAAAATCAGACAGAAACATATATTCAGGAATTTGAGAATACATAGAATTTTTCAGTTAAATGACTGACGGAAAAAAAACTAACAAAAACATTTTTTTTTAATTACGTGATTTTATATATTTTCATGTATTAACACTGAGTTTACCTTTTTACTGTGACATCAATCATGATAAACTTTGTCTTGGTTTGTGTTTTTTTAGGTTTCCTATAGGTTTATTGTAATTCATTTGTTTTGTTTTTTAATACAGGACTTCCAGGGGGCTGAAAACAAATTTGATCTTACAAATTTTGTTTGTAATAACCATATATGCAGCTATGTTTACTTAACAATTGTTGAAAATATATATATATTACCCCACCCCCCCATTTGTGTGCTTGCTAAAATATAATAACTGTTCGGTATGTTGTTTATTTTTATTCTGAATATATTTAAAGCTTTTTTAAAATGTTAACAGCATTGAATTGAGAATAATCAAGAAAAATGTTATTTTCTATTGTTATGTTTGTCAAGTACATCATTTAAAAAAAAAAAAAAAAACGGTTTAAATGTTTTAAGAAACTTACCTTTTCCAGAAGTCATTATTAATGTGTGTAATTTCCTGTGTTGTTTCACTGAGGTGTTCTCTCTCTCAGAATGTCTTTCTGACAGAATGAAACTGCCAGAGCTTCTTGTTTTGATAGTGAAAGTCCTTTAGTTGAAACAGTCACTATGATCATGTGACTGCCTCTCTCAGGTCTTTGTAAACTCACAACTCCCACTTGAGGACACTATATACCAGCACTAAGCAAAACAGATCTGATGTCTGACTGGTGTGTGTAGTTGGTGCTCTTTTGAACCAAACTATATTTAAAATCTTTAATAAATAGCTCATTAATAAATATATAAATAAATATATAATTAGTTTGTTAATACTCCTAATACTTTTAAAATATATTCATGAATGAATGAATGAATGAAAGAGGCATTTATATAGTGCTTTCTTTGCGTATTGCTGTACACCCAAATCTCTCCTCAGCCACCACCAGTGTGCAGCATCCACCTGGATAATGTGACGGCAGCCACAGTATAGCAGCGCCAGTGTGCTCACCACACACCAGCTACAGGCGGAGAGAAGAGAGGGAGTCATAGAGCCAATCAAGTGGATGGGGATTATTAGGAGGCCATGATTGTCAAGCGCCAGTGGAGGGAAATTGGCCAGACAACGGGGATACACCCCTACTCTTTACGAGAAGTGCCTTTAAGAACCATTTAAGGCGTATGATCACACCGGTGATCAACTGATCAACATGATCAACTGCTGAATTCAAATCTGCTTTCGTGCTTTGTCAGCTGCACAGAGCCAGAGATGGACGCGCTGAACTCTTGTCATATTATCACAACTATTCAGTGTTTTCAACCATATAATGCTTACTTTAGGTTTCAGACATTTAAATACACAAAAGTACTAGCAAAACCATACATTTATAGTTTGTAAAATACACACTGATGTCTATGGAAGCGGCAATAATGATCCTTACAAATATAATCTGACGACATGTTTTATTGATATCATATACAAGATTGTGTAGGTAACTACAAAGTTACCTTACTAATATAGTGAAAACGTGCGTTTGTCTAATTTGTGCTTTTCTGGACTATTTTCAAAAGCAATTGCAAATTCTATTTTCAATTGCGTTTTACACATGTGGGAGCATAAATTGGGACATAATCCAAATGCAATTGCAAATCTTGCATTACCGTTTGCATTTTCGCTTTCGCGAACGCAAAGTGACCGCCACATTTCAAATGAAAAAGCAAAGTCCATTTGCAACTGTATTTCCCATGTCTTACGATTTATGAGCCTGTCATATTTAAATAGCAATATTAATTACCACATTTGCTTTTTCACTTTCTGCAACGCGCATGTAACCTGCCAAAACTCATATGAAATCGCAATTCCTTTTGCTTTTGAGTTTCCAATGTCTACACGGAAAGCTGTCAATCAATGTGAGGGGGCGGGACTATATTAGGGGGGCGTGTTTGTATTGGGAGGTGATGTCACTAACAGACGACCGTGCCGAATGCTTTGATTAAATAATTATTTTCACTGATTTGCTAGTTAGCAAATGTTAAAAATCAAGACTTGACATTTTTGTGGAGCAGCATCTCTGACAGATCCGTGAGCATCATATCTCTCGCTGGTGGCCGGACCACAGACTGACCGGGACCAGATGAAGGTGCTGTGTGCACTGAAGAAACCACACCAGCTCGGCGTCTCATAGGTTCTTGCTTCGGTATCCCATGTTGAATTGTATCATATTGCTGGGATGATAATCCTCCGGTATAAAGTGATCGCTAAATTACACACCACCGCTTTGTTTGAACCAGATGCATCAGTGAAGTCCTGTCAGCTGCACAAACGCACTGACCCAACAAACACAGAACATTCCCCTAACGTTTCCATTTGTTTTGTTTTTTTGGGAGCCAAATAAGAACGTTCTCGGAACGTTCCCTTTAGGTAAATTTTTTTTAATAACCTAAAGAGAACGTTCCCTGCAGGTTATTTTAAAGTTTTATTTTTATAACCTACAGAGAACATTCCCATAATGTTCCCTGCAGGTTATTTTTAGGTTTAATTTTATAACCTAAAAAGAACGTTCCCTGCCGGTTATTTTCAAGTTTTATTTTTATAACCTAAAGAGAACGTTCCCGTACCTCATTTACATGAGGTAAACAAAGCTGCTCGGTTTACATAGTGGGAGAAAAACACTGACATTCTTGATTCGGATGGCAATAAAAATTACAGACTAACCCCTGTAAATTTTGAAAATCGCTTACGTCCCCATGAGAACCAATTACCATCCAAATCTGGCTATTATGTGCTTTTATCTGATGGAACCAAAAGGTACACCATTTTTTATACATCTCCATTTTTGCACCATTTTGGACTCGGCAGCATCGGATGCCTCTTCAGTGTTAGCTCCTTTGATTTGTCCAATTTCTGCCAGCTCCTCCAGGTAACTGAAGAATAAAATAAAAGATCAATCAATAACAGTAATTGTCTACTGATTTATAACTGTAATGATTAAAAAAAAAGAAAAAGAAAAAATTGAATACCCTTAAAAAAATGCAAAAATTTACTAGACTAAAACTAATAAAAATAAACAGGAAAGTTATGTCAAAATATCAATACTATATAGAACAACTGAAATTATATATATATAATCCACACAGTGTAGAATACACTGTATATTATGGGACAGCCAAGAATGTTCAGGGAGCTGACAGCCATGTTTACTGAATGTTCTTCATGATTGATATAAGGTGTTGTTTAAAAGAATGAACAATGGTTAGGTCATAGAGGATAGCACATAGTATACTAAAAGTAACAGTAATACTGGCTACGTTTACATGCAACTAAATAATCCATTTGTAATCGGACTCTGTTCCCCGTGCAGCGCTGGGACTCTCTGATCACTGTTTGGTTCATCTTCTACCAGCCTACAGGCAGAAACTTAAATCTGCTAAGCCTGTAGTAAAAACTGTAAAGAGATGGACTTCTGAAGCAGAGCAGGTTTTACAGGCCTGCTTCGAACTTACTGATTGGAGGGTTTTTGAGGCTGCAGCTACTGATCTGGACGAGCTTACTGACACCGTGACGTCCTACATCAGTTTCTGTGAGGACATGTGTGTACCCACCAGGACTTATTTAACATTTAACAATGACAAACCTTGGTTCAGTGCAAAACTCAAACAGCTTCGCCAGGCCAAAGAGGACGCCTACAGGAGTGGGGACAAAGCCTTGTACAAACAGGCCAAATACACACTGAATAGGGAAATAAGAGTGGCAAAATTAAACTACTCTGGAAAGCTAAAAAAAACATTGACTCTACATCAGTGTGGAAAGGCCTGAAAGCCATCACCAGCTACAAGACCCCATCCCCCAGCACTGAGGCCAATCAACAACTGGCTGAAGACCTGAACGAGTTCTACTGCAGGTTTGAAAAGACTGGTCTGACACCCCACACCCGCTCCGACCATCTCACAGCACAGCCATCAACACCCTCCCCCTCCCTCCCCCCTACTGTTTCTCAGCCTGTACTCAAGATCAGTGAAGATGATGTATGCAAAGTCTTCAGAAAGCAGAAGATAAGGAAAGCCAAAGGCCCAGACGGTGTCTCTCCAGCCTGCCTCAAAGCCTGTGCTGTCCAGCTATCATCCATCTTCACATTGATCTTCAACAGATCACTAGAGCTGTGTGAAGTCCCCTCCTGCTTCAAATGTTCCACCATCATCCCTGTACCCAAGAAACCAAAAATCACAGGACTTAATGACTACAGACCTGTTGCTTTAACATCAGTGGTCATGAAGTCATTTGAGAGACTGGTGTTGGCCCACCTGAAGGACATTACTGGACCCTTGCTGGACCCTCTACAGTTTGCTTACCGAGCAAACAGATCTGTGGATGATGCAGTTAATATGGGACTGCACTACATTCTGCAGTATCATTTCAACACCATCATCCCGGACACCCTTCAGAACAAACTGACTCAGCTCTCTGTACCCACCTCCATCTGTCAGTGGATCACCAGCTTCCTGACAGACAGGCAGCAGCTTGTGATGCTGGGAAAACTCACATCCAACACCCGCACCATCAGCACTGGAGCTCCTCAGGGCTGCGTTCTCTCCCCACTACTCTTCTCCCTCTATACAAATGACTGCACCTCTAAAGACCCCTCTGTCAAACTCCTGAAGTTTGTGGACGACACTACAGTCATCGGCCTCATCCAGGACGGCGACGAGTCTGCTTACAGACAGGAGGTTGAGCAGCTGGCTGTCTGGTGCAGTCACAACAACCTGGAGCTGAACACACTCAAAACTGTGGAGATGATAGTGGACTTCAGGAGAAACCCCCCTCCTCTCCCCCCACTCACCATCATGAACAGCACTGTGGCTGCAGTGGAGTCATTCAGGTTCCTGGGCACAACCATCTCTCAGGACCTGAAGTGGGACACTCACATTGACTCCATTGTGAAAAAGGCCCAGCAGAGGTTGTACTTCCTTCGTCAGCTGAAAAAGTTCAACCTGCCACAGGAGCTACTGAAACAGTTTTATTCAGCTGTTATTGAGTCGGTTCTGTGCTCCTCCATAACTGTCTGGTTTGGGTCAGCCAGCAAATCAGATTTAAGAACACTTCAACATACTGTTAGAACAGCAGAAAAGATAATTGGTGTGCACCTGCCCAGCCTTCAGGACTTGTACAACTCCAGAGTGAAGAAACGGGCAGGTAACATCATCAAAGACCCCTCTCACCCCGGACACAACACATACACATACATATCTGTTTATCTATACAGCTGTATATAGAGTAAATAATGCACAAATCTGTACATAAATCTACTGTTCCAGATTCATACTTATTATTATTATTATTATTATTATCCATTGTTAAGTCTTACTATTTAAATGTTTTTTCTGTTCTCATGTCAGATGTGTATGTATGTACCAGGAGCACCCTAAAACCACAACAAATTCCTCGTGTGTTTGCGCACACCTGGCGAATAAAGCTAATTCTGATTCTGATTCTGATTCTGATTGACGGCTCAATCGGACTGAAAAGGCTTCATGTAAACCCCTTAATTGATCCGACTGAGCTCGATTGGAATGAAATTTCGATCGGATTGAAGGGGTGGTTTATTCCTTTTCTAATCCGATTGAATGTGCATGTAAACATTCGATCGGATTGAAAACCGAAACTGAAAGGACTGCGCATGTGCAATGACATAGCGTAATGATGTATGACGCGAAGAACGAGCGGTTCTTCCTTTTGAATAAAATGTTGTATAAATGCCTGTCCTGTCATTATAAAACTCTCCTTTCACTCAGCAACTGTGAAGTGGAGCAGGACAAAATCCCACCAGTCCTTGTCTCGGACTCTCATCCACAGGCAACCTGTTTTGTGCGCGGGGAGGGGCATTTTTCTGCATGATAAATATGAGCAACACGGCACTGCGGTTTATATGTATATTTGTCCAGAAATAGAAAAATATTAATTCTGCTGTTAAAAACAAATAAAGAAACAGAGAGTAGTTATTATGTGCAAAACTCTATATTTGTGCAGTGTGCGCATGTCCAAAAAAACCCAATTACGATTTGAAGCTTGTGACATATAAACGTGCAACAAACCGATCACTTTTTTTTCAATCGGAATGAATTCAGTCCGATTGAACCAAAAATTGTGCATGTAAATGTAGCCACTGTCAGTCCTGTCTTCCTGTGTCTTGTGTTTCCCCTCCTCTTGTGCCCATATTTGGATTGTTCCTGTCCTTGTTGAGTGTAATCATTGGTTTATTAGTCCCCAGCCCTGTGTTAGTAATTATCTAGTTTGATTCCCAAAGTTTATAAGCCCCGTGTTTCCCTGTCTCCACGTCAGCTGTTAATTGTCGTTTCGATGTCCCATGTCTCCTGTGTTCTTGCGTTTTTGAATAAAGTTTATGTTTTGAAGGTATTCCTCGTCTCCTCGTTTTCCTGGCTGGAGAGGATCGTGACAGAACAGCTGACCTAAACAAAAGATCGAAGTCGTCGCCCGCACCAGCCAGCCGCCGCTAGCTCCAGGCCGCCGCCGTCTGCGGCTGGTCCCAGCCCGCTGGGCAGACTCCAGGCTGGTTCGGCTGCTGTGTTTGTGGCGAAGACACAACAGCCATGGGCGGCTCTCCCAAGTCCGCCATTTGCGGGAAAATCCCGGCTGCCGTTCGCGGCTCACCCGGGCCCGCCACTCGCAGGGAAATTCCGGCCGCCGTTTGCAGCTCACACAAGCCAACCGCTGTCCGTGGCTCTCCCAAGCCCGCCGCCGTTCGCGGTCCAGCCCGCTGGCAGAGAGTGTGGCAAGCCCGCCAGAGCCTGCTCCTCGCAAGTGCCTGCTCCTTGCAAGTGCCCTCCAGTGCCCTGCTCCTCGAGAGAGCCCTCCTATGTCTCCGCTGGTCCTGTCCAGCTCTCCGTCGTTCCCGCTGGTCCCGTCCAGCGCTTCGCTTCCAGTTTGCCCCCCTGTGCCTGTGCCACAAAGGCGCCTTCCTTTCTCTGTGCTTCCTGAGCGCCCCCAAGAGTCTGCACTTCCATAGCGCCCCCAAGAGTCTCCGCTGGTCCCGTCCAGCTCCGCGCTGCCAGAGCGGCCCCCAGTGCCTGAGCCACGAAGGCGCTCCCAGGAGTCTGCGCTTCCAGAGCGCCCCCCAGTGCCTGTGCCATGAAGGCGCACCCAAGAGTCCGCTCCCCCTGAACCCCAGCCCAAAACTACCTCTAATTTCCCCAAGAAAATTTTGGGGAGGGGTAGTAGGGCTCCTGCCAAAGAGGCCGAGGTGGGGGCTGGGGCCGAGGTCTCGGAGGCAAACCTGCCATGGCCTCCCGAGTCCCCTGATCCGCCATGGCTCCCGGAATGGGCGCCGCCCTGGAGGCCGTATGACATGTCTCCTGGTCCCTAGAGGCCTTCAGAGCGCCCACCCCTCCTCCCCATTGGAAGTTGCAAGGCCTGGGACGCGCCTTCCGGGAGGGGGGAGTAATGTCAGTCCTGTCTTCCTGTGTCTTGTGTTTCCCCTCCTCTCGTGCCCATATTTGGTTTGTTCCTGTCCTCGTTGAGTGTAATCATTAGTTTATTAGTCCCCAGCCCTGTGTTAGTAATTATCTAGTTTGATTCCCAAAGTTTATAAGCCCTGTGTTTCCCTGTCTCCACGTCAGCTATTAATTGTCGCTTTGATGTCCCATGTCTCCTGTGTTCTTGCGTTTTTGAATAAAGTTTATGTTTTAAAGGTATTCCTCGTCTCCTCGTTTTCCTGGCTGGAGAGGATCGTGACAAATACGGTCCTATTGAGTACTCCTACCCTGAGAGCAGTGCATAGTTCAGTAAAAATAACAGTAATGTGAATATTGAGTACTCCTGCCCTGAGAGCAGCACATAGTTCAGTAAACAGTAATATGAATATTGAGTTCTCCTGCCCCCGAGAGCAGTACTAATGCTAACGCTAACTGACTGATGAAATGTCAGTTGAAATGTCAGAGATTTGAAAGAGTTCTGTTGTCGCTCTTATCGGTTTCACAGACAGCGCAGTAGTATTGGAAAAGCATGTTTTACTCCAGTTACCTCATTAGCAGCTTTGGTGTGATCGACTGATGAAGCAGTCTAATGAAAATGCATACAATAATGATATATTTTGTTGATGATTATTTGTTCTGTGCATCATTGTTTGCTAATTATCTCACTAAAGGGTAGAGATGTTTTTTGTTTGTTTGTTTCATTAAAACCCTGCTGAAAAAAAATCAATAGAACCCTGCCCAAAACACAATAGAAAATGTAATGGATTTAATGGTTATAATGGGAATAGTATTGGTTTTAATGGAACTTATAATGGTGTCTACTGATATGTGATGGATTCTTTTGGTGGGATGTTAAATCCTATTGGAAAAATGCCCAAAACAGACTACAAAAAGGATTTTTGTAATGGTTTTACTGGAAAAAGCTAATGGTTCATAATGGTATTTTAATGGAAACCATTTGAATTTCTGTGATGGTTTCTATTGGGCTTCTATTGTTTTGTTTTTTTAGCAGGGAATACATGGTAAATTCACTCACCTTGCAATAAATGCCTCCCACGAAGCGTCAGTAATGCATCTATCTGAAGTATTCCCTCCTCCACACACACACGTTCAAATTTCCTGACCCCGCCTCTGCTTTAATTTCATTGGTTGAATCTGTAAACCAGTCATTTTCCTTTCTGCCCTCAGAACATTTTTGAGTAAGTAAAACTCCCATCTGCGCTCATGTATCCGCGGAGAGCAGCTTCACCGCGGCTAGTCCTTCTGACATTTGCCACTGGCGCTGATGTCTCTGTAGTGGTTAAACATGAGGTAAAATTCGTTTTGGGTATATCTAACAAACAATCTTTGGTCTCACGAATCTATTATTTCTTCCAGGTCCTATCGTTTTAACTGAGCACAAAGTTATGTTTCATAAATTATTTATTTATTAATCGTAATACAGCACTTACTTTGTTAACGTGACTGAATTGTTTGCTTTTGTCTTTGTTTCCTATTACATAAGTCTCTTATACTTTATACTTTTATGATAGCTATTATTGTTCATTAAAACTGACATTTAACAAAAAAGGCAGAGTTGTGCTTGTCATATTTAATTTTATTATACATAGTGAATCTGAGTATATGTGCACATATTACCTAAACCACAAAATGTTTTATATTTTTAAAATGAAAATGAAAAGAGGGTTTTGTTTTATATTTTGAAGGAAACGAAAAGGCAGTGGTGTTTGATATCATTTTGTTTTATTGTAATGTGTGTACGCGTTGCATTTTTTTTAGCTATTAATATTTTAAATGAAATAGAAAAGAGGCTGTTTGATATAATATTTCGTTTTACTGTAATATGTGACCCTGGACCACAAAACCAGTCTTAATTCGCTGGGGTATATTTGTAGCATTAGCCAGAAATACAGTGTTTGGGTCAAAATTATCGATTTTTCTTTCATGCCAAAAATCATTAGGATATTAAGTAAAGATCATTTTCCATGAAGATATTTTGTAAATTTCTTACCATAAATGTATCAAAACTTACATTTTGATTAGTAATTTGCATTGCTAAGAACTTTATTTGGACAACTTTATTTGGCTTTCCTGTAGCTCAAATAGTAGAGCATGGCACTAGCAACGCCAAGATCATGGGTTCGATTCCCAGGGAAAGCAAGAGCTGATAAAATGTAAAAACTGTAACTTGAATGTAATGTACGTCGCTTTGGATAAAAGCGTCTGCTAAATGCATAAATGTAAATGTAAACTTTAAAGGCAATTTTCTCAATATTTAGATATTTTTGTACCTTCAGATTCCAGATATTCAAATTGTTGTATCTCAGCCAAATATTGTCCAATCCTAACAAAGCATACATTAATGGAAAGCTTATTTATTATGTATAAATCTCAATTGACTCTAAAAAAAATTGACTCTATTGACACTTTGTTGTCCAGGGTCATATATGTGCTTTCCCTGAACTACATTTTTGAGGCTAATTAATATGTTTACATGAAAACAAAAAGAGGCAGTGGTCTTTGATATCATATTTTGTCGTACTGTAGTACAGTGTAGATAACTTAGGCGAGCAGACTGACGTTATTAAGTACGCTGCTGTTCCATTTGCAGAATTACTTGGCTTGTGTTCTCCCATCCTTGACTGACAATAGAACTATAAAAAAAACAAAAAAAACACCAAAACCGCAACATAATTACGAAATGAAACAATTTTATTTGTGCGCTGTAATCCAGATCTTCAGAATCCATACGACTGCGAGGAACAGACCCAAATCCAAGCCTTTATTCGACGATCTTCATCTCCATCCAGAGCAGCGAGTCCAGCGACCATAAACAGCAAAGCCCGCGCTGACTGACGCGTTCGTTACAAATTCAAATGTGGCCGCTTCAAACGACAGGTTTTACGGCAGGATAATTGAACGCTCATTGGCTCTCGCCTGCCTTTGTCACAGATTGCAACATGCCGTGTTTCTGGTGAGGTGTGTATTTGAATGATGCTAGCAGGAGAGGATCAGGAAAATAATCTGGATAATATTTTCAGAGATTAACAGCATAAATTCTGCTCAAATGAAGATATCAATCGTTCATTTGAAAGCCATGTTTTTAGCATCTGTAAAACTGCGTTTTTCCATCTCAAAAACATATCTAAATTGCGACCTATGCTCTCAACGTCAAATGCAGAAATACTAATTCATGCATTTATGACCTCAAGGTTAGACTATTGTAAATAAATGATTGTAATTGCATTTATCTGTCTGTCATGTTTTTCTTCTACTGTACACAAATAGCTATGTTTAGGTGTAGATGTAGGAGTGGGATTAGCGATTATAAAAACTTTTTTAATGCTGTATTGTTACTAAAATGGTTATTTTCTTGCATGTTTATAAAATGGGTAGGTTTAGGTTTGGAGGTACTGTAGGTTAAGGGGTCTAAAACTCTAAATCACTTATTAATAAAATGATAGAAATGCATTGATAAGAATATCTTAATGATATAAAAGATATGTAAATATTTAAAGTTTTGTCATGACTTTACTTGGGGGGGGGGGCACAATATTACTAACTCATCATTAACTTAACATTAATTCATGACTTGCTAATGTATCATAATGACATGACTTTACTTGGGGGGGCACAATATTATTAACTCATCATTAATTACTTATAACTTAACATGAATTCATGAGTTGTCAATGTATCCTATCATGACTTGTCTTGGAGGGGCACATCTTTAAAAAGTTATCAATTACACATGTTTTATACATATTCAGCTCATCTAAATCAGATATTTGGTGTTTTTTGGTGGTTTGTAAAAAAGTGGAAGAGCAGAGGTCATGTGGCTGCATTTGGATGGAGAAGGAACTGAACGGTAGGGGGAAGGTTAACATTTTGAAGGGGCAATAGTGGCCCAAAAGAAATCCACTGTCATACACTGATGTTTGTGACAGCTGCAGGTGGAAAATTTATAAACAATTTTGCAGTGTGCCATTTTCATGAATCTTTCTTCTAGAGCATGTTTGATTTAGTTTACCCCAAAGTGTTAATTAATACATTAACTAACATGCAGGAACTAACATGTAATTAAGGTGGTGTTATTCATGCGGTAATTCATATGACTCATGTCGTAGTTAAGTTAGTTCTTCATTAGTTCTTGATTAATACATGTCTTAACTCTTCATTAATTCATAGTCAAGTAATTATTAATTAAGGTATTAGTACATGATAATTCATGTACTGTTATTGTAAAGTGTTACCGAAATATCCCTCACATGATGGACGAAGCATTATTTTAATATATGCATGGAAAGAAGCCGTGCGGGGCGTGGCTTTACCCTGCACAGACAATCTGATTGGAAGATGCCTTTAGTGGGTGGACAGAATCCAGCCCGTTAAAACTCCGTGACACAAAGCTCATTGGCTGCTGCTGCTAAAGAAAAACTGGGCTGCTAAGAACAACGGGGCTGCTGGAAAACCTTTGCTGCTGGAACGCCTACAGCCTTAACATCAGGTTGAATATCCAAGAATTCAACACTATCAACTTCTGACAAAGAAACTTGCAACGCCTGCAGTGTAAGGACTTCAAAGCCTTGCCATTCGCGCACGGCCAGGACCCAGCTAACAGGGAACGTTCTCAGAACATTCAGTAACGTTCTTTAAAGGTCGTGTAAATGTTAGTACAAAGCCTTACTAAAATAATGTTTTTAGAACGTTCTTATTACGGTCTTAACGTTCTTATGTTTATAGAAAATGTTCTTAAAACAACGTTCTTGGAACGTCTATAGGACGTTATTTGTACTTGATGAACGTTCTTAAAATGTTGGTAGAACACGTTCTTAAAACATTGTTCTCAGAATGTCCTTTTAATATTGTTTCTGAATGTTTTCATAATGTTATCATAAAACGTTCTGGGAACAACATTTATGGAACATCCTTATGTAGGGGAGAGCGGGGTCGAAAGTAACGTGGGACGAAAGTAACAAAGTGATTTTCTCAGAGACTCTTACTACATTTGAATTCCAAGCTATAACAGCATGTTCAGCATGCAACCCTTGACGGAGCTGAGAAATATCACATAATTTCGTCATCGTTTCCCGCAGTTAGGTCCATAAAACAGTTTTCAAGTACAATAAGTAAATTACTGAAGCGGTAATAATTTTTAATTTAGTTGTGTTGTGTTTCTCGTTTCATGTGTCACAGTAACGATCAATCTGCAGGTTATTTAGTGCTATAACACATCCTGAAGTTGGCCTTTTCAGAGTTTTTCAGTATAAAAGTAAATTGGGTTTAAATGTCAGGAGTTCCTGTCAAGACGAAAGTAACACTTGTTACTTTTGTCCCGCTACAGTGACAAGAAGTGTTTCTTTTGTTCCTGTGCATGCTAATGTGGTGACTTTCTGTGTCTTGCATCATTTATTAAAACATGTTTGTCATATTATACCAAAAGAATATGCCAAGAGGATATGAGTGAGGGTCAGAAAGACAGACAGAGGTCTGGTTTTAGCCAGATGTTTAAACTTGAATGATGAGCATTCTCATAATGTTGAGAGAAACATTCATAACATTTGTTAAGTTATTCATTTGCATAACAATTTACATAACATAACTTGATAAAAATCTTGCTTGGCACCTGACAAAAAGTATCATATAATTTAAAGTGTACAGAACAAATAATTGAGATGGCATGCATTAGAAACTGTCTTCACCCTCATGGATTTATGTACTGTTCTTTTGCATCAGGGAGCGTTTAAAGAGCATTATTTTAGGGTGGTTCCTGAAATAAGGAAAGAGTGGAAGAAATTCATTTATTTTTTATTACCGTAATTTCCGGACTATTGAGCGCACCTGAATATAAGCCGCACCCACTGAATTTGAAAAAAAATATTATTTTGAACATAAATAAGCCGCACATGTCTATAAGCCGCAGGTGCCTACAGGTACATTGAAACAAATTAACTTTACACAGGCTTTAACGAAACACGGCTTTTAACAAAAATAAATAGGCTTTAACGAAACGCCTACGTTGCAACATGATCTCACAGGATTCCGTGTAATGTTCACGGACTTAATTAACCTCCGAATCTGTGGTGGCATCACGGAATCGCCGTAAATTCCGTGATGTAGTGCCATTGCGCTTTGTGCCAATCGCCGTAAATTCCGTGATGGGCTCACAGAAGTGATACCAATGTAAGTCAGTGACAGGCATCAGCCGTGCTCCACGCACGGATCCACTGGTTCAACACTTTAAATAGGAAACCCTTAGCATCAATATGCCGACGCGATACTGGGAAATTTATCAAACCGGAGCATCATTATTGTTCAGAACTGGGTAGGTTTAGGGTAGGGGCTGTCAGGTACTCCAGTGAAAGCATAACTGCATCGGAGTCACTCTTTTTATGTTGAACCAGTGAATCCGTGCATGGACCATGGCTGATGCCTTCTGTGAGCCCATCACGGAATTTTCGGCGATTCTGTGATGCCACCACAGATTCGGGGTTAATTAAGTCCGTGAACATTACACGGTCACTATCTTCCTCCTCCTGTGCTTTAGTTGTCTTTATGCACCAAGTCAATTCCTCACGCTGCTGTTTCCAATGTCTTATCATCGACTCATTAAGACCAAGCTCCCGTGCAGCAGCTCTATTTCCTTTTGCAACAGCCAGATCAATCGCCTTCAACTTGAAAGCTGCATCATATGCATTTCTCCGTGTCTTTGCCATGATGAGGGTGACAAAATGACTACCGTAATCGTTAATAAATAGAATAATGGGAAATTTGAGAAAAAAAAAGTTGTTTGACCTCAACCCGTTCGGTAATTTCATTGGTCTGATGAAAGCTTCATGCTGCCAAAAAACTGAGCGCGTCACAGAATGTTTTTTTTTTTTTTTTAAATTTGAAAGCGGGAAAAATCCATATATTAGCCGCGTCATTGTTTAAGCCGCAGGGTTCAAAGCGTGGGAAAAAAGTTGCGGCTTATAGTCCGGAAATTACGGTAAGTTCCAGACCGCGTCGGTAAGAACTTGGTCCTTTGTTCAGTTAATTTTTCAGTTACAAACAAGGCATAATTAGATGCTGGATTTTCAAAAAAAGATTGAAACTAAAAGACAATGCTGTGTGACTATATGGGATCCAACAGTAATGTCACAACACAAGTATGAGTAACTGTTTTCATTACATGCACACTGTTGCTTTGCCTGAAATGTTTGATATGAGTAATTATGCATTTTTAAAATAAACCACTGGAGCAGGGGTGAGGAACTCCAGTCCTGGAGAGCCGCAGCCCTGCAGAGCTCAGCTCCAACCCTAATTAAAACTCACCTGCCTATAGCTTTCTAGTAACCCTTCAGACCTTGATTAGCTTGTTCAGGTGTGTTAGAGTTGAAGCAAACTGCAGGGCTGTGGCTCTCCAGGACCGACGTTCGCCACCCCTGCACTGGAGCATCCATCCGTGAAGGATGTAGGCTGTCAATCATACACAACTATTAGCCAATCATAGTGTTACGGGCACGACGAGACGAGAGGCATGCGGATCCATTTGCAGGGCTTTATTCAAAGACAACAAGACAAGCGAGGTTCAGGCAATGGCAAACAGGTACAGTACAGACAAGACAGAGTAATTCAAGGGCAAGCGTGGGTCTACGATCGGCGAACAATATCCAACAGGGTAAGGCAGAGAGATAATCCAGGTACACAAGCTATAGTCCAAGAGGGGTGCAAACAGAGTCCAAGACAGCAAGGCAAAGGGTTAATCCAGGAAACACGGGCTAGAATCAAAACACTGGAAAAACAGGCAAGGCAAGACTATGACAACTAAGTAGGCTCCGTAGAGTAGCTATTGCTAAGTGAGTGATAAGTGCGTACAATACTCAGCGAAGAGGAAATCCATGGTTTATATAGGCTGTGTAATCAGTGCAGTCAGCTGTGTGTGTCATCAGTGCAATGGCTGATGGGAATTGTAGTGCAAGGTAATGTGAAACAGTCTGTGTAGTGTGAGAGTCAATATGATGGAAGGGTGACCTCTGGTGGCAATCAGACGGACCACGAATCGGATTCGTAACACATAGCAGTGAGTGTTTACTTGTGAGTCAACAATCCTTCAGGCCTATTCAAACAGAGCATTCTGATGAGGAGTTAAAAACAGGACAGAAACTAGCCCATTACTTCTAAATTATGATGTTTTTTTTATTTAAAAATCTTGATAACATAAGTTATAAGCGGACCTCAGAGAACAGTACAGAATAGAAAAACAAAGGCAGTTCATGACCCCTTTAACACAGAAAGGGTGTAAAACGTTGACTTGGAATAAGCAAAAAGAAAATTAATATACTTCTTACTTATTATGTCTGAATTTAATAGGATATAATATTGAAATTACTACTCATTAAAATATTTATTTAAAATTGTACAATTTAATAATTTAGCAGACACTTTTATTCAAAGTGAGGACAATGGAAGCAATCAAAATCAAAATGTACATGTAACAAATAAAAACAGATAGAAAAGAAAAAGTATAGAACAAGCTTGTTAGAGGCGTTTTTTGCATTTTGTTATTTGTATTATAAATAAAAAGAAAACAAATAGTCCATGGGCCAAGCCAGAATTTGGTACCACCTAAGGTGGCAAAATCTCTTTGGTACCAGTTTGTTTGTAGAGTCCATATAAGTACTTTGAAACATGGTAACCATTTCAAATGAGTAGCTTTACTAATCTTTTGGGACAATCATTATTTTTGCCATTATCGTCCTACAGTATCTGCACAGCAGGTTTGTATGAAGTCTATTGTAACAGGTAGCCATACATGCTATATGTTGATTTTTTTCAGGACAGTCAGGGCTATCCAGATCTGCCATAATTTAACATGATATTTGTTGTATACATTTTATATTAGCCTTCACATTAAAGAAAACAATTTTTTGCATCTATTAAATTGTTATATTTGTATCAAAAGATATTGATGTTAGGGGGGATATCTTTTCAGATAAGGATAGACAAGACTGTCTGTAATCTGGTGATATCAGAACCATGATGGTGGGACAATCCATGACCTAGCAATTTGAAAAAATATGTATGAACAGTATATGAAATGGTATATTATGCAACAACGACTGGTGCTAGTTTCAAAACTAGATTACTCCACCATACTTTGTTGTACTGGTAAGCCACTAGCATCATCTGAAAAGGTAAGTCCTGCTGTTTATTTTGATACATGTTACCCTTGGAGGCCACAAGCACTTTGCGACTTATTCAGCTGTGTGAAAATGAGTAAAGAAATGGCCGATGATTGCAACTTTGTTTAATTTGATGCATTGTCAAATCAAGATTACAACGACCATCTTTGTTCTATAAGCAAGTAGAACAAAATAAGCAGAAAATTAGAATATTACTTAAGACCAATACAAAGAAAGGATTTTTAGAAATCTTGGCCAAATGAAAAGTATGAACATGAAAAGTATGAGCATGTACAGCACTCAATGCTTAGTTGGGGCTCCTTTTGCCTGAATTACTGCAGCAATGCGGCGTGGAATGGAGTCGATCAGTCTGTGGCACTGCTCAGGTGTTATGAGAGCCCAGGTTGCTCTGATAGTGGCCTTCAGCTCTTCTGCATTGTTGGGTCTGGCATATCGCGTCTTTCTCTTCACAATACCTCATAGATTTTCTATGGGGTTAAGGTCAGGCGAGTTTGCTGGCCAATTAAGAACAGGGATACCATGGTCCTTAAACCAGATACTGGTTGCTTTGGCACTGTGTGCAGGTGCCAAGTCCTGTTGGAAAATGAAATCTGCATCTCCATAAAGTTGGTCAGCAGCAGGAAGCATGAAGTGCTCTAAAACTTCCTGGTATACGGCTGCATTGACCTTGGACCTCAGAAAACACAGTGGACCAACACCAGCAGATGACATGGCACCCCAAACCATCACTGACTGTGGAAACTTCACACTGGACCTTAGGGATGTCCCGATCAGGTTTTTTTTGCCCTCGAGTCCGAGTCCGAGTCATTTGATTTTGAGTATCTACCGATACCGAGTCCCGATCCGATACTTCTATAATACATAAAAAAAGAATAAAGAAGAGCGAAGAAACAGATCCAGAATGTTCCTTATTTTTAATTTAATTCACCTTATTTTAACATTCAACAACTCTGTTAACAAACAGAGCACTTCTGTGAGGTATCTTGAACAATCAAGTAATAAATAACATTAATTCTTCACTTTTGGACTTTAGAGCAACAGTAAATATTAAAAAAGTCTAATGTAAAAACAAATAGCACCTCAACTTAAAATACCCGGCAGGCATGTAAACAAATAAAAAAAAATAAAAGTGCCACAGTGTTTGCAAAGCCAGTAATGTGCTTTTAGGAACTGCACTCCTAACTCTTACTGTCATCACAGTAGTAAGTTTCACAGAAGGAAATGTATGTTTGTCTTAATGAAAACTAACATCTCTACCTCCAGACCGCAGACATACTCGCTCTTTCCGCTTCAAGCTGCTTCTGTGTTCTACTTTGCTTCTGTGTTCTACTTTGCCGGCATTTAACCAATAGCGTCTCTGCAACAAAGTGATGTCATGCATCACGCGTTGCTGTTTCTGTGTGGAGTCAAGAGGTCTAACTCTGTGCCACCGTATAACTATAGATGTGTTAAAAAAATAATGAGAATATATATACATATATATCCGAGTCCTGATCGGGAGGTAACGTCCAATTCCGATCGAGTCTGAAACCACGTGATCGGGCCCGATTTCCGATCACGTGATCGGATCTGGACATCCCTACTGGACCTCAAGCAACGTGGATTGTGTGCCTCTCCTCTCTTCCTCCAGACTCTGGGACCCTGATTTCCAAAGGAAATGCAAAATTTACTTTCATCAGAGAACATAACTTTGGACCACTCAGCAGCAGTCCAGTCCTTTTTGTCTTTAGCCCAGGCGAGATGCTTCTGACGCTGTCTGTTTTTCAAGAGTGGCTTGACACAAGGAATGCGACAGCTGAAACCCATGTCTTGCATACGTCTGTAAGTAGTGGTTCTTGAAGCACTGACTCCAGCTGCAGTCCACTCTTTGTGAATCTCCCCCACATTTTTGAATGGCTTTTGTTTCACAATCCTCTCCAGGGTGCGGTTATCCCTATTGTTTGTACACTTTTTTCTACCACATCTTTTCCTTCTCTTCGCCTCTCTATTAATGTGCTTGGACACAGAGCTCTGTGAACAGCCAGCCTCTTTTGCAATGACCTTTTGTGTCTTGCCCTCCTTGTGCAACGTGTCAATGGTTGTCTTTTGGACAACTGTCAAGTCAGCAGTCTTCCCCATGATTGTGTAGCCTACAGAACTAGACTGAGAGACCATTTAAAGGCCTTTGCAGGTGTTTTGAGTTAATTAGCTGATTAGTGTGGCACCAGGTGTCTTCAATATTGAACCTTTTCACAATATTCTAATTTTCTGAGATACTGAATTTGGGATTTTCCTTAGTTGTCAGTTGTAATCATCAAAATTAAAAGAAATAAACATTTGAAATATATCAGTTTGTGTGAAATGAATGAATATAATATACAAGTTTCACTTTTTGAATGGAATTAGTGAAATAAATCAACTTTTTGATGATATTCTAATTATATGACCAGCACCTGTATGATGATGATGACGATGATGATGAATAAACAGAAACAGTTTGCAATGACCAAATAATTTCATGAACAAGGTAGAATTATGTTGTTTTTCTTTTTATGACGTTCTGTTCAAATAAAGTTACAAGATATTTTCATTATTTGGCTCAACGGTTAGTGTCATTGAAGGCTGATTTCTGTGACAAAGCTACCACTAACAAAAGGTTATCATGTTGTAATATCATCTAGAGATATGGACTTAAAAAAAAAAAAAATCAAACTAGAATTTGCCACCTTGGGTGGTACCAATTAGTGAAAAATGTGGCCTGGGCCCATGGACTAAAATAGATAAATAGGATTTTATTTTTTTATTTTTTTATATTTTGGAAAACAAGCAGTTAGTATGAATAGAGTGCAAGTCTAAAAAGGCCGTTTCGGTCCCACTTTATATTAGGTGGCTACTATGTACTTACATTTAAATTAATCATTTGGTACAATACACTTATTGTGTACATACATGTGTTTACATTGTACTTATATTTTTAAAAAATACCTATATGTAATTACATCTGTAATTAATTTCTGTAATTACATTTAGAATTACACTGTTGACCCATCCCTTACACCTTAACCCACCCTTAAACCTACCCAGACCTCCAAACCTGTTCCTAACCTTACCCGTATCACACCTCAATAGCAGCAGAAGTGTTTTTCAATACAATATGAACACAATAAGTACATTGTACCTATTTTTTTGATGTAAGTACATAGTAGTTAAGACCACCTAATATAAAGTGTGACCACCGTTTCTTTTTTTAAAGAATAAAATTTGAGATTTAGAGAGAGAGTTAGAGGGTCAAATAAAGATGGAAGAAATTTGTTTTTATATGATATTCTCATAATGTAATAATGTAGTTCTTATAATGATTAAATTATAAGAAATTACACATCCTGACAGCACCTGCTGTTCTCTGTGCATAAACAGAATTGAAATTCTTGCATCTTATCAAATATCTGGTTTATGGAACTTTGGAACTGTTTCTAAAATGGAACCAGTTTACGATACCTAACCCTATATATGAGTGAAATAAACAGAAATAAACCGGACAAAACGTAAACATTTAGCCAACAAACTATCTATCCCAAAGAAATAATTGCTTTTTTATTACAGGTCCATTACTTAACCCCTGGAGACGTAGTCCGCAGGGTATTGCGGACAGTTGGAGTAAACAGCGTTTGGTCGCAGTATAGCATGAAGGGAAGGAAGGGGAAAAAAACATTTCAAGATCTTGACATTTGCAGCGTGATCATTCGTAAGTATTACATTTTGTAACACTCACAGCATTTACACCTGGTATTAGAATATATTTTCAGTGATCGGATCTGCCAAGACACATTGACTACGTTTACATGGACATCAGTAATCTAATTATTTACCTTATTCTGAATAAGACAATATTATGATTAAGGTGTTTACATGAGTTGCTTTTAGAATAATCCTTTCAATGTTTTTGTTTTACATGTTATAGTACATAGATCAATTAATGGCATGCGTCATTACGTCACCACGCGCCATCCAACGTCCCCTCCAGAATTTCACGTTTAAACATAATAGTACGTCTTCGTGATGATGCCATATACAGGATTGGGTGTTTAATTTTTAATTTTATGAAGCTTCAAGTGCAGTTAATTATTTGTACGTGCAAACAGACGACGGCAGTGTTGAAGCTCTTGTTTGCAGTCAAATGCATATGTATCCTGTCGCAAAATGCGGTGAAAAGTCCTACACGACAGTAATAGTTTGATTAAGGTGTTTACATGTCTGTACTGCCCTTCAATAATGCGACTAAAATAGGAATACTCCACATGTCATAATTTGATTTGTGTTTACTTCGATTATGACTTTAGCCGGATCAAGGTCATCAAAAATCGCTGTTTACATGGTAGACTCTTAATCAGAGTATTGTCTTAATCGTATTAAAATCGGAGTATTGATGTCCATGTAAACATAGTGATTAAAACACAGAGAGCAGGAATCATGCTGTGCACACACACAAACAATCAGGAAAACTTGTCAATGCTCCCCTGCAAAAAATTAGTAACAAAACAGCTTCACTAATGAGTCGCTACATTATTACTCAGCAACTACAAGGTTACATTGCTATTTTGAAGTAATTAAACACACGTTGTTAATAGAAAGAGGTGCTAAACAAACACAGGTACTATTCTGTCTTTCTTGACAATTTAAATACTATATATATCATTCACTAAAAAAAATGTTTTTACGCACTACTTTATCTTTGTGTCTGATTTAAAGCAGGCAGTATGTTAGATCTAACAAGTTGTAACTGACAAAAATAACCGTCATTTTTTTCTCTCCAACTGAAATACTGCGTTGCAAACATCATTAACAGCTTTAAAGGGGTCATCTAGTACGATTTCAACTTTTTAACATTTGTTGATCGTAAAACAGTTCAGAACCTGTATTTAGTATTCAAGAAATATGGCATGTTTTCTTAACCCTAAACATTTTTTTTGGATCCTGTGGGATACAAACATTTAAGAGGTTTGGGATGGGAGTACTCCGAGATGTGATTCCTCCTGATCAGGGTGACGTTGGTTACTGCATCATGATTGAAATTGCGCAAATGGCCTTAATGTAGTAAAAATACTGCGGAAAGATTGTTTTCAGATCTAAATGTATGCTTCAATAGAAGACCAGTGGTTAAAAAAACTGGTGTGTTCAACTTGAAGTGGCGCTGCACAGACTGATCGGTGTATGACAAAGTAGTGTGAGAGCGATTACAGATCAGACAGCTCTGTGTGCTATGGAATTGCTCTTGCGGTAGTTTGATATTTATACTCCGATTGTTTTGCACAGCACCACTTCAAGATAAATACTGATTCACTCATTACGATACTCATTAGCCATCACCTAGTTTAGTTTATTTTAAAAGTGGCATTGT
This sequence comes from Acrossocheilus wenchowensis, assembly GCA_029620275.1. NCBI lineage: Eukaryota > Metazoa > Chordata > Actinopteri > Cypriniformes > Cyprinidae > Acrossocheilus > Acrossocheilus wenchowensis. Next base: position 13,040,052 of record CM056135.1, on the reverse strand, counting down.
CTTTTATTTGTATATTCAAAGATTTGTATATTTAAAAAATATTTAAAGGATTAATCTCATAACATTAATTACAGTTGTAATTGTGTATTGTACATGATTTAATTTGATTGTTATTCTAATTTAATTTGATAAAATTTAAAAATGCTTATTTAAATATGTAAATAAGTTGATAGAACACTGATGAGAATGCTTTTTCAGAATAAATTGTATTTGCACCACCAAAATTTTTTTTTTTTTAATTCCTGGGCACAGTAACTTTTCCAGTGCTTAGCATTCACCCTGGTCTTGTACTTGTCCTTTGGACAAATAAATAGGTCATTTACTTGCCCAAACAAAAAAGTTACTGTGTCCAGGAATTTTTGTAATTTTTGGGGGGCAAGTGAATGCCAAGCCCTGGTTTACAATGTTTTTTTTTGTTGTTTTTTTTTATATATATATACAATTTTTATAATCATAATGGTTTTCGAAGTCTTTTTTTTAATGCTGGTATTATGCCATAAAATGAAAGTAGTGTATTCCTACTTTCAGTGTATGGCAAAATATCTTTTTATTACCATGAAAAAAAAGGCAAATGATTTTAGCAGGTACAGAATTTTGATGTATATTACCTTATTTTCCCCTCACTGATTTTCTGCTGTAATCCATTACCATGTGTTATGAATCGTTCCATTGTATAACATTTGCAATCTAACTTTGAATCGTGTTTGATTTCATATTTATTGTACAAATTTATAGTACTTGTACCTTAAAGGAACACTCCACTTTTTTTGGAAATAGGCTCATTCTCCAACTCCCTCAGAGTTAATAAGTAGAGTTTTGCCGTCTTTGAATCCATTCAGCCGATCTCCGGGTCTGGCGATAGCACTTTTAGCATAGCTTAGCATAGATCATTGAATCCGATTAAGACCAGTAGCATCGCGTTCAAAAATGACCAAAGAGTTTCGATAATTTTCCTATTTAAAACTTGACTCTTCTGTACTTATATCGTGTACTAAGATCGGCGGAAAATGAAAAGTTGCGATTTTCTAGTCCGATTTGACTAGGAACTATACTCTAATTCCGGCGTAATAATCAAGGAACTTTGCTGCCGTAACATGACCGCAGCAGGCGCAGTGATATTACGCAGCACCTGAAAGTAGTCCCCAGCTATATTATAACTAGTTACAATAATAATAGTAACAATAATAGTTTAGTTTCTCAGTTATAAAATGTTGTTTTTGTATTGTATGAAAATACATGTGTACGTCTATGTTATAAAATCACGTGGGCTATGTTGGTGATTGCTAATCTAATTATATAGTTGCTCCTGATAAGACTATCAACATGCTCACTAATTTATTTATTAATTTGTTTTTTTTGGGGGGGGGGTGCTTTATTTATTTTGAATAGTAATATGTAGGCCTATATATTATAATAAATATAATGTACTGTTTTTGCTGTACTTCGGATCAAATAAATGAGCTGAAGACACTTCTTAAAAAAAACATTACAAATCTTACGGTTTAAATAATTTGACTGGTAGTGTATGTATGGTCACCATGTTTGCTTTGTCCGTTCATTGTGTTGCTCACGTCTGTTTTGTGTTTTCTCATGCAGTTTCTCTCGCATAGAGCCTTTCCACTCAAAAAGTGACTTAGAAAATTTAAATCAATATATTGTTTTCTCTGAATGAGTGAGTTAGATTATTTTCAGATCATTTTGAAGCAAATATTCTAGGCTACAAGATCCAGTTCTCAAAAGTCTTGTGAACAAATGTTCTGTATGTGTTTTATGGCCTTATTTCAGTTACTTTAAAATTTTAGTTTTTTTTCAAACCACGCATAAATGTTGTTTTCTCAAAAACACAATCACGTACGTACATGCTGCTCACATATTATTGTAGCCCAGTTTGTGCTGAATACAGTGTTTTTGGATTTTAGCCATTAAAATGTTTATAAGCAAGTGAAAAAAGCACAAATGTCAGGGCATGTCAAAATTTATCTGGGGCCCCAAAACACCCTCAGACCCCAGAGGGTTAACGGTATTGCTTCTTACACTATCGTTTATAAAGATTATAGCGATATATCGTACAAACTCAATATACCGCCCAGCCCTACTGTAACACCTGTGTAACGGGGCTGACGAGACGTGAGACGTTCGGATCCATGTGCAAGCTTTTATTTAAAGGCATGGCCATAAATACAGGCAGGGTCGAAACAATGGCAAACAGGTATGGCAGGGGCAAGACAGAGTAATCCTAGGACAAGCGTGGGTCGATGATCGGCAAACAGTATCCAATGGGCAATGCAGAGAGATAATCCAGGGAACACGGGCTAGAATCCAATAGGGGTGCAAACAGTGTCCAAACGGCAAGACAAGGGTTAATCCAGGGAACACGGGCTAGAAACAAACACGGGAAAACAGGCAAGACTAAGACAATTAAGTGGGCTCCGTAGAGTAGCTATCGCTAGGAGAGGGATAAGTGCATACAATACTCGGCAGAGAGGGAAACAAAGTCCAGGGTTTAAATAGAGTGTGTGGTTAGTGAGCGCTGTGTGATCAGTGCCTTCAGCTGTGTGTGCAATCAGTGCAATGGATGATGGGAAATTGAGTCCAGTGTGATGTGTGCTGTGAGAGACAATGTGGTGAGCGATTGACTTCTGGTGGTGAATGAACGGAAGTGCAGGGACAGGATTCGTGACAACCTGCGTCATTTTTTTTTTTTTTTTGACTTCTCCCTCATTTTAAAGATGTAATTGTGAACAGTAGTGATATTTGTAAATGTTTGTTTGCTAACATTTTGTTTAGCTTGTTTAGGTTTTTCTTAGTTCATTAAAGTTTAAAGTGAATTTTGCAGTTATATTACAGACGTAATGTTTGTCAGCTGGAGCTTTCAAGGGATAGTTCATCCAAAAATGAATGCATGCATACTGAGAAACAGCCCCATCTATGCTACAGGGACTTACCCTCCACCAGGGTATTTCATCCTAGCTGATGGTGGATATCCATGTCTTGAACAACCCCTGGCACTTATCACACCATATAAGAGGCCAATAAGAGGCATAGCAGAGGAAAGGTTTAATTGGCATCACTCTAGAGGCCGCTCAATCATAGAGCGTGCCTTTGGAATGATCAAAACCTGCTTCAAGTGCATCTTTTTAGAAACACTTGAAGTACATACACATTTTGTCGCCAAGGTGATTAATCATTTTAAATGATGCTGTATTACATAGCTGAGACAGTTAATATTATTATAATGTATGAGAAACTATAAAATCAGTCACTTTTTTACATTCACAACACTGGCGTACGAGTATGCACGTGCATATGGGCCTATGGCTGACTTGCTACACCTGATTTACAATACTGCTATCCAGTCTTTTCGCAGGTTCTCTTTACCTGCAGGTGGTTGCAGCATGTGCAATGCTGCACAACATATGCATTGGAGTAGGTGACCTCCTGGAAGAGACAGATGGAGACGTTCCACAGAACAATTATCAGCCTCTCCAAGAAAATGCTGGCAGCCAGAGCGGATGCATGGCGTGAAAGGCTGGCAGCTGAAATTTCAGCACTCCTTGAACCACCAGTCGATCATGACTACTTTTTTCAGGTAAATTTAATAAACATAATTCCAGAAAACCTTTTACAGTACTTTTATTTACGTGTTACTTCACTGATGTGTGCAAATCATAAAATTGCTATATTGATCAACTGGATTGCATTTGATGATGTGAAAGTGACCTGTTACTTTTGTTTTCAGTTAATATTAAAGTGTATTTGTAATAATTGCTGCATGATTTCTATTACTTTAAACTGTACATTTCTGAAATGTGCATCATTTTCACACAGCCACCTCTGATAACAGATCATTCTAAATTGTGAGGATGTGTATTTTTCCTGTAAAGTTGCTTTGAAACAATGTGTATTTTGAAAAGCACTATACAAATAAATGTGAATCTACACTGTTTTAATCTGTTTATTTCATTTTGAACAAATGTTTTCATTTATGTTATTCAGTAATTACCATCAATTCATTACAGAATATTCTTCACATTAAAGAAAACAATGGCAATAAATACAATAATCACTATAGGTCCAAAGTGATAAATCTTTAAACTTACTGAAAATATTGTAACAACTAATAGAATATGAAAAATTAACAAAATAAATATTAAATTGTAAAATGCAAGAATAAAAAGGAAAACTTCACTTTGTCTGAATTATGTTTTCTTTTCTACAAATTTTTCAAGAAGAGACAAAAATCTTTCATTTCTCTCCCTGGCCTCCCTCTCCCGTCTCTCCTCTGCTTCTCTTTGGTAAGCTATATCCTCTTTAAGCAGTGATGAAAAAGAATCCTCCCTGCACCTCCCTCTTTTCTGCGTCTTGTCTGTTGTCTCTGTCCCTTCGTCTTCCAGCACAACTGAGCTTGGTCCTGCCTTGTCTTCTTGGATGGAGGAAATTAGGACTGGGGGTGACGCTGAAGCAGATTGCCTTTACCTCATCCATTAGCACAAACCAGGGCCAGGTTGCTGCAGTTGGTTTCCCGTCATCTGTCCCCTGGCCCGATGCAGGACATTTACAATCCTAATGAGTACAGACATGGCATGTTGTGATGTTTCGGTAAATTTATATCAGGGGTCCCCAAACTTGGTCCTGGAGGGCCTGCATGGCGTGAAAGGCTGCATGGCCTGCATGGCGTCAATTTGCCTCAACACACCTGCCTTGAAGTTTCACGTATATCTAATAAGAGCTTGATTAGCTGGTTCAAGTGTGTTTTATTAGGATTGGAGCTAAACTCTGCAGGACAGTGGCCCTCCAGGACCGAAGTTGCCCATCCCTGAGCTAGGGTGTACATAATGAGAAATAATACCTTATATTTTTTCTTTAAATTATCCCATTTCTTCTTTGCCTGGAGTGGGTTGACTGTGCCCTGCAGACCCATCTTCTCTAAGATGGGTCTAGTCAAGTAAAAAAAAAAAAATACAAGTCCCATTGTGCACCTAAAACCTAAAAAATATAAAAGGCAACAACATCATATAAATGACCCTGGACCACAAAACCAGTCATAAGGGTTTTTTTTTTAAAAAAAAAAACATGTATACATCTGACAGCTGAATAAATAAGCTTTCCATTGATGTATGGTTTGTTATGATCTGACAATATTTGGCTGAGATACAACTATTTGAAAATCTGGAATCTGAGGGTGCAAAAAAATCTAAATATTGAGAAAATTGCCTTTAAAGATGTCCAAATTAAGTTCTTAGCAATGCATATTACTAATTAAAAATTAAGTTGATACATTTACAGTAGGAAATTTCCAAAATATCTTCATGGAACATGATCTTTACTTAATATTCTGATTTTTGGCATAAAAGAAAAATGGATAATTTTGACCCAAACAATGTATTGTTGGCTATTGCTACAAATAGACATGTGCTACTTAAGACTGTTTTTGTGCTCCAGGCTCACATATAAAATAGTGAACTTTCTCTCACTTCCAACCATTCAGGGCAGAGTTCCTTCCCCCTGTGAGGATTGTACACCTTGATCGATTGCTTCGGTCTGTTGCGCGCTGCTGAGAGGTTTGTGATTGTAGCTCCATGTACCTTCGCCTTTTATTGAATCTCTACCTTACTTTCACTCCTTTTTGTCTAAAGTGATAATATATAACTTAATTCCCACAATATTTCATGTGCTATCCTTCAAACTAATCTAACTAATTTGATTGTTCGCTTTTAAAACCGCGAGTGCAGCTTGTTAGCCCGTTAGCTTGTCACTCGCGGTTCCATTTGCATTTCGTGCCTATTATTTATTTATTTTTACTTTTTCCTCGCTCCGTTTTTCACAAGCTCATCAAACAACAGTGGTAAGTGGTAAGTTAAGTTGGTATCATTCATCAATCACGGTGAGTAATAGCTTCTTCTCCTGCTATTGTTGTCAGGAAGCAGACAGACTGGCTAAACCGATCGTCTGCTAGCCGTCTCACGTCACAGAAGTCAGTTAACTCTCAGCACATAGAAACTTTTTCACCTAGATATCACTCTATAGAGACTGTGTCTGTTCCCCGAACTAGAAAATACAGAAAACATCCAAACCAAAGTAATAGTAACAATTTAATTGATGTTCAACAAATAAAAAAACGATATAATACAGATAAAGACATGATAAAGCTTGGCTTATTGAATATTAGATCCCTTTCTTCAAAAGCACTTTTTGTAAATGATATGTTCACCTGGCTAAAACAAGATGATTACATTACTTTAAACGAGTCTACACCCCAAGATTACTGTTACAAACATGAACAGTACTGTTACGTGTGTGTGGTGCTCAAGAAGGGCAAGGAGGCGAAGGCTTGAAAATCAAAAACTATTTTACTGAAGAACATAAATTAACAGCACATCATCATAACATAATCGAGACTAGACAAAGGCGAGAACCAAACTGAATGCTTATAAAGGAGACAGGGACAAGAGAGCAATCAACATAATCAAACTCAGGTGGGGACAATCAAACGATAATTAACCAAATGAGGACCGGAACAAAACCAAAAAAGGGAAACGAGGACTAGGGTAGACAGACATGTAACATGTACTGGCTACTGTATACAGGCCACCAGGGCACCATACAGACTTTATTAAAGAATTTTCTGATTTTCTGTCGGAGTTAGTGCTGACTGCAGATAAAGTCCTAATCGTTGGTGATTTTAATATCCATGTTGATAATGAAAAAGATTTGTTGGGATCAGCATTTATAGACATTTTAAACTCTATTGGTGTTAAACAACATGTGTCAGGACCTACTCATTGTCGAAATCATACTCTAGATGGAATTGATACTATCACATGGAATTGATGTTAGTGGGGTTGAAATTTTGCAGCAGAGCGATGATATCTCAGATCATTATCTAGTCTCCTGTATATTCCATATAGCTAAATCTGTAAAGCCAACTTCTTGTTACAAATATGGTAGAACCATTACCTCTACCACAAAAGACTGCTTTATAAATAATCTTCCTGACTTATCTCAGTTTCTCAGTATATCCAATAGCTATGAACAACTTGATGATGTAACAGGAACTATGGACTCTCTCTTTTCTAGCACTTTAGATGAGGTTGCTCCTTTACGCCTAAGGAAGATTAAGGATAAGAGTCCAACACCGTGGTATAATGAGCACACTCGCGCCCTAAAGACAGCAGCCCGGAAAATGGAGCGCAGCTGGAGGAAAACTAAATTAGAGGTATTTCGTTTAGCTTGGCGGGAAAGTACCCTATCCTACAGAAAAGCATTAAAAACTGCTAGATCTGATTACTTTTCGTCTCTTCTAGAAGTAAACAGACATAACCCTCGGTATTTATTCAATACAGTGACTAAATTAACGAAAAATAAAGCATCAACAGGTGTTGGCATTTCCCAAGAGCATAGCAGTAATGACTTTATGAACTATTTTACTTCCAAGATCAATACTATCAGAGATAAAATTGTATCCTTGCAGCCGTCAGCTACATTATCGCATCAGATAGCACACTATAGATCCCCTGAGGAACAATTCCATTCATTCTCTACTGTAGGAGAGGAAGAATTGTAAACTACTAAAAGAGCTGCTTCCAGAAGTCATAGATCCTCTTTTGGCTATTATTAATTCATCATTGTCATTAGGATATGTCCCCAAAAGCTTCAAATTGGCTGTTATTAAGTCTCTCATTAAAAAACCACAACTTGACCCCAAAGACCGAGTTAATTACAGACCGATCTCAAATCTCCCTTTTCTGTCAAAGATACTAGAAAAGGTAGTATCCTCACAATTATATTCCTTCTTAGAGAAAAATGGTATCTGTGAGGAATTCCAGTCAGGATTTAGATCATATCATAGTACTGAGACTGCTCTCATTAGAGTTACAAATGACCTGCTTCTATCATCTGACCGTGGTTGTATCTCTTTATTAGTTCTACTGGATCTTAGCGCTGCGTTCGACACTATCGACCACAACATTCTTTTGAATAGACTACAAAACTTTGTTGGCATTAGTGGAAGCGCCTTAGCATGGTTCAAATCATACTTATCTGACCGCCATCAGTTCGTAGCAGTGAATGAAGAGCTATCATATCGATCACAAGTGCAGTATGGAGTACCTCAAGGCTCAGTGCTAGGGCCGTTACTTTTTACGCTTTACATGTTACCCTTGGGAGATATTATCAGGAGACATGGTGTTAGCTTTCACTGTTATGCTGATGATACTCAGCTCTATATTTCTTCGCGGCCTGGTGAAAGACACCAAATTGAGAAACTAACGGAATGCATAGTCGATATAAAAAACTGGATGACGAGTAATTTCTTACTGCTAAATTCTGAAAAAACAGAGTTGTTAATTATCGGACCTAAAAACCCCACATGTAACAACCTAGAACATTATCTAACACTTGATGGCTGCTCTGTCAATTCTTCTTCATCAGTCAGGAACCTAGGTGTGCTGTTCGATAGCAATCTTTCATTTAAAAGCCATGTTTCTAGCATCTGTAAAACTGTGTTTTTTCATCTCAAAAACATATCTAAATTGCGACCTATGCTCTCAACGTCAAATGCAGAAATGTTTATGACCTCAAGGTTAGACTGTTGTAATGCTTTATTGGGTGGTTGTTCTGCACGCTTGATCAGCAAACTACAGTTGGTCCAAAATGCAGCAGCTAGAGTCCTTACTAGAACCAGGAAATATGACCATATTAGCCCGGTTCTGTCAACACTGCACTGGCTCCCTATCAAACATCGGATAGATTTTAAAATCTTGTTAATTACTTATAAAGCCCTGAATGGTTTAGCTCCTCAGTACTTGAGCGAGCTCGTATCGCATTATAGTCCTCCACGTCCGCTGCATTCTCAAAACTCTGGCCGTTTGATAATACCTAGAATATCAAAATCGACTGCGGGAGGCAGATCCTTTTCCTATTTAGCACCCAAACTCTGGAACAATCTACCTAACACTGTTCGGGAGGCAGGCACACTCTGTCAGTTTGAATTTAGATTAAAGACCCATCTCTTTACCCTGGCGTACACATAACACACTAATACGCTTCTATTATTCAAATCCGTTAAAGGATTGTTAGGCTGCATTAATTAGATCAACCGGAACCGGGAACACTTCCCATAACACACGATGTACTCGTTACATCGTAAGTAGAATGGCATCTACGCTAATATTTGTCTGTTTCTTTCCTATGATCAGATGGTGGATCAGCACCAAGAGATGATGTCTGCAGGCCTGATCATCAGCGGAGACCAGGACACCCAAATGACCCCCAGAGACCTCGATTAAAATACAATAAAACTAAAAAAAAAATATAATACAATACCTAACAACAAAATACTACTATTGTTAGAACTTGAAATTTTTGAACTGTGGTTTTTGTCTGGTCAGAGGAGAACTGGCCCCCCGACTGAGCCTGGTTTCTCCCAAGGTTTTTTTCTCCATTCTGTCTCAGAGGGAGTTTTGGTTCCTTGCCGCTGTCGCCTCTGGCTTGCTCAGTTGGGGACACCTAATTTCTAGCGATTATCGCCGATTTGATTGTACAGATACTATTTAAACTAAACTGAGCTAGACAATGACATCTCTGAATTCAATAATGAAATGCCTTTAACTGAAAATTGAGTGTTTAATCTTATCATTATACATTACTGACACTCTGTCCTCCAATTTGATACTGTTAAGTGCTTTGACACAATCTGTATTGGTAAAAGCGCTATATAAATAAAGGTGACTTGTGAAGAGACTGTCCTTTTCGGCTCGGAGACATATGAAGGTCTCTGTTTGTTCTTTGGTCCCTGTCAATGACACACTAATTGTTAGCGTTTATAAAGACAATGAACTGTCATTACACTGCATGACTACAGATAAATGAATGAATGAATAATGTACACAGAGCACCCCCTACTGTTAATAGTATCAGTCCTGCTTAAATTAGCTGAAAATGTAACATTTTGAAATAAAAATAAAATATTCAAACTACATTAAATCATTCCAAAAAATAAAATAAATGTTCGGTAACAATTTACATGTCCCATTAGCTAGCATTACTTAATGAATTAACTAACATTAACAATGACCAATACATGTCATATACTATTTATGAATCCTACCTTGTTAACATTAATTAATAACATACAACTGTTCCTTGTTAGATCATGCTAGCTCAGATCCATTAAACAGTACGTAGGCCTGCAACTTTTCATTCTAATAAGACAAAAATGGCATTTATGTTATGGTAATTACTACACTCTAATATGTTCTATGGCAAACGTCTGTGGTCTCACATTGCTTTATAGCATGTGTGGTTTACCAGTAAGTGATAAATTTACAACACAACATAAGAAAAAATAAGTGCTTTCATCTCTGAAAACATTTTTACTTACATTTCATAAACTTGGGCGTGCTCAATGCCGACTCGCTTCCCGCCATGTTTCCGAAATGCGTGCAGAGGATTCTGGGTACTTAAAGGATGCGAGGAAGGATACACTTGATCCATCCTTCAGAACAGGCCGAATGAAGTTCGCGAAATGAATGCTGCCTACAAAGGATCCTTCAAATTGAGATGGCCTTTGGCAGCACTTTTTGACGTCACAGCTGAGGCATCCTTCCTGGGACGCAGCCATCCGTTTGAGATGCACGCAAGAACTGACGGAAAACGAGTTTGCACTGAGCTTGTCTGACTTCATTTTAACATGTAAGACAAAACGTTTTTTGCTTTGGTATAAATTAATTGATTGTCATTCATGGCATTGCATTAAAAGCCAGTTATTATAAAGATTTTTAATACAAAAACGTACTTCAAAATTGGTGAGGTAGAGAACGAGCCCTATAACTGGCTTTTGACTGATATAACTATTGTAAAATACATTAATGAAAAAACAAGCAAATACATACATATCTGTACTACAAAATTAAAAGACATTTCTTTTAAATCTATAGCACAGTAATGCAGGCAGCAACAAATGATAGATAAAGACAGAACAAGAAAGACTATTAATAATCTTTCATTGTGCAAAAGCAGTATAATACGAAAGGCTCCAATACAGAGCGGTACAAAGCGCTTGCACATCCCGTGCACAGAATGATGCGCTTGAAGCAACTCTGAGTCACAGCATGCAGGCTGCATAGACTTCCGAGTCCACACAGAAAATTCAAAGTACAAAGGGAAGAGATATTGATTAGTGATGGGAAGTTCGGATCATTTTACTGACTCGGTCCTTTGAGTCTCGTTCAGCAAAATGAACGAATCTTTTTTCGAGTCATTTCGTTCATTTTAGCAAAATATATTTAAAATGTTCATCTCCCAAGTCTTTCGAGTCGTTCGTTCTTTTGTTACGCAACACGTGACCGCATTGGACAGATAAATTAGTTAATTTACAAGCTTCCTTACAAACGGGTACATAGTTATTATTATTATTATTATTATTATTTACTCTTACAGTTACGTGATGTGTTTCTGGTCTCAAATTGTAGCTTTTTAATTACAGTTTATAAATGTGAATTTCTGTCATGATTCTTTTCCATAACACTGAATGTGGTAACAAAGGTAATAAACTAAAGAGTTGGTTATTATTATTATTATTATTAAGTATTTTTCCCTCAGACTGAATAGGTTTAGATTATGAGGCTGTCACGTGATGAACGAACGACTCAAACCCGAAGACTCGGGATACGAACTAATCAATTCTCTTTCCGGCTCTCACTGCATAGGTTACGCGAATGAGGCTGTCACGTGATGAACGAACGACTCAAATCCGAAGACTCGAAACAGGTGAACTAATTCAGTGCAGAACCTATAGGATGTTGCACATGCGCGACTGAACGAATCACTCTCCGAGACGACTTGTTCTTCCCGAGTCACATTAATGCGACTAGCTCAGGGAGTCCTGTACATTGTTCGGTTCCTGTTACAAAGCCTGTGCAGCAGGGCAACTGGTTGACTGTGAGGCGGCATAGTTGCGGGTCAAAACACCACTCTTCCGTTCCGATCAAAACATCAAACAGGTTCTCCCCACTCAGTGACGCACCCACTGAGAAACCTGATGGAAGTGCTCTAGTTATTGGCGATTCTATTGTACGGAACGTGAAAATAGAGACACCAGCCACCATAGTCCAATGTTTATCAGGAGCCAGAGCGCCTGACATCTTGGCAATTTTAAAAGTGCTGGCTAATGCTAAACATAAATTCAGTAAGATTGTTATTCACGTCGGTGCTAATGATGTTCGACTTGGCCAGTCGGAGATCACTAAAAATAATGTTAAAGAGGTGTGTGAACTTGCAAATACGATGTCAGAGACTAATATGCTCAGGTCCCCTCCCTGCTTACCGGGGTGATGAGATTCATAGCAGACTGTCGTCACTTAATGGCTGGATGTCTAAGTGGTGCCTGCAGAATAACATAGGTTTTATAGACAATTGGTTTTTGGGGCAGACCTGACCTGTTGAAAAGAGATGTTCTTCATCCTTCCTGGGGTGGTGCCGCTCTTCTCTCTAGAAATATGGGACATAGTCTTAGAGTTCGTACTTGACCTCTTTAAATCTGCTTATTCACTGTAATCTTTTGTGTTTTTATCTATTTTATTTTATTTTAAGTATTGGTGTGTTATTACTTGTGTTTCTGTTGTAAGGTGTCCTTGGGTGTCCTGAAAGGCACCATTAACAGTTCATGTTAGTATTGGATATATTCACCAATATATCCAAACTGTTGTTTCCATAACCCAAAAATAGCATGTTATTTTCACTTTGTGTCATTTTTCATATGTTTAAATGACTGTGGTGGCTCTTACCCAGTGGCGGTTTTTGGCATGAGAGTTTTCATGACACGTGGGGGGCGGCACAAGCACTTGAAAAAAATAATAATAATAATCTGCGCCGCTAAGCGCTTTTCTATTATCTATCATACAACTGTGTGGGGAATTGGCAAATTGGCGCCCCTGCTTGCTGAGAAGGTGCCGTTCAGAAGGACAGTTCACCTCTCCCAAATGGAGCGGACAGGGGGGGATACACTTATTGGGCTAAAAGTCAGTCACACCTTGACTTTCTTCCAAATAACGCACATTTCATTCATAACATTAAAACACAGGCCTATAGTTTGCACGTTTTTGTTTTTTTCTGAATTGTGTGAAATGGCTAATAAAAATAGGTAATAAAATGATTATGTGGAGGTGAATTGGTTTAGTCTTGACTTCTGGTCGTGAGTGACAGTGTTGGGGGATGGGAAATCTGTTCATTGTCGAGTGCCAAATAAACCGCGATGAAGAGAAAAAGGTCAAAGCCCTCAGGTGTCCAATTTAGGAAAAAAAGAAAAGAAGAAGAGGAGAAAAGAGCAAAAGATAAAGGTATGCAACTATGTTCTCTCTGTATGATTACGGTATCCGTGTCATCAATGAAGGGCTAATGTTAATTGGTGGTATAACGTTAACTCACTAGCTTGTACAACAATAATTCGGTCTTAACTCAACAAACACGAGATCTAATTTCACCATAAGATTGTGCTTTGCAGCAAAACTGTTACAAGTACAGTTATTATTTATTTCCATCATTTGGGTTAATGTTGGGCCCTGTAATTAGCCAACGGAATTTATATATGTGTAGGTAGTTTCAAAGACGAACATTTGCCATTTGCTATAAACCATATAATTTGAGGCAGTAACCAAGGAGCTAATTGTTCCTCCCTTAGATTAGATTAGATTAGATTAATATAGCATCTAATGAGTCATGACAGACATTTAGCATGTAAGGGCATGTTTATTTAAATTTGCAATTCATAAGAGTTATATTGTAGCATACGGTCTTTTGATGTCAATTTCAATTGCAATTCAATTGCAATTTCAGGGGCACTTCTAAAATATTTTGGAGCATCCTCTGCCACTGGTCAGGATGAGCCACCCACCTCCCCCACTACACAGGACTCTGCTGGAATGGTCTCTAGCCTTCAGGATGAGCTACCATCTATGTCCTCAGCTACTCATATGTCTCCACAAATATCTGTTACTTTACTTGAACCCTTTAAGACCTGAGGCTGAAATAGGTCATTATCACATATTTTGTTTATATTACTGTAAAATTCTAACAGAATGTGCTAAGTGCAGGGTGTCATTTTTTCAGACAACAAATAGATTTTTTAAGAATTAGTTATTGCCCTTTAATGTGTGCAGTGAGTTTGTAAACAGAATTTAGAAGAATTACAGTAAAATGAAAACAGCTTGGTTTGATTCGTCGGCTCTGACACAGCCGGTTTAAAAGGGTTAACTTACCTTGCTGTTCTCATATTGTTTTTACAGAGAGAGTTCTTCAAAGTTGGTTTAGCTACATTGCCACTGAGAAAAAGAAGCAGAGGCACAACAGCAAACAGAAAGTTTCTCATTTAAGAAACTTTCTGCTTTTCATGTCTGCTCCAAACACTCCAGCTATGAGTCTGAGCGTGTTATGGAACCACAGCAAACTGAAAGAGTATGTATGTCTTTAATATTTGTTGATAGGGCTCTCAATCAAAATAATTTCAAGTTGAATTATATAAAGTGCTTTCATATTAATAGCAATTAATCTGAAATATCAGAATTTGCTGAGAAAAACCTCTAAATGAAGAAGTTACTCTCTTTTTTTTGTGGCATAAACAATAATAACTGTTAGATAAGGTTGCACGTGTCTCAGTCTTCAGCTGGTGTGCCCTAGATGGCCAGCAGAGGACACTGTGTTTTGTTGTGTGTTTGTTGGTGCCATGCTCTCCTGTCTTATTGTCTGTCCCCTCCCACCTTGTTATCTGTTTATTGGTTCCACCTGTAGGACCTCATGGAATGGACACACAAAGAAACTGCAGAATCAGCGCATTCCAAAAGGAATCTTATAAGACCTTCAAAATGTGAGAGACCACAAACATGAGGACAAAAAAATCCTAGATTTAACCGTTTTGCTCCTATTGTGTGTGGTGTGCCGGGATGTGACAAAGACAGCACACCACACATCAACATATTTTCAACCAAGAGTCCTGACTGAACATGGGAAATCTCACAAAATCTCTGGAGACTTGAGAATAAACTAATATATATATCTTAGCCATTTGCGGTTATAAATTTAATTAATGATTGTCTGAACTAAAGCCCGATTGTCTGAACCAGTTTCCTGTCAAGGCCTGGCCCCTTATCCCTTAAACCTAATTCAACCAACACAGAACAAAGAACTTCTTGTCTGGAAATGTTCCAGCAACAGATGCTCCTGGCACCCATGACCATTTAACGCATAAATTGATAATCTACATAACTACATCTACATAGCAAATAAATTCTTGTTTCATATACAAAGAAGCATTGTCTTGTGTTGTGTATTTTAAAGTCAAAACATTTGCCCAGATCATGTTACCTTGCTCATAGTAAATAAAATACCAGTTTTGTGTTATTATCGTTGGCCAAAGAACAAAACAGAAATGGTAAGATACACTAAATTCAACTAAGACGCTAGACGAATAGTTGATGAAGTGTAAGCTATAAAGTTTCAGGATCGTTCAGATCCAATTCCCTAAGAATCTGAGCTAGTTATTACACACCTGTGTCTCCCTGATTACCTGCCCTACTTAGTCTCCCAGTGTTTGCAGTTCTGTGCTGGTTCGTTGTTTGTATGTATGTGCACTGTCGGTTCCTGTTTTGCCTTGCCTGTTTTCCTCCCTCGGGGTAATTTAGTTTTATTTATCATTAAAAGCCCATTTCTTCATGAACTTGAGTCCTCGCCTCATCTCTGTCATGGTCCGTGTGGAGAGATGAGGCGAGGACTCAAGTGCAGGAAGAAATGGGCTTTTAATGGGTACTTTTTTAGGCCACATTCACACTACAAGTAACACACAACGACAAAGCGACACGATCCCATTCATTTCAGTGGAAAACTGCCGATTTCTGGCAACACGAGCGATAGCGACCGTCGTCGACGGATGGGGCATGTCCAGTGATGTGACAAAGTTCAGAATCCTTCAACTTTATGCAAATGAAGAGCGACTTTCGGGAGCGACAGCCAATAGGAAAGAAGATGGAGCTCATGTGATCGTTCTCTTCTCAGTTCACCACCATCATTCATTTTTGTTTTTACGTATGGATTCAATTTATATTTATATTATATTTAGTCTTTTGCCTCCAAAATGTTTGTATTTAGCGGCATGAAAACTGATTCGCTGGCAACGTGAGAACGCCCACTAGCGACCTCATCGCCAGCCCCTGGCAAAATGCAGCGACAAAAGTTTTTAGCTTTACAGATAATGTTAGTTAATAAAATGCAACAGTTCCACAACATTCAATTTTATCACGTATTAGTAAATACTGAAATTATCATTAACGAAGATTACTAAAGGCTTTAGAAGTATTTTCATAGTTAAATTGTTAACTCTAGTCAACTAACATCATGTAATGACTTATGGCTATTGTTATATAATACCATGACTGAGATCTCTGTTTATGTTATTTCAGATCACTGAATCGTAACCACATAAGGTGGAGGTCACCATCACAGGTGTATCCAATGAAGAGGGAGGTGCTATGGTCCCAGAGGTGGGGACAAGTCACACATGGTCAAGTCCAAGCAAGTCTCAAGTCTTAACCATCAAGTCTCGAGTCAAGTCTCAAATCACACTTCAGACAAATCAAGCAAGTCAAGTCAACGGTTCACCCTAACTAAGCAAGCCAAGTCAAGTCCTGATAAGTTTCAAGTCAAGTCAAGTCACAGTACTAAAATAAACAGAGGTTTATTTTTTCGATACATATTTATTTTTGCACAGAAAATATGAACTTGTATACATATATTATGTATCTAATTCATTATACATTTGCTATATATGAATTATATGTATATCTGTGCTACATTAATATCTGAAAATAAAATAAAATAAAATCCAGTCTAAGATGTATAATCCAATCTGTCTAATTCAGTTTAATTGAAATGGTCTAAATTGTGTTGCATTTACAGAAAATAAGGTTTGCCAAGATGTTGGCACTAAGCTGTGAACGATGGGGCCGCATAATAATCCCTCCATGACTGAACACGCGCTCGGCAGGTGCGCTCGAGGCAGGCACGGCTAATACCCTCATTGCGATTTGGAACAGTGAAGGCATTTTCTCCTTGTTCATTCCCCAAAACAAAAGGCAGTTCTAACTATCACAATTGTCCAGGTAATGGTTGAGCTGGGCAGCAGGGCTGGAATGAGTGGATTTCTTCTGCTTTTTGTGGTATAAGAACAGCCCAGTTTCATCACTTTTGATTTGCTCTTCTTCATCCCCATGACCTGTCTGTTCCATCTTGGTATGCTCTGCCTCCTGGAGAATCAGATTTAAAACACAAAAATGTAAAATTACAAATAAACCTACACAAGCTGCATGATTCTGGATACACTGAGAATCATGATTTTTTTTTTTTTTTCATGATTCTCCCACAATTCTAAATAGACAATTAAACTAAATTTCATGAAATTTACTAAATATTCTGACAAAATGTTAATTGCTGGAGTCTATTTTAAAATAATTAATTTAAAAGGTTTTTTTTAAGCTGTCAGAAACTGAATAAATGATTCAATGTCTCACTCATAAAGGCTTCACTTGTTTCATTACTGGATGAATCAGTGTTTTTGAAGAATCTCTTGAATGAATCATTCAAATGACAGTCACTTGTTGCCACCTACTGATGTAACAATGTAACTGACAGAAACTTTATTTGAAGCATCAATTAACTTTTAAAAGTAACTTTATTTTTTTTAATTTTTTTTAAATAAATACTGTAGACATAAGTGTTTTTATGTCCTAACTACAAACGTTTATCTCAGTATTTCTGTGATGGTTTGAATAATTGTAACAGTTTTTCAACTGCACAGTATCTGTATTTCTATTTCATACTTATACATGATAACTGCTCTCTCTGGGCCAGCAGCAGTGCCAGCGTAGAACTGAATGTTTGCTGTGACCGTACTTTAAACATTGTCATTTAGGAATAAGATTGCTTGGGTGTTTAAATGAAGATTGCAATCTTTTAATGATTTATTGTGCAGCACTTACAATTTCTGTAAAAAATAAAATAAAATAAATAATAATAATAATAATATTTACAAGTATGGGGTTTCATTCTAAAATTAGTCTATCACTTACTTTTTACTCCCATGGTCAACTGCTCCTTCAGCTTGTCATCAACCAATACATCGTGCTCTATCCACATAACCCCAAAGGCTGGATCAAGAACAGCTGCTTTGACATAAACAGGATCAGAGAATGGCAGGATTCCTTCATTGGTCTCTGGCTGAGACATTTTTACATTGACAAAGATGCCTTTGAATCTTCTTTGCAGTGATGTTTGAAGACTGTGGATTAGGTTGACCAAGTATTGTGTTCCTTTTTTCTGGTTTTCCAAGTGATGGTTGAGGGAGAGGACACAGGGAATCACAGCACTTATGGTTACAACTTTCTCTCCCTGTGTGAGATCAGTGGCATCAGCAAAGGGCTTCAGAATGCTGACCAGTTCTTTAATCCAGGGTTCCCACACCTTGGTTAACTTCAAATTCAAGGACCTTTCAAGGACTTTCCAGGTCCAATACTCTCAAATTCAAGGACTTAATGTGGGGACACATTTCAAGTGAGAGCAAAGGTTACATCGCGTCACCTTGTAAGATACATTGTTACAGTTTTCATTCAACTATGCAAAAAAGCAAAATTTTTGGCCATATGACAGAAATCTGATATGTCGTATTTCTGTTTTGCATAAAATTGAATAATATTTGGTACATACTATACTGTATTCTAAAATGATCTGATATTAACTTTTGCATGGATTTTATTGAAAAGAGTATAGGATAATGTAACCAGAAGTTTTAAGATATATGAATATGCTTTTTCTTGTCTCATCTCATCTAGCAGATGATATTTCAACGTTATAGCATCTGCTGCAGTGTTCATCCAGTGAGCGGTGACGCCAAGGTAGCCTCTCATTCTTCTGTCTGACCAGATGTCCACAGTGACAGACAGATTTTCAACTGTGGCCATTTCACTTATTAGTTTTGATTGTCTCTCAGACACCACAGTGTCAAGTCTTGAGGTGATGGTTCTGCGGCTCATTGCAGTATATTTTGTGTCCATAATGGAGAGAAAGTGAATTAAGTGCTTGTTGTCAGTGATAGACAGGGGCATGTTGCAATTAATGATCAGATCAGAGATTATTGCTTCTGTAATGGCTTTTTGTCGAGGGCGGTTGACTGGATATGTAGTAGTCTGGGGCACAATGAACTGCGACATGGATAGTAGCAGTAGATCGCTGCAGTGTATCTTGGATTTGAGATATTCATCATATCTGCATGGATAAAAAATACAAAACCAATCAGGGAAAACTGTAAACATTAAAACAAATTTAATTTTCGTATGCACAAACATTTATTTTTTATTTTTTAAATACTGTAGTGTAAGGAAAATCAATTGTAAATATAAATTAATTTAAGTGATGATCACTCGCCTATATATATGCACGTAAAGTTTGGTTCCAGCAGTCACACATTTTCATATACTTACATAGACACAGAAATGTAAATACTTACGTACTGACTGAATGTAAAACTTAAGCATTTATACGGGCTATGAACCTTATAAACTAATTATTGTGACTGAAAATCTACCCATTATATTTTTTTTATATGAAGGCCGTAATACTTGTGCTGTCCATTATAGCAATGCTGAAAAAAAACAATAGAACCTTGCCCAAAACACAATAGAAAATGTAATGGTGTTAATGGTTATAATGGGATTTGGAATATCTCCCGGTGCTCCCAATCCGGGCCATTTGCATGCGCAAAAGGATAGAATAGCCTATCTCAAAATATTATAACTATAATCTTTATTCTCGAAACATTTTGACTTTATTCTCGAAATATTATGACTTTAATCTCATAATTTTAGATTTTTTTTTTAATGTGGGACTAAAACACCGTCGTACTTAACAGATTCGAACAATGTAATTATTCTTGTCTGTTTAAGTGCAAGTGATCACACCAGCGCCTCCATGTTAGCCTGTCATGCAGTATAAGCACGCTGCTATTCAGCTTCCACACGCAGTCCACACAAACACTTGAAAATGCGCACATTTAATACAGACAGTCTACATGTAATACAGAGCAGCCCGCTCATTTTAAGATGCATTATTAAAATTCTGGCTACGCCACTGTTATAGCCAAATTTCCCAATACATCTATTTACGAAACGTATCAGTGATGATAATGATCACATTTCTAATGAGAAAAAAATAAATAAAAATATGCAAACAAAACCAAATTATGACAAACCGAAATGAATGATTAATTCATTACATTAGTAATCGTTATATAGATAGTGAAATTGACTATAAAGAAATGACTTTCTTACCTTTCCTTGTGGTTCTTCTTGAAATGTCGGATGAAATTTGACGTTGTGGTTGTCATGTCAGATATTCTTGCGTTGCATACTCTGCATCTGGCAAATCTTTCTTTATTAGTAAGGTCCAGTTCAAAGTCCTTATAGCCAAACAAGACTATTTGTGGAGCTCGACTACTGTCTGCCATGTTTGGCGTGGTTTGAATTGTGCAGCGTTAAAGGCACAGACGCTGATTGGTGCTGACGTCACAATAATTTTAATTTTTTTATTTTATTACTGTTTGTTTATTATAGGTTCAAGTCATTGTTGAGTCTTCCACTTCAAGTCAAGTCAAGTCTCAAATCACTTGCTCTCAAGTCAAAGTCAAGTCAAGTCATTTTCATACTTTAATCAAGCAAGTCGCAAGTCCTGAAAATTGTGACTCGAGTCAAGTCATGTGACTCGAGTCCCCCACCTCTGCATAGTCCTGCTCTCTGACACCTACAATGAGTACAAAGTCACTGCAGCTGTAGCCATGGACATCAATTGTAGAAGATCATGTAATAGAATTAGCTTTATTCTGAATTTTAGCTTTAGGAAATCAAATCGTAAGGCACAGAAAATTACCAAGATGATCGACAAAGTAATACATACCACGTGGCGGCACGCGCTTGCATCATAGTACTGTCGTGAATGCACGTCCACAAGTGATGCAGTAGAGACAAAAATTTGGAATAAACTCGTTATTTTTGTTTTCTTTGCGCAATTAACAAAAAACTCTGCACACCTGACGGCAATAAATAGGTGCGTAGGAAACAAAGACCAGCCAGGTCAAAAACTGAAAAAAAAGAACAAATCCCGCACACTATTTATGCAAAAAAATATCTATATCAAAATATTTATTAACAACGACGTTTCGGTCGCATGACCTTCATCAGGAATTTTTCCAAACAATCACAAAGTGAACCACATTTAAAAACAAAAAAACATGACCAATCTCTGTAGAGATCCATTAATTAGTAACAACCAACCATGGGTACATCATTAACATTAACCCATATATATATGCACATAAACACATCCTGTACATACATACATACTAACACACATATCAGGAACAAATTACATTATAACATCACATTGAATAGAGCTTCATCATTCATACCATTAGGTGATAATGTCTGAAGGGTAAAAATCCAAAATAACTCGCGTTGCTGTAAAAACAATTCAATATCGCCACCTCTAGGTGGCACATTAACCCTTTCGATTTTTGCATAAATAGTGTGCGAGATTTGTTCTTTTTTTTTTCTGTTTTCTTTGCGCAAAAAAAATTATTCTTGTAGCTTTGTAATATAATCACTAATGTCACATGTATTACTGTGTCGATCATCTTGGTAATTTTCTGTGCCTTGATCGTGGTAGTACCCTTGCTGTCTATGGGAGGGTCAAAGTGCTCATGGATTTCATCAAAAATATCTTAATTTGTGTTCCGAAGATGAACGAAGGTCTTACAGGTTTGAAACGACATGAGGATGAGTAATTAATGACAGAATTTTCACTTTTGGGTGAACTATCCCTTTAAGGTAAGGATGAACACTGCTAACTCAACAGGCACCACCAGAATTAGGTTGACTGTCAAAACATCTAGCCAGGGTCTTGCAGCTACAACACACTGAACATCTTAAGATCTCAGCTGGGGATACCCTCAAGCCAAGACCCCCTTTGAGAGAAAGACTGGACTGTGACATCACATGTGACGCCATTGGGAAATGCTACATCGCTGACAGAACAAGGACCCTGAAGAAGAGGGTTCACAGTCTGTGAACTCCAGACCGAAACCGCTCACAGCATTGACTGCACAGGGGTCAAAGTCATTTAAAATCAACGACCAGTAATCAGCAGAAGGCCGAAGAAATATCTAGGAGGACATTCGCACTCAAGGCCAGAAATCATCTTTGAACAGAAAAGGCTCATCATTACCAACAACTCACCCCCATTATACAATCACTTGTTATCATGTGAACACACTTGTGGACAGCTGAGCCAGCTCCATTCACTGAATAATGATTGTAAGATTTGTTCAACAACCAATCCTGTTTTCTCAAGGGGAAACCAAACATCGCTAATGTTTATGAGAAGTAATTCAAAACTGCTGCTGATCATAGTTTTAGCTGGTAGCTGGTACTTAAGATTGCTACAGCTTAAAGCGAGCTACAGAATGACCACCTATGATGAAGACTAGTCTCTCTCATATGCATTTGGAAAGTCACAAATGTACGTCTGATCACCAGTTTTTAAAACTTTGCATTTCTGCTCTAACCTGGCTTTATGTCCTTGATCCTGTTTTCTAGCACCCTCATAGTGTTGGGATTCCCAATGTAGTAGGGTTGATCACTGTTGTTCAAAAGAAGCTCTGTGAACTGTCTAATGACACCAAGTAAGACGGCATGCATATAGTCTGGAACAAATCCCCACACTACATCAAAATAGGGCATGTTTATGAGTGGTGATGGACCTTTCACTCCTCTCACACTTCTGTTTTGTGCTACTGCTTGCTCCATATCTGCCAGCATTTTCTTCGCTTCTCTGTCAGGATATTCTGTGTCAGTCACAGTGTACTTCACCTGTTTCTCTACTAGAGTACCAGGATGCAAACAGAAGCTACAACCAAAGTACCCATTAAACTGTGTGGTGTTTTGCATGGCTGGTCTTGCCTTTGAGTCTACACAACAACATATTCCAACAATTTTGCTGTTCACACATGTCCCATTTTTTCTCCTAGACAAACCTCTGGATGCCAGTGTATTGGCCTGATCAACAAAGGGTCTGAGAAAAATAGACATAACTGGCTCTTGAGTACCAAACCAAAGACCTGCAAGCACTACATTCTGAAATCTCATTTTGGGAGGGAGCTCGTTTAAATGCAGGTGTATGGGCCATATAGAAAATCTGGAAGACTTGTACACAGGTGAACCATCAGAATTGAAATTAAATGACAAATTGTTGGCATCTGACAGAATTCCACCTGGTCTTGACAAGTTTCGATACATTTCACCATCATATATGTCCGAGATGACATATTCATTCTGTGCCCTTTGGTGTCTGTAGTTCATGCTGTTTTGAATCTGAGGATTTTCAAGCAGCGTCCGGATTTGAGGTGCAATTGGTATGTTGATAAAAAAGCTTGCACTATTCAAGGAACTGATTTCAATGGGAGCAGTAAAGATTGCACACTGTGCAATGTTTTTGTCCTGTATGTCTTCTTGTGTGCCAATGTATACTTCACAGGTTTTGCAGTAGAAGTGGAACTCCACAATGAGTTGTTTTTAAAGACCTTATTGAACAAATATTTTGATCTGGGTAATACCTCTTTGCCAAACAGAGTATTTATGAGCTTTAATAAATGATGAAGTTGTGTCCCTGTTATATTATGTCTTGCTGCATGACTCATCACCATGAGGAGTGCCTCAGCCTTTGTCGTTGTGCCTGCTGACATTAGTACTGAATCCATGTCTGAGTCAAAACCTATCTGTCTGAATGGATCATCTTCTGGAATGTCTGGAATTTCCGAATCAACTCCAGAAACACTGCCTTCAGATGATGAATCTGAACTAAACTGCTGGGCCATGTCACTTGGTTGCAGCTCAGATGTAAGCAGAAAGCGACCAGATGAAGACATGAGCTACAAAATTACAAAGAGAACACATTCCTGAGTGCATGTGTCTACATACAATAACAGTAAACTAAGAAATGTGACAAATGTATGTTTTCCAACAAGTTTAAAGAGATATTTTTCCCTTATGGACATTTATACCTTTATAAAGACATTGTTTTCTAGATGTGTGCATTATCTTTTGTGTCAAATTCTTATATGTAATCAATAAAGTCAATTAGACTAATAAGATATTTGGGGCTGTTACCAAAAAAATTAAATCATTATTAACAAAATTAATCTTTGCAATGTAGAGGAAACACAAAAGCTGCATCTGAAGAGGCATTTAGATGTATTTACAATGGAGCTTAGAGGGACATTATATCAAACATTTATCAAACTCTTGTTTTCTTTTATCGAGGAAATTTATATTGTGCGATAATTATTGTTAATGATTTATCGCCCAGCCTTAATTATGTCATCCCCTAATTTAAAAAGTAGATAAATCCCTCACCTCATCATCTGCAGTGCTCAGGTGTGAACTGATTCTGTCCCCTTGACCTATGTGGTCACCAGTGAAAGCCAAAGCCTGAACAACCAGGAGTAACTTTTAGACAACAATTTCAACAAAAACATGCCACAAGCCTGCGGGGGCCCATTTCAGAAAGGAGGTTAAGTGAAAACTCTGAGCATGTTAACCCTGAAATGAGGGAAACTCTGGGTTTTCCATTTCAGAATGGGAGGTATGTCAAACCTGAGAAAGCAGGGTAAGTCAAGCCCATTTCTAAAAGGGAGGTAATTTATACTCAGAGTCAGTTACCATGGTAACTTACTCTGTGAACCTGGTCAGGAGCAGGTTTCTTTCAGTCTCCTCCCCCGTTTTAAAGCGTAAGTGATGTTTAAATATCTTGTTCATTCATTCATGCACGCTGCAAAAATGCTTTTCTTACTAAGTATTTTTTCTTATTTCAAGTACAAATATCAAAAAAATTATTAAATCAAATGGATTTTCTATATAAGAAAATGATATAAGATATTTAGTCTTATTTCCTGGGGGGATATAAATTAAGTGCATTTTACTTAAGTAAAATGATCTGCCAGTGTGGTAATAAAAATCATTTTAATGCAAATGGAAAACAAGATTATTCGGAGTGTCTATGGACGAATTCCAAACGGCTTTTTTGCGCCCTTGAAGGGCACTTCGGGAAGGGGACGCCATTTGTAGGAATGTTCCAAACGAAAGTGAACAACTGATTCACTTCACGAAGGGCCCTTCCAGAAGTCCGTTAGTGAAGGGAACATGCGATGGTCACTTCACGGAAGTGATTTCCGTTTGTGATCGTGTGATCTTCACTTAGGAGATCTTGCGATGCATTTTAAAGCAAAGTTAGGGTTTATTTTGACTTTACATACAAACATAAGTAGAATAAGATAATTAATTTTTTCTTTATTTTTATGTAATACAAAATATTTTCGTCAGTGATAAAAATATGATTTAAGACTGTATTGTTAGCAAGTTTAAGCAAGTTTAGTTTGAAAAAGTTTAATAGTAAATAAGACACAGTTAGACAATATTTGAATAAAATAATAATAATAAGAAATATTTATTTGCAACAATTGTTGGAGTGTTGAATGCTGCATGCACGCACAGCGTTGTCAAGGTAACATTTTGTCCATCATTCCCTTCACCAAGGGAGTTCCAAACACTTATACGAGACAGTAATTCCCTACACCCTTCAAACAACACACTTCAAGGGCTCTGCCCTTCGAAGGGAGTAGGGCATAGGGATGCTCACTTCTGTTTGGAATTCGCCCTATTACTAAGTGCAAATTTACAGTTGCTCCGCCCTCCAATATCACACAAGGTTAAATGCAACGCGTGTGAATAACGGCTTCAGTGGTGTAGGCAGTAACAGGCTTTTGCCGAGCTTACTCTTCTCACTTTTACCATCACATATCACACTGGAATTTATTTTCAATAAAAATAAAGAAAATGTCCTAAAAGTGGAAGTAAAGTACCTAACGAGTGTTTAATAATAATAAAAGTATTTATAATTTTAATAAATATAATCATTTACACCCTGTTATTATTGCATCCTGTTAATGTACAACAATACTGAGGTGCAAATAATATGTATCTGCCAGTATAAAGTATAAATAGTATAAATAATCTAATTATTATTTACACTTATTGCAAAGAACTGCTACTTTTACATGGTAAATAGAATATATCACTATTTTCACTAAGTGTAAATAGCATCTAGAGCTATTTGCAATTGCTGTAAATAGGATCTATCACAAAAAAGTGTAAATTTTACACACTTAGTGTAAATAGCCGCTGCCATATTTTTCTTGCCCTATTGGTAGATCATTTGCAAAACAAGAAAAATGCAGTTAAATTATAATTTTTATTTTTTTTATTTTTTTTTTTACCTGAAAACGAATAGCCTATTAATTCAATAACCTACCGTTCTGCCAGTTTTCACCTGTGGTATTATAACAGTGATAAGAATTAAACTTGTATCGACTCTGAAGTATGCAGACGTCTTTTTGTCAGGTGCTGTTGCCATGGTGAATCGTAATATCGGAGCTCAATTGATCACGGCTTTTCATAGTCTTGGTGCACACGCTTAACTCAGAGTCAACCTACTCAGAGTTGATTGAACTAACTCAATTCAGCTGTTCTGAAACCGAAAACTCAAGAGTTTCCCATCTTAGAGTAAAGGCAGAGACACACTGCATGATTTTTGACTGTCCCAGACGAAAGATTGGCATCGTGAAACAATCATGGCAAATTAGAAACTGCCAAAAAAATGTTCACGATGCCAGTCTTTTGTCTGGGACAGCCGAAAATCATGCAGTGTGTCTCGGGCTTAAGTCAACTCAGAGTTCAAGTTTTAACTTAGAGTTGGTTGAACCTCCTTATTGAAATGGGCCCCAGATGTGGTTGTAGAAGAGCTCACCATGTTGGCCGTGTCATCTGGATCCAGTTGTAGATCAAGATCGCCAGATGGAGACATGGTCTGCACAGGATCAAGAAGAGATTGCACAAGCACAGAGAGAGGGGGAAAAAAACTGTACTCAATGTAGTAAAGGCCAATCGTAATTATGTCTTTTAAATTAAAAATTAAAAAATGATTCTCTCACCTCAACATCTGCAGTGTGTGATCCTGAACCATCTGCCACCTTTAAAGATCATTTTCAGGTAAGACTGAATCATACATTCTCTGAATACAATATAATTATATATAATATAATTGATACACTCCAAGGATTACAACATATTTCTCATGAACTGACTTACATCCAAATATCCTCTTTTCAGTCTTGCACGGGGAAACGTAACTGTGCTCTTAGGCTCTAAGTACAATTTGTACTTGCGTTTTGACATTCTACAATTAAAAAAGGACATAGACAGACATTATTAACAGACATATTCTTGAATAATAGGATGTTGAATTTACACAGTAATTATGTTTCTAAATGCTATGCCTCATACAACCAATCCTTAAATAAACTTTATTGATCAGGTAACGTTAACATTGTTGGAAATGTCTTCTAATCCTTCTGTCTGTATAAATTGAACTATTAGGTTTACCAGTTATTTGCCAATTAGATGACTTGAATTATTGCACCAATGACAAGTATGACATACACATGGTTGCCAGATTATCGTGCACAACTGATGCAGCCTCAATTCAACAGTTCTGTATCCTCCTCCATAAGGTTACGAGACACTATAGCATATACTGCTATTGTTGAAACTGCTTTAGAGAGTTGTTGATTCAACTTTATAATCGTTGTAGAACTGTTGTGTTATACAGATGTGCTTCTGTTATGTTAAAGCTAAGTAAACCCTTTAACTTTATCATTTTATAGTGGGATCTAAGACACACTATGCAGTATATGACTGTTGTCTGTAACCAAGGCAACAGTGCATCTCGCGCTTCCCGCCTAACGGTAACGTTAATGTTAACAACTTTACCCAACAAATCTGCTTTATACTATATTTCAACTATAAAATAGAATTGAAAATATGTTCGCCTATGTGAAATATATAAAGGACGGGTGTAAAGAAATCGTCCCCATATCCTACATTAAGGAATTTGACCATAACGCTAATGACCTCACTAAGACTTACTGGGTGCGCTGGCAGGAGAAATTTTTCAAGGAACAAATTTTGCTCCTAAAGGGTGAGTCATGATAACGTTAGCACCAATAGTTCGTTAATAACATAATGTGTAAAAAAAAAAAAAAAAGGCCAACTTGGAAATACTATAACGTTAATAAAGTGTATTAAATTGGATGCGAGTTTCGGCTAACAAGCTAGCCGTTAGCTAGTTCACTTAATTGTGGCAAGATAGTAAGTTAACGTTGAACATTATTTTCTTAGGACAGATGACAGTGTATAATGTTATAGCAGGTGCTTTCAAGTACTTACATTCAGTGTTATTAAGATTGGGGCACTGTGCACTGAATTATGGGCTGGCAAGGGTTGGCAAGCATCCAGACGGCAGATGTTTGTGTGGAGAATTAGAAACCGTGAAGCATGTAGTAATGGAGTGTGAAATTCTTTGTGCTGCAAGAAATCGCATGTTTTCTGATCTGTTGAAAATCGGAGTCTCAACTTTATCTTTAAAATCGATTCTTGAAAATAAGGAATATGAAGCAACAAAGACTGTTATAAGTTTTTTTTACTCCACACAGGTCTTTATATGAGGATTTAATCTAAGAGGGGTTCTTTAGATGAACTGAGGAGGGCAGTAATACGCCTTTGAAGTGTCTAAACTGCCGCAAATCTTACAAGAAGAAGAAGAAGCAGACCAGCAGTTGGTGGTGGCTGGATGGTGTGCGACGGCTGAGGACTCCTCTCTAGACTTCAGACTTTATTGTGAAGCCCTAATTGGTGCTTTGGTGTACCTTTATCTCAATTGTGTTGAGATTGTTGAAGTAGAGTTTCTGCTGTTGGTTTCGTTGATTACAGCCAAGACTGATCCTTAATCTACAGAGAAGTGAGTGTTAACTTCAGTAGCCCATATTAAATCTTAAGTTTTACTTTGTCTTTTGTTTTGGGTTCAGTAGGAAGGTGGGTGCCATTTTGTTTTGTATTACTACTTTTCTCCTGGTTATGTTAGTTTAGGGAGTTAGTTTAAATCTGCTGTATTTTGTTTTCTTTTCTTTAAAGCTTAGTCAGTTGGTTTACACAGTTAGCTCCTTTATGTTTGTTATTTTGGCCTTGCCCCCTTCTGAAGTTAATACCCCCTTCAACGTCACTCCGGTTTAGATGGTAAATATAAACTTCTCTTTTTGCTGAACTATCATGGCTGTGTGGGTTATTGTACCTTTGATTTGTCTGGGTCTGGAGACGTTTTCTCTGCCATCGCACAGTGCCTCATCATCAACCATTTTTAGTTCTGTTGCGGTCTTCCCTAGACCATTTTAGGCCGTAACAGCTTAAAAACATGGATTGATTTTCACATTGGCCTTTGACAACAGCAGACTGTACGGGCTGATTGAAAATGGAAAATCATTCTCTTCCAGCAGGTGGCACTTTGGGAATAGCAGTACACAAAGCCCAACAGACAGAGACTCCACAAAGCAGCGAAGCAGATGACTTTGAAACGTGCAGCGCTCATATTTGTTCAAAGAATAGCGCAATTATTGTCTTTCAGTCCACACATTTAACACCTCCTGAAATCATAATTAAGACTTTCTTGTAACATTTAAGATTTTTAAGGACCCGTCAATTTTCCTAATTTTTGAAAATGCCATTGCTTTTCACCCATTGAAAGTTTCATCTGTCTGCGGGCAGCGGGCAGCTCTCTGCTCTCATCACTGCACGCACGACCGCACCCAAACGGCTCTAGAGCTGACCTTGAGCTGCTGGATATAAATTTGATGTACTAGAAATTAGCGTTTGGTATTTATTTCATTATGTCAAAAGCCTTCACAGATTCAGACCGGAGTCCGCTACCGTAAAGACTACAAAAGCTGCGCCAGAGATATGTAGGTCCGGGTCCAGATGGGACGGCTTCTGGGTCCGGACCCGGACCGCGGTCCGCCTGTTAGTGACCTATGCAATAGATTATGCATTTCTATATAAAGCAATACATTACAATGTACAATACAATACAACACATTGTATTCTATTTTTCAAGTAATATTTTTAAGTTAAAAATATGCAGAGTAGTATTTTCTGGTTCAAAGGGAGTAAATAAAGTCAAATGTAATACTTATGCTATATGCATATTTTTAATCAGGGTTCTGTAATATCTTGTTGCTGAGAACTGTGTTTTCAGACATAATTACTTTTATTAGTAGTTGCATGTGGATATATATATTCAGGTATAAGAGAAATGTATTAGATAAACACTAGTTTGACATTAGACTTATTTTGTTGAATCTTCGGGCTCAATTACTGAAAAACTAAGTGAGCCTGTGTTAGCGATAACCAAGAAAAAATGAAAAATGACACTCTAAATTTAATATAATTTATAATAATCTAATTTTTGGATTCATGTGGTACTCACTATGTCAATATGATATCAAGACTTTGAGGATGCTAAATTGCACATAGTTATTTTGAACAGGCATTTTGAGATATTTTGATCTGTGTTGATGTAGTTTGATGCACTAAATAATTTTGATTAAATTGGGATTATTTGGTCAAAGATTAAATGAGTGTGAAATGAATATGCTATATTTCTGTGCAAGATGTATTTATTTATTTTTTATTCATGTATTTATTGAGGTTTTTAGTTTCCTTTCTGGGAAATCAATGGCACTAAACAATATACAGTTTCAAATTAAATAGTAATTATTATTGCTACATAAACAAATTCTTTATTCTTTATTTCTTCTTCATTCCTTAAATATATTTGATTAAGAAATAGGCAGAGTAGTGCTATATGGTACAAATAAAGAATTAAAATGAAATTTAATACTGTAGTAAAACCACTAAAAGGTGTGAATTTAAATAGGTTTAAATAGGTTGCCAACACTAGTTGGCAAGAACAGTGTTTTCAGACCTAAGGGCTTACTTTTATTTGGATGTGGATGTGGATCTATACATCAAAACTACTAAAAAAAAAATTTTTTATAACAATTTTAAAAATTTAATAACAAATTTAATAAAAGTCAAATTTTAATAAAGGAAAATCATCTGGAAGGAAAACTTAATTTATGACTTATATATAGGCACATTAATTTTTACATATTTAATTGGTTATATTGTAAGTGAACATATGTCATAACAGCAACAGTAACAGCAACAATCCCTCAGTTAACCTATGGAAATAATAACTTTGTTAATAACAAGAAGTAATACTCTCTCTCTCTCTCTCTCTCTCTCTATATATATATATTAATAACAATATGCGATTTAAGCATTTACTGCCAGTTCGAGTGACACATCTTACCCCAAGGATCTAATATTTCTCTCTAATTAGGATTGATTGTGTTAAGAAACTGATACCAACTGAAAGTTTAAAAAGAAATTACTTTCACAGTAAGTATTCTTTGATAATGTGTGTGTGTGTGTGTGCGTGTGTGCGTGTGTATATATGTATGTATGTGTATATATATATATATATATATATATATATATATATATATATATATTCACATGTGAAACCTAACAAAATCACTTCTATTTTTTTTTCTAATTAATTCTTACTTATGTAGCACATAAGAGTAATGTGTTATCAGAGGAGTCATCAGCAAAGTAATATCCACATACAAATTGTAGATAGGTAATGATGGCATGTAAGCAGAAATGGTGGAAATAATTCAAGCAATAAATACATTGTTATCATCATGAATTACATGTCCTTATCATCATCATCAGAATATAATGAATATTTAGCAGTTATATATATTGGTTCAGAGTTGGTGTTATCTGAAGTCCTATCTATATTATTATATATCATATCTTCAAATGTGTTGGGGTCATCAGAAATCTTCATAAGAGGCTGGTTTCAAACTGGAGCTCGAGTAATCTCAAGTTAGCTTAGAATCAGTATCCCGAGGTAGAAATAGAAAAGCAAAAGGAGCATAATTAGTGTAGCTGCTGTTCATAACATTTCAGGCAATCTTGTGCGTTTAATCAGATGTAACTAAAGTACAAGGTTATGACATGCATTATATGGATTTTTGGCTTAGATAAAGCAGTCCTGCATAAAATACATCAACTTTTTTTAAATGTTATTTTATGTAGTAATGAAAGGTGCATAATTTAGAGGTAAATATTCTTCATCATCCTGAAATGCCTTTAAAACACAAATGTTTAAAGAAAAATAATGTTGAATTAAAATATAGTAGAATCATTTAACAGAAAGAAACAAGACATAATCAAAGTGCAGGGGCTATACATAACAGTTTTATGTCATGGTGTTTTAGTAGCATTTAATAGTATGTAAAATTAGGTATTGTAGCACTGTAGTGTAGCTAATAATAACAAGCAAGTACACCGCAGGGACTTGAACCCCATCCAGGTGGGTAACCTGGAGTACCATTACCAGTGTATTTTTGCTTTTTGTTAATATTTAGATTATAGGGAAAGCAAAAACTTGTATTAGCAACAGCATGTTCAAAGACTCAAACAATAACAGGCATGTAATCCATTACAGACAAAAGATAAAGAAAAATTGCTCCTTCTTTCATAAAAAAAATAAATAAATATGCAAGCATTTATTGTGAACCAAACCAACCTCTGGCATAGCTGGCAAGCTATATATAAATTTGCATTAATATATATTAAATTACAGCCTTTTGATTTAAGAATCACAATAACCATATTGCCTTCTCACAATTATACATTGGCTTTATTAAAATACATTTATGCCTAATTAGAAAATTCAATTTCATACAATATATTCAAAAATTGTTACCTGCAATTGCTGCTTACCAAGTGCTTTTTATTTATATTTTACATATGTGTGTTTATTTTTAACACATGCTGTTGCAATGCAAGGAAAAAAACCTTTTTTGTTGTTGTTTTTGTAATGTGTTTTAAAAAGAAAATATGATATTTATCAATTATCACTTAAATGTAGTTCTGGATACTTGAGAACACAACACAGCACAGCACAACAAAACACACAGAACACTAATCTAACTATACATATCATCGCCTTGGAATTATAAGGTTGTATCTTCATTCTAAGTGGTTTTAAGATACTGAGCTTCAAAGTTTTTGCATTACGTATAGCAAAAATGATACGGGGAACAAGTCTCTTTCCTACATGAAAATGACAGAACGTTGATCTTGATTGGTCCTCTTGTGTGCATTCAAAGTTCTAATTGGCTGATTCACAAGATAGAACCTTATAGAACCAAGTTATAGTTCGACTTTGTAGATATAACCTTTTTATTTTCTAAATAAAATGTCCTAAAATGTACAAAAAAACCCCATCACATAATGTAAATAAGTTTTCACAGAATAAAAATATGTGAATAACTCAATTTTGACAAAAATGTTACATAGAATCTTATAATTCCAAGGCGACGATATACTACAAATAGTTGTGTAAAACATATAATATAAATAGTATAAACTATACATATACAATAAATAGTTGACTATACATATACATAACCTACAGACTATACAAGTACTTTACATAATAACGGTGCATGATATTGTGCAAAAGACGTATTTAAGGTTAAGAAGCAAATAGCGCAATATGATTTGTGGAGCATTCACAAGTAAACATTTAAGTCCTTATTAAGTTCTTATAACATGAAGTGTTTATAAGAAAGTGTATGGTGCATTTAAAGAGAAAAGAGTGCATTTGTACAGGTGGTTTGTCCAGCCCACTCACCTGTGTGTAGCACACTCAGAATTGCACAATGCATCTGTGCAACTGTGAAATAGCAACCCACTAATATTCTCATGCAGTAACATGGACATTTATAATACAATGAACAAAATTTTTAAAAAAATATTTTATATTTGTCAAATTCTGATACTAGCTTAACAAGGATCCAGATGATAAGAGATATGCTCTTTCATCATGATCCTTGATTCTTCTGTATTTAGTCAAATCAAGAATTAATCAACAAGTAATTATATTGAAACAACAGGTCTAAACTGTCATTTAACCCATAAGCCATTATCATTCAACAAATGTTCCAACAAATTTAAATGTGCATGTCTTCAAAGGAACAAAAAACACCCTTGTGTGTACTAAAATAAACTGGCACAACATTTGTGTGCACTGAATAGTTTTCGAAGTTTTTTACATACATATGGTCAATTAAGGTTCCTTTCTCAGTTGTTGGTTCTTTAACATGTTGCATATATCCCTTGTCTGCCATGAAAGAGCAGAGGGATTGGGACTTTAATGCATCATTATTAAAATCACCTATAAGCACAACTTTATTGCAAATTGTTGATACCAAATGAATCAACTTGTCTAAGTTTTGTTTAAAAATAGACAGTGGGTATGTTGGAGGCCTGTAAATAACACCAAGCAATATGTCCTTCTCAGTGAAGTGTGTTAACAAGCATTCCAAATTAAGATTTGGAAATTTTACAGTAGTATTTGCTATACCACATGCTGCATATAACCCAACTCCACCATACTGTTGTGCTTTCAAATCTTTGAAAGGGGGACAATTGCTTGTGTATGCAGCACAACGAGAAAGACTCACAAACGTGTAGTTTTCTAAGTGCACATTTTCAGACAAATAGGATTCAGGCAGCCATGTTTCAGTTAAAGCAATACACGCAGGTTTGAACTGTTGAACGCAAACATTCAAATCTTGCTTATGACAACGCAAACTCTGTACGTTCAGCAAAAACAGTGAAAAATAATTATGTTGTGCTGTCAAATATACGTTGTCATGTACCATAAAACATGGCATTTCTTATACAGCCTCAAAAACTTTCTCATTACAATAAATAGTTTTTTAATTAAAATCTCAAGCCAGTCAAAGCCAGAGTCAAGCCAGACAAACTTCTTACTCGACTCAATGCAACATAAGCCTGGCCAGCGGCAAAAACTTTTTTTAAACTAACGACAGCACAATCAACAGTTAAACCCTGCACTTTATGGACTGTGCCAATTTCAAAGGAAACTGTCGGCGGAAACCACTATTCCTGCATGCATTTTCCTCTTCTACGTGTATAGGAGTTGAGTTAAACAATTTTGCTGGTTCAGCCAAACATTGTTTACGTCTTTTAAACCCCACATGACTATCATTAAAATGGACGTACACAGTTTCGGGTAACTTATTTTTATCGGCACACACAATGTGTGTGTCACTGTGCCACAAACGCCGTTAACTAAGCCATCATTTACATCAATATTTTTAATCAACATGACACGTGCATTTATGCCTAAAAGAAACTTTGCTGGCAAGCACGTGTTGTAAACCTTTACATGATGACCAGCAATTAACTCTACTTTGCCAGTCTTCTTACTACGAGCAAAATCTTCTGCCTCTATGGTTTCAATCTCTGAGCAGATATTAAGTAAATGCTTTAGGTTGTGCTCATGTACTTCATTATTTGTAGCAAAAATGTATAAAGGATCATTATCATCCTCACCTGTGTCACATTTTGCTAATATCTCCAAATCTTCTTTGCTCAGTGGAGATTTTTTACTTCGTTTCCTTAAACGGTTTAATAATTCAGCAAATTTGTTGTCTTTTTGCCTTACTACCTGCGTTAACTCCACGACAGTAAAACAATTAGTCCACAGTCCGAGTCCTGGTACTTCCGTATATAATGGTTTCCCCTTCACGGGTGGCAATTGGAAAAAATCACCAACTGCTATAACACAAACATTACCAAAAGGAGAAAAGTCTCCAGTTTGTTTAATTTGACGTAATCTTCCATGAATGTATGCCAACAGTTTATGATCTACCATTGAAATCTCATCTGTAATTAAAATCTGAAGTCCATGCAATTTCACCCGCAAAGAATTTAACTTCTCTTCTCCCAAAGGTGTGTATGGCAACTTCACATCTGTGCCAATCGAGGCATGTTGTATGGTTGAAGCTTGTAATTGGAAAGCTGCCAGTTGGAGCAATTAATACAACACACTCATCATCTGGGTGTAAAGCAATTTGAGACAATAATCTTGTCACTTCATATTTTATTGCTTTAATTAAATGGCTTTTGCCAGTTTCTGCTCCATCAGTAACAAAAACATGAAAAGGTTTAGGGTTTTCACCTCTAATTTTACTTAAACACCATTGTCTAATTTGATAGAAAACAGAAATCTGGGTTTTGTTTAAAGAGCGAATTAAGCTCACCCATCTGAGTAACTCAGACAATTGTCCTTCTTCTCTATTTGAGACACCGGCGCATCATCAGTTGCTAAATCTGGTATACAACTTTCATAATCTTCACTTTGCTGGCCAGTCTCATGTCTAATCTGTTTACATTCCATATGGTCATACTCTGTGTACGAGTTCTTTTTAAAATAAAACCAAAATTGTTTTCCAACTTAATTTTATTAGCGCAATACTGACCTTTGTATACAACGCGATACTCAGACGCAAATGTGGCCAAACACATATCAATAAAAAAATGCTCTGATTCGGCCTGTTCTTATAGCGATCAACAAAACTAGTCATCCACATCTCTTCACTTTTCAGATTCTGAGACTCTAACTTTCAGAGGCAAAACAGACACTCACAGGCAAACTCATACGTACAATATCTTCACCTGTAGGAATAAATTGAACATGTCTCGAACACTCTTTTAAATGCATGTTTGTTAACCTACAAACTGCTTCTTGTGCACTAACTTCACGATTATGTAAGTACACACTGCCTAATTTCCTCAAAGCCTGTCTTGCATCTACATTACCCTGAGTTGCTGACTCTCGCTGTGCATTAGCTAACAATAAACTCATTTCCCGTTCAGACTTTGAAATATATGAAATTATATAAACAATGCAGGCGTAAGCATCTGTTACGTACTGAATGTCCATATTAGCATTCCAGCACTTGAGGCTAAATTTTGAAATTTTTTGAAATGATGTTTACTGTGACACTGCATGGATGTAACAACACTCTGAAGTTCATCATCTTCACTGGACACCTCGTATGTAACATATTTATCTATAAATTTGACAACTTCTTCATCAGAGTTCTTATCTATTTGTGGAGCATTTTTTGGTAACACTTTATTTTGATGGTCCCTTTTGAACATTCTGTTGACACTAAGTAATGTTGCAACTATATGTCAATAAACTCTCATAAGAGTATTAGTAGACTGTCTGCTTCATATCTACTCACTCATTATTGTGTTGGTCTCCCAACAGATATTCTACTGACTATAAGTAACTTTGCAAGAATGTGTCAACTTAATCTAACCCTAACCCTACCAGTCAACTAATACACTACTAACACTCTAATGAGAGTCAGTAGAAATGTAGGTGCAACATTACTTATAGTCAATAGAATGTGTTAAAGGGACCATCAAAATAAAGTGAAACCCATTTTTTTATCCAGAACAAACAATGGACATGGGGAGAACCACGTTGTTGAAATTCCACCCTATAAAAGTAGTCCACAATATCCCCTATGGGGTGAACAGGAGACATAAGCACCTCTTTCAAAAAACAGTGCCACCTAAAATCAAACATGCGAGCTGCAGTAACAGGATTATGACGCAACAGTTCACGTTTATCGGCCCATTCTAATTGTTCTAATGTTTCTTTTCTGCCTTAGTTCTTTAAAACACTTGTCATCAGATTTGTCCATCTCATATCAGCAGACGAAAATTAGCAAAACCAGGTGGGAATGCCAAGCTGTCTGACCATGGCAAACAGGTCTTTTTGCACACCTTGCCAAAATGCCGGAGTGCCACGAATGGGCTTCAAAAATCTATAGCCTTCATCAAAATTAAGCACTTGCCTCAAGGACTGAGTGTCTTTAAACATTTCACTGGGTATGGACTTACTACATCCTTGCCCTTTTCTTAAAGCAATAGATACATTAGACAGTACCTGTTCAATTTCTGATAGATACTGTGCATAAAAAATGTATTCAATATGTTGTGCAAATCTACCATCTACATGCAAAATTCGATTATTAAAATATCGTGACAATGTTAATCTCTGTGCCCTTTTATCATGATAAGTTGAAGTACCATTAGGAAATAAAACAGGAAAACATTTAGCTTCATTTGTCTCATCAGCAAGCATTTTTACTGGATTATTCCCTTCAGCAGGGGCAAGGCTCAAAATACCATCGAAGAACTGATCGAGTACTTCTTGCACAGGTTGTAGACACGTATCCATAAACACACAATGCTGTTGCTTATCGTGCAACTCCTCATCACCATTTATGTCTTCCATTTCACTTTCCCCAATGTGATTTTTATCATCATCATCATCATCATCTTGTCTAATCAAACTCATTTAACCAATCATCATTAAAAACAATATCTGTATAGCAGAGGTGGGACCAAGTCATTGTTTTGCAAGTCACAAATAAGACTCAAGTCTTTGCATTCAAGTCTCGAGTCAAGTCCCGAGTCAAGACAGACAAGTCCCAAGTCAAGTCTCAAGTCATAATAGGCAAGTCCAAGTCGAGTTGCTAGTCCTCAACTTTTAGCTTCAAGTCTTAAACAAGTCATTAGTGCTCTTTGCCCAAATTAGTGTCTCAGTATTAATTCCCATATCAAATTTACAGTAATTTATATCAGGAAGGCGGGTAGAATATGTTTTTACATAGTTTAATTTCATGTGAGATGGGTGCTTTTAGTAAAACTACTCGAGTTCAATTTAGGGATTGTGCCAAAATAGGACAAGCAGTGAAAAAAAAAAAAAAAAAATTATTATTAGTAACAGAATATCAAAGACAACATAATTTCATAGAAATTATTAAATACTTTTTTTAGAACTACTTTGCATGTGTGCATAAGAAGAATATATGCTAGGTGTTTGTTATATCTAAGCCAATGAGCTATATTTGGAACCTCAATGAAACAGATTTAAAAACATGTGAGCAGGAACTCAGAAAGAACCGCTTTGAAAGAACTAGAAGAAATAACTGCTACCATACTTTATGTGAGAGGAAACCTGCAATATGGATGCAGACAAACTCATGAAGACAGTCATTCAAAAATGCTGTGCTACCATTCTTTATAACTAATAGTAACAAAGACAAAAGGTTGTACGTTAAATGTTAAGTATATAATATGCATATCGATCGCTAAATTTAGGGGCTATATGTGCTATAGGCTACAGACTGATTTACAACACGTGAATTCAATTAATTATCCTGAAAGAAATAAAAGTGAAATGAGTGCCTGGTGAAGAGGGAGAAAAATTTAGTATATTTTATAGTTATATATAGACTACAATTCACAAATCATTTTGTGAAAGAACACTTCTTCAAATTATATTTTAAAATGATCATTAGGCCAATTGCTCCTTTATTTTTTTTCTTCAAATTATAGCAAATTTTTTTGCAATAATTAATTTTAAATCTAGCTTAAATCAAGGTTTATCTAATAATTATTTTGCACCAAACTTTAAACCTTTAAAAATAAACAGGTATACATTCTAACCCATCATTTTGATCCTGGATTTAAGTAATATTTGCACCATAACTTTAAACTCATATTTAAATCTTGATTATGGATTAACTTTAAACTTAACTGAGGTTTAAATAAAATAAAATGCACATGCAATTAAAATATGCAACTGATTGAACAAAAACAGTGGAGATCTGACAAAAAAAAAAAAAAAGGTCTAGGAAAGGTGTTTACCAATAAAAATGAAAATTAAAGCACATCGAGTTGGTAGAGCTGCGAGGGGTCGTGGCGGGATGCGGATCCATCACTCGTGGTGCACCTCGGTGTCGGACAAACAAAAGAAGTGAGGAATATGTTTAGCATTTCACAGCAGCGGTCACGGTGATGATGAGGCGAGCACCAGTGATCGCGGCAGCGCCTCTCCTTTCTCCTGCCCGCTCCGTGTGTCTGCTGGGTGGCGATCAAACTGGCAGGGCAGCGTTTTTCACGAGCGGAGATAGCTACTACTTTTTTTTCGTATCTCGGTTCTTTTGTTGTAAGTTATGCTATTACTCCATTAATTTATACTAGCATATACTGTATATCAAGAGCTCCCTGAACGCAGTCTCTGGCTTACTGCCAGTCAAGCGGAAGCACGCTGCACCCGTCTCGAGTGATAACGACGCTGATCTGATCAAGTCTTTCCGAGTCACAGGGCTCAAGTCCAAGTCAAGTCTCGAGTCATTGCTGTCAAAGTCTAAGTCGAGTCTCAAGTCTTCTTTAATTATGTCGAGTCGAGTTGCAAGTCATCAAATTTGGGACTCGAGTCCGAGTCAAGTCTCGAGTCATGTGACTCGAGTCCACACCCCTGCTGTATAGTATTTGTTACATTTTTTTAAGTAACACTGTGCCTCTTTAATATTTGTTGTATCCACATACTGATATTTATAATGACCTTTATATGTCAACTTCCACTTTAACTTTACACATATTAAAGACCCTTCAGTTTCTGTTCTTGGCAAAACATTTGTTGTGTCTTTAACATTAGCTGGTACACAACTAATAGAGCCATGAACTCCATTTTGCCCACCTTTTGGTAAAGCTAACATCTTAATGAATGGGATATGCAATGATATCAAATGTTGCTCTAAACTATTGAGACAACGCAGTTCTTCAGGTATGGTTTGCAGTTCCAGATTGTTAACAGCACTTTCAGCTGGCATTTCACCTTTTTTCAATTTAGAATGACAAGTAAAGCAAATCCAAAGCTGGCCTTTACATGAATTTGCCAATTCACAAGGAATAATACAGTTATCACCACACTTGTGCAAAAAATGATCTGTAATACATCTATTAGCTGCAAATAACATTACAGAATCTTTATTATAATTTTTTGTTTTACAGCATAATACTTGCTGTTTAAATAACAATCTATGGCAAACACAACACACAAATTCTGGACCAAAACTAACTTTATCTACAAACTGCTTTTTAACAAAATCACAAACCTGTTGATTTTGTTTTAATTGCTGTCTTCTCATATTGTTAATTCTTTTCACCTTTTCTTTATGTAACACTCCATTATGATATTTTAACTTACTGTTTTGTTTTATAACATTTCTATGCTTTACATTGTTATAGTATTTCATTGTACTATATTTCTTCAATCTATTCTTATATTGCTCGTCACGGTATTTCACCTTATTGTATTCATTCACTGTACGTTTATATTGCTCATTGTCATGGTATTTCACTTTGTTGTATATTATTATATTTCAGTTCACAGTATATTTAACTTGCCCCAATACACTTACCTCTATATTATACACCATTTATTTGTACATAAACAGAATATATAGCAAAATCACTACATGAATAACCCTATGTTGATACACAACTAAACAATTCCTTAACATAAATTGTATTCACCTTATCCTTGCACCTGTCTAAAAATCTGTTTGTATATTATATATATGAAGTTTATTTGCAAAAACAGAATGTATTTTTTTTTCTAATAAAAAAAAACCTAACTGCAGTTTCATTGTAATTAATGAGAACGCACGTGTATGTTCTATATTCCTAAAACTTTTGCGTTCTGCCTCTTAGCTGTGTTCTTTCCTCTATATTAATTACCACAAAACGCCACACACCAAAAACCACTTACACCAAAATATATACCAAAACCACTTACATACATAAAACTCATTAATTACTAAAACTCTAATAACATAACTTTATAAACTTACTTTACACACTGTGAAATTTCTAATCAAATATATACAAATGTATATATATGTATATATGCCTAACTAAATAATATTTTTATGATCTTTGTATAAAACTACATAACTGCTTTTTGGTTAGTAAAAAATGCATTTCTTACCAAATAGAGCCCAAAAATTTCAACAATATACCTACTATATATTTTACAACAAAACACTGGAAAATGTGAATAACATTACTTATGTATCACATATAACCTATTAAACGTTTTTTTTAGTAAATTAGAGATAATCTTAATTTTCCTCCTTCCCTTTCTATAGTCACATCCCCCCTCCTCCATTCCATTTCTACACATCATTATTATATACGTTAACATATTCTAAATACTATTAAAACCACAAAACACATACACATCTCAAAACTTAAAAAGATATTTTTTTATTTTCTTCTTTGCTTACTTTCTACATTACTATATACATTCCAACAATAACTTCTGCATTAAACAACAAACTATACACAAAAATTGCATAAATGCAGATGTTGCCTTCATTCGCCTACATTCTCTTCTTCCACAATATCCATGCTTCCAATGTCACTTCCATCTTCTCTGCCATTCCCAAACTCATCTTCCAAAATATCTGTGGATTAAAAACAAAATTTTACAAACTTTAATACGTTACAAACAATCTGTACTTTGCATCACCACACATCTCAACAACAAAACCTCTAACAGAATGCACAGCATCATGAATAAAAAAAATAATTCTCTGTACACACCATCTCTCTCAAAATCCAGAGCAGCCCTTGCCACTTCCAGCTCCTTTTCTGTATTCTCCAACCTACAGACTTTATCTGCCAACTCCTTGTGCAGATATTTCTTTCTGCATCTAGTGCACCTATTTTCCTCATGACCTTCACCCCTAGTGCTGTCAAATCCTTCTGCAATTCCATTCTGCAGACTGTCTCATCCAACACTGAATACTACACAAAACACAAAAACAGTAAATACACTTCCACCAAACCTATCACACAACATTACAAACACACCGAATACTTACTGTTAATAAACAGAACTGCTCTCTAATTCTCACAAATTCTTCTCCCTCCACACGTGGTATTTTAGAAGGGCTACTGAAAGCCATTCTTCCTGCAAAAAACACAACACATTTAAGTCAATTAAAATCGACTCACTACAAAATCACCACAACAACATATGAACTACAACTACTCACAAGACATGAAGTTAACTTACCTTACAAAATACTGTGGTACAAAATTAAGGTCAAAACACTGCTTGATTCTGACCAAATCCCATACACCTTTGAATACAACTATAAGCCCATGACCTTAAACCACCTTTACATACAGTGGTATGCCAAAGTTTGGGCACCCCTGTAAATTTTCATGATTTTCCTTTATAAATCATTGGTTGTCTGGATAAGAAATTTCGGTTAAATATATCATATAGGAGACAAACACAGTGATATTTGAGAAGTGAAATAAAGTTTATATGATTTATGGAAAGTGTGCAAGAATTATTTAAACAAAATTAGGCATGTGCATAAATTTAGGCACCACAAAAGAAAAATTAACTCAATATTTTGTGCATCCTCCTTTTGCAGAAATAACAGCCACTAAACGCTTTCTATAGCTTCCAGTTAGAGTCTGGATTCTGGCAGAAGGTATTTTGGACCATTCTTCTTTACAAAACATCTCCAGTTCAGTCAGGTTTGATGGTTTCCGAGCATGGACAGCCCGCTTTAAATCACACCACAAATTTTCAATAATATTCAGGTCTGGGGACTGAGATGGCCATTCCAGAATGTTGTACTTGTTCCTCTGCATG
The DNA here is from genome assembly GCA_029620275.1 of Acrossocheilus wenchowensis. Lineage (NCBI taxonomy): Eukaryota > Metazoa > Chordata > Actinopteri > Cypriniformes > Cyprinidae > Acrossocheilus > Acrossocheilus wenchowensis. Next base: position 12,996,519 of record CM056135.1, on the reverse strand, counting down.
AATGCCTTAGTAGATTTTGAGCAGTGTTTAGGGTCGTTGTCTTGTTGAAAGATCCAGCCCGCCGCAACTTCAACTTTGTCACTGATTCCTGGACATTGTTCTCCAGAATCTGCTGATATTGAGTGGAATCCATGCGACCCTCAACTTTAACAAGATTCCCAGTCCCTGCACTGGCCACACAGCCCCACAGCATGATGGAACCGCCACCAAATTTTAACTGTAGGTAGCAAGTGTTTTTCTTGGAATGCTGTGTTGTTTTTCCGCCATGCATAACGCCCCTTGTTTTGCCCAAATAACTCTATTTTAGTTTCATCAGTCCACAGCACCTTATTCCAAAATGAAGCTGGCTTGTCCGAATGTGCTTTAGCATACCTCAAGCGACACCGTTTGTGGCGTGTGCAGAGAAAAGGCTTTTTCCGCATTACTCGTCCATACAGCATCTCCTTGTGTAAAGTGCGCTGAATAGTTGAACGATGCACAGTGACACCATCTGCAGCAAGATGATGTCGTAGGTCTTTGGAGCTGGTCTGTGGGTTGACTGTGACTGTTCTCACCATCCTGCGCCTCTGCTTATCTGAGATTTTTCTTGGTCTGCCACTTCGGGCCTTAACTAGAACTGTGCCTCTGGTCTTCCAATTCCTCACAGTTGAAACTGAGAGCTTAAATCTCTGAGACAGCTTTCTGTATCCTTCCCCTAAACCATGATGTTCAACAATCATTGTTTTCAGGTCATCTGAGAGTTGTTTTGAGGCTCCCATGTTGCCACTCTTTAGAGAAGATGCAAAGAGGAGAAACACTTACAATTGGCCTCCTTTTAAATACTTTCTCATGATTGGATTCACCCGTGTATGGAGGTCAAGGGTCACTGAGGTTACCAAACCAATTTTGAGTTCTAATAATCAGTGCTAAAGATATTGAAATCAATAAAATGACAAGGGTGCCTAAATTTATGCACATGCCTAATTTTGTTTAAATAATTCTTGCACACTTTCCATAAACCATATAAACTTTATTTCACTTCTCAAATATCACTGTGTTTGTCTCCTATATGATATATTTAACCGAAATTTCTTATCCAGACAACCAATGATTTATAAAGGAAAATCATGAAAATTTACAGGGGTGCCCAAACTTTGGCATACCACTGTACCTTTAAGACACCCCTACTCACAAAGACACACCCCTTTTATTTCACACACATCAGATAACCTTAAAATGCATTACTTAAAACATATTCTACTCTTTCAAACACATTATTTCCATGATTTAAAACTTGCACCATGAACACAATTATTCTCATAAAACTTAACATATTTTATTTAACTTACAATACAACCCCTTAAAACTTGCTATCCACCCCTTCACCTCTTTCTGTTCAAAACTCCTTAGAATAATTTTGCCCTGTCAAAAATCTTACCTTTATACAAAATCTCTTTTTTAAAAAAAAGATTAATAGCTTATTATTTCTTTTACATTTCTTTTAATCAAATACAATTATACATGATACAGATTATCATTTTTTTTTTGTTTCCCTCTCCAAACTTAATATACATACATACATACATACCATACCGTTCCCGTCTGTCTGTCACGTGTCTACCCGTCCAAAGTTCCTGTCTGTCCTTATTTGGTTTAGTTCCGTTTCTCATTGGTTAATTGTCATTCATTGTCCCCACCTGAGTTCTATTGCATTGTTTGCTCTTTTGTTCCTGTTCATATAAATGTCCTCAGTTCTCCCTTGTCATTTGTCCGATCTTAAGTTAATAAAGTGGGAAAAGTGAGTTGATGCCATTTCACTCTCCTGTCTTTCATTTATATTCAGTTATACTTATACTACAACCACGCAACCCGTAACACCATATAAAATATACAATATTAGTATAAACACTTTCAGTGCTTCCACTACTAACAATTTTCTTTTAAATTCTTTCTACTAAAACTTCTACAAAATGTCTTACAAATTTTAATTTTATTCACTACAATCTCTAATTTAAAGTTTGATAATAACAGCATCTACATTTATCAATCTATATTTATTTGTCATTATTTTATTTGTATAATAAGCATTAATATAATGTCACAAAATACAATTTGCTATAAAATAAAACCATACAAAAGTGCTTATCATTTACTTTTAAAGTAATATGATAACTATAAAGATTATAACATAAATCTATCGTATAAAGGCATAAATACATTTTCTTTACATTTTTCTCTAAATTCTGAAATGCATTCTACCTGCAACAACATAAAACATATAATTGCATACATTACACCAAAAGTAATGCTTGCCTCTCTGAATTCCTTTAACAACCAAAATACATTTACAAGCTATCATTTTGATTTGTACTATCCAGTACTCTAATTTATCACAACTGTAAAAGTCATTACACACTGAGTTCGAAATATTTACACATTAAAAAATAAATACGACCTCACAATGTATCAATCACATTTACACACTGCCTCCAAAACTTTCATCCATCATAAAATAATTCAAATCAGGTTCAATTTTCTGCATTTTTGCATCAGTACCATGCATTTTAATAGGAAAGAATGAGGAATACAAAAAAAAAAAAAAGCAGCAGGCGCAGTGATATTACACAGCGCCTGAAAGTAGTCCCCAGCTATATTATAACTAGTTACCTAGCTGGGGACTACTTTCAGGTGCTGCGTAATATCACTGCGCCTGCTGCGGCCATGTTACGGCAGCAAAGTTCCTTGATTATTACGCCGGAATGAGAGTAAAGTTCTTAATCATATCAGCCTAGAAAATCGCAACTTTTCATTTTCCGCCGGTCTTAGTACACGATATAACTACAGAAGAGTCGAGTTTTAAATAGGACAAATATCGAAACTCTTTGGTCATTTTTGAACGCGATGCTACTGGTCTAATCGGATTCAATGATCTATGCTAAGCTATGCTAAAAGTGCTATCGCCAGACACGGAGATCGGCTGAATGGATTCAAAAACGGTAAAACTCAACTTATTAACTCTGGGGGAGTTGGAGAATGAGCCTATTTCCAAAAAAAGTGGAGTGTTCCTTTAATCGTGCAATTAATTGTGCACTATTGATCAGTGCAATCAGCTGTGTGTGTCGTCAGTGCAATGGATGATGAGAATTGTAGTGCAAGGTAATGTGAAACAGTCTGTGTAGTGTGAGAGTCAATATGATGGAACCGGATTTGTAACAGTTGCAAAGTTGCTTATAGTCAATAGACTAAGGGGATCATCAATATAAAATATAATCTAATATCAAATAAAAAACACATTGCATTTTTTGATTCAAAAGTATTACAAATGATCTTAAACTATTTCTCAGAAAAATAACATTAACCTCATAGGAAACACACAATAAACACTCCTAACCACTGTAGTAAGATACTGTGCAAATCTTAACATACTGAATCAAACTACATAACATAAGTCCAATGCAGTCTGCAGACATGTAAATAACAAACCTATACGTGACATACACACTTAACGGTCTAATTAAAGACACAACTGTTGCATTCTGCACAGGAATAAAACTTATCTCTCGATTTTTCTATTTATTATAACAAACTTACCTCAGGCTGCCTCGAATGTCCTGCCGAAGAGGATGTTAACGACGCTCCGTGAGCCTCCCGATTCCTCATCTCGTATAACCCTATTCTTCTTCTGATGTGGAAAATATTCGTGTTTATAATTAATGTTCTTTAATATACTCATTACCATTAGTGTAGACTACTTACAGCTCCACAGTCCAGACATGCACCCGCACAACTGAAACGTATACTTCCAGTTCAATGAGCCGCCGATCAAAATCTCACGAGCCAATAAGAGCGAACCGCTGTTAAGCCCGCCCTCACGAGAGGTTTGTGCCAGAACATAAATTTAAGAAGCGCAAACAAAAACTTGGAAAGCAAAAAGGAAAATGCTGGCAGTGCATTCAAAACTGCGTGGAGGCCATTTGAGTAAAGTGAACTCATTATGTTCAAGAAACCAGTCTGAGATGATCTGAGCTTTGTGACATGGTGCATTATCCTGCTGGAAGTAGCCATCAAAAGATGGGTACACTGTAGTCATAAAGGGATGGACACGGTCAGCAACAATACTCAGGTAGGCTGTGGTGTTTAAACAATGCTCAATTGGTACTAAGGGGCCCAAAGTGTGCCAAGAATATATTCCCCACACCATTACACCACCACCACCACCAGCCTGAACCATTGAGACAAGGCAGGATGGATCCATGCTTTCATTTTCTTTACGGTAAATTCTGACCCTACCATCTTAATGTTGCAGCAGTAATCGAGACTCATCAGACCAGGCAACGTTTTTCCAATCTTCTATTGTCCAATTGGTGAGCCTGTATTTGTAGTCTCCATTTCCTGTTCTTAGCTGACAGGAGCGGCACCTGGTGTGGTCTTCTGCTGCTGTAGCCCATCTGCTTTAGGGTTCGAAATGTTGTGCATTCAGAGATGGTATTCTGCATACCTTGGTTGTAACGAGGGTTATTTGAGTTGCTGTTGCCTTTCTATCATCTCTAACCAGTCTGCCCATTCTCCTCTGACCTCTGACATCAACAAGGTATTTTCGTCCACACAACTGCCGGTCACTGTATATTTTCTCTTTTTCGGACCATTCTCTGTAAACCCTAGAAATGGTTGTGCGTGAAAATCCCAGTAGATCAGCAGTTTTTGAAATACTCAGACCAGCCCGTCTGGCACCAACAACCATTCCATGTTCAAAGTCACTTAAATCCCCTTTCTTCCCCATTCTGATGCTCGGTTTGAACTTCAGCAAGTCGTCTTCACCACATCTAGATGCCTAAATGCATTGAGTTGCTGCCATGTGATTGGCTGATTAGCAATTTGTGTTACCAAGCAATTGAACAGGTGTACCTAATAAAGTGGCCGGTGAGTGTATACTGGGTAACACTTTACAATAACAGCACATGAATTATCATGTACTAATACCTTAATTAATAATTACTTGACTATGAACTAATGAAGAGTTAAGACATGTATTAATCAAGAACTAATGAAGAACTAACTTAACTACGCCATGAGTCATATGAATTACCGCATGAATAACACCACCTTAATTACATGTTAGTTCCTGCATGTTAGTTAATGTATTAATTAACACTTTGGGGTAAACTAAATTAAACATGCTCTAGAAGAAAGATTCATGAAAATGGCACACTGCAAAATTGTTTATAAATTTGCCACCTGCAGCTATGTCACAAACATCAGTGAATGACAGTGGATGTCTTGCAATATTTACGTTTAACCTAACTCATCCAACGCACAATGATGCATTCATAATTAAAAACAACTTCATCTCATCCTGTTTAGAGTGATTCCACTGTTGCCCTACAATAATGTATTCATTAAGCAGATGCAATTTTCCAAATTAAAATCAGTGTTAGCATAGAGATGATGGTTATGTTATAGATTGGTTTACTGTCTTTATATCATAATAATGCACTGAAATCAGACGTTTGTCTTGTGTTCTTGCTCTTCTTTTGGGCCACTATTGCCCCTTCAAAATGTTTACCTTCCTCCTACCGTTCAGTTCCTTCTCCATCCAGATGCAGCCACATGACCTCTGCTCTTCCACTTTTTTACAAACCACCAAAAAACACCGAATATGTATAAAACGTGTAATTGATAACTTTTTAAAGATGTGCCCTCCAAGACAACTCATGACATGATACATTGACAACTCATGAATTCATGTTAAGTTATAAGTAATTACTGATGAGTTAATAATATTGTGCCCCCCCCCCCAACTAAAGTCATGGCATTATGATACATTAGCAAGTCATGAATTAATGTTAAGTTAATGATGAGTTAGTAATATTGTGCCCCCCCCAAGTAAAGTCATGACATAATGATATACATTAGCCAGTCATGAATGTTTGGGATGCTCTGGATCGGCGTATACGACAGCGTGTTCCAGTTCCTGCCAATATCCAGCAAGTTCGCACAGCCATTGAAGAGGAGTGGACCAGCATTCGACAGGCCACGATCAACAACCTGATCAACTCTATGCGAAGGAGATGTGTTGCACTGAGTGAGGAAAATGGTGGTCACACCAGATACTGACTGGTTTTCAGGACCCCCCCAATACAGTAAAACTGCACATTTTAGAGTGGCCTTTTATTGTGGCCAGCCTAAGGCACATCTGTGCAATAATCATGCTGTCTACTCAGCATCTTGATATGCCACACCTGTGAGGTGGATGGATTATCTCGGCAAAGGAGAAGTGCTCACTAACACAGATTTAGACAGATTTGTGAACAATATTTGAGAGAAATAGGTCTTTTGTGTACATAGAAAAAGTCTTAGTTCTTTGAGTTCAGCTCATGAAAAATGGGGGCAAAAACAAAAGTGTTGTTTATAATGTTGTTCAGTGTAGTTTTTCTAAAGAGACCGCGCCTAAATCTCTTACTTAGCTGCTGATCAGCTGTGTACAACATCCTGTAGAAATCCACCTTGTAATACTCCTCAGCTGTTGCTGGCATGTAAGGAGCAGCATTACCTGAAAGGTGTTTTGGAGGTCTGTGAAGACAGTTTCTGTTTTCTTTTGCAGGGTGCATTACTCCTGAATAACCTCTGAAGCCATCAAGAGCCCTAGGATTGTGGTGCCTCTCTTAAATTTGTCCAACTGTGGTGGATGGGGAGTTATTTTTGTTTTGGTTTGCTGCACCATCGTATGCTTACCCACGCAGACCAGAAAAAGGCAGATTCAAGCGCACATCGAAAGCGATCTCAGCCAAGTGCTCACCAGTTGTGTCTACAACTTCATAAAATCCAACAAAGGCCTCCTGGACTTTGGTCCACATATCTTAGACATATTGATTTCTGTTCAGTCTCGATTACATCTTGCGTTCCATCCATTATGATAGTAAATTGAGGAAGAGGTAAATTTTGAATGCTACTAACTAAGTCTTTAATTATAGTATGCAACAATAAAATTCATTTTCTTCCAGGATGTATAGTTATGTTTGTGTGATAACAGCCATTTTTCAAAGGCAGGGGGTCATCTTCACTTGTGAGTTCATGAAAATCCCAAGACACACTGCATGTGTCATGTGACACTGCACATTTTATCAATCCTATAAGTTCACTGCATGTCACACTGTGCAACATGCACAGTAGAAATTTTCTTATTAGTAGAAATTTTCATCAGGGTATCTGCAGGATTTTTTAGCTCAAATTTACATTAAGACCTTTATTAAGACCTGCACAAGTCAAATTAATACCATATAAGCAAGGTAGGTCAACGTATATGATAACGTATTAAACTGTAGAAAGCATGATTTACAGTTCAGATGCAGGTTTTTTAAAAGAAAAAGTTATAAATTATAAACTTCATGTTTCAGCCTTGTTTTAAGGCGTTTTTTTTTTAAAGAAAATGAATGAGGCAAAAGTATCAATTATATTAACTTAAACAATTATTATATGAATTAAATAACAAATAAATATATTTTATTTAACTTGATTGTTTACGTGAGGAATAATTGATGACGGGCCAGTGGATTATTAGAAAAATAATGCACACCCGAGGTGGTGATGCGGTCACGACGCGAAGCGGACTTTCAGCCGTGGCCCACCCAATGAGAAGTTGGTACTTTTCCAAATGAATGATATTTATTAAACGATAATAATAATAAAGGTATAGTTTCCCTATAACTTCATATATTTACTTTAAAATATATTTAACGTGAGTTTTCTTCCTATAGGTGCATAGCATACCCTTGTCCAAAATGATGATTCGTCAGTGACGATCTTAGTCCCACCCACATTTATGTTTACGACATAAGAACATAGTAAAATGTGCACGTTTTAATATAATGTTGAATTTGAAAATAGTGAAACAAACCTCAATCAGTCTTTAAAAATATTGGATATCCCAAATTAAAATTAAGTCTTAGCACTGAATCCAGACCGCCTACAAATTGAAACTTTGAGTGTGTTTAAATCATCATCTGTAGTTATATCGTGTACTAAGATCGGCGGAAAATGAAAAGTTGCGATTTTCTAGGCTGATATGATTAGGAACTACTCTCATTCCGGCGTAATAATCAAGGAACTTTGCTGCCGTAACATGGCCGCGGCAGGCGCAGTGATATTACGCAGCGCCTGAAAGTAGTCCCCGGGCACTACTTTCAGGCGCTGCGTAATATCACTAGTTCCTAATCATATCAGCCTAGAAAATCGCAACTTTTCATTTTCCGCCGATCTTAGTACACGATATAACTACAGAAGAGTCGATTTTTAAATAGGAAAACTATCGAAACTCTTTGATCGTTTTTGAACGCGATGCTACTGGTCTAATAGGATTCAATGATCTATGCTAAGCTATGCTAAAAGTGCTATCGCCAGACCCGGAGATCGGCTGAATGGATTCAAAAACGGTAAAACTCAACTTATTAACTCTGGGGGAGTTGGAGAATGAGCCTATTTCCAAAAAAAGTGGAGTGTTCCTTTAAGAACGCGCTGCGGAGGTGCTTTCTCTTAACACCACAAAAAACAGTTAACCTATCAAAGTAAACCATGTAACATACAGTATATAATAAAGGTGTATCAATGCACATTTCCAGCCTGTCCTGTAAACGGCACGCACAATTTTTGGATTTATTTTTTAATATCGTGAGATGGCGGAGCACAAGAAAACAATGCAGTCTGAAGTAGCTGCTCACGTAAACCATCTTGCTCATCTCAGTCTGCTCAATCTTGATGTCAGTGCCCTAAACGATGTTATAATGGACTACTTCACATCCAGAGATGAAGGATAGGATGATGAAGTTACTAAAGAGGAGGAGTCCGATGACAGTCTCTTATATGCACAGGTGCGCAAACAGTTGCGCTGTGCTCGCTTTTCTGAGGTACACTATTCATACTATCTAAACATACAAGGGGTGATCAAAAGTTCAGAGACTACGCCCATGATAAACAACGGAAAACTGTCCTCTTCAGGGTAACTTTAGTCTGTTTGTGTAATGATGCAGTATAGCGCTCCTGACAGACAGCTCTCCTTAAACCCGTGAAGTGAACGTGAAACCAGGCTTGCTTTAAACCCATTTTTCTCAAAATTCCATTACTGAAAATCATAGCTATAAGCCAACTTCAGATAGCCATAACTTTTGTTACATTCAAAATAAAAACAGTTTTGGAAAGGGCTTGAACCCAGCTTTAATATGGTATCAAAACCTAAAAAAGGTAAAAAATGTGTTGGGTTTTCAAAGAACGTATCACATTTAAAAAATCAAAAATCAAATTTCATCCTATTACAATTCATGGGCAAATATATATGTCTTTCTAAACTTTCTATTGATATTAAAATCCTACATAAGGGTGTTAAAGTTATAACCAGTGCAGCCATATGTTACCATGTAGTGTGGGTGCCACACACCGATCAGTGCATATGTAACCGGGGCAAGATTCACTTTATATTTGATTAAGTTCCCCATTAGTTCCCCTTTGTTGCTTTAACTAAGTTATGTGCGCTGTCCCCTTTAAGAGTTGGTGCATGCGCCAGAGGGAAGTGCACGTCAGACTGAAGGAGAGCGTAGTTAAAAACGGTAATCACACAGAGGAAGAAATAGTTGGTAAAACTGTTAAGGAGAGGAAATTCCCAGCTTTATATCAACTAGTGAGTGCGTGGTGATTACAGTCCTGTGATTTTTTTTCAATTTTTTTTTTTATTGAGGGGATGGTTTGATTTGCATCTATCAAACAAGCCTTGTATCCTGCACGTGAGAGATCTCCTGTTGGGCGAAGGGAGTTCAGATCACGTTGACGAAGATTGAGCGTGAGTTAACCTAAAAACTTGTTGTAAGAGTTGTTCAAATGTTTAATAACGTTGATTATTTCATATATTAACTGAATATGCAGTAACTCTGGTCCTTTATACTGTGTTAGAGGGGAGAGAAACGATACATGAGATCAAACAAGTGCCAGTTACCACGTGAGCTTTTTCTGTGTGCTTAAGAGGATTAATAAGAGTGAGTTTTGTTCATTTTATTCTCCCAAAGTGTGTTTCCAGATATGGCATAAAGTATTGTACCCTGTGTAAAGTGTGTACTGTTACTTTTAGTCTATTTACTGATTAATATGCTTAAAAGAAGGTAAAATGTTCACACACCAGTTTAAGTTGAATGGGTCTTGTGATTTGGAGTTTTTGATTTGAGATTAATTGTGTGAAGAACAGTGTTGTCAAGCCCCTCCCTAAGAAAATCTCTAGAACCACCCTCAAAAGTCTCGATTTTTCAAAAAAAAATTGCCAAATATGAAAAGAAAGTAAATACAGGTAAGTTTGGTTTATATATATATATATATATATATATATATATATATATATATATATATATATATATATATATATATACTTTACAAATGATGACAGTATAAAAAATATAACAAAAGATGAAGTAGGCCAGTAACAAAACAATCTGAAGTGAAATTAGGAAATGCTTAGGCCTACTTGTAACTCTACAGGACACAGTAAATTTCAATTTTCAGATTCATTTTTTGAATCAGTAAATTTCTTCCTGTGATCTACAAGCACATGAAACATCATGGAAATGATGTAAAGACATAATGTTGGGCATTTGTTTCACCAAAGCGCATCCCTGTCCTGCTCAAATACAACAGATAAGAAATATGATTCTCCAAAAACAAAACCTTTATTCATACAAACTTATTTCCGTCAACACACTCTATTACTACAAAGTAAGTGCAAAATACTGCATCCCGGCACACATGACACGATGATGCACTGCGTCTCTCAGTATCTGGTTGACATGACTGTGCATGAATTGTGGTATAACTTTTGTGTCTGTGGTTAAAATAAGATGTTCATGCAGTAGTTGGTGCCCTGATGTAATCATATTGTTCCTCCACCATGTTGATGCTTATAATGAAATGGTGGTGTGTCATCATGTCTGAATGGTGCTGTGTACTGCTGTGTTCACTGCGCAGACTCATTAGGCGCATTCTACTTTAAGCGCCGCTGTGTAGAATGGTCAGTGTATGACATGGCTCTCGCGGTACTTTGATGTCATACTTTGATGTTTCACTGACAGTTTTATGCATAAACATACACTGTAACAAACAAACAAGCATTAAAGCTACCCCATGACTTTATATAACTTTTCCTTTTAACATTGTAAAAGGCCACATACTGTCAATTTTTGGCCTTCTTAAACATTTTTACATAAAGAAATAAGAGACCGACTGTAACTCTAAACTCAGTTGTGTATTTCAGATGCTGTCACATCCCATAACCTCATCATCTGCACAGAGAAACTGCCACTCAATTACACCAAAAATGATTGACTTAAAAACATCCTTGAGGATGGTTAAGATATTTCACTGGAACTTGGAGTTCATTAGGCATACATCTATTTTGTTTATAATTTGTGTTTTACTTATATTTATTCATGTTTTATGTCAATTGTCATGTATTACTATATTCAGCAATAACTGTTGTTAGAGCACTGTCACACATTTTTACTGCAATTTAATATGTCAATAAAACAAACAATTTACAAAACATGTAAACCCTATTGGAGGCTACATAAGATATAAGACCAGGGGTGCATTTCCCAAAAGCATCGTTAGCTATCTATGGTCTTAAGTTCCGTTGAACTCTATTGGTAATGACGGAACTTGCGACCATAGTTGTTTTTGGGAAACGCACCCCAGGCCGATAACCACATGCATGCATAAATAATATTAATGATGCTAATAATATAAAGATAATGATCTAATCTTAATGAAAAGAAACTATTATTAAAGATGTTATTTACAACACCATTAAGGTCCTATATAGCACTTTCAAAGGATGACAGTTTAGACAAAGTTTATTTCTTTATGGAACCTTATAAAAATGGTTCTATTTAGCACCAAAAGGGGTTCTGCTATTGCTGAAGAACCATAATTTGGTACTGTTTAGAACCATTTTTCTTCAGAGTGAAGGGAGGAATCCATTTTATCCAAGTGATGGATTTGATTTTGTTATTTTCAAAGCAATAGCCTACTAGCTACTACTACTTAATATTTATTGAAATCATCGCCTGTTAAATAAAACTTTACTAAATTAAAAATAAATAATTATAAATAATAGAAAAATATATATTGATGAATGCAGGTAATATATATTGATGAATGCAGGTAAGTTAACACCTCATCATATAGTGGCCTTAGCAGCTAGCAACAACAGTCATTTAAAGTGCAGAAATAATGTAAATAAAATATTGTAAACATTTAAACATTATTTGATATTAAAATAATATCTTTCCACCATCAAATATTAGTCTTCAAACAAAATCCAATGTTAGAGAGTGCGTCTCGGGGTTCTGGTGCTGTAGGGTCCAGGTGCTCTCAGTCCATCAAAGAATACTTCAGAATGACCATGGCACACTTGTGAATAAAAAACCTTTATTATCAAATGGCTACAAACAAAAAGTCAAAACTCTCCAACGTGTTTCGGCACCAGTGTTAATTTTGGCAGGCATTTTTGATTTAGTCTTAGTCTTTATCATGAGACGAAAATGCTTAATAGTCTTAGTCACATTTTAGTCATTTGAGTCTTTCATAGTTTTAGTCTAGTTTTAGTCGACGAAAAGTCATTGCATTTTTGTCAACTTTTAGTCATTACTTTTAGTCAAACTGCAGTTACCAACATTTATTTTGGTAGCCATTTTATATGTAGTCTTCAAACAAAAATAGTCATTAATTAATCTCTCTTTAAATAAATTAAGCTTATGGGAAATTTGAATCAAGGATTGAATCTGGAAAAACTGGAATAAATATTCATTTTTTGGTAGATATACAAATTAAGCTCATTTTTCAGATACAGTAGTATTGTCACCATGACAAGTATACATTTATTTAATATTTTTCGTTGGTTAACATCAATGACACATATAGGTATTTAATAGGAATGCTGTCCATTTAAAACGGATGCATGTAATACTGACACACCCACCTGTTTACGCTCACTTAAGCCATATCCGACTGTATTTACGTAAGATATTCTAGTACACAATAGACATTTGGACTGATGTGTATGTATTTGAGTACCGAGTACCGAGAACTGATCGTGCGCTGTATGAGAACTGAAGAAGTGGAGCGTGCGCGAGAGAGAGAGAGAGAGAGAGAGAGCGCTTCTATCAGTGCGATTCCGCCTATCCCGCCTTCACTAACTTTAAGTTAATAAGCAATGAATTGTGACTCCCGGGAAAAACGGGACGGTCTGGTCACCCTATCGCTAGCACAACCTGATATTGCCAAGTGCAACATGTTCCTGGGTCAACATCTTTGTTGACCCTGGTACAACATTGTGATTAACCAATCAGATTTCAAGAACCAGTTTATAATTTGTGTGAAGTTTAGGATTACAATCAGTGTTTGGTGCCTGTACATCAGTGTAATTCATCTATCAGTTCCTCTGATTTTAGGGATTACTTATGGGTAAGGTTAGGTTTAGGTATAGGAATATGGTTAAGATTATATTTTTGGATTAAAATGTTGTTCCAGGGTCAACAAAATATGTTGACCCTGGGACACGTCGCACTTGGCAATATCAGGACGTGCCTATCGCTAACCCTTCAGGTGCTGAGGCCATTGTTTCAGATCTCTAGTTCGCGTTTTGGTAGCCAATCCGTCCGCGGCTGCCATACTGAGACTAGACTAAACACCCCTCATCTGATTGTAATCCAATGACAGGGACTCACATTTTGAAAGACAAGACAGTTAACTTAGCCTATAGGATGTATTTTGAATATCTGGTAGTCCTCAAATAACATTTTAGTCCCGTCTCGTCTCGTTAACGAAGACGCGGCATAAATTTCGTCATAGTTTTTATCATCAGATATTATTTTTAGCTCGTCAACGTCTAGTCTTAGTCACAGAAAAAAGGTTCGTTAACGAATATTTTTCGTCGTCGTCTTCGTTGACGAAATTAACACTGTTCGGCACATGCCTTCTTCAGGGAGAGCAAACAAGCAGCTTAGCACAGGTGAAAGCAGTGTCATTCATTAAGTCATCTGATCATAGTCATGTGACCAACAATGACTACGTTTACATGGACATCATTAATCTAATTATTTACCTTATTCTGAATAAGACAATATTATTATGATTAAGGTGTTTACATGAGTTGCTTTTAGAATAATCCTTTCATGTTCCCGTTTTACATGTTATAGTACATAGATTGATTAATGGCATGCGTCATTACGTCACCAAGTGACGCCATCCGACGTCTCCTCCATAGTTTCACGTATAAAAACTCCGGCGGAGTTTAGATCCAACCCCAATTAGAAACTTCCCGGCAGGTGTGTTTAGGTGTGCTGCAGAGTTTAGCTCCAACTTGCCTCAACACACCTGCCGGGAAGTTTCTAGTATGCCTTGTAAGAGCTTGATTAGCTGGTTCAGGTGTGTTTAATTGGGGTTGGATCTAAACTCCGCCGGACACCCGTTTGGGCACCCCTGGCCTAGAGTGATCGCACCGGTGATCATACACGTTTAAGGGTTAAGGCTCTAAGGATGTGGAGATTCTCAAATCTGCTCTCAAGATTGCTGATGATGTAAGGTTGAAGGACCTGCAGTGATGGATGACAACCCTTTTTTTTTTTTTTTCAGAAAAATTAGTAAAAATTAGTTCCTTTAGAGATGTACATTTTCACCATTTCTCAAGAAATCTGGTCCACAGCGCTTCCCAGGGTCTTTTGTGGGTTTCAAAGTCTCTCCCGCGCCTCTCATCTTTTAGGGTAAGTCTAAAGGACCCAAGTCCAGCCGGGTCATCTAGGTCCTGATGAAATTGGGATAATGACCCAGGGGGTGGAGTGCCACCTGCTCCACGATACCTCTCAACACAGCGATTGTGACAGGAACCTAACATAAAACAAACAAAAAAAACCATGGCACCCATTACATGGCATATATCTGACATAACTGCCATAAATCAGAATTAAATGGGAAAGTACCTGCACTTAGATGTTTTCTCTGTTCAAGGTGGAGCAAAATATAAGCCTGTAGATAAAGTGCAGCTACAAATCTGCAGGTGGCACAGAATACATATAGTCACTTTCTAATTTCTGCCTCCTCAGCTAATGTAGCAAGCACAGCTGGTAGGTTCTTCTGTAGGTTCTGAATGGCGAGGTGCTGTGACAGCCATTGGACATTCTTTATTGCTTAGAGTGTTGTTTAGTAGGGGTGTGACGATTCATTAATTTTCTCGATGCATTGATTACAAATCCTGGCTATGCATATGCATCGATCTTCATTTGAAGCATTAGTCGACTAATCGCACGTATATTAATAAACCATTTAAATCATAAATATGAGCCTTTAATTGCCTACGTATCCTAATAAGCACATAAAGCTTGCCACAGAACACCAGCAGAAGTAATGCTTATGAATGTGTCCGGGAAAAACAGTAAGGAGGCTGCATTAACATATTAATAATTTCTTGATAAACTAGTGCTTTCTTTGTTTTCGGTTTAAGAGATGAAGTCTGTGACACTGACTCATGCATACAGGCGCATCCACTACTGCTGAGATGATGTTTCACATGGATTACATAATATGAAAATATTGTTTTCCATTTGAATTGGCTCATTTGAAAGTAGACATGTCACTCTCTATAGATATATTTTTCATGTCTGTAAGGCAAATATACACAAAGTTTCAGAGTTTCATGCTCAAGTTCACAAAGACCAAGATGGCAGAAAGCGCATCATGATTGCTTTCATTATTTTACAAAAGCACAATGTTTTGTTACTGGGAGTGCACACAAAAAACAGTCTTTATAGATTAGAAAGATGCATTACTCTTATCTGTATGAGGGAGAATTGAAAGAGACAGTGACCGCACCAGCGCCTCCATCTGTCCTGCGGTGAATGCTACTGTTCAGCTTCCACACTCCGCACAAACATTTCAATAGCGGACATTTCTATAGGTTAACTCTCTGGGGTCGGCTGTCTCGCCGGCAAGACCAACTCGTTTTTTTTAAGATCAGTGCAAAAGACACTAAAAATACTCTGTTGATTTTGGTCACACAAATAAGTGTTATACATCAATCGAAACTGTTAACCCTCTGGGGTCCAAGGTCATTTTGGGGCCCTTGAGATGTTTTGACATGCCCTGATATTTGTGCTTATTTCAGCTACTTAAAACATACTATTGACCAACATGTAATTTTTTTGTATTCAGCACAAACTGTGCTACAATAATATGTGACCAAGATGGATGTACATGTTTGCATTTTTTAGAAAAAAAATATTATGCGTGATTAGTAAGTTTTGGGGGGAAAAAATGTAGCTGAAATAAGGCCTTAAAACCCACACTAAATAGTTGTAAATAAGACTTTTGAGTAATCAGTCAGAATATTTACTTCAAAATTATGTGAAAATCATTCTGCTTACTCATTCACAGAAAACAATATATTGATTTAAGGTCCTACATGTTTTGTGATCGAGGGTCTATATGCGAGGGAGTGGCAATGGCCATGAATATTAAGTGAGTCTCACCTGAGAGACAAAGGGCCCTCCCCTAATGGCCCATCAGTGTGACTGTGACTGTGAGGCAGGTAAGAGAGAATGTGAGGAGATTGAAAAAAAGTTTTTTTTTCAATTATTTGTATTTTATTTACAACACAGTATAATCAAAACATACATAATGAAGGTCAAAGACACATTATTGTGCACACTGATCTAACCACAGAGATGTGAACAGACTTTGAGTCATTCCTGCAACAGATTCTGTCTAACAAGTGAAACAAGTAAATCATACCTGATATTTACGTGTTTTATTTAAGTGTTTCTACTTCTTTCCATGGATTCAAGGAGAAAAACACATAATCGGTAGAAAAGGAGCTTGTTTTAACAGAATATCAGTGTAGTTGAACATCTGATGTTGGTACAGCGCTCTCAGAGGAAAACAGTTTGAAGAACCATCAGGATACATTTGGTGCTGGTATCTGATTCAATAAAATACAAACAAAAACATTTGTGAACATGTTAATATCAGGAGCATCTGTGTGTGTGTGTGTGTGTGTGTATATATGTATGTATGTGTTTTGTAGCCATAGACTCACACATGCTTTTTACTATCATAAAAAAAGAGAAAGAAATCTTATATCTGAGAAACTAATTATTATTGTTTAGTACGTTATTAAAATCTATTTCTGAACTGAGTAGGCTATTAATAATAAACATGTACTAAACATACTTAGTCTCGTAGCATTCATCATGTTACAGTGTACACTCATATTACTTTTATTGTTTTATATAGAGCATGAAAACATGATCGCGCCATAAGAAATTTAAATACAATGAATTGCCTATCATATTCAAAATGTTTTACAAGATTTCAAACATTGTAGTCAGGAATTATAGTTTGGGAAAAACCCGACTATGATTTTGTAGTCATACAGTCTAGTATGTATGATTTTATAGTAGCCTATGATATTATTCTGTATCCACAGACTCGAGCATGCTTTGTACAAGAAAAGGATGTACTTTCTTCTATTAAAAAAAATGATATTTTATATCTGAGAAACTAATTATTGTTTAGCACACTATTAAAATATATTTGTGAACAGAGTATTAATAATAAACATGGTCTAAACATTCTTAGATGCGTAGCATTCATCATGTTGTCGTTTGGGAACAACCCAACTAACTGTTTAAATCTGTTCAAGTTTATGACACAATAAAACGTTAACTAATGCAAAAAAAAAAGAAACATTACTTACTCATCAGATTGCTCTCCTCTACTGGATGAAATCGTGTTCTTCTTTCGAGGGAAATCCTGCTTTTACTCGGCGCGTCTTCCAGAAACAAACAGTAGCCGCTATGAGGATCTCCGCTCCTTGTTTGTGTTGGGCGTTTGCACGTGCGCACGTACCACGCGGCTATTTACATATGAACTGCGCAAGCAGCGCGGGGGCAGGAACACATTAGAGATAATGAGTCAGACATCGTGTTGGTTTCATACGGATTACTTCATCACAGAATGTTTGTTTTCGATGAGACTTGCTTCATTTCAAAGTAGACACTTCAAGCTTTCTATAGATATAACTCCCATGTCTCTGTGTTGAGTATTTTCTGAGTTACAGTTCATTTTAGTGACGCGTTTCTAAAAACAGTTCGCGGAGACGGAGAAGACAAAGAGTGCACACTGTTTGTTTTATTATTTTTTCAAAAGCATAAAGTTGTGTTGTTATTGTGAGTGTACACAAAAAAAAGTAGACACTTAAATGTTTTTAAATGTGTCAGATGGTATATTTTTCTTTTTGGTAATATATGTTTGGTACATCTACATTTAATATATATATATATATATATATATATATAAGTTGAAATGTTGTGTTTTGAGTTAGGTATTATCAGTGCTCTGCAATATTTGTTATAATTTAGTGCTGCATAAATACAACTGAATTGAATTAACCATAAAAGCAGATCTGCTTGATATATGTATACTTCATGAACAAGTTTTTATACAGTAAAACAATTTGTGATTATTTTTTATTGTCACCAAAATCGGGCCATTCAAAACCTTTATAAATTCCTCTTTCCTTTTATAAAGTCTTTTAAGAGCTGACACAACAGCCGTTTCTTGATGTGCCTGCACAGAATGCCAGACGCCCAGCGGACAACTTGTCTGTATGTTGTCTATATTTATTGTGTTATACCAATGGAATCAAAAAGTGTTATTTACTGGTAGTCGTAACCTAAATATAGACAACTTGTAATTGAGTAACAAAATTATTCAGATTGTTTAAATATTCAAATCTTTAATTTGCTATGTATTTATACATACAAATATTCAGCTCAGATTAATAATTTATCTCTGACCTAAACATACTCCTGTCTGCTGGCCTGGAGAGGTCCATGCTCCTGTCTGAAGTACATATAGGTTATCTGTAGCACATACGGGTTCAGACAGCAAGCCTCAAAGCCTGGGTGCAGACTCAGACACTGCACATCAAGTGTGGGGGTTACATTCTCCTCTAAGACCCGGTATGTAACGTATCTAATAGGGGTGGGAATCGCAGGGTACCTCACGATACGATATAATCATGATGCATGGCTCACGATAACGATAATATCACCATACAGCGATTCTGCGATAATCGATATATTTCTAGAAAATCCTATAATGATACATCACGATATATGTCTAACAAAATGCCTGTGAAAAGGTTAAGTGCAAGTTTTCTTTCTTTATTCAAGTCCAAACTGTTAGAAAACAGAAAAAAGTTATGTAAATCAGTTTTAACATGTTGAGTAGGCTAAATTAATCAGTTTATTCTACACTTTTCTTTTTCTCTGTGTGTAAACAAACACATTTTATCAATGTGACTAATGTGTGACTCAATGTGCTTATCAAACAGAAAAAAATAGATAGATAGATCGATTTAATATAAACCTGGTGCATTTAAAAATTTACCTGGAGTGCTTTCTCAACCTTTCTACTCCTCATTATAAAAGCAGAGCCCCACACAAAGAAATAGCTGTTCACATTGCGTCTTTTGCGAGCTCAGGTTCGTTATTTCAAATGTAGACGCGCGGCAAACACACACAAGCTGCACACTTCTGCGCCGCATTACGTCTCTGACAAGATTTTGTTTCATCCTCCATGCCATAGGTGCAGATTTATGTTTCTGCCGGTCGGTGCCCACTGTTCACACTGCATAACGCGCACTTGTAATATCTGAGAGAGAGGGAGAGCATCCAGTGTTGTTTACATAAAACGGCGCTCTCTCATATACTCATAGTGACGGAAATCCACCCGCGAGCCGAGCGGACAGGTTAGGCTACTCTTAAACTGAATATGCGCTCTGCAATAATAACGTGATCGGTGCCTATGGTCCACGCTGATAGCTGTTCTGGGGCAGCTAGTTTTCATCTCCATAAACATATATATTTAGCAGTGGCTGTAAATCTGTTTATCCTTCGGTTCCTTGTGCTTGCCCATCTTCATAGAGAACGCGGATCATTTTGCTCAGAGGCTTTTGGATAGAAGCTGGAAATGGCGCGGCCACGATTTTCACGCATTTTTAGAGCTGTGAACAGGGAAACCTATTTAGAGCACCATATTATAATAATTAAAATATCGATATTTGGCACCAGATATCGATTATCATATTGCACTGAGAAGAATCGCGATATATCGTAGGGCTGGGCGATAAAACGATAACGATATGTATCGCGATAGACACGTGATCGATATCAATAAAAAATGTGTTCGATAAAACGTTCGATATTTTTTATTCTTCGTCGGAAGAAAACAGAGGTTGCATTAACAAAGGCACTGCTCTCTGGTAACCTAGCAACGTAGGGAGTGACACGCTAACAGCCAATCATGTAACAGTATCAGTTTGGGTGCGCCATATCGTTGTCTCGTGCTGGTCTGCTGAGCCGCTTTTCCACTATCGGGCCGAACGGTTCTCTTTGCTTAATCGTGCCGATCCGGGCCAGTCAGCACGGATACGGTTTCGTTTTCCACTGCGGGGCTGATAACGGATCTCTTTGAAATGTGTCAGTCGTTGCCGTGGTAACACAAGTGTTTACATATGATATGAGGTGTAAATAACCACCACGTTATAGAGGATGATCAGAAATTTCGGTCACACTTTATATTAGGTGGCCTTAACTACTATGTACTTACATCAAAAAATAAGTACAATGTACTTATTGTGTTCATATTGTATTGCAAAACACTTTTGCTGCTATTGAGAGGGGATACGGGTAAGGTTAGGGGCAGGTTTGGTGGTCTGGGTAGGTTTAAGGGTGGGTTAAGGTGTAAGGGATGGGTCAACAGTGTAATTATAAATGTAATTACAGAAACTAATTAAAGATGTAAGTACATATAGGTATTTTTAAAAATATAAGTACAATGTAAAAACATGTATGTACACAATAAGTGCATTGTACCAAATGATTCATTCAAATGTAAGTACATAGTAGTTAAGGCCACCTAATATAAAGTGGGACCGAAATTTCTTCAGATTTTATTACTAATTTGTGTTTACATAGCTCAAAATAGCGCGCTTAGCAAGCTACGGAGAAACTAGCAGCCAGGAAAACAGACAAGTGACCGATCCAGAGTGGCGACGTCACGCACACGCACTCTACCAGCACGGTTCAGCACGGTTGTCTAACCGTGCCAAGAATTCCGGGCCGAGAACGGTTTGTAATCGTGCCGCGCTGTTCCAGGCTCACGTGGAAATACAACTGGAACCGTACCTGACCGTTCTTAGAACCGTTCGGCACGATAGTGGAAAAGCGATTCCTTTTCATAAGCAGAAAATGAGTGCCGCAGCGAGCGAGGAAATTGTAAATAAAAGAGGAAAAGTCAGCTCGCCAGTATGGCAGTTTTTTAGATATTATGTCGTCTGCAAATTATGCAAGACCGTCGTCCCCGCCAAGACTGGTAATACCACGAACTACCTCAGTTTTATTTATGTTTACAAAACACTGCACTTATTTTAAAAACACTTTATTCACCAGAAGGTGAACAGCTAGTGAACTTCCTAGCACTAAACTTGGGACAAAATTCTCAGTTTTCTCTGTTTATATTTAACACTTTGCACTATTTTATTACACTTTATTAAACATTTCTTACATTTTCTTTCATTTTGCACCTTAAATGTTAAGAGATAATTGTTAAGTGTTCATTGTGACTTTAGACTTATGTTTACATTTTAATTATTTGAGTTTTCCATGGTTGTTTACATTTCTGTCTTAATAACTGAGGGGATTATGATCAGAAGAAGGTTAAGTTTAAAATAAAAATGTTTAAATGTAATATATATTTCTCCTGGTCCTTATTTTAAATGGGTCATAAAAAATATCAATAATTATCGATATCGACCGATATGAAACACTGATATCGTGATACAGTTTTCAGCCATATCGCCCAGCCCTAATATATCGCCATATCGATTTATTGTCCCACCCCTAGTATCTAACTCCCTGCAGCATTGACTTTCCTTGCATTTACTACACAAGCACCTATGAAACAAAAACGTGCTTATCTCTCTCCTGCGGTGATATATCACGTAACATTAGTGTCGGATATTAACGAGTGTGACGCCTGATCAACGCTTATTAGTTTCTGTTACAGGTAAGTATCAATACTCATAGATGATCAATACTAGCTTTGCTATTGCCTGATTACATATCGTTGGCTAACGTGTGTATAACTGTAAGCTGACACTGGTCTCTCACCGAGACACCTGCCCTGTTCTCCTCACACATCAACTCAATCTGTCTTCTCTGACCGTTGTTCTGTCTAATCCTGGCCTGTTCCTGCTCTCTTGGCTGCATAGCAGGCTCATAATTGTATCTGTGGTCCGTCATACGAGTGTAAATAAACAAATTAAATTTCTTCAGTGTCCGAACTGTCATCGCGATCCATTGTTTTCCTGTGGTTTAAAATGGACCGCTCTCCCTTTTGATGCGTCACTTCCGGTTTTAGCGGTTTTCAGATGCGGAAGTAAAATTCTCACAAAAACGACTCCAGAAGCCTTAATAGCGTATTTTAAAGACAATCTAGTTCCAACATTATTTTTCTATACATCGACTCACTGGGGTTTCTAACCTGCAATATGCCCTTTAAGCAAAATTTGGTAGTCTTATATGTTTGCTTCATCAGCAATAACAGCAAGAAAACCTGTCTTGTGTACTTTCTTGGATATTTCTTCACAAACGAGCTCTGCACATAATGACAATTTCATTTTGAAAAAAAAAAAAATTGTTCATCTGTGCCTGATCTTGCAATATTTGAAGAAAAGTGGCGTCAGCCAAAAAAAAAACTGAATCCAGTGAGACTGAGTCAATGGGCACTTGTGGTAGTAAAAGGGAGAGAAAGCACAATAAATATCTCCAATTTGGTGCTTAGAAAAAGAAGAAAGTATGGGCTGATTCGGCCCTGTAGCTTTCAGGTTTCTTGCTGCAGGTTCCAGGGCCAGGATTGCTGCATCAGTATTAGTGGCAGTAGAAAGAATATTGGTGTGAGTGTCAGTGTTAGAGACCTCCACGCTTTTAGTTGTGGACTTATTAAAAAAACCAACAAATATCCATTGTTTATTTAGTATATCACTGCAGACTAAATGAAATTTCACATTTATTGTAAATAATGCAGTAAGAGCATGTGTTTTCTTAACAATATACAGTAAATATTCAACCAGACCATAAATACAAAAAGAACGCACACAAACAATCATAATTACCAAAGCCACGTGGTCTTGAAACACTGGCCAAAAATAAACTCCATAATAAATAAAAAATCCTGAAAGAAGTTAGAAGTTCTGTCCTCGATCAACCTGAACAGGCAGTTTTCTGGCCTTAGGTTGCAGCACAATGCAAATGCAATTGCAAACAAAGCACAACTGCTGGAGTTGGCCTTTGTTTGACCTTGTTGTCCAGGACTGTAGAAAGACTGTCATATATGCAAACCTGATTGCTCCCAAAAAACATGTTTCTGCCAGTCAGCCAGTGGTTGCCCCCAGTATGCACAATTTGTACAAATGGGCTGCTCGGAGTATCCAAAATCCCTCCATTGCTGAAGGCACTGAATAAAAGTGTTGACTGAAATCCATCAATGTGTGGATACTCACTTACAAGCAAGTAAGATGCAAAATTGACCTCATCACCACTAAGCCAGTAATGTGGATGGAGAAAAGCATCACTTTGAATGATCCTTTAAATAAAAATAAATTTTATTTTTTTGCAAACACCCTGAAATCCGTCAAGTTTTTCTTTATCAGTCATTTCAAGTCTTTATTTTTTGGTCACATTCAGTGGTGACCAGTAACAGTATTGTTGTACCTGGATTAGAAAACAACTGAATTATGATATTTAAAGCAAAAACAATTAGTAAATGTGAAGTTTTTACAAAATTACAAATGAACGATCTTTTCATGTGTGATACATGCAAGACAGAACTTAGGCACTCATTATGAGCACTATGTGTATGTTAACTTTGAAAAATAAAAAGATGAGAAGAAAATGAGAAGAGATGTCACTTTTTAAAGGGGTGGTTTATTGCTTTTTTTCTTTGCTTGATTGTGTTTATGGGGTGCAATATAGCATGTCTTCGTGTTTCGTTTGTTAAAAAAACGCCTTATTTTTCATATAGTTCACCTTTATTGTAAGCCGCTTTCTCCTCTGTCATTTGAACGACCGGTTGACTTCCTGATTCTATGAAACCACTCCCTCAGAAGCAGGCGATGGGCTCAGATTGGTTAGTTGGGGCGGTGTGTTGTGATTGGCTAAACTGCGTACTGCACGTTGTGCGGAAACGTCACGCCCATTACCTTCACGAGCGACAGCTGCATGTGCGGTAATGAAGAGAGTCAAGCAGAACTTCCGCAAGCACGGCTCTTACAAACGTTTCTGAATGGAAGTTTGCTGTTGTGATTACATATCATTTTTTGAAGTTTGTACACGTTTGTCTTATACACACAAAATAGCATCGAACTAACTGGCTACTAACCAAACAGCGTTGGCTTGTTTTTACGTTCTTGATCAAATCGAGAAATTACGTCATAAAGTATACATGGAAAATACATTTACAAAATTAGTACATAATTTCAAATTCGGGTCCAAAATGTTTGTACGCGTTTGTCAAAGACACACGAAATAGCATTTAACTAACTGGCTACTAAAGCCAGCATTGGCATGTGTTTACGTCCTTGATAAAACTAAAACATTACGTCTGAAATTATACATGCAAATACATTTAAAATTATTAAATCTTACTTACAGTTTGTGGCTCAACAACTGCTGCCTCTGGTTTTAAAGTTGGAACTGCTCCATGTTTTAGTAATAGTTTCTCTGTGAATCCGGCATTGAACTCGTGTAGATTCTGGAAGCTGTCTTCCGTAAAATGCGCAGCACAGAGAGCCAAGATTGTAATTGTCAGGAACATAATCAAACATAAATTTGAACCATTGTTGACGAACTACAGCGTCCGTAGGAAGCCTGAACACAGAAGACCTGACAGCTGGGTGAAAATAACACCGTTTCGACGGCATGGCTACAACTCTCCACTGTAACTCTTCCTCTTCGACAAAGCTGCAGAACATGGCCTTGCCCCCTTTTCTGCATGTTCCGGAGGGAGGGGTTGATGGGTTTATTTCGTATGCAACCCGGGAAGTATCTCGTTGTAGTCCCATATGAGTCGTTTTTGTAGGCATTAAACTTCCTGATTTTTAAAAGACGATATCTCCACAGTATCTGCAAAGTTGCAGCGCTGAAAGTTCATGCACCAACAGCAACATTACACACTATTTAAAATGAAAAAAGTGAAATCGCAGTAAACCACCCCTTTAAATTATGGATAATTTCTCTAAAAATATACTTTGAACTTTGTATAAAAATAAGAATTGTCCACTATGGTAGCATTGTTAATCAATGGTATATGTTTCTATTAAAATCATCATTGCACATTATTTTTGTTATTTTATTGTATGTTGTTGATACAAGTGAGACCTCAATACCTCATCTTCCTTAAAAAGTGTTATGTGCTGGTGTGGGAGTACATATCAATGTAGAACAATAAAATAAGTACAAATCAAAAGTTCCCCACAAACAGTAAGGTAAGTTTAAAGTGCTGGTGCTGGAACATATGAAACTGTCCTTGGAGGAAATCACCAGGAACAAGGGTGAGAAGTTGTGCACGCATGCAGGAAAGTCTTCCCAGTCATCTATAAAGACATAAAAGCTACACAGTGATGCAGTAGTGAAATGAAAGCTAATGAAGTGATAAAAAAAACTTGCCTAATTTAGTCTTTGCCTCTTATTTTTGAATGCCTGGAAGGTTCTCGCTGGGATGCCCATCTCTCGACATGTGGTCAGGTATGCCTCGTATGCTTCTGCGTGCGTTAGTTGTGGATTAAACTGAACTATAGGGTTAGGGTTTATTGATCACAAAGCACTCTTTTTTTTTTTTTTCCTTGTCTGCCCCTTGCAGGAACTCACAGCATTGGCCCAAACTGAGGATATATCACAGTCTTGGGTCTTTGTAGAGATTTTCTCTACAGTTTAGAGTTTTTTTCTGTTTGCTCATCTGTTCCAGTCTCTTTGCAACCTGAATCAGTGGGTTTCTGAACACACCATTCCTCCTTCAGTGTCTGCAGGTAGTCTTCATAAAGGCTCTACAGTTTTCCAGAAAACCAAAGTTGTCAGCATCACTGGCTGTGTGCAGCACGACGTGAGTGTTGTACTCAAGGAACTCTTGTCCTTAAAGAATCCGAGCTTTTTCAGAAAGTAATGTAGCTGTTTCTTTGGCATATTTGGAGTGTTCCTGCACAAGACTTGGACATATTAAGATTACCATGGCCACACTGAAGGAAAGGAAGTGCAAATACATGTCATTAGGCAGTGCTCCCTTCAACACAATCTTCCCTGTGTATAGAAGGAACTGACGAAACTCAGTTGATTTCCACATGTGAGTCTCTCTTGGCTGGGAGAAACTTGATGACCTGCCAGAAAAAAACAAAATATAATCCCATGTCATATTGGTCACAAAAAAGGAATACAATGTTTGGATAATTAATTTCCAAGACTTGTCTCAGCAGAAATGTGTTCATAGTAAGAATAGTTCATTAAAATTTAAACAGTACCATGTTTTGTTTTATTTATTTTTTTACACTTATCTTACATGAAGTCCACATTTTTTCCTCTAGATGATCTCTTCTATTATTGACATGTCAGTTTAAACACTTCCATGGTTCTTTGTAAATTAATTTGTATAGTCTCCATAGAAAGTGCTCTGTTATTTGTAAATATTTCAATCTGCATTTAAAAGGAATTTTAGGAGATGTTGTCTGTTCTTTGTTCCATTTTTAAATGATAATGCGTATGCAATATTATGCTTGATGCCTCCAATAGCTTGTTTGCACATGACGGCACGTAACAGTGTTGCTGTTTTGCGAAATGCAGATGGAGGGCAGGAAGTGATTTTCTATATAGAAAGCTCTGTCATAAACTCAAAATGGCTTTGTTTTGTGTTGTTTATAGTTGCTCAAATTGAGCAAGCCGAGAAACCACAAGGAGCTTTTATTGTGTACCAAAAGCTGCTGTTCATAAGTGGGAAAAATACAAGAAATTTACTGAAAAATGTGGCTTGTAAAACCTGAGGCCTCATTTATAAAGCATGTATACGCACAGATTTGCTCCTCAATGCTCCTATTTAGTGAGTAGGGAGCAGAAAAAGAAAACCTAGAGTGGACTATATGTGTTGCTCACATTATACTAAACACACTCTTTGTCACACACACAGTTTCATAATGAACTGAAAACACTTCCCATGATAACATAAAAGTTCTCTACTATTGTGTTTTGCACAGTTGCTTTGGCAAAACATCTGTCAAACAAACTAAAATCGAAGTGTTATTGCTCAGTGCCATTGTCAAATTGCAAAATGAAAGAAGCTGCGTGTAATCATGAATTTCTCTGTACGTAAATACACCAGATTTAATTATCTGTAGAACTGTTGGTGGAAATTAAGTTATTTGTGCAATAACAATGTTTGAATTTTCCTTCTTATGGCCAATAATATATCATCTGCTGATATGTCATGCATCTCTACTCAATATTAATTACATTTTTAATGTACTGTTGTAAAAGAGCAATATCAAAATTGCAGTCATGTTGTTGTTGTTGTTGTTGTTGTTGTTGTTGTTTAATCATTGTTCCTACGGACACATGATAGCTGTGCTCATATTCAGAACAACAGCAAAACAGTACAACATGGTCTAATTATTTATAGATTAACTTTCCTGGAATTGTGAGGTTTTTTTTATAACACTTTATATCAGGGGTATCACACTCGGGTCCTGGAGGGCAACTGTCCTAGCTTTGTTCTAAACCTGCTCCAACACACATATCAGTAGTTTTCAAACCAACCTAAAGGACCGTTTTTCAGTTATTTATTAATGTATATTAGTCATGTACATTTTTTGTATTTTGCAGAAAAAGTGAGCTGTGCTTTCCCTATTCTCAGCCTCAGATGTCACGCCCACGGACCGTTGGCTAAACATCTGATACATATGGCACACAAAAGTGGAAACACTTCAAGAGTTTCAATGTCGTCATCGGACTGGTTGAATTATAATGGATTTCCGAGAGACGTGCGTGTTTGCGTTCTTTAACATTCCACCTGGAAACAAAGATGCCGTGACGCCAAACCCCCTCACGAAAGAAGAAAGCAGTCATATTTACAACTGTGATGACAAGCGCTTATCAGGATCAACTAACGGCTGGATTTTTAAAAGTATGTGAAATATTTAAAGTTCATGGCATAGAATCTGTAAAATTCGTCCGAGAGTTTTACACACCGGTCTGTTATTGTGGTGACATTTCCACACCCCGAAACGTGATGCTGAACGAAATGAACTGTGATTGGTTGTTTGACATGTCGGTCAAACGGCCTCATGGGCGGGCCTTGGCCAATAAAAGCTGCCATGGATTCCAGACCTTAAAGGGGTGGTTAATTGAAATTTCACTTTTTTAACGTTAGTTAGTGTGTAATGTTGCTGTTTGAGCATAAACAATATCTGCAAAGTTGCAGCGCTGAAAGTTCAATGCAAACAGAGATATCTTTTAAAATTCTGGAAGTTTAATGCCTACAAAAACGGCTGGTAAGGGACTACAACGAACTACTTCCCGGGTCTGATACGTCACTGACCCAGATAAACTCCGCCCTCGGGAACATGTAAGGAAGGGGGCGAGGCCATGCTGTGCTGCTTTAGAGAAGAGGAAGAGAAAACTAGGGGTGCACGTAAAAATCTATTCATATATGAATCGCGATTCAGTCTTCTAACGATTCTAATGGATTCACAAGTTTCAAAATCAATGTTCTAAAGCAGCGGTTCTTAATACTGTTCTTGTTTAGATATTTTTGCTTTATTTTATATTAATGTCAATTTTATGTTAAATTAATATTAATAATGTTTTTGTGTGTTCCCCAAGTGTTTAATCTGTCCGGAGTAAATGGATTTGTGGAGACACCACAATGCTCAGGACTCAGAATGGGTTTCAGATCCAGTAAAGAACATCGTCAACACAAAGACAACAGCATTGCAATCTACAATAGACATCAGCATATCTTTAGCCTGGTTATGGATGTTAAATCTGTACATACAAATACAGTTTCAGCCAAAAGATCAAAATACACTACATATCAAAAAATCAATTAAAAAATGAAAGTCTCTAACAATAATATCTGATTATAACTCTAGAGAGCATGTGAAAGAACAACTAGAAATGCTTTGACATGAACTGGATACCATCTGTTAGTGGTAGAGAATTTCCAAAAGACAATAGTTTGAATAGTCTGAAAGTAGTACAGTTGTAAGGAATAAATGTTTTCTGCTTTTTCTCCTTTGGGTGGATGTTTCATTTAACACAGATATGTTTCTTGTTTAGTTAGATTGTTTTTAGTTTAGTTTATGTAAGACAGGGGTCACCAAACTCAGTCCTGGAGGGCTAGTGTCCTGCAGAGTTTCGCTCCAACCCTAATTAAACAATGAACAAGTGACCCCTGATGTAAGAAAAGTCATGTCTGGTAAACTGATGAGTAGAATTCTGTAGTTGATAATTAGTATAAATTTCAGCAGTCCAGGGCAACAATGACATGAAGAGATACATACAGTTGGTGCTGTTACATCTCCGGCTTGCCTGAAAATGTGTATGTATTTCTGAGCGTGTCTGTGCAGGAGAAGGTGTGGTCTGCATTCGTCCTGATTGGAGATCACAAGATCTGGAGATCCTGATTGGCTGCCTTCTAATTGGTCTAGTTCCGGTTCCAGTGAAGAGGACCTCCTCAAACATTCTAGGAGGCCGAATGTGGGCCATTTGTTTTGCTTTGATTTGGGTTGGGTTCTTTTCAGATGTTGTGTGGGCGCTTTGAGAAACTTGCTTTTGTTCTAGGTTACCTTCTAATTATATTTGTAAATATTAAGTTTAAGGGAAGTAGGGAGTGTGACACCATTTCTTTTATATATATATATATATTGTTTGTTCTATGTTTTGAGTTAAGGGAGTTAAGGAAGTTGTGTTGTATATTTTTCTTTTGTGTTTTATTTTGGTTAGGGAATTTAGGGTTTATTAAAACTAGTTGTTGTGTTTGTTATTTTGGCCTTGTCCACTCCTGAATTTGTCCCCTTTGTTATTATTGGTTTTGTTTTCATTATAAATTTGATAATAAATCTACTTTTTGTTTGATGCTATCTTGGGAGTGAGTGCACTTTTCATTTATGTTATGGCTGACCCTAGACAATCGTAACAGTGCTAGTCAAATGTTGCACAGATGATATGATCAACTTCTGTGAACACTTATTTCCAGAGGAGTAAAGTCCATGTTCAGAAATTAAAAGTCCTACTCATTATTTTGTTCCAATCACCTGGATTTGCTAATTATCAGTTTTTCAGCCAGGAGATCAGAGATGGGACCAAGCCATTCCTTTCAAGTCACAAGCAGAGGTGGAACGTCCAGGGGTCAGAAAGTAAAAGTCTTGCCATATGTTTATTCCACTCATGATCTCAGCCAGCTGATTTCATTAAGTCCTATCTGTCTGATCGCAAGCAGTTTGTTGTGATGGGTGGTTGCAGGTCTGAGGTTGGTGTGGTGCACTCTCGTGTTCCCCAGGGATCAGTCTTGGGCCCTTTACTTTTTAGTATTTACATTTTTCCTCTTGGCCAACTTTTAAGAACGATGACACTCATATTGACATCAGGTTTTGAATGTATGTAGATCTGTCTTTTCTTTCTCAATGTTTTACTGAGATTAAAAAATGGATGTCTGAAAATGTTCTCTGTCTAAACAGTGGCAAGACTGAAGTGATACTTATTGGTTCACCTCACCAGTTGCGCAAAGCAGAGTCCGAAACTTTAGGTCTGGATGGCTCTGCTTTACAGTTTCAAACTAAACTAAAAAATCTGGGGGTGATATTTGACACCAAATTAGCGTTTGATCCGCATGTTCGTAATACAGTCAAAGCATCTCTTTTTCATCTCAGAAACATTGCCAAGTTACGTCCCATGTTGACTTTTTCTGTGGCTGAAAAGTTAATCAACACTTTTGTGTTTTCGCGTATTGATTATTGTAATGCTTTGCTGGCTGGAGTGTCAAAAGCTACCCTAAGTAAATTACAGTTGGTACAAAATTCAACTGCTAGAATTCTGACTAGGACCAGTGCAAAGGAGCACAGCACACCTGTCTCGGAAAAATTGCACCTGCTTCCTGGTAGTTTTCGTAATTTTAAAATTCTCATGCTCACTTATAAGACCTTGAATAATTTGGATCAATATTTGTCAGAGCTTTTACCCTACACACCTACACGTGTTCTACGCTCCTCTGAAGGTGGTCTTTTAACTGTTCAAACAACTCGGCTTAAAACTATGAGTGATCGGGCTTTCTCTTCAATGGCTCCTAAATTGTGGAATTCCCTGCCCTCAGAGATTAGAAATGCAGAATCCTTTAGTGTTTTTAAATTGTCCCTTAAAACATACTTTTTTAGGGTAGCTTTTATTTAATTTATGTGATTACTTTGTGTTTTGTATTGTTTGATTTTTTTTTTTACTGCCTGTACTTTTGTGTGTATCTTTTTACTTCATATTTTTATATGTATATAAAGCACTTTGAGATGCTACTTTTAAAGGCGCTATATAAAATAAAGTTTATCGGCGGAAAATGAAAAGTTGCGATTTTCTAGGCTGATATGATTAGGAACTACTCTCATTCCGGCATAATAATCAAGGAACCAGCTACCGGGGACTACTTTCAGGCGCTGTGTAATATCACTACGCCTGCTGCGGCCATGTTACGGCAGCAAAGTTCCTTGATTATTACGCCAGAATGAGAGTAGTTCCTAATCATATCAGCCTAGAAAATCGCAACTTTTCATTTTCCGCCGATCTTAGTACACGATATAACTACAGAAGAGTCGAGTTTTAAATAGGACAAATATCGAAACTCTTTGATCGTTTTTAAACGCGATGCTACTGGTCTAATTGGATTCAATGATCTATGCTAAGCTATGCTAAAAGTGCTCTCGCCAGATCCGGAGATCGGCTGAATGGATTCAAAAACGGTAAAACTCAACTTATTGACTCTGGGGGAGTTGGAGAATGAGCCTATTTCCAAAAAAAGTGGAGTGTTCCTTTAAGTGAAAACTCAAACCTCGAAATGAGGGAAACTCTGGGTTTTCCATTTCAAAATGGGAGGTTTGTCAAACCCGAGAAAGCAGGGTAAGTCAAGCCCGTTTCTGAAAGAGAGGTAACTTGTACTCGGAGTCAATTACCGTGGTAACTTACTCTGTGAACCTAACCTGGCCGGTAAACCCGGAGTTTCTTTCCATCTCTTCCTCCTTTTTAAAGTGTCAGCGAAGTTTAAATACCTTTTTCATTCATTCACGCTGCAAAATTGCTCTTCTTACTAAGTATTTTTGTCTTATTTCAAGTACAAATATAAAAAAATTCTTAATCTGCATTTTATAGATGAAAAAATGGTCTAAGATATTTAGTCTTGTTTCCTGGGGGATTTTCCTTTTAAGTGCATTTTACGTAAAACAAGTCAAATTGTCCGCCATGGGGGTAAGAAAAATAATCTTAATGCAAACTGAAACAAGAATATTTTAATTTCTTACTTACTCCATTGGCAGATAATTAGCAAAATAAGAAAAATGCACTTTAAAACATCGGAGATGGAGAGCACATTATAAGTCCGCTGTATGCAGATTTTAAGGAAAGTGTGCATCCCTCTCACTCATTCTGAGGATTTTTTCCTGGGCACAAATCCTTCAAAGAGGAGTTTCACAGGATTGCAGGTCAGTGGTGTAAAAATCGGTTTAAATGAGGCTAATCTGATGAATGACGTTCACTTGACAACATCTTTATGTGACCTCTAGAAGTAACCCAATAATCAGAATTTCTTTCAGGATTTCCAGTGCGGTTGGATGCATTGATGACAAGCATATTCCCATCATCGCACCTTCTGAAAATGAAACTGATTACTGGATGGAATTGGAAGGATGCCAGATGGAGGGGTAGTAGCTACGAGATGCCATAACCACCACCACAGCTGCTAAATCAACACAAATTATTTCCTACAAATAC
Source organism: Acrossocheilus wenchowensis (assembly GCA_029620275.1). NCBI lineage: Eukaryota > Metazoa > Chordata > Actinopteri > Cypriniformes > Cyprinidae > Acrossocheilus > Acrossocheilus wenchowensis. The sequence continues at coordinate 12,963,388 of CM056135.1, read as the reverse complement.
AAAAGCAAAAGTTATTCTTTTTACTTTTGGATTTTAGAATTCTTCCAATACCTGACCATCTCCTCATCTTCATCTGTTAGTGGTGCTGCTGCAGGTTCTCCCTTTTTGGGAGCCTCTGCCTTCTTTCTGTCGACAAGTCAGTAGTTAATTTTATTACTCTAATTAAGAAATGTAACAGGTAGCTGCAGCGCACTGAAATAGATACTGGATTATATTTAATGTGAAATATTTTGTTAAGTCATTTAGCCTATACTCATGAACATTTCTTAAAGCTTTACCTTGATTGAATTGTGTTTTTATACTTCATTTTTAGCTGCTGCCACGTTCTTGTTTCTTTTTTCTGTCTTTTCCTTTTTGGCCATGGGATACCATTAAAATGAATATTAGTTCAATAATTTACAGATTTCACCTCTGATATTATAACAGTTATTGACAGTTATTAAGAATTAAATTTACTTATTGACACAGAAGTACGCGGACGTCTTTTTGTTGGGTGCTGTTGCCATGGTGAATCATAATTTCGGAGCTCCACTGATCATGACTTTTCATAGTCGTGGTGCACGCGCTAAACTCAGAGTCAACCTACTCAGAGTTGAATGAACTAACACAATTCAGTCGTTTTGAAACCGAAAACTCTTGAGTTTCCCATCTCACGATAAGTCAACTTGAGTTGATTGAACCTCTTATTGAAACGGGCCCCTGATATCTAGTAAACACAATATCCCTCATATTCCAATGGACCCAGATCCCATACTTACGAAAATAATCATGGTTACTTACTATAGTTTTTTTTTTCACTTATAGTTTTTAAATCACTTAATATCATAGTTAAAAATATGTGATAATTGTGAATTTAACACAAATATCAGTTAAAATACGAGCCCTGCTGGCAATACCTAGGCCTTTACTATACAATACTATAGGCCCTATGCTACATCGTAGCACGATTTCCTATTTTATTCCCTGGTGTTAATAATTTCACAATTCATTTGTGGGAACAACTTCCTAATTCATGGCCATGATATATATATATATATATATTTATATAATATGCATTTCCTGCGTCATGTGCGGAGCGCTGTAGTGGTAATCACCGATAAATAGCTTTCAGCAATCCAGTCACAACAACATCTATAAGTTCTCTACAAACCTACCTTTATATAATCCTTTATGTGTTTGGCCTCCAGTGCGTCAGTCTTGTCACTGCAACGGACAACATGATCTTCCGCTTCTTTTAATGGTTTTATTCTTCTCCGTCTCATTTTAACAGGCCGTCTCACGTCGCTCCTCCGGTTCCAGTGATTCATGTGGTCTCACAATCTCCCGCCACGCTGCAGTGTAACAAATTAGGACCCTTTACCATACGCAGTAATAACTGTATAATTTAAATTACATAACGACGTGTAATTTAAGTTTATCAATAGTATATTTGCCACATTCAAAGATTCGGATTCTGATAACGTTAACGTTAATTAATCTCATTAGAAAATTCCATCACGTTAATATTCTTAAGAATAATTTGAATTTTTGATGTCTATTTATTGAATTATCCAATATCTTTTTTACAAGTAGAGTAATTATCTGTAAGAGTACTATCCCCGTTGTCAGACACCGTTTAAAGTTGTTTTTTGTCATTTGATTTAGCAATTTGTGCATGAGCAGCTGATGTGCATCTTCATATATTGCGTCATATGTGTGTAAAAAAACAAATAGACACACACACACACACACAGGTATGATTGCCACGCACAGAGAGCATTTGTATCAAATTTGGCAAATGTAATCAGCCACACATGCAGAACATGTGTGAGTGAGACATAATGCATGCACACACACACAAATGAAAAGAGCGTCTTTGGTGTCCTGCACACAGTTCATTCTGTGCTGGCAGTATGGCAAAGAGGTGCACTCTCCTCGAGACCCTGGACTACGTGCTGGATTCCTGCAAAAATGAAGAAGCAAACCTTCAATTCTAAAAATGTGCAAATAACCCAGTCTACTACTCCACCTCCACAGGGGCCAGGGAGATACCCAGCTGCACGAGTTACAAAACTGACACCTGGACCAACAAGGTAAGTGTGTTCTCATGTAGAGGACATAAAGTCAACTTTTGTACAATTTTTTCCATCAAGCATCCAAAGCATCTTGGTGGAGATGACAAATGTTGAAGGAAAGCATGTATATGGTGCTGACTGGAGGGATGTGGATTGGACAGATATGGAAGCATTTATTGGTCTGCTCCTTCTTGCGGGAGTTTATCGCTCCAACAATGAGGCCATGTCCATTTTGTGGGTGGCTGAAACTGGCCGTGCAGTTTTTCGTGCTGTCATGCTGCTGAAAAGATTTAACATTTTGTCAGGAGTCATCTGATTCGATGACAGGGCCACAAGACCTGCTCGGCGTGAAAGTAACAAACTGGCACCAATTCGGGATCTGTGGAATTCATGGGTTGAGAGTCTCCCACTAATGTTCAACCCTGGTCTGGACATAATGGTGGATGAGTGTCTTTTGCCATTTCATGGTCGATGCTTGTTTAAGCAGTACATGCCTAGTAAGCCGGCAAAATACGGCATAAAAATCTGGGCAGCATGTGACTCCAGGACAAGCTTTGCATGGAACATCCAAGTTTACACTGGCGAGCCTCGAGATGGACAGCCAGAGAGAAATCAGAGAATGCGTGTGGTCCTTGATTTGACCACTGGGCTCCAGGGACTCTGTTACATGTGATCATTTTTTCACTTCTTATGCCCTTGACCAAAAGCTCCCGAAAAGGAAGTTGACCATGGTTGGCAGAGGTCGCAAAAACAAACCTGAACTCCCACCTGCGCTTCTGACAATTAGAGACAAAGCTGTGTTTCCTCTCTTTTTGCATTCACTGAAACACAGTTTTGTGTCAAACTGCCCCAAAATGTATAAAAATGTGCTGCTCATGAGCACGTCACAAGGATGCCAAAATCAGTGACAGGGAGGACAAGAGGCCAGACGTCATCTTGGACTACAATCGCTGCAAAGGCAGAGTTGACAACCTTGACAAGGTATTTACAAATTTTATGATCTGATGCATTATTTTGCAAATTTTCAAACTTGGTGATAGAGTGAGTGTGTGTTTGAAATATTGCAGCTGATCGTTGGCCAATGGTTGTCTTCTCTACAATCCTTGATGTTTCAGCAATAAATGCCTTTGTGGTGTGGTGTGGAGAGATGTCAATCCATCAAGGAGGCTCTTTCTAGAAGAGCTGGGGAAAGCTCTGGTGTCAGAGCGACGGCAGCACCACCCTCTGCAACAATCCTAAAGAGACAACAGGATTCTTCCGACGCTCCAAGGTCTTCCACTGAACATCCACCATCAAAGAGAAAAAGGTGTCAGGTTTGTCCACAGGTCAAAGATACAAAAAACCGACAAGCAGTGCACAAACTGCATAGCCATAGCCATTTGTTCTGCTCACACAGTGCTCTTGTGCCAGATGTGCGTGGACTGATTATTGTTTTGCCATGCATTTTACAGTGTGTTCAGAATGTGATCTACACTCTACACTCCTGTTCATTTCTGCATATCGCTGTTGGTTTCATTTACATATTTAATTTCTTCTACATTCTAAAGTTAATTATTTTACTTTTTTTTACAGTTGGTTCATTAAAATCAATAATATGTAACTACAATCTTCCTCGAAGTCTTGTCCTTTAGGTGTGTCTTATGTGGCATGTTTCTGTCAAATTTCTGTGGCATTTTGTAAAAACAGACATTTGAAAAAGCATCAAACTACAAATATTCTACTATTTGAAAGAATTTTTTTTTTTTCAATGTTTATACATACATAAATTCACAAAATGTACCACAAATATGAGTAGTTGGCCACATCCAGTAAAATGAATGGCTCTCTATGGCCCTCTGCTGCTCAAAACAATTTCTTTCTCAAACTAATCCTTATAGGTTTATCTCTAACCAGCAAATGATAGAATTTTACACCAAACACCTAGATCAATATCCAGAAAAAAACTTAAATTAAATTTAGATCATCATTTATGTGATTTTTTTTTTCATAAAAACTTCATATTTCACATTAAAGCAAATGATAGTTGATGAATTTTGTGGTAAATAGGTAACAAAGTACTTCATATCAACAGTATATATTATTTATATGATTAAAAATGTGTATTAAATATAATATAATATTTTATATATATATATATATATATATATATATTTTTTTTTTACAATTACACTATCAATTTCCTTTCATATTGAACCAAAAGACCTTAAGTGTAAACAGGAAACGAGGACCATTTGAGGGTTAACAAAGGATGCCACCGAAGGAATCCCCACTCAAAGACTCAACGAACACAAGTAAACGCCTCCAGATTCATACTGAACTGGTGCATAGATATGAAAGTTAATAACCCTGCCCAAGAAACAATAGAAGGGTTAAATTAATGATTAATGAATGACGGTTCTCACTCAAGATCTTACAAAACTTGGGATTTTCATAATTCATCTTAAACTCTTCCTGCCTCACTTTCTTCCTCTCTGAAACTCGTGTGAATATGTATGTGTGTGTGTGTGTGTGTGTGAGATAGTTTCTGTGTTAGAACAGTGAATAAAGTCTCATTTTTATTTAAAGAAAAGTGGCCTGTGTATGTTTATCTATTTACTGCCTTAATCTAGATCTTGTTACCTTCTTTTAGAATTCCCCTTGAACTTAATTAATTATCTCCTTTGAACTAAATTAACTGTTTACCCGTAAAGCGCAGCAGTGACAAACTAATAATAGAGCATTGTGGTTTCCTAGACAAACTGTTACCGGGTGACATTATGTTGGCTGATCAGAGATTTAATATCAGGGAAAGTACTGTATAGGTATTATGTGTGCTGAAGTGAAACTTCCAGCATACATAAAGGATCGTGCACAGCTGGATGCCAAGGATATGGAAGAGACTAGGGACATTGTACATCTCCAAATACATCTGGAGAGAATGATTGGTGTTGTGCAAAACAAATACAAGATGTTGCGTTCGAAAGTCCCCATTAGCATGGTCCTCCCCTGTAAGGGGGAAGACATTGCATTTTTGGACAAAATTGTCACTGTTTGTTGTGCTTTAATAAACATGTGCCCAACTGTTGTTTGACTGTGTCTGTGACTGTTATATAATTTTGAATTAAATTTCTTTATATTTACATTTGTGCACCTTATCTATTGTCAAATAAACGCTTGCAACAATTTCATATTTCTTAACTGTGTTTATTTCGAATTATGTGTTATGTATAAATAGAATTATACAGGTAGACATGCAGAAAAAATAACTATAAAATTTCAATTGCAGTAACAGTTATCTAAGACTAAGACGACAATAATTTAATAATGTGCAATAACATTTTACAGTGCAATAATGAATGCAAAAGTAAAAAGTAAACAATGTGTGCACTGAATGTGCATTAAAACACTACTCAGCACAAGAGGGGCAAAACCTTCAGGAGGGGTTTCCACAAGCCCCACACAATCGAAATGAAACCACTGGACTGGACAGTTCTGGATATCACATGCCACCATGCGATCTCTCTCAGGTTCATGACAGAAACACCACAGTGATTTCTTCCTCTTAAAGGGGTCATCGGATGCCTATTTTCCACAAGTTGATATGATTCTTTAGGGTCTTAATTAAAAGTCTATAACATACTTTGGTTAAAATTTCTCAATGGTAGTGTAAAAAAACATATTTTTTACCATGTCACAATAAGCTCTGTTTTCAGTAAGCCATTTTAGTCCATGCTAATGAGCTCTGCTGACCCCGCCCCTCTCTTCCGTGGCGTGACGAGCAGCCTGTAAACTGCAGCCACGAAACTGGCTAACTAGCACGTTATAAGGAAAGGCAATTTGCAAAGATTCATAAAAAGCCCTTATACTCACTTCTTCTATAGGTAAGGCTGGATCACGAATGATTAACGCGAACATAGACGTATTTAGGCAGATCGGGGATCGGCGCATTCCCTTCAAAATGAAAGTAATGTTAATCCTCTGCGTCTTCAGCAGCTCAGATGTCAGGAGTTAATGACGACTCATTATTACATTCAACAACTGAACACCTCAATCGCTTAATCGGAGACATTCTTGTCTTCCCCTGCACCAGAGTTGACACAATGGTGGACAGCTCCCATTAAAGGATGGATATGTACACACACTTCCAACACACATTTATGTTCAAACAACTTGTAAAGTGAATTTTGCATCCGATGACCCCTTTAACATCTGTCTTTTTCACTAGCCAGCTTTCTTCACTTGCTGTTGCTGAAGCACTCTGCTGTTCACCAATGCTTGGGTGGTAGGTTGTTTGGTGAAGTATTGTGCCACCAATTCAAGGAGAGACACCTCTTTGAAAAACCACTGTGCCTTTTGAAGTCATGCCTTCCAAAACTCGCAGTAAACAGTAAGTGCTGTCTGTGACAAATATTTGTGCCTGGACTTGGCTGTAGTACTGCTGACTTTTCCTCAGATACACCTGTCCATCAACAAGTTGAAGGCAGAAGTTGCTGTCGTTAGAAGAACATGCATTTAGGATTTTGCAGTCTTTGAATTTTGAAGGACACTTAATTTCATTGCAGCCTTTCCCACAGCAGGTGCACCTCACAATAGCATCTGGTGATGCTCCTACTTGTGGGAAGGCTGTGTTGATACCCCAGGTGGTGTCTGCTGTTTTTGCACCATGCGTAGGGTAACAGACTTTCTTTGGGTTTATGTCTGTTGCATAGACGCGATGATGCATGATCCTGCCAGCCCATGCAGCAAACCAAAGTGAGGAGCTGTGATGTCCCCTTCTACTTCTCTCAGTCTGTGCTGTCTGACCTTCTGAAACATCTGCTGTGCTTATTATCATCTGGAAGGGTCTTTGAAGTCCTCACAATAGTGTGGTAGCACACTCATCTTGCACCTGTGTTGCAGAGATCACTGTAGAATTTAGCCATTTCTTCTGGTGTTGGTGGCTTTTAGTGTTGTTTTGGTGGAACATGTCCTCAAAGCAGGCCTGTTGTGAGTCTCATCATCCAGAAGACTGTTCAGAGACCTACTTGTGGCAGCAGTAGATGTATAATTGAATTTGTGACCAACCTCTGGATAGACCTTGTTAATGTTGCTTGGCAGCATCCATTACGCTGGTCATTTAGTGACTGTAGCGTTTTCCTTGCACTGGACAGTTGCCTACACCTTGAAGACCAGGGCTCCAACATGGGTGCAAGACTCTGCCACACCAGACATGCAAGTACAGTGGATGACTTAAGGATGACCCACACTGTCAGAGGAGGCTCACTGAGGCGCTGTGAATGCATGACCTGTTACACAACAAAAGTACATACATTTCCAATTTATCTTTGTCTGAAACTACTGCCCATCTGTTTGCCATTCAGCCTAATCACATCTGATTCACATGTCTAGAAGCTCCAATCACCAAAAACACACTAACCAGATCTGACATGCATATCTACAAGCTCCCATCACCCAACACAATAACCAGTCTAGTCACTCAGTAGGTGAAAATAATTTTAATTTTTTTACAATGAATTTATTACAATTATATTACTATTTAACAGTTTATATTTTTACAATAATAAGCATTAGAACTGTAAAAAGCATTAATAAAAGTGGAGTGCAGCCTTGGCAAGTATGACCGAGCTGGTTTGTAAGTTTTGCACCCAGCCGCAGCAGAATTGTTCATAAGTTTCTAATGACTTTGTGTACAACTCTATGTACACAAAAGGCATATTTTTCTCAAATATTGTTCACAAATCTGTCTAAATCTGTGTTAGTGAGCACTTCTCCTTTGCTGAGATACTCCATCCACCTCACAGTTGTGGCATCAAGATACAGATTAGACAGTATGATTATTGCACAGGTGTGCCTTTGGCTGGCCACAATAAAAGGTCACTCTAAAATGTGGTAAAACTGGACACATATTTCTTCATCTCCTCCAGAGCTCTGGCATCAGCAGATCTAGGGACAACTCTGTCATTATTGAATGTCTTGCCTAATAGTTTCACTAGTGCAGATGTTCTTTTTGGGGCAGGGCCTTCATCTAGATCTTTGTCTGGGCTATCTAGCTTCTTAGTAGCAGGGTCCCCAAGCTCCCCCTTCTGCAGTGAAAGAGCACAGAAAACAGTCAACAAAGTCCCATCTTTAAATTCAGTGTTTTCTTCTCTTTCAACTAGAGCCTCATTCCCTAAATAAACTTGGATGCACCTGATAAATGATCTATTCTGCACATGATACACACACCAATATATCACACACATTTTCATAATTAAAATTTCAATAATTCATATTCACCTTCCAGAATTCACTTCCAAATTATTCAATCTGTTTAAAAATATGATGTATAATATTCGACAGGCAAATTTCAGTCATTTTATTTCACTTTCCAAATTCGCTGCCACAAATTTAGTGGTTAAAATTCGGCAGAAAATTCAGCGTTGCACATCTGGGAACCGCAGGAATAGCAGTAGAGCACCGATGCATGATCTCCAGCTGCTGTCAGCCGCTCACCAGCAGGTGGCACAAGTGGCTGTTGATGAAGGCCATATGTGGATCAAGTCATTCATTTACAAAAACTGATTTGCAGAAATGGAGCTAGCACTAGAAGTTTTGATTATCGGGGCCAGTATAAACATGTGGAAACGCTGATTGTGTGTATGTTTAATTCAACATTTTCGCTGTTTCCCGTAGCCTACATATAAGCAGCTTTCTCTACCACAAAGGAGATTATAATGCTCTTTTACCCAACGCTGTAGTACAGAACTAACATTACATCTGAGGAAGACATATATTGCTTTCGGTTGCTTATTTCTGTAACTCTGTATCACGGCTTGTGTGACGCTGTGCTGTAATACTGGGGTTCCCCTCACACGTCACACTCCAGGATTCCCCAACGGCGTGTAACGCGCCTCAGTGAACTAATACAGTGATATAAGACCTCAGATCTCAGAATACACTTTATTGATTATTATGCAAACTATATGGACAGTTAAGCAGATGTAGAATATGAACGAACGCGCAAGGTTTCACACTGTTTCCCTCAGAAATCGGTTAAAGAAAACACGTTACGTGGCTCAGTAGTGCACTAACACAATGACAGTTATTTAGGCTTGTTTGAGATGCGCCTCGCTTTAAATGTAGGCGGTTGCAGTGAGGGGAGGAGTGAAATAAGCGCATCAAGACGGACAGTTCCATCATTCCATCATTACCATCCATTCTACTTTAATACAAACATGTATTTTAGATTTGTATAGAAATATGACAACAATCACATATCTCACACAAAGGCCGCACTGTCATAGTGTTAAGCATAATTTAAATACACAATCACATGAAATCAGATTTTTAAAAAAAAATGCTTTTGATCAGCGCAGTCGGTGGAGAGCAACTGCGCGCGACTGCTCAATTCGACACAGCCACCTCGCCGTCGCGAGAGTTTTTTGGCACACGTCAGCATGACATGACAACAAGGCGGACGTAACTCAGACACTTTTTATTTATTTATTTATTTTAAAAGATGTTTATGGCAACTATTATTTATTTGTTTTTCTCTTTATATTTCTTTTTTGTTATTGCTATTATAGCAATAATTATTAAATTCAAAAAATTTATTCAAATTAATGTTTACAGTAAATTAATAATTTACTCAAACTGACTAAATATATATTGCCAATAACTCACTTTAGACAATAATTTCTCTAAGTATGTACACTACACAAATATTTTTAAGAATTTTTAATTCATTTTAATTTGAGTTCCAAATGTTGTATGTTACTAGTGACCAGACTGACTTACTACAGTTGAAATTTTGCCAATATCTTCCTCATTGTACATACAGTATATAATTATTCTTAAGAAATTAATTCAGAAAGTTTTTTTTTTTTTTGCTAATACCTGCCTTAATGTACATAAATATTTTATACTACAACCTTTGGAAAATGAACAATTTCTTGAATTCCTTTTTTCTACGTTACGCGTCGTTGGGGAATCCTGGAGTGTGACGTATGAGGGGAACCCCAGTATTACAGCACAGCGTCACACAAGCCATGATACAAAGTTACAGAAACTAAGCAACCGAAAGCAATATATGTCTTCCTCAGATGTAATGTTAGTTCTGTACTTCAGCGTTGGGTAAAAGAGCATTATAATCTCCTTTGTGGTAGAGAAAGCTGCTTATATGTAGGCTACGGGAAACAGCGAAAATGTTAAATTAAACATACACACAATCAGTGTTTCCACATGTTTATACTGGCCCCGATAATCAAAACTTCTAGCGCTAGCTCCATTTCTGCAAATCAGTTTTTGTAAATGAGTGACTTGATCTACATATGGCCTTCATCAACAGCCGCTTGCGCCACCTGCTGGTGAGCGGCTGACAGCAGCTGGAGATCATTCATCGGAGCTCTACTGCTATTCCTGCGGTTCCCGGATGTGCAACGCTGACTTTTCTGACAAATTTGAACCACTAAATTTGTGGCAGCGAATTTGGAAAGTGAAATAAAATGACTGAAATTTGCCTGTCGAATATTATACATCGTATTTTTAAACAGATTGAATATTTTGAAAGTGAATTCTGGAAGGTGAATATGAATTATTGAATTTTTAATTATGAAAATGTGTGTGAAATATTTTGAATTGAAATATTCACAGCTTAAATAAACAACTATGTTAATTTCAGGACCTAAAAATGCAAGCCCTGGAAATACAAGGCATTAAAATGCAAGCACTGTTAATTGCAATGCATCTTTTTTTTTTTCGATTTGTGGAATTGAGCATGCTTTATGTTTCAAAAACTATTGTCATTATTCTGCTTTCATAACTAATCCTATCACAAGGTCTTGACTGCCTTAATCCAAGAGATTAGACTCAGAGATGTCACTCTCACTCTTAATTTTCATTGTGAAATATAGAGCATGGTTAAAGCAACTTACAGGGCAAGTTATGCTTATGCATTTGTTAGAAGTGCTTAGTAGAATGCATTCTTATGTCAACTTAGGTCATGCAGCTCACTCTCTGTCCTCAGTACTTGATGTAGTTAAGATAGTTCTTAAAGAAATGGTGAGCCAGTTTTCGCTCTTCTTCAAGTTTTCCTTGATTCCTATAAGAGTCATATTTGTACTGTGCCCTATGTGTCTGGTGACCAACAGAAAGACCTTTACAAGAGGCAACCATCAGCTTTCCAATTCCATCAATGAAGAACTCTGAAGTCAGTGGTGATGGTTCAGATGAAACATGGAAACAAAGAATGGATGGAGACGGGAGGACATTAGAAGAATGAAATGTGTTTGGAATGAATCAATGAGGATGTTTTACTGAAGTAAATTTGGTACACTTACCAGTGTGACCGAGTCTTTTGAGGAATGGATCAAAGCCAACCCTTCGTACAGCATCAGTCCTAGCCAAGAAATAATTAACAACGCCATCCACTAAAAAGCAGCCATCATAAGATGGAAGTGGTTGATGAAACCCTTTAATACGTCTTAGGCAGCCACCGTCACTTTCGTCTCCCTCGTCATACTCCAGAACAAAGTAGAACTTGTCCCCTGACACCTCACCACCAAGCTAATCAGAGAAAAAGAGCTTTTACAAGAAGTATATATTGCTAAAAGACTTTTCGCTAGTTCGTAAAAGAATATCCATTCACACGTACAACATCAAGTTCTGGAACCACTTCCATAATCTCCACAAAACTCTCGATCCGTGTCTCATTCAAGAACACGAAGTCGTCATCAACCCATAGAAGGTATTTAGTTTCAAGTTGTGATAAAGCCAGATTTCTCCCTGCAAACCAGCCCTGAGAAGCCACCATAATCATCAGCAGTGATAAATTACCAGGTCATCAACACTTGATGTCAACAGGCCAATTTACACCGCACTGGCAGACAGCAACGGACACGTTTGTCAGGTTTTGTCAGATCAGTGTGTTATCTCTATTGGTGCCTGAGGTATAAAGAGCTGGCACTTATTTTTGCCTATTGAAGATCTTGAATCTGTGGTTTTCAGTTTTGGAATGTCTAAGAAGTGAAATACTGATCTTGTCAGCTGTAGGCGTTGGTTTGCTTACATTGGCATGGTGTGAATTGGCCTTAAAGGGATAGTTCACCCAAAAATGAAAATTTGATGTTTATCTGCTTACCCCCAGGGCATCCAAGATGTAGGTGACTTTGTTTCTTCAGTAGAACACAAACAAAGGTTTTTAACTCAAACCGTTGCAGTCTGTCAGTCCTATAATGCCAGTCAATGGGAACACAATCTTTGAGAGAAAAAAAAACATACACAGAGAAATCCAAATTAAACCCTACGGCTCATGACGATACATTGATGTCCTAAGACAGGAAACGATCAGTTTGTGCAAGAAACTGAAAAGTATTTTTATAATTTTTAATACACCACTATGTCCAACTGCTCAGGCGTAGTTTACGCAAGAGCCGGAAGCGATCTGTCGCGCATATACGTCACTCATTGTTTACACAGTGCACAGAGATTGTGGGTATGACAGCTAATCAAAATGGTAATTACTTGCGCTTATCCTGATTGTTCAAACCGATTTAAACCTAAAAGATTACGTTTGCTCACGCGAACTCATCCGGGAGTGTGGACTTTTCACATATTCCCAGATATCGCTTCCGGCGCTTGCGTAAACTATGCCAGAGCACATACAGACGTCACCTACCGGATGCCGTGCACGCGCTCAGAGCAGTTGGACATAGTGGTGTATTAGAGGTATAAAATGATAAAAAATACTTTTCAGTTTCTCGCACAAACCGATCGTTTCGTGTCTTGGGACATCAACATATCGTCACAAGCCGCAGGGTTCAATTTGGATTTGTCTGTGCATGTTTTTTTTTACTCTTAAAGATTGTGTGCCCATTGACTTGTATTATAGGACTGACAGACTACAACGGTTTGAGTTAAAAATCTTTGTTTGTGTTCTACTGAAGAAACAAAGTCACCTACATCTTGGATGCCCATTTTTGGGTGAACTATCCCTTTAAGATGTGAATTGGCCTTTACGCGTTTACCTGTGCAGGAGGCATGATGTAGGGCTCAATATTGTTTCCAGACACACGTTCAGGCTTTAGGCTGTCATCCGCAATAATGATCTTGATCTTTGGGTAAAATTTCCTGATACTCTGGATGAGGACGTTCAGTTCCTTATACCTCAGAAAGGTCTTGGTTATTATGGTCACCTGTGAGTTGATATCTGAGAGAGAATGTTCCTATGTTTTACTCAGGACAATTTATTTTTTGTTTAACTTCCATTTCACATTATATTTATGTACAATCTCAGAAATAAAGGTACAAAAGCTGTCACTGGGGTGGTACCTTTTCAAAAGGTACACTTTTGTACCTATTAGGTTCAAATATGTACTAATATGTACCTTTAAGGTACCAAAATGGACCCTTTAGGTACAAAAGTGTACCTTTTGAAAAGGTCCAGTGACAGCTTTTGTACCTTTATTTCTGAAAGTGTAAGCATATCTGATGCCACAATAATTATAGTGTTTTATTTTTGTGTGTGTGGTGGTCTTACCTTTTCCTGGGTCATACAAAACAGGAATTGACGGTCTCCTAATTATAATTGGAAATATGGCTTTGTGATCCTCAAAATTGAAATAAACTAAGGAAAAAAGATATTTTATGTCATTGAAGAGACCGGCAAACACCATTTTAACAATAAAAAGCAAACTTTTTAAAAAAAATTTTTTACAGCGATTAGGCTAAATATTGGATACAGATGGTTAGTTTTTTAGTGTATGATGCAACTTTTTTAAATCTTGCATACAATCATAAAGGCTCTTTCACATCAAGAAGGACAGGTGTCGACATTTAAATATCAGCGCGCTTATTTTGTGGCTAGCATGTATCTTATAACTTGAGTGTTAATCCTGCCTTTTCACTGTGTACTTGAGCAACACACTTTAGTACATATTGTAGGCCTAAGTGCCTTTCCTGTACCTGTGCCTTTACCCAGGTCTGAAGTTTTTGATGTGACCCATTCTCTGAACATAATGGAAAAAGAGGGTGGTGCTGACATTACCCAGATCTTTAGTCTTGATGTGGTAGATGGTGCTGGTGTAGGTCACTCTGGAGAGCAGATCGTTGAGTTGTGTGAGGTTGCTGGATGAGATGGTCAGATTACTCCGACCCTGTCCCTCCACCTGATCTCCGTCCAGAAGATCCTCCACCAAGAGAACTCCTTTATCCACACTCAAAAGACACCTTCAGGCATAATTGTGATTAATGCAAATTAAGTACTTTAAGTTCACATCTAGAATAGAATCTGAATTCAAAATGTTTGCATTTAATGCTTAAATATGATATCATGGTGAAAACAGAATTTTAAAGTACATGCATTGTGAATGAATACTTCATACACTAAAAAAAAAAGAATTGGCTTTGAAAAAAAAAATTTCACTCAGAAATTGCTAATTTCATAAATTATTACATCATGAAATTTTTAATTTGAAATGTGAAACAATATTTTCTTGTAAAACATTTATTTTATTTACAACTTCAAAAACAGTGTATCAGGGCTTTTACCTACAATTTTCCTTAAATTAAAAAAAAAAAACCTAGCACAAATGACATTGTTTGCTTAACCTTGTACACCTCCCTCTTGAAAGTGAAAGTGAAAGTGAAAGTGAAGTGACATACGGCCAAGTATGGTGACCCATACTCAGAATTTGTGCTCTGCATTTAACCCATCCAACGTGCACACACACAGCAGTGAACACACACAACCTTTAGATTACGAGTCCGACTCTCTAACCATTAGGCCACGACTTCCTTGTTTGATGTTATACCTCCCCCTTGTGTTTGAAGAGCAAGACCTGAAATGATGATTTAAAACAAAAACAATTAACTTAATATATCAAAGGAAAATATACTTTTGTAACATTTTTTTATATTCTAAGCGGCATATAAGGCTTCGCTCAGTTAAACAACACTCCAAAACTTAGTTTACAGGGAATATATGTTTACCTGGTATCAGACTTTTTTTCAGAGGAGCTACCTTGAAACTTGTCATTGGATATTGGAGAGGAGAGTTGGCTGGGGCTATAATAATATCTGTGTTTGTCCTCTTTCTGAAAAAAGGACATGAAAAATACCACAATATTAGAAAAACTGTATACATGGCTCCCAGAATGTCTAATGAAAGAATGATCATTGGAATGTTCGAATGCACTCTTGCTAATAGATAGAATAATGAAGCAAGTCAATCCTCAGTGAGAGATGTAACAACAAAGATAAACAGACAAAGGTTAAAATGCTCTAAAATTATGATGACTGTCAAAAAATCAGATGCCTTTAAAGTCACACTCATGACAAATGATAACATGATGTGGTGTTGTGTTAACAGGACTGTGTACGATGAAGAGAAATCCAGTTCAACCTGAATTGGTGTTGCTTGTATTCATGTGATCTGCGTTCTAGTATGTTATCCATTTGATCTGGCGCAAATTTTCTGATGAGTTCAGCTCCTTGACAAGAAACATTTGGCCTGAGGAGTTCTGTCAAACTTGAAAAACATAAAGACCACAAGTTAGGTAGGCAGAGAATCTAAATTTGAACTACTTAAGATTAATTAGGACAATTTAAATGACACTTGCCTTGAGATTTTATCTTGTTCAGGACTTGCACTGTTTAACAGAATAAAGTAAGCAGATGTAATCACATTGCTTGGTAAATAAAATCAGAAAAATTAATGTACAGACTAGTTGTAAATATAGAATGCAACACAAATTGAAGAAACTGAAAAGTTAAAACAATTTTACAAATGGGTGTTTCTTCGAATTTGACCACTTACTTGCCCCAGGTTATCATCATTATTATTATTATTATTATTATGAAAAAAGAGAATTTTGTTGTTGTTGTTCACATCGCAACTTTAAGTTTTCCCTGGTTCTAGACAGCTAACCTCACATCCATCATATATACCATAAATTATGATCAATTTAAAACCACATAATCTAAACAAAAAGTAAAATATAAGCATAATCTATTTCGATATTTATTGTGATTTATTATTTTTTACACAAATTACTTATTTTCTATGCTGTCATTCACATCAAAGTATAATTTCCTGTACTGTATTTTTTTTGCCCTAAAATTTAACACCTGTGTGTGAAATATGTAGGGAAGGAACATTAAGGTAAAACAAGGTCAGTATCAATAGTGAACAATTTTTCCCCCTTTTTTTTTTTTGAGCTATCCACCTTTTTCTTGACGTAAAAATGGGCGCGGCCATTTGTAAATTTTATGGGTGTAGCTTCTGGTCTTATCCGGGTCCAGCTATTTTTAGCTGTACAAAACAGTTCATTTTGCTGCTTTATATTGAAAATTAGTGTGTCTTATCATATTATTTTAATGTATTAAATTAATTATGAACACATTGGTTTATAGTGAAAACAGTTTTACCGTTTACTATACGTTGTTATTCTTCTCGTTATTTACCTATAGCAGCTAATGAACCGGAAGTCTCACCCATAGACTTACTTCCGCGTTGAAGAAAAAGGTGGATAGAGAAAACTTTATATTTACCTACAGTTTGAGGTAGTCATTCCTCTCAGTCACACAGCCTGTTAGAAGTTAAATTAAAGTGTGAGAATTAACCTGCACTGGTCTATGTGCGCGTGGCTCTGGCTCGACCGCTGCGCATATTAGGCACTTCAGGTCAATGCTGCGCTGCGCTTTCGCATAAGTCAAGTCCATTTAGCTTCAATCATGCTGCGTGATTCAGTGCATACATGACAGCTTACAGTTCATTCTGCATTTATAGCTCTTAACAATAAATAAATCACCGCTATAAATGCTGGCTATCTTTAAGTGCCCTGACAGATTTTTGAGCCAAGTGAATTTTGAATGCATCTCCCAAAAAAAAGACAAAATATAGCCTAATAATTAAAAAAAAAATAATAATAATAATTATATGGTCACACCAGTGTGATTAGAACATACAGTGCGCGGCATATCCTGGTTTGCTCTTTGGCTGGCGCTAAGCCAGAGGCAGATGCGTTTTTAGAGCACTGTGCATTGTAACCAATCACACATGATTATTCAGCTGAGCTTATCAATGCAGTGGCCAATCAGAGACGTTCAGATGAGTCATCGCTGAAACGCTGGTGTTTTGCTCAGTGCGTGTGTTCCCTCACTAAATTCTGCTCTCTGGTGAATTCTCGCATCAGAAACGACAAAGTGCAGATGTACCTGCGATGTGAGTAAGACATTCATTTCACAGTGTAAACAGCTTCATTGATTTTAATGGGAGTTTTGAGAGTGCTTGAACTCTGGCTAGACTGAAGTCAGTGATGCTGTTTGATAATGAAAATGTTCTTTGCTCTCTTCCTGTACAATGAAAATACATATGGCATGACACCCATATCTGGTACAAAGTAAAAAGACAGGTTTTATGCATAGTTAATAGATTACACTAATATTAGGCCACTTTGACCACCGCCTGTTGTAGATCAACTAACATGATCTATAAAGGTGCAAAATGCATTTACTTACACATATTTGAAAATCAAGATATTTCACAATATAGGTAACACATGTGGGAATATTTTGAAAAAAAAGAAGGAAAAATTAAAACAGTTATACAGTGCTATCATTTCTGTGCTTCTGAATGTTTCTGTGTGCATGCAGTGCAATCAACGATCTCTATTTGCAAGTGGCATGTGTGTGTGTGTGTGTGTGTGTGTGTGTGTGTGTGTGTCAATTAAAGCAGCCACTTAAAATGGGTGTCGTCAGAATGAGAGTTCAAACAGTTTATCAAAATTTCACAATAATCCAAATGACTCCAGTCCAACAGTTAACATCTTGTGAAGTGAAACGTTTTTAACTTTAAAACTTTGCTTCCAGCTAAAATATGGGTCCTCTATTCATTGCAAAACAGTTCTAAACAAATATGTTGGTGGATTTTGATGTGAAAGGAAGCATTATTATGGATTATGGACTGGTATTTTGGCCAGAAGCAAAAGTTAAAAAATAACTGATGGACTCTAGTTGTGTGGTTTACTTGTGGATTATTGTGATGTTTTGATCAGCTGTTTTCAGCAAATTTGAACTATTTCTTTAAGAGAGAAAGATGTTGTAAGAGACTTTTTTATTTTGATTCAATTACACAACAATGCTGTTTTGGGGGCCTGAAAATGCAAGCTTTTCAAAATGGGTTTCAAAGTACAAGTTGCTGAAAATGATATAATTGTCATCTCCATATAAACTACAAAAAACTCATGAGCTACGAATCTGAACTACGAACAAAGTTGCATTGCCAACTACTGACCTGGCATGCATGCTAAACAGCGTTTTTTAGTGGTTTTCACAGATCTGTGTGAACAGGGATCGTTTTGACAACATTGTCGTCTACACACAACACTTTTGAAAAAAATTTCAAACATTTTTAAATTTTTAGTGCATTGTTTTCGTATAATTGTTCCCTAAACAGTTGTTGCCAAACATTCTCTAAGGTGACTAGAAGTGCCAATTTCTAAGTTGCTTAAAATAACTAGGTTTTAGCTGTTTGCGCTGCACAAATGGGTCTTTGTATGACATCTAAGTACCGTGAGAGTGATAGAGAGCAGAGTAGATAGCTCCTTATGCTTTCAAATCGCGGTACTTTGATCGTTATTTAAAGGAACACTCCACTTTTTTTGGAAATAGGCTCATTCTCCAACTCCCCCAGAGTTAATAAGTTGAGTTTTACCGTTTTTGAATCCATTCAGCCGATCTCCGGGTCTGGCGATAGCACTTTTAGCATAGCTTAGCATAGATCATTGAATCCAATTAGACCAGTAGCATCGCGTTCAAAAATGACCAAAGAGTTTCGATATTTGTCCTATTTAAAACTCGATTCTTCTGTAGTTATATCGTGTACTAAGACCAGCGGAAAATGAAAAGTTGCGATTTTCTAGGCTGATATGATTAAGAATAATCATAATCGTAATATCACTATGCCTGCCGCGGCCATGTTACGGCAGCAAAGTTCCTTGATTATTACGCCGGAATGAGAGTATAGTTCCTAATCATATCAGCCTAGAAAATCGCAACTTTTCATTTTCCGAGTGTTCCTTTAACTTGTAAGCACAAAACACAAGATACTTCTCTTTTCAATATAAATAAGACTTTAATTATATAAGCAAACAGTTTGAGATGGTCCTCACTGCAGAACACAAGATCCAGGGGGTGTGGTTACTGCAGTCACACCATCTGCGCTTCGGCTCAGCGCGGTCACGCCATCTTTGCTGAAAATTTTGTTGCGCTTCTACATGGCGTTGCGTGGTAGTGATAGCCGTGAAGCTTCCAAACCTTTGCAAATCATTATTTTTATTTTTTATTTTTCTAAAGAGTATCAAAATAATAAGCTGATTAAAAACACATTATACAGGCACTTCTTATATAATGTTATTTTATTTTTTATTGTTTAATTGTATTCATAATGTATTAAATGTTCAATAAAACAATTTCAAAGGGTTTGTAAAATGTTTTTGTTTTGAGAAAATTCATAAAGAAAAAAAAATTCTTTTCTGCAAATTCTTGTTATGCATCTTCCAAGTACCAGTGTGGTAATTTTTTAATCATTTTTTAAAAACTGCATACCAAAGTCATGGCAAATGCTATTTACACTGCTATATAGACATATTTTAAAAATTCATACAAATATAAAATCAAATTGTTTTCTGCAAACTCCACCAGATTCTTGTTCTGCATCTCCCCAAGTACCACTGTGATGATTGTAATGTTGTTTTACTTTATCATTTTTTAATAATTGCGTACCAAATTCATGACAAATGCTATTTGTATTGCTATATACACATATTTTAAAAATTCATAAAAATATAAAATCAAATTGTTTTCTGCAAACTCCACCAGATTCTTGTTCTGCATCTCCTCAAGTACCACTGTGATGATTTTCATGTTGTTTTACTTAATCATTTTTTTAAAAATTGCACACCAAAGTCATGACTAAAGCTATTTATTACCTCACTATATCACATATTTTAAAAATTCATAAAAGTATAAAATCTAATTGTTTTCTGCAAACTCCACCAGATTCTTGTTCTGCATCTCCCCAAGTACCATTTTCATGTTGTTTTACTTTATCATTTTTTAATAAATGCATACCAAAGTCATGACAAATGCTATTTACATTGCAATGTAAATTACAGCAATGTAAATAGCATTTGTCATGACTTTGGTATGCATTTATTAAAAAATTATACAGTAAAACAACATTACAATCATCACAGTGGTACTTGGGGAGATGCAGAACAAGAAACTGGTGGAGTTTGCAGAAAACAATTTGATTTTATACTTTTATGAATTTTTAAAAATATGTGATATAGTGAGGAAATAAATAGCATTTGTCATGACTTTGGTGTGCAATTTAAAAAAAAAATACAGTAAAACAACATAAAAATCAACACAGTGGTACTTGAGGAGATGTAGAACAAGAATCTGATGGAATTTGCAGAAAACAATTTGATTTTATATTTTTAAAATATGTCCATAGAGCAATGTAAATGGTATTTGTCATGATTTTGGTATGCAATTATTAAAAAATGATAAAGTAAAACAACATGAAAATCATCACAGTGGTACTTGGGGAGATGCAGAACAAGAATTTGCAGAAAACTATTTTATTTTATTTTTTCTTTATGAATTTTCTCAAAACAAAAACATTTTACAAACCCATTTGAAATGTTTTATTGAACATTTAAACAATAAAAAATAAAATACCATTATATAAGAAGTGCGTGTATAATGTGTTTTTAATCAGCTTATTATTTTGATACTATTTCGAAAAATAAAAATAATGATTTGCAAAGGTTTGGAAGCTTCACGGCTATCACTACCACGCAACGCCATGTAGAAGCGCAACAAAATTTTCAGCGTAGATGGCGTGACCGATTATTTTGATGTGGGAACAAAGGTTCTTGAAAAATTCATGTCAATAAAGCCCATCTGAACTGAGAAAAAAAAATAATAGAGAGAGATGCAAGAAATCTGAATAGAAATAACATATTATTGACATGACTTTAAATATTTAAAGCACACGTTGTGATGCAGCAGCACTAACTACCACCTGGATGCCCTCTTTTCTCAGTTGTTTCTCTATCACCCTATTCAATTCTTCCACTTCACTGAAATAGTAAATGGAGAACATAATCACTGCTATGTTAACAGAAATACTGTTAACGCTTAAAAAAGGATACATTGGACATTGTGTAAAAACAATTCCAATTCTTGACCAATTTATTTATTTATCATGTGTCATACTATTGCTTGCCCTGAGCTGTGTCCTGGAAAGCACTTCATATAGAGTACAGTACACAGTAAATGACATGATCTAACACGTGGTATTTTAACAGTCAATTATTATGATGGCCTCTCTGTTATGTCTGACTATTAAAATGTCATATGTCTCAACCAACATTATAAAACCATGTCAAAATGAAGAGACGTACTCATAACATGTATTGTGGGGTAACGTTAAACAGGCTGAATGCGCACGTGACAGTTAAAACATTAAGATTATTTTAACTTAATTAAAATGGAAAAACAATGAGTAATTAACAAGCTTTCACAACGAACGTGCTACAGTTTATTGTGCTGTCAATAATTCAACACAGGCTTATCATGCTAACAATTAATTTTACAGCATTAGAGGCTAATATATGATGGCTATGCATTCAAGACTATTTAGCAAATCACGATCACTTCAGCTACGTTAACTTTCCAATGAAATGCATCACAATTGTTTTTAATGTTAAACAAATAAAAATGTATTCACATTTGATACTCACACTCTGACTGTCATCCATCTTCGCTGGTCCTCTAATTCGGTAGGTGGCGCTGTCACTAAAAACCTAGGGTCCTAGAAATGCGGTCCTAGAAATGCGGTCCTAGGACTGCGTTCCTCCGGTTTTGCAGGCAGATGCTACTCCCCTGATCCCTAAACCCACCCATCCCCATCCCTAAACCTACCAATCTCCACCCTCTGGTGTGGATCCAACCCCGCCCCCTGGATCTTTTGTTCTGCAGTGAGGGGCTACTGAACAGTTTTGAGTAGAACCACCAAAACCCCAGACTCTCATATAATAAAAATCTTTATCTCTAATCAGCTTCCTGCATGAAACATGACAAAACTCACTCTAAAAAAATAAATGCTCAAACAAAACAAGATCTGCAATGGGTTTCTTTCAGTTTTATTTGGTTGTCTTGTGTTTTCAATTATTTTCGAGAAAGACTTAAATGAAATTAAAATCTTAAGAGTTGGGCTAAGCCAAAATAATAAACCAAACAGCCACTACCTTTCCTGTGAAAAAAGCTGTTACCTATCTTCCTGACTATACCAAAAACCAAAAAATGACTCCCAACCCGCCGTGCTTTAATGGTACTGAAAAGTTTTATGTACATTATATTTTTATGTACATTATATTTAGCATTGGGAGGGACACTAAATACAACAATCATCCAGTAAGTTTTTTTTTTTCTAAGAATGGCGAACGAAAAAGAAAAAGAGCTATACAGAGTTTACAGTTCACTTATCACAAAGTAAACTACACCACTGTTTACTAACCCAATAACTGCAACATTTACAATTCACCAATCACAAGTAAGCTACACCACTGCTGACACAACCCTCCTCTCTCCAGGTCAGTATACATGCTGTTTTCAAAGGATGCTCTTCTACAGTCAACCAATACAGAGTTGGGTCTCGAAGCATGTTCAATTAAAGTGGAGCCACCTGAAAGTGAAAGAGAGAGAGAAATACATGCATACACATCCCCGTACACAGAGAAGGAAAAGAAATCAACACATCTTCGGATGTAACTATAATATAACTCGACGCGTTTCACACACAATACACTTAGATCATCATGTGAAAATCCTCAGGCTCTTGGCTCCACAAGTAAAGAATAAGGCTGTAAAATATCATGTTTGATTATTTTAAAAAAACAATAAATAAATAAAGATGAAATACAACAACCTGCTGCTCAGCTCTCTTATCAAAGTGAAATAAGGTGAAATATTACAAACAAGAAGATGCTGCTTTCCTCATAGGAAAACATTTCAGAGTATTCTTACATATATCTGCAAACTCAAAAAAACTGGCTCAGCTCATCGCATTCTTCGGCTAGGGTTCAGACATGAAACAGCTCATCCATTTTCAATTTCTTTCCACATGAATATCTGAGACCAAACCTCAAACAAAGTTCTTATTAAGTGTCGCTCACTTCAAGCATTGATTAAAATTGCATACAATGTTAATTCCAGAAAAGTTGGGATGTAAAATGCACTAATCAAGAATCTGTGGTTTGTTAAATGTCTTTAACTTTCATTTAACTGACAAAGTTGCAATTAAAAGATTTCCAATGTTTTCACTGACCATCTTAAATGTATTTTGTAATCATAAACAGTTTTTCATTTTGATGGCTGCAGCACACCACAAAAGTTGGGACAGAGGCATAATAAAAGTGAAAAGGTTACAGAATATCTAAGTTAAACTGTTTTGAAACAGTCCACAATAAGCAGATGAACTGGTAATAGGTGAGCATGGGTATCATGATTGGTTTTATACGGCGCATTCCATCTTTGCCAGCAAAGCTGGATCATGGCTCACCACTTTGTGCCAAATTTCAAAAATCCCATTTCTTAATGCAAAATTGCAAATAATTTAGGTCTTTCACCAACTACCATAATAATATTGTGAAAAGATTCAGGGAATCCAGAGAAATCTCAGTTTGCGTAGGGCAAGGTGGAAACCTCAGCTGAATATGTATGACCTTTGAGCCCTCAGATGTCATTGTGTGAGAAACCTTCATGCTGTGGTGTTAAACGTAGCCACATGGGCTTGGGAGTACTATGGAAAACTGTTGTCACTTAACACAGTCTGCTGTTGCATCAAGAAATGCAATTTGAATATCTGTTACACAAGGAGAAATCTATACATCAGTCTTAGGCAGAGACACGCCAGTGAGTTCTCTGGGCCTGAGCTCATCTCAGATAGTCAAAAAGACTGTGAAAATGTGTGCTGTACTCAGATGAGTCCACATTTCATCTTGTTTTTGAGGAAAACAGACATCAAATTGTCAATACCAAAGCGTACATTCAGACTTTCATCAGCGACAAATGCAAAAGCAAATGTCTGTTGTAGTATATGGGTGCATCAGTGCAAAGGCATGGGTGACTGGCATATGTGGGAAGTTACCATTGACGGGGAGGCATATATTGGGCTTGAGACATACAGATGAGCTCAAAAGTTTACAACTATCACTAAACAATAAATAAATAAATAAAAAACAGCTGTGGATCATTTAGGTAAGAACACAGTATTAAAAATCAAGGGGATGTAAACTTTTGACTTTCTATAAATTCAAATATTATTTTCTCTTGTGGGCTATATGTAAACATCTTTTATGTGAAATATCTTATTCAGGTAAGTACTAAATAAGCAATAAACATGCATTTTGTATGATCCCTCTTATTTTGGTAAAATAATTAACATTTTGCAGATTCTGAAAGGGGGATGTAAACTTTGGACCTCATCTGTATACTACCATCAAGATGACATCTTTCATGGGAAGCCAATGGTTATTAGATCAAGACAATGCCAAGTCTTATTCTGCGTGTGCTATAACAGCGTGGTTTCGTAGACATGTGTGAATGTGACTGGCCAGCAGATCTGTCTCCTATTGATAATGCATGGTCCATCATGAAAATGAGAATCAGACAATAGCAACTATGGACTGTTGAGCAGCTGAAGTCTTGTATCAGGTGAGACCAGTCAATTAAATATAGTTTAAAGAAAATGAACAAATAATATTCATGATTTTATGGCATTTCACAAAACGTCCCAACTTGAGATTGTAGTACCTAAGGCTAGAATGGACAACTTGATTTAAACAACTCACAAATAATGAAATAGTAAAATACCAATTGTTTTGCTTGTTACCAGCATTCTAGCTCATCATTTTTAAATGATGTAGTCAGTTCACTTTGGAAGTGGAAGAATCCTTATTAATACATAAACAGAGCAAATATAATAACAATGTAACTTGTTGACAAAAAGTTCAGCGACAACCCCTAAGCGTAATTGATGGGACTTCTCAGTTTTATTAATGTAAACCTAGTACAGGCTACACGGTATTTTAAGACCAGTCAGACAGAAGATTTAAAAATATATATTAATAAATAATACATATAAATGTATTTAATGCTATAAAGGTTTACAAATTGATTACTAAATATTACCAGTGTAATAGTGACCAAACATGTTCAGCAGTCACTGAGCCACTGGCATCTTATACAGACACACTAACAGAATATCATCTATTATTTATTTACAGACACAGAGACTAGAACTTACAGCCAGCAATCATCTCAGAAAAAAACTAACATGTAGACTGATATCCATTATTGGTCAAATAAACTAATTTACAGAGAGAAATTTCTTAGTCTAGGGTTCCAGCTGGCTTCATGTTTATAAAAAAAATAAAAAAAAAATAGGACAGGCTCATTTATTTATTTTTAGAATCACACTTGTAACTGTCTTGCAAGCAAAACTAAATCTGAAACAAGGATTTACTAGTCAAAATATTCCTTCGGTGGTCAAAAACAGTCTTATGGGAGAGGAGGATAAAAGCCCGTCAGAACTGTAGGTACTTCAAATAGTTCTTAAAGAAATGATGATACACTTTTCTCTTCCCATCAGCTTTCTTCTGAGTTCTGAAGTAAGCATATTTGCCGTGACGCCGATGTCTTTGGTGGCCAATGGACAGGCCTTTGCAGGAAGCAACCAACAGTTGTCCAAGTCCATCCATGAAGAACTCTGAAGAAAGGCAAGGATGACAATAAACAATGGAGCAGAAGAAAGGATACAAGAGATAATGCCATCAGAAGTCCATGAGATTCATCTAGGGACTAATTATAGATAATCTACAGTACATTGTTTAGTATGTGAGGAATGTTTCTGATTTAAAATTAAGTTTTCTCAATTTTTTTTTTTTTTTTTTTTTTGCAGTGTATACAGAGTCATGATAGGCTAACCAATTTTATGTATAAGTGACATAAAATATCTTCAACATAAATAACAAGCAAATGTTACATTATTTTGCCATGTTTTTTATGTTGTCATTCTAAAATAATTCATATACTGTATATATAGTGTACAATTTTTCGTTTTTGTTTGTTTGTTTGTTGGTTGGTTTGGTAGTGAAAGAGCAACAAATGGCACTTTGCGTAAATGCGTATTTATTATTCATTCACAATGCTTGGGGCAAGAGATTATTCATAATATTATTTCTCTCTCTCTCTCTCTTCATATACATATACGTCTTTCAGAAATGTTGTAATTAATCTCAGAGTTAATTTAGATCAAGACCTTGGACTCAAATTTTTTACTGAAGAATTTTCGGAAATCTCTGGAGAAAATGAATGGGATAAATAAACTACTTCCAGGAACCAGGTAGTTGGGCGGTGACAATGAATTTGTTCCACTGTAGAACATTTCTGCTTCTTGGTTATAATAACATCATGAATTCGCAGTTAAACACATTTTTAATAATGAAGTTGAAATTACTCTAACTTATGACTTCTACAGAGGCATAGCCTATATTATCAAATTCTTCTGTCTTAAAAGGTTTATGTGTTTGGTAAAATTAAGTTCTCTATATGGATATTTTAAATGGATTCTTGTGCTTGTTAACTTATAGTTTGAGAGGTATGTCCATTAGATTTACATTTCTGAAGCAGATTTGAAAATTCCATATAAACTACACTTTTTTGATTGATTCATTATGAGAACTAATGTACATTTTATTGCCAAAGCATGATGACAGAAAAAGGTTGTAAAGAAAATATTAACAATGGTTCCCAGAACTGTTAATGAAAATGATAACATAATTTATAATAAAAATACAATACTAGACCCGAATGAAGTAGACTTTAAGAAGGTAGACGTTAAGACCTATACAGACAATAGATATTAAACTGCTGTGGCAAATGACCGCCTTCCACCAGTGACACTGGTATTTGAGTGTGAAATTGTACACTTTTTCAAGGTATTTGTCTTTCGTTTATTACAGAGAATGAAAAGGTGTCTTTGGATCAACCCAGTTTCACCGTGACTTAAGCACAGTTCCCCTCTGGAAGCCTGTGTCTGCCTTTTTCTATGGCTAGATTGTGGTCAATGTATTTTGCTAAGGATTGTTTTATCTTGTTTTTTATCTCTTACAGTGAAGATATGGTCCTATTTTTCCAGATCTCATTTATAGATTAGGAATAAGTAAAAAAAAAAAAGAACATTTTATATTTATATAGAGTTTATGTTTGTGAAGTGTCGACCGTTCTATCTGCCGCGGGAGTTCACGGCCATTGTTATTGTCGCGGTTTACATCCCCCCGTGTGCAAACACTAAGGACGCGCTTCGCGAGCTGTACAGCGCCATCAGCGAACAACAAACAAATAACCCCGACGGCTTTTTCATCATAGCCGGTGACTTTAATCATGCAAACTTAAAGACCGTTTTGCCAAAGTTCTACCAACATGTGAACTTTGCAACAAGGGGAAATAACACACTGGACTTTGTTTACACTACAGAAAAGAACGCTTACAAAGCTGAACCCCGCCCCCACCTCGGGTACTCGGACCACATCTCTGTTATGCTAATCCCAGCATACAGACCACTTCTCAAGCTTGCCAAACCGGCTCACAAACAGATCAAGGTATGGCCAGACAATGCCACCTCAGCACTGCAGGACTGCTTCCAGGACACAGACTGGAACATGTTTAAAGAGGCGGCCACCTACAACAACCACACAGACCTGCAGGAGTACACTGAAACTGTGACTGCCTACATCAAAAAGTGCACTGATGATGTGACAGTCACCAAGACCATCACCACACGTGCCAACCAGAAGCCATGGATGACAGCAGAGGTTCGCGGGATGCTAAAGACCAGAGATGAAGCTTTCAGATCAGGAGATAAAGCAGCCCTCAAAACAGCAAGAGCCAATCTGTCCCGCAGCATCAAAAATGGAAAACGGTCATATGCTCAAAAAATCAATAATCACTTCACAGACAGCAAAGACACACGGAGTCTGTGGAAAGCCATTCAGACCATCACAGACTACAAGCCCCCGCCACAGGCCTGTGATGATGACACATCCCTCCCGGATACACTCAACCACTTTTATTCACGGTTTGAAATGCAGAATGACACACCTGCACAAAAACTGCCCACACCTCCCAACGACCAGGCGCTCTGTCTGTCTCCAGCCGATGTAAGGAAGATCCTATCTAGGATCAACCCACGCAAGGCTGCGGGTCCCGACAACATACCTGGCCGTGTACTGAAAGACTGTGCTGTACAGCTGACAGATGTCCTAACAGATATCTTCAACACCTCGCTGAGCCAGGCAGTCGTCCCCACATGTCTCAAATCCACAACAATCATACCGGTACCAAAAAAATCACCTGTGTCCTGTCTAAATGACTACCGTCCCATAGCACTGACTCCAATCATAATGAAGTGCTTTGAGAGGTTAGTCATGCACAACATCAAAACCAGCCTCCCCAACACACTCGACCCGCTCCAGTTTGCATACCGTCCAAACCGCTCTACAGACGATGCAATCTCCTCCACCCTCCACCTGGCTCTTAACCACCTAGAAAATAAAGACTCTTATGTTAGAATGCTGTTCATTGACTTCAGCTCAGCATTCAACACAATAATTCCACAACAGCTCATAAACAAACTAAACCTGCTGGGCCTTAACAACTCCCTCTGTAATTGGATCCTGGACTTTCTAACCGGAAGACCTCAGTCGGTCCGTGTCGGCCACAACACCTCGAGCACTACCACACTGAGCACAGGTGCCCCACAAGGCTGTGTGCTCAGCCCGCTGCTCTTCACGCTGCTGACCCACGACTGCACTGCCAAGTCCAGCTCCAACCACATCATCAAGTTTGCTGACGACACAACAGTGGTAGGTCTCATCAGCAACAATGATGAAACGCACTACAGAGAGGAAGTGGCACAGCTGGCTGAATGGTGTGGTGCTAACAACTTGTCCCTCAATGTGAGTAAGACAAAGGAGGTTGTGATTGACTTCAGGAGAAAATCTGTTGATCACCCCCCACTGACCATCGACAGCTCGCCTGTGGAGAGAGTCAGCAGCACTAAATTCCTGGGGGTGCACATCACAGAGGATCTCACCTGGTCCACCAACACCATGTCACTCTCCAAGAAGGCACAACAGCGCCTACACTTTCTCCGCCGGCTGAAAAGAGCAAGTCTCCCTCCACCCATCCTCACCACTTTCTACAGGGGCACCATTGAGAGTGTGCTGACCAGCTGCATCACTGTCTGGTACGGGAACTGTACTGCAGCAGACCGCAAGACCCTCCAGCGGACAGTGAACACAGCTGCAAGGATCATCGGTGCCCCTCTCCCCTCCATCCTGGACATTTTCCTCACACGATGCTCCAGCAAAGCCAACAGTATCGTGAAGGACTCCACACATCCCTCCCACAGTCTCTTCCAGCTCCTACCATCAGGAAGACGGTACCGGAGCATCAGAGCCCGCTCTGCCAGACTGCTCAACAGCTTCTTCCCCCAGGCTGTGAGAGCCCTGAACTCAAATCACCCCGCCCCTCTCTGAAACCCCATACAAACCCCCTACCTCCTGAAAACATGGACCATCTGAAAACTCATGGAACTCTTTTTTTGTGCAATCGAAGTGTGCTACACACAGGTGAGTGGGCCTGTACAAACCACCTGTAGTAGCACACTCTCCTCCTCTATGCGCACTAGTCACTTTTCACACACACTGATGTGTGTATACAAATCCCACAAAAGACTCAGTAATATACATATGTTTACATGCTCATGCACTACAAATCATCCTGCACTATTCCCCAGCCAGCTGCTGACTCACAATGTTTCTCTTCGCACATGTACAGTATTTATCTGAAGCACTCGTATAGTTTGTATTGTTTGTATTTTTTTAGTTTATGTACAGGTAAAAAATTATTTTATATATAGCATATTTTATAGTCAAATCTATCAGTAGGATAGTTGTGTATAGGTTTATATTGTTTTACTGCACTGCTGTATTATTGTATTTATGTAGCACCGTGGTCCTGTGAGGCACGACATTTCGTTCCACTGTATGCCCCGCATGTAGCGGAATGACAATAAAGCTCAACTTGAACTTGAACTTGAACTTGATATTTGGACCATTTAAAAAAACTATATATATATATATATATATATATATATATATATATATATTATTATTTTTTTTTTTAATTAATTTATTTTTTTTTTAATCTTTTTTGTGATTTGGGTTATTTAGCCGTGCTGGTCTGAAGAAACTGCTGGAGTTTGAGTATTTATCCCTGCAGACATATTTTGATGTTCTTCTTCAAGCTTTTGGCAATAGGTATTATAATACTATTTAATTTTAGTAATATACAAAAATTTAAGCTTAACTGTGACATGAATGTCTTCAAAATCAGGCCAGATCAAAGCTTAATGAAGTGCTGAATTATTTTTCAGAGATATACCTCGCTGCCCGAAACTCTTAATTAAAATACCAATCCATTCTCATCAATCTGCGTATAAATAACACGGCTTTACACATTCCAATGGCGTATAATGCACATGCCAAATGCCAATTTTGCGTGCATATGATACGCCAATCCTTGCCATTAATTTCGCTGTAGAGCAGATGCGTACAAATACCACGCAGCATCTTCAAACAGGTAAGTAAGGGCAACAATCTTTTTTATTATTATTGTTATTGTAATCATGGGGTTAAGGTTATTATTTAAATAAGTGTTTCTGCATCACGTTACATGGGGTCCTGTGTTAAAATGGCAGCGTATGCGTTCAAATAAGTGGAAAAGCGGGCTGCTCGGTTAGCATGTCTGTAGCCGTCCATTGACATTAGCCTAAGCTAAGTTCGACTGTATATATAGACCTGTTGCAGTTTGAAATAAATAAATAAAACAGTTTTTAATCATGTTGTGGCACGAGTCAGCTTTTAGACATGGCTGATGACGTGGTGACTAATGTTTCTAGCTAAAGCGATAGCGTTAGCCTACAGTGTGTTTCATTCATACTCGCAGCCGGAGGGCGCTCTCGTGCAGAAAGTCCAAAACGGACTCACAGAACTAACGAATGACGTACGAGGAAATCGCTAATATGGACAAAGGCGTGGCCAAGCTAAAAAAAAAAAAAAAACGTGAAAACAATACATTCAGGATTGCTATATGGTTTATTTGTTTTTCAAGTCATCTGCAGGTAATAAACGAACTATGAACTAATAATGATACCTGTATTCATTAGAGTAAGTTAGCCTATAAAAACTGTAAAATATATTTTCTGCCTTATTCTGTGATAAAAATGGGAATGTGTAGTAGGCTATATGAACAAATCAAACTTGCTATTAGAAAAATAAAGGGAATCATGTTATGGAATCATATATATATAACACGCATACAGTATCTCACTAAAGTGATTACACCCCTCATTTCAGCAACTATTTTATTATATCTTCTGAAGGGACAATACTATAAAAATGAAACTTGGATATATTTTAGAGTAGTCAATGTGCAACATGTATAGTAGTGTAGACTTACTGTCTTCTGAAAATAACTCCACATATAACCATTATTGTCAAAAAAGCTGGTAACAAAAGTGAGTACACCCTAAGTGATAATGGCTATACGTCGTTTAACAATGCAAAGCCACATGTCCTTTCATCATGTTCATGTTTTTGTCTGCTTGACAGGACTATACAAATTTGTGTATCTTGTATTAGAGCAGTTAAAATTTACTGCAATTCTCTCATACTGACCACTGGATGTTCAACATGCACCTCATGACAAAGAACTCTCTGAGGATTTGAGAATTAGAATTGTTGCTCTCCACAAAGATGGCCGAGGCTATAAGAAGTTCGGTAACACCCTGGGACTGAGTTACAGTACAGTGGCCAGTGGCATACAGAGGTTTTCCAAGACTGGTTTCACTCGAAACAGGCCTCGCAAGGGTCGATCAAAGAAGTTAGGTCATCGTGCTGCGCGTCAGGTGCAGAAGCTGGCTTCAAAAAACATACGCATGAGTGCTGCCAGCATTACATTACAGGTTTCAGAAGTGGAAGGTCAGCTTGGCGGTGCTCAGACCATACGCCAGACACTGCAACAAGTCGGTTTGCATGGCGGTCATCCCAGAAGGAAGAATCTTCTGAAGCTGGCTCACAAGAAAGCCCGCAAACAGTTTGCTGAAGACAACCTGCCCAAGAGCATGAATTACTGGAACCATGTGCTGTGGTCTGATGAGATTAAGGTAAACTTGTTTGGCTCAGATGGTGTCCAGCATGTGTGGTGACACCCTGGTGAGGAGTACCAAGAAAATGGTATCTTGCCTACAGTCAAGCATGGTGGTGGTAGCATCATGGTCTGGGGCTGCATGAGTGCTGCTGGTACTGAGGAGCTGAGGTTCAATGAGGGAAACAATTCCAACATGTACTGTGACATTCTGAAGCAGAAGATGATGCCCTCCCTTCAGAAACTGGGTTTTCCAACATAATAGTGACCCCAAACACACGGCCAAGATGACAACTGCCTTGCTGATGAAGGTAATGGAGTGGACAAGTATGTCTCCAGACCTGAACCCTACTGAACACCTGTGAATCATCCTCAAGCTGAACGTGGAGAAGGATTAAGGCAGTGCTAGATAACAATGGTGCTCAGACAAATTATTGACACTTTGGACACAGTTTTGAAATGTTCATTTAGGGTGTACTCGCTTTTGTTGCCAGCTATTTTGACAATAATGGCTGAATGTTGAGTTATTTTCAGAAGACAGTAAATCTACTACAGAGTGTTTAATCTTGTCATTATACATTACTGACACTCTGTCCTCCAATTTGATACTGTTAAGTGCTTTGACAC
This sequence comes from Acrossocheilus wenchowensis, assembly GCA_029620275.1. Lineage (NCBI taxonomy): Eukaryota > Metazoa > Chordata > Actinopteri > Cypriniformes > Cyprinidae > Acrossocheilus > Acrossocheilus wenchowensis. Next base: position 12,930,407 of record CM056135.1, on the reverse strand, counting down.
AATCTGTATTGGTAACAGTGCTATATAAATAAAGGTGACTTGACTTGACTATACATGTTGCACATTGACTACTCTAAAATATATCCAAGTTTCATTTTTGTAGTATTGTCCCTTCAGAAGTTATAATAAAATAGTCGCTGACTAATGTGAGGGGTGTACTCACTTATGTGAGATACTATATTATATATATCTCAAGGTATCAAGCCAGATTTTACTCTGCAGTGTCGTTCCCATAGTGTTAGTACTTTCATAATAGTTATTTGGTAACAGTACTATCATAACCTCATCTGTCCTCAAGAATATGGAAGTTCCATTAAAGAGAGAAGGAAAGGACTAGTAAGTCGATGTTTCCAAAGTATTACATGGTAATTATTCAATGAGTGCGCAAATTGCTACATTAATGTAGTGCTGTTATAATGCTAATAATTACTCAATTTACCAAAATTGACCAACATTTAACCAATAAATTACACTTACTGCTAACCCCCATTTTCATGCATCAAGTCTAAATTGAAATGAACTTTATTGGCTAAATATCTCAGATAAATACAGTGACACTAAAAGTGGAGTTTGCAGTGGAGATATTAGGTTCATCGTACAAAAGACAGAAAGAGTTTTGTTTTGTTACCACAAATTTGCATCACATATACTACATTTCTCACCTGATGGAAAGGCACCTGTTGATATAGAGACAGAGTGACATGCGTCGTTATCTGAAAACCACGCCCACCGGACAATCCAACGCTCTCCACTGACTTTATATTGTGGGAAGCTGCCTCCTTGTCATTTCTGATTTGCAACAAAATACAGAACGATTCCTAAAGCTGCTATGTGACAAAGTGTTAAAGTTTAAAAAATCAGGAACTATGTTTTTATGACCAGTCAACCCCCAAAAAACGAGCGTTTTAGGACACAAAATTGTAGATCAACGTGTATCTGAGAACTGCACCCACTGGAGGGAATTGTAATCGCCGACAGGAAATGTTCGTTATTTTTAACCATGTCAAAGGATTATTTCACCACCCGATGTGAACCTGAGGACCTAAAGAAGCTATCCTTATATTTGACACATTTTAGAAGTTAAATGCATCATTTCTATGTTTTATTTTGCCATTTCTTTCAGCCAAAAGGCCTGGCCCCCATCTTGGGAACCACAGGAGAACATAGGAATGACTGTGTCATAAAGGAAGGTCTGCTAAAAATACTGTCAAATTAATAGTGCAAAGAAAAAATATTGTGCCCATTAAGCTGGGCCATGTGGACAACAAAGTTTGTTTGTGAATTGAGTATGCATGTGATTGTCAGTAAATAAATACTTGTTAAGAAATCTGTTTCATTATTTGTTCAGTAGGGCTGGGTGTTCGCAAGGACCTCATGGGAAAGAAACAGGAAATGTTTTATCGGGACAATGCTTATGGGATGTGTTGAGGCTGAGATAAAGCTGGAGGGTGCATACACCGCGTAATTCATTGCACCACAGATTCACTGTAGAGCTACATATTGCACTTTAGCATTTAATATGTTTGATTTTGCTGCCCAGAAAATCTGCTTTAATCCATCATCCGAAAGGCAAATCATTATATAGTGCAGTTTGTCTTTTCACAACCGTCCACCCAGAAAGGAAGGAAAGGACGTGACGTGACGTGACGTGGCCAATTATGGTGTCCCATACTCAGAAACTGTTCTCTGCATTTCACCCATCCAAGTGCACACACACAGCAGTGAGTAGTGAACACACACCCAGAGCAGTGCTGCGGTGCCTGGGGAGTTGTTGGGGGTTCGGTGCTTTGCTCAAGGGTGTCATCTCAGTCATGGAATTGAGGGTGGAAGAGAGCTCTGGTTGTTGATTAGTTTAACCTCAACAAAGTTCATGTTTGGTTTTCTTGAGCTGTGAACTGCTCTGCCACTGTAAACCAAAAATCCTGGATTAAGTGTCTGTGTGTGTAAATGTACTTTTGTACAATAAACATTGTTTTCAAAGAAACTGCTGTCTAAGTAACCTTTTAAAGCCTAGTAGTTCTTAAGGTATAGCCTGCTTTGGTGTTATAAGCATATAGTTAACACTAACCATATTACTGTATGTGTATTTTGTACAGTATGTTTTTGTAAAAAAAATAAAATCTCAATATGTTTTACATGTGTAAATGAAGCTTTCTGCTACAATATCTTCTATATAAGTTTGTAAAAGAAAAAGGAACATATAGGTGTATTAACAATACAGCTTTCCCACAAGAAGTTATAGCAAAGTTCTCAGCTATTGATTGCTCCTGCAGTTATTCACAGCACACATGAAAAGTCAATAAAAAAGTAGTTTACTTAATGACTTTTAAAATGATTTTACAGTTATAATCATACAGACAGTAGGTTCTTACATAGGCATTATTGGCTTGAAATGCTCCAGATCCAGGCTTGTGTAGTGTTAGATAAACAGCTTTTTTTCTTCCTCTTCCCATAGCTTTATTTTCACAATCTTTGCTCAGTGAATGAATATTAGATTTAGTTTTATCTTTAGTTCATTGCTATGGTGGTTGCTATTGACGCTGCTTTCGCTGAAACCAGCTTGCATTACGTACATCCGCCCGGAAGTCTTATTTTCTTCATAGACGCTATCTTCAGTATTTCTCCAGATAAAAAAAAAAAAACTTAACTCGACAATACGACGTGTTAATTTGTATTAATTCTGACACTTTTAATATATATATATATATATATATATATATATATTTTTTTTTTTTTTTTTTTTTTTTTTTTTTTTTTTTTTCAGTTTCTGGTAGCAGCAGGTTACGGAAGTGCATTGTGTTGTGGACGGAGATTGCGCGTTCTACTACTGTTTTGGCTAAATTATCTTAAATAAATGTTAACATAGATAATCTAGATTCAGTGTTATTACTAATTTGGCTGTACTAGATATTTGATATAATCTGTAGATATGTATCTTACGACACTATTTTACAACCCTACTATGCAAACAAGAAGGACTACAACTGTAGTGCTGATTTGTATTAAGCTGCATGGCGTGGCTTTAGGGAATTGTAGTTTTCAAAACATTAGTGTTTTTATTAGAAGTGGAGGTTGTAAATAGTGAGTTGAGAGTATAGTAAGGGGTTTAGGAGGATGGTAAACACATCTATGTAATTAGGTTTTAAATATATACTTGTTAAATGGGTTAAAATTATTTTTAACCATATTCAACAGTGCCCCCAGATGTTCACATGACAGCTGAGGTCAAGAACTCTCTATAACAACTGCTCCCATACCTGTAGCCTCTTTTGTTGCTGAATTATAAGCCTTCAAACATGCACTGTGGTGAAGTTTCAAAAGCATTTCAAAGCAGGAATCATAGAATCATACTAGCATATGTTACTCTCCAGGTCAAGACATTTCCAACAATGCATTTGATTTAGCTGTACAACAAAGTTTTAATTTTCTGATTTCACAGACACAAGCCATCGTAGGTCTAGTTTTAAAGAGCACATTGAAGGCTCAATATATAAAATTAAGCCTTTTATTTGTTTGTTGGTGTCTGACTGTGTAAGCAGATTTATGACCCCACAACATGAGGACTACCTGGTGTACACACACACACAAAACTAGTATGTGTATTTCTATTTGATACACAGATGGCTTATATAGTTGTTAATGCTGCTATGATGATATAAAAAAAAAAAAAACATAACAAAAGACCATGGTCTAGACCAGGGCTCCCCAAATCTGGACCTCGAGATCCACTTTCTTGCAGAGTTTAGCTGTAACCCTAATCAAACACACCTGAACAAGCTAATCAAGATCTGAAGGGTTACAAGGAAACTACAAGCAGGTAAGTTCTTATTAGGGTTGGTGCTGAACTCTGCAGGACAGTGGCTCTTCAGGACCAGAGTTTGCCACACCTGGTCTAGATCAGTGGTTCTTAACTACATTCCTGGAGGACCCCCAACACTGCACATTTTGCATGTCTACTTAATCAGACACACCTGATTCAAATCATCTGTTCATTAGTATAGATTCACAGACTTAAAATGGGTGTGTCAGACAAAGGAGACATGCAAAATGTGCAGTGATGGGTGTCCGCCAAGAATCTGGTTGAGAACCACTAGATCAGGGGTGCCCAACCCTACTCCTGGCGATCGACTGTCCTGCAAAGTTTAGCTCCAACTCTAATCAAACACACCTGAAGCAACTGATTAAGGTCTTCAGGATCGCTTGAAAATCAATTGCAGGTGTGTTTGATTAGAGTTGGAGCTAAACTTTGCAGGACAGTCGATCACCAGGAGCAGGGTTGGGCACCCCTGCACTAGATGATGGGTAGGATTTTAGTGAGACATGTTGTAATCCAGGCAACATCCCTTCCTGGGATATCCATGCTTATTTCAGGACAAATCCAGGCCTTATTCCGTATGGGCCTGTCATAAGCTGGTTTCAGCGATAGCAGCATCCATAGCAACCATTATATTTAAAGTTTAGAAAATAAATTGCAGTCTTCAAGTGTATGCCAAAGTTTCACTATACTGATCTGACTTAATCCATCTTTCAATATCCATTTTGCTAAAAACCTCCTAGTGACAATGCATCAGGAAACCTAACCGTCTAAATAGTAGGACTTTGAAAAAGAAGATAAAGTTATGTGAAGAATTTAATCATACCAACATCAAATCATACTCTTGTATTTGTATTGGTGATGAACCATGTGGATGGATGATAACAGCCTGAAGATGACACTTATGAACTTGTAGGTGACAGTCTCCACATCTGATTTGTGGCTTATTCCTACCATGAGATGTTGTTAATCAGATGGATATGGTCATTACATTTTGAAATAATATAGAGCTTAATAGAGCTTCTTAAAATAGCAATCCAATTTGGGTTGTCACGGAAAGGTATGTTGCATAACTGATTCCTAACATTGCCATGTTTGTATTCAGTGCATTTCATAGTAATCTGACCCAACCCTGCTAACTGATCCTTGGTATAACATGGTGAACTATACGGTTTACATTTAAACAAGCCTCTACAATGGTTCTACATAGTCAGTATTAAATGTGTTGCACTGCCAGTATCTATCTGTGTACAGTATGTAAGTTTCGTACATTTATCTTAATATGAGACCTGGGGCCTATACCGTAAAGCCGGATTAGCTGGCTAGCCAGATAAATTTCAGTGTAGTTTGCACCAATCATGGGTTTTAGGTACCATTAATGTCGCGTCGCTTTTAACGGCATTTATTGTCACACTCCAAGCCTAAACCTGCTCCAGGGCAGGTTATGTTCTGGGTTAGAGATGAAATTGGACCAATCAGATGTGAGCAAAGTGACACATGTCTGACGCAAAAACTCTCCCAGTTGCTTCAAATGAAAGGAGATGGCTCCTGAATCTTGCATTATGCAGTGAAGACCAAGGTTGGATCCAGATCCAACTTCTCCCACCTTACCTATCCAGCTCCACCCCCTGATTTCTAAACCTATCCAGCTCCACCCCCTATATGTTGATCCAACCACACCCCCTGGATCTTTGTTCTGCCAGGGTACTGAATTAAAGGTAAATAGAACTAAAAACAAAACAATAAAAAAAAACATTGGCTTTAATGATAATTACTTATTATTTTTTATGATTTATATAATTATGTGACTTATATTATTATTAATCCATTACACACAAGCAATTTTAGTTTAACAGTTATTATAAAGAATTTTAAATGAATAATAATATATACAGATCATGTGTAATATAAGCTGTATAATCAATAGGTAAAGCTTTAAAAATGACTGCATGTGCCCTTACATGTTCCAAGTCTTTCTGTGTTGCAAAGCATGCGATTGGCAGTTCGCCACAATGTCACAGATTCGTGTGCACACGCTCCACAAATTAAGAATCAAAGTTGATAACCAGCATCATGGTGCCAACAAATCCGGATTGGAGTGGTTTGGTTTTGTCAACTCGAAAACTAATCTTGTAATTTGTTCAACCATCATGGTACATACCCCTGGTGTTCTAAAATGTTGTTAGTTCAGGTTGAAGGGTTGATAAGTGATGAGCCAAAGTCAACTCAATAGTCTGATGACAGATCAAACTTGTATTTCTGTTTAAATACACACATGTACAGGTATATGTATATGTACAAGTATATACAGACATTATCAGTTGCACACATAACCTTGAGTATTACAATTCCAGTAACAAAAGAGTAGAATGAGATCATATGTAGCAAAACGCAGATAACAATAAATGCTATGCATATGACAGAGCAGATGCTTTTTATATACTGATGTGCATAAACAAACTGATGATACCAAGTCAGAGCAAAATGAACATTATAGTTGATATTTCAGAAGTTGGAAAAAAACATTTGTGACCCTGGACCACAAAACCAGTCTTAAGTGTCAGTTTTTCTACAATATGCATTTTTGGCATAAAAGAAAAAAAAAAAAATCAATAATTTTGACCCATACAATGTATTTTTGGCTATTGCTACAAATATACCCCAGCGACTTAAGACTGCTTTTGTGCTCCAAGGTCACATTTAATAATTTTCATGGGCCCACACGTGAGTGAAAACATACAACATGGAGGACTGTGCAAACTATCAATTCAAATGACCAAAATTGGATTGGAGATGGTATTTTTTTTTGTTGTGCAAAAAACCTTCAAAGATCTGGTTATGGGTACTGATAATTACATCACTGTAAAATAGCATATATGACAAACCAAGTAAGCAACTGCATATTTCTATTATCAGTTTCAACTTCAATAAATTCAGTCATTCCATTTAAATTCAGTTTTCTAACTCATTTACAAAAACACAGGATCTTTTAAAGAAGACTTTAGAAACCTTTTCAAGTCATCAAAGTAAAAATCAAAGACTGGTGACTTGAGTCAGACTTGCGTCCCCACCTCATCCTCATCCTCATCCTCATCCTCATAGCTGTCATATTGCCAGTCCATTTCTTCCATTTCCCCTTCCTCCTCTTCCACCAACCTAGTAGTTGGTTTGAGAATGCCTTGGTATGTGCATGCTACATTCTTCCATTTGAGTCCGAGGTCATGCAGTCGTCTTGAGGCCCTTGGACCCCTCCTCTGTAAATTCATTCAGATATAAGCCTACAAGTCCACACATGAAAAGGTAATCAAATTACTTACACACAAAACATTTTGAGAGACCTTATTTATGTTAAGACAAATCTTAAATACAATGTAAAATTGAAAATGATAAATATTATTATTATTATTATTAAGAGGATAAAATAATCTATGAGGGCCATTTATCCTTAGTTCTTAAGCCAATACTAGCATGCTTGCTTTTCACTTGAAAATAGTTTAACCAACGAAATTTAAAGTGCATAAAGCCAGATAGTTTGATTTAGACTTACTTCCTGTTTGTGTGCACGCTGTAACAGTGGACATTAGAGACTGGACCTTTGTTACAAAGTCTTTCAGGTATTGACGGTGCTGCATCATCTCCTTTTGTAAGGAGGAGGTAGGCCTAGTGGATTCCATATGCGGGTCTTTATTAAATGATCGGCAATCCAGGGTCAAACAATAAACACAGCTCTTAGTCAGGTCACAGGCTTGAGTCAAAAACAGATAAAACAATCCAGGCAAACAAATCCAAAACAGAAATCCAGGAGCAGAAGTCAGGAGAACAAAGCAATGGTCATAACAATAAACGACAGAAGTAGCTAGAAAGAACGCTTAGTAAGGCAGTGGAACTGGCAATACTTCGCAAAATGGTAGTGGAAACACATGGCTTAAATACATGGTGACAGGAAATGACAAGACAGGAACTGATGTGGCAGGAACAGGAAGTGGACAGAGTTCAATATTCAGGTGAGGGCTCCCTCTGAAGGATGGGAGCCTGATCAGATGTTACAGTTTCCCCCCCTCCAGGAACACCTCCAGGTGTTCTTCTCCTAGGACGACCCCTGGGTCTGGGTGCCGGACGATCTGGGTGAACTAGGTGAAAGTCTCTAATAAGTGATGGGTCCAAGATGTCCTTAGTTGCTACCCACGATCTCTCCTCCGGGCCATATCCCTCCCAATCTACAAGGTATTGCAGTTGACCCCCCCTCCTACGAGAATCCAAGATCTCCCGAACTAGGTAGGCAGGAGCTCCATCGATCTCAAGTGGTGGAGGAGGATCAGTGTCAGGGGCTTCAGAGCTCGGTGCCAAGTGGGCCGGTTTCAGGAGGGACACATGAAAGGAGGGAGAGATGCGGTAATTAGCCGGCAATTCTAAACGGTATGTGACAGGATTAACTTGACGTAAAATTTTAAAAGGACCAACATACTTTGGACTTAACTTCTTACTCGGGAGTTTCAGGCGTAGGTCACGAGTAGAAAGCCACACCATTTGACCTGGCTGATACTCAGGATGATGACGTCGGTGTCGATCAGCTTGGATCTTTTGAGATCGAATAGCTCGCTGAAGGCGGACATGAGCATTGTCCCATACCCGTTCACTTCTTCTAATCCAATCATCCACAGCAGGCACCTCAGATGGCTCCCCTGACCATGGGAATAAAGGAGGTTGGTATCCTAGGACACACTGAAAGGGGGTCAAACCAGTAGACGAGTGTGTGAGGGAATTTTGGGCATACTCTGCCCAGGGAAGGAATGTACTCCACTTCTCCTGTTCCTGGCTACAGTATGATCTTAAATATCTACCAATTTCTTGATTGAGACGCTCAACTTGTCCATTAGCTTGAGGGTGATAGCCTGATGTGAGACTGACATTGATGTTTAACTGTTTGCAAAAGGCTCTCCAAACCCGTGACGTAAACTGTGATCCTCGATCAGTAACAATATCATCAGGTATTCCATAAATTCTGAACACTTGGTTGAACAGAACTTCAGCAGTTTCCATTGCCGTGGGCAGACCTTTCAATGGAATTAAACGGCAAGACTTAGAGAAGCGGTCGATGGTGACCATGATAGTGGTGAATCCTTGAGAGTCAGGCAGATCAGTGATAAAGTCAACGGACAGGTGTGACCAGGGCCGTTGGGGAATAGGTAGTGGTTCCAAAAGTCCTGCAGGTAGTTGCCGTGGTGTTCGTGACTGAGCACAGATATGACATGTAGTCACATAATTGTTGACGTCAACAGACAATGTGGGCCACCAGAATGAATTTCTGACCAAAGCTGTGGTACGATTAATTCCAGGATGTCCAGAAGCGAGAGATGTGTGGACCCATTGAATGATTCTGGATCGAAGACTGGATGGAATATAGACTTTGCCAGTCGGGCATTCTGGAGGGGATGGCTCCTCTTGTTGGGCTTGCTGAATTTCTTCCATAATATCCCAACGGATGGGGGCAATGATGATGGAGGATGGTAAAATAGTTTCTGGTTTTGTCTGTGAATCAGTTGAGTCATGGATACGTGATAGTGCATCTGCCTTACTGTTTTTACTTCCTGGACGGTAGGTGACCGTGAAATTGAAACGAGTGAAAAAGAGTGCCCATCTTGCCTGGCGAGGATTCAACCGCTTGGCATCCTTGATGTACTCTAGGTTCTTGTGGTCTGTAATAACTTGAAATGGATTGAGTGCACCTTCTAACCAATGTCTCCATTCTTCAAGAGCAGCCTTGATAGATAGTAATTCCTTGTTCCCAATATCGTAATTGCTTTCAGCTGGGGATAGCTTTCGTGAGAAGAATGCACAAGGGTGTAACTTGCCTGGCGTTCCATGGTGTTGAGAGAGGACAGCACCAATTCCACAGTCAGAGGCATCAACCTCCACAATAAAAGGAAGCTTAGGGTCAGGATGCTTAAGAATTGGAGCTGAGGTGAACCTGGACTTGAGACGATTGAACGCTGATGTAGCTACCTCAGTCCATACTAATTTCTTTGGCTTCCCTTTAAGAAGTGCGGTAATGGGTGCAGCTACGGTACTGAAGTCACGGATGAACCTTCTGTAGAAGTTAGCAAAGCCTAGAAACCGTTGTAATTCCTTCACTGTTTTGGGTGTGGGCCAATCAAGGACAGCGTTCACCTTAGCATTATCCATCTGAACTCCTGTATAGCTAATATTGTAACCCAGGAATTTGGTAGAAGTAACATGAAATTCACATTTTTCGGCTTTAACAAAAAGGTTATTCTGGTGTAGGCGGGTCAAGACAGTTCTGACATGAATGAGATGTTCTTCAATGGAGCGCGAGTAGACAAGGATGTCGTCTATGTAGACAATCACATACTGATTCAGGAGGTCCTTGAAAACTTCATTAACGAAGGACTGGAAAACTGAAGGTGCATTGGCTAGCCCATATGGCATAACCAAGTACTCGTAGTGCCCCCTGGTGGTGAGAAAAGCTGTCTTCCATTCATCACCTTCCCGGATTCTGATGAGATTGTAGGCAGATCTGAGGTCCAACTTGGTGAAATACTGGGCCTCCCGCAACTGTTCAAGAGAAGATGGGATAAGAGGCAAAGGATAGCGGTTCTTAACTGTGATTGCGTTGAGTGCTCGATAGTCAATACAGGGTCGTAGGCCTCCATCTTTCTTTTCAACAAAGAAAAACCCAGATGCTGCAGGAGAGGTGGATGGTCTAATAAAACCATACGACAGTGCTTCTTCAATATATTTTTCCATGGCCTTGGTTTCAGGAAGTGAAAGGGGATAAACACGGCCTTTAGGGGGAAAAGTGTTAGGAAGAAGATCAATGACGCAGTCCCAGGGGCGATGTGGTGGCAATTTGGTGGCCTTCTCTTTACTAAATACCTCGGCTAGGTCTGCGTACTCATTGGGGATGTTATCTGGCAAAGGAAAGAGATTCTTGAGTTGGGTGGTGCAGACTGTAACTTTAGTCGGCAGGTCCAGGCAGTGAGTATGACAATGAGGAGACCAACGGATCAGTTCCTTCTCCTTCCATGAAAACTGTGGATTGTGAGTAGACAACCAAGGATATCCTAGGATAACTGGGTTTTGAGGTGATGAGATGACATAGAAAGTGACTTCTTCAACGTGGAAAAGACCAACTCTGAGTTGTATGGGAAGAGTTTGATGGGTGATACAACCTTTTCCAATGGGAGCATCATCTACGGCGGTAACAGTAATTGGTGGTTCACATTTGGTCGTGGGAATGTTCAGCTTTTCCACTAAATCGTGATGAATCACATTAGCAGCAGCTCCAGAATCTATTAACGCTGAGAATTGGTGGTCTTGGTTAGCGACAGACAAAATAATGGGAAGTGATAAGCATAGACCAATTTGTAAAGTATTAAGAAAGTGGCTTACTCGATAACTTGGAGAGGAGTTGGCAGCAGGTTTAGCAGGACAGTGGGAACAGCGATGACCTGATTCTCCACAGTAGAAGCAAAGCTGATTGAGCAGTCGTCTCCTTCGTTCCTCAGGTGGTATATGAGTTCGTCCTATTTGCATGGCTTCCGTAGGACCAGACTGACTTGGTACTTGAGCCGCAGTGGTAGGCACACGATAGGCTAGGTTAGTCTTGGGATCAGGCTGTGAGCGCAAGAGATTGTCAATCTTGATAGCAAGGGTAACAAACTGCGAGAAGTCAAGAGAGTCATCTTTGCATACTAATTCTGCTTGTAACTTAGCACACAGACTAGAACGAAAAATGTGCTTCAAAGCAACATCATTAAACCCACTTTGTGCAGCAAGAGTGCGGAACTGGATAGCATAATCAGAAGCTGGTCTGTTACCTTGGCGTAACTGAGTTAACTGAGTTGCTGCATCCATACCGCCAGCAGGATATTGAAAGACATCGCGAATCAGTTGAGTGAAATAATTGTATGACTGTTGAACCCGTGTGTCATGATCCCAAACTGCTGTAGCCCACTCTAGTGCCTTCCCGGTCAGCAAAGTCATAATAAAAGAACATTTTGTGTGGTCTTGACTAAAAACTTGAGGTTGGTTTGAAAAATAAATAGAGCACTGTCGCAAAAAACCAGTACAGTTGTCAGGAGAACCATCAAATTTCTCAGGTAGAGCAAATCTTACCGGAACAGGTTGTGGGACTGGAAGGGAACGAATGTACTGTGTCAAGTGTTCGTTGGCAGCTTGCAGTGTGAACAACTGGGTTTGAAAACCCTTGAGCAAATCATTTTGATACTCAATGGTTGACAGGAGTTGAGAGACCTCTGCTGGATCCGTGCCAGGCGAAGTATTCTGTAAGGAGGAGGTAGGCCTAGTGGATTCCATATGCAGGTCTTTATTAAATGATCGGCAATCCAGGGTCAAACAATAAACACAGCTCTTAGTCAGGTCACAGGCTTGAGTCAAAAACAGGTAAAACAATCCAGGCAAACAAATCCAAAACAGAAATCCAGGAGCAGAAGTCAGGAGAACAAAGCAATGGTCATAACAATAAACGACAGAAGTAGCTTGAAAGAACGCTTAGTAAGGCAGTGGAACTGGCAATACTTCGCAAAATGGTAGTGGAAACACATGGCTTAAATACATGGTGACAGGAAATGACAAGACAGGAACTGATGTGGCAGGAACAGGAAGTGGACAGAGTTCAATATTCAGGTGAGGGCTCCCTCTGAAGGATGGGAGCCTGATCAGATGTTACACCTTTACAAGGATCTGTTTTTCTTCCATTAGACGTGAGAGAAGCATTACTTGGTCAAAAAGCAGTTTCTTGGAGATGATGTCAACGCCATCTGAAGGAATGAAAACATTAGCTATACATTAATAAGACCATTTTTGATGATTATATACATTTTAAATAAACACTAAATGTTAAATTGTCATACAACACCTGTGTTCTCTTCCTGCCAAGGCTCTCTGCTCTCTGCCGCCTTGTTAGAGAGTCTCTGTACAACTGTGTTTGTGTCTACGGGAGCCCCATCAGGTTGTTCGTTGTACCTTTGGATCACTTCAATTAAAGGAACACTCCACTTTTTTTGGAAATAGTAAAACTCAACTTATTAATTCTGTGGAAGTTGGAGAATGAGCCTGTTTTTGAATCCATTCAGCTGATCTCCGGATCTGGCGATAGCACTTTTAGCATAGCTTAGCATAGATCATTGAATCCAATTAGACCAGTAGCATCGCGTTCAAAAACGATCAAAGAGTTTCGATATTTGTCCTATCTGGGCTATTCTGCTTAGTAATATTATTAAAAAGGTTATTAATATTAGCCTAATAATTTTATAAGCTTTTATTATTATCGAATTTGGTCCTCCAAGTCACCGTTTTAAAACATTAAGCCACATTAAGCGTTTTATTATGTCCCAAAACCGTGCCTTGAACTAAGCACTGACTTATTAATTTATTTGAATCCAAGTTCAAAATAAAACTCTATGAACCGCTCCATTGTGAACACGAGCTGCTTGAACCTTTCATTATAGCCTACCTCAAGCGTTTTCTATAGGGAAGAAAAGGCTTAACGTGCAGGGCGTTGCGTTCATATTCTGATTTATTAATAGTAATATTATTAATAAGGTTATTAATGTTAGCCTAATAATTTTCATCAGGATTTATTATTATCGAATTTAGTCCTCCAATGTCACTGTTTTAAAACAAGCCACATTAAGCGTTTTAGAATGTCCCAAAACCGTGCCTTGAACTAAGCACTGACTTATTAATTTATTTGAATCCAAGTTCAAAATAAAACTCTATGAACCGCTCCACTGTGAACATACAGAGCTGTAACCACTGCAAGCTGTAAAGTAAACAGGAAGAGTTTGTCCGAACTCAAATGGTTTTGCGAGAGAACGCAAAAGTTTTGCGAAAGAACGCAAAAAGTTTTGCGAGGGAACGCAAACATCTTTGCGAGAGAACGCAAAAGTTTTGCGAGGGAACGCAAATGTTTTGCGAGAGAACGCAAAAGTTTTGCGAGAGAACGCAAATATCTTTGCGAGAGAACGCAAAAGTTTTGCGAGAGAACGCAAAAGTTTTGCGAGAGAACGCAAAAGTTTTGCGAGGGAACGCAAATGTTTTGCGAGAGAACGCAAAAGTTTTGCGAGAGAACGCAAAAGTTTTGCGAGAGAACGCAAAACATTTGAAAATTATTTTTTCCTCCCACCCTATTTTTTTCCACTCACCCTGAATTTTTCCCACCACAATGTCCTTTAAGGGGCTCCGTAGCAATGCAACTGGTCCTGCATCTTCTTTAGTCTCTCCGTTACATTCAAGGTCTTTTCTACTGTCTGCAAAACAGCAACACAAAATGCTGTCATTTCATAAAACAATCTTTTAAAAAACCAAACAAGTACATGTTCCTGCTTGATTTAATACAGTAACATATTCAACTACATATACATAGCTGAGATTCTGCACTCTTTCACAATGTCTACATAGGGGTAACAGTATGATGCATTTTGGTTGGACTAAGTTCAAACTTAACTGTTAAAAATAGTTCATCCTTTTCCTGTTGCTGACATCTTGGCAAATTTAAAAGTGCTGGCTAATGCTAAACGTAAATTCAGTAAGATTGTTATCCACCTCGGCGCTAATGATGTTCGACTTTGCCAGTCGGAGATCACTAAAAATAATGTTAAAGAGGTGTGTGAACTTGCAAGTACGATGTCAGACACTGTAATATGCTCTGGTCCCCTCCCTGCTTACCGGGGTGATGAGATTCATAGCAGACTGTCGTCACTTAATGGCTGGATGTCTAAGTGGTGCCCGCAAAATAACATAGGCTTTATAGATAATTGGATGAGTTTTTGGGGCAGACCTGACCTGTTGAAAAGAGATGGTGTTCATCCCTCCTGGGGTGGTGCCGCTCTTCTCTCTAGAAATATGGCACATAGTCTTAGAGTTTGTACTTGACTAACTGGAGCCCAGGTCAGGAAGCAGACAGACTGGCTAAACCGATCGTCTGCTAGCCGCCTCACGTCACAGAAGTCAGTTAACTCTCAGCACATAGAAACTTTTTCACCTAGATATCACTCTATAGAGACTGTGTCTGTTCCCCGAACTAGAAAATACAGAAAACATCCAAACCAAAGTAATAGTAACAATTTAATTGATGTTCAACAAATAAAAAACCGATATAATATAGATAAAGACTTGATAAAGCTTGGCTTATTGAATATTAGATCCCTTTCTTCAAAAGCACTTTTTGTAAATGATATGTTCACTGACCATAAACTAGATGTGCTTTGTCTGACAGAAACCTGGCTAAAACAAGATGATTACATTACTTTAAACGAGTCTACACCCCAAGATTACAGTTACAAACATGAACCGCGTCCAAAAGGTAAAGGGGGAGGTGTTGCTACAATTTATAGAAATATTTTCAGTATCTCTCAGAGGTTGGGTTTCAAGTATAATTTGTTCGAAGTAATGGTGCTCCATATAACGTTATCCAAAGAAACAAGCGTTAATGATAAATCCTCTGTGATGTTTGTACTGGCTACTGTATACAGGTCACCAGGGCACCATACAGACTTTATTAAAGAATTTTCTGATTTTCTATCGGAGTTAGTGCTGACTGCAGATAAAGTCCTAATCGTTGGTGATTTTAATATCCATGTTGATAATGAAAAAGATTCGTTGGGATCAGCATTTATAGACATTCTAAACTCTATTGGTGTTAAACAACATGTGTCAGGACCTACTCATTGTCGAAATCATACTCTAGATTTAATACCGTCACATGGAATTGATGTTAGTGGGGTTGAAATTTTGCAGCAGAGCGATGATATCTCAGATCATTATCTAGTCTCCTGTATATTCCATATAGCTAAAGCTGTAAAGCCAACTTCTTGTTACAAATATGGTAGAACCATTACCTCTACCACAAAAGACTGCTTTATAAATAATCTTCCTGACTTATCTCAGTTCCTCAGTTTATCCAATAACTCAGAACAACTTGATGATGTAACTCTCTCTTTTCTAGCACTTTAGATGCGGTTGCTCCTTTACGCTTAAGGAAGATTAAGGATAAGAGTCCAACACCGTGGTATAATGAGCACACTCGCGCCCTAAAGAGAGCAGCCCAGAAAATGGAGCGCAGCTGGAGGAAAACTAAATTAGAGGTATTTCGTTTAGCTTGGCGGGAAAGTACCCTATCCTACAGAAAAGCATTAAAAACGGCTAGATCTGATTACTTTTCGTGTCTTCTAGAAGTAAACAAACATAACCCTCGGTATTTATTCAATATAGTGACTAAATTAACGAAAAATAAAGCATCAACAGGTGTTGACATTTCCCAAGAGCATAGCAGTAATGACTTTATGAACTATTTTACTTCCAAGATCGATACTATCAGAGATAAAATTGTATCCTTGCAGCCGTCAGCTACAGTATCGCATCAGATAGCGCACTATAGATCCCCTGAGGAACAATTCCATTCATTCTCTACTGTAGGAGAGGAAGAATTGTATAAACTTGTTAAATCATCTAAACCAACAACATGTATGTTAGACCCGATTCCATCTAAACTACTAAAAGAGCTGCTTCCAGAAGTCATAGATCCTCTTTTGGCTATTATTAATTCATCATTGTCATTAGGATATGTCCCCAAAAGCTTCAAATTGGCTGTTATTAAGCCTCTCATTAAAAAACCACAACTTGACCCCAAAGACCTAGTTAACACTAGAAGTCCCAGAGAGCAGCCATTTGGCTTTTCTACCTATAAAACCCGCAGGACAGCCGATGGGCTGGAAGGCTTTAGGCTAATATCCTTAATCAGCTGTGAACAGTTGCTTTTGTTATGCAAACAATGTGGGGCCATGCTGAGCCACTTCAAGGAAACTTGTGTTTCACTTTGCCATCTTAGGGAGAAATCAACACGCATGTTTTTTTTTTCCTTTGTTGCTGTGATTTATTGATAAAAACAGTACAAAATAAAATAAAAAAGAAACCAACCATTTGTACACATATTTACAAATAATATTAAAAAGTGAGTGAGTACATTCCAGCAATCACTCACAATCCTGGCACTGCCATGGTATCTCCCGTCTGCATTTACCACATGTGTATCTGTAGCAGTGAACACATCGCACAGTGGCATGATTGTTCTTGCATTGGTGTTTGACCTGACACATGGCTCTTTTTCCAGGGCTAGGTGTGGAGGGTTGTGTCCGGAGCAATTGTTCTTTTCTTGCCTTATTCGCACACATATGAGAGTTAGCCAACTCTCGTGCAAGCTCCACCAGGAAGTCCACCCGTCTTTCCTGCCTTCCGGTGCATGCTTGATACAGCACATGTGCATTCAGTGCTGCCATGTCAATCATGTTATAGAACACGGCAACTGGCCAGCGCGTGTCCCTGTGCGGACAGTGTACTCCCGCACCATCTGGTCCATCACATCCACGCCGCACTTTGTGGTGTTGTAAAGGGTGATAGTGTTTGGCTTCCTTTTGGTGGTATTTTCAGTCTGAATCACGCTGTGCATGCTGCTAAGAATGTAGACGGTCTTCTTCCGTTTGGGCGCATACACCCAGTGGTTGAAAACACCTAATAAATAAGATAAATTGTTATTTTCATAGCACTTTTACACACAATGACACACTTGGCGGTGTTGATTCTAAAAATTAGAAACACATAAACATAGAACCACAAAAGACCTGCAACATACCTGAGTGGTGAATTCATTGCGATCTGTGTGTTTAGCGGATTGAGGGATTTCCCGGCGAATCTTGTTGACTGTGCCGAGGATGGTGGTTTTCCGGCTAAGAAGTTTATGCGCAAGTGACAGCGATGTGAAGAAATTGTCCGTGGTAACATTTCTGCCCTTGTCTAGGAATGGTTCCATCAGCCTCATCACTACATTTTCAGACAGTCTCTCTCCACTGGGACGACTAGGGTCCTTGCCAAGATATGGGAGGACATTACAAATGTACTTGGATTTTAGGTCGCAAGCCACCCAAAACTTGATCCCAAACTTGTCAGGTTTAGTTGCAATATACTGCAGGAAACAGCAGCGAGTCTTTGACGGGAAAAGCTGTTCATCAACGGTGATATGTAGACCAGGGTTGTAGGACGTGATGCAATTGGTGACAAATGATCCCCACACACTGGAAATTGCAGCAAACTTATCAGTCTTTGCTCGATCACTCCGGGTGGACCTGTCATCAAAGCGTAGGTGTCGCATGATGTCTTGGAAGCGGTTTCGCGGCATTGTTCCAATGATATGTGGGTTTCCCAGGTTTGCTGACCAGCAGTCATGTAGTGATGGAACCTTGGTAAGCCCCCGCAAGATGACAATTGCAATAAATGCCATTAGTTCAGGGAGGGCCATGAACCAATGAACATGCTCCGTTTCCTGTGCATGTTGAATAGTCCATTCTTGAATGCTATGAAGCATGTCAAGAGTGATGAAACACAGGAAGCTCTGAAGGCGACTCGAGATACTTTTCCTGGCCTTAGCCGTTGGCTCTCCATCTGCAGCGTACGCTTTGATTGGGGTGAAAGGGAGACGCGTCCCCACCTGTTCTTCACGCCACACTGTGCCATCTTTCGCTGTCTCTGTCAGGTCAGTCCCCAAACGGGCTCTCTTTTTTGGTTGAGGAGCAGTCTCCTCATCTGCAGTGTGAACAAATTCAAATTGTGAGCAATGGAAAAGTCAAATGATATCACAAATGCATGCATAGATACTAATAATAATTCCAGTATCTCCTTCTCTGTATCGGAATAATGTCTGAAATATCTTCCTAAATAAAAAGATACAACTAAAGCAAAGAAACAACTAATAATGTTTTGCACTTCAGATGGCAGTGAATGTCTGCTAAGTAGTACAAACAAAAAAGTGGACAATACAAAAAAGGCAGAGTAAATATTTATGTCACTCCACTCTGCTTTTTTGGTGTTTTCCACTTACTGGTTTGAAATGAAATAGGAAATAATATGAAATGAAACTTAACCTGAAGACAGATCAGACAGCTCTGAGTCCGAATCCGGCTGAAGTTCTATGTCTTCTCCATCTGAGTCACAAGGGTTTACTTCACTCAGGATCATTTCCATGGCCTGCCGAGTGGTGAGTCTTCTCTGCATTTTCTTTTCTTGGAGAGGAGGTTCGTACACCACAGAATTCTTGAGGGCACTGAAGTAGTAGGCTATGTGCAGTGAGATTTTATCCACCTCAGCACAAAAGGAATTATCTCTCATTTGAGAGCAAGCTGCATGCAATTAGATGTGCTAATTCATACCTGTTTACACCTGGGCAAAACCCTACATGCCAATGTGAGACATGGTCAATCAAGTTCTCTGCTTTTAGCAGCCCTCCCTCCCCCACACATACAAACAAGCCACCAGCAACCATTCACACACACACCCCCAACCCCCCTGCAGATTGCTCAGGTAATGACCACATTTACACATGAATTGATGCTAATGATACCCAAAAGACTAGCCAGTTAGCATCCACTTGGCTAAAGGAGGGTTACAAATCTCTGGGAGTTCTAGTGTTAATTACAGACCGATCTCAAATCTCCCTTTTCTGTCAAAGATACTAGAAAAGGTAGTATCCTCACAATTATATTCCTTCCTAGAAAAAAATGATATCTGTGAGGAATTCCAGTCAGGATTTAGATCATATCATAGTACTGAGACTGCTCTCATTAGAGTTACAAATGACCTGCTTCTATCATCTGATCGTGGTTGTATCTCTTTATTAGTTCTACTGGATCTTAGCGCTGCGTTCGACATTATCGACCACAACATTCTTTTGAATAGACTACAAAACTTTGTTGGCATTAGTGGAAGCGCCTTAGCATGGTTCAAATCATACTTATCTGACCGCCATCAGTTCGTAGCAGTGAATGAAGAGGTATCATATCGATCACAAGTGCACTATGGAATACTTCAAGGCTCAGTACCAGGGCCGTTACTTTTCACGCTTTACATGTTACCCTTGGGAGATATTATCAGGAGACATGGTGTTAGCTTTCACTGTTATGCTGATGATACTCAGCTCTATATTTCTTCGCGGCCCGGTGAAACACACCAAATTGAGAAACTAACGGAATGCATAGTCGATATAAAAAACTGGATGACGAGTAATTTTTTACTGCTAAATTCTGAAAAAACAGAGGTGTTAATTATCGGACCTAAAAACCCCACATGTAACAACCTAGAACATTATCTAACACTTGATGGCTGCTCTGTCAATTCTTCTTCATCAGTTAGGAACCTAGGTGTGCTGTTCGAGAACAATCTTTCATTTGAAAGCCATGTTTCTAGCATCTGCAAAACTGCGTTTTTTCATCTCAAAAACATATCTAAATTGCGACCTATGCTCTCAACGTCAAATGCAGAAATGTTAGTTCATGCGTTTATGACCTCAAGGTTAGACTATTGTAATGCTTTATTGGGTGGTTGTTCTGCACGCTTGATCAGCTAGAGTCCTTACTAGAACCAGGAAATATGACCATATTAGCCCGGTTCTGTCAACACTGCACTGGCTCCCTATCAAACATCGGATAGATTTTAAAATCTTGTTAATTACTTATAAAGCCCTGAATGGTTTAGCTCCTCAGTACTTGAGCGAGCTCTTATCGCATTATAGTCCTCCATGTCCGCTGCGTTCTCTAAACTCTGGCCGTTTGATAATACCTAGAATATCAAAATCGACTGCGGGCGGCAGATCCTTTTCCTATTTAGCACCCAAACTCTGGAACAATCTACCTAACACTGTTCGGGAGGCAGACACACTCTGTCAGTTTAAATCTAGATTAAAGACCCATCTCTTTAGCCTGGCGTACACATAACACACTAATACGCTTCTATTATTCAAATCCATTAAAGGATTGTTAGGCTGCATTAATTAGATCAACCGGAACCGGGAACACTTCCCACAACACACGGTGTACTCGTTACATCGTAAGTAGAATGGCATCTACGCTAATATTTGTCTGTTTCTTTCCTATAATCAGATGGTGGATCAGCACCAAGAGATGATGTCTGCAGCCCTGATCGTCAGCGGAGACCAGGACACCCAGATGACCCCCAGAGACCTCGATTAAAATACACTAAAACTGAAAAATATAACTAAAAATATAATAAAATACCTAACTACATAATACTACTATTGTTAGAACTTGAAATTTTTTAACTGCGGGTTTCGTCTGGTCAGAGAAGAACTGGCCCCCCGACTGAGCCTGGTTTCTCCCAAGGTTTTTTTCTCCATTCTGTCACAGAGGGAGTTTTGGTTCCTTGCCGCTGTCGCCTCTGGCTTGCTCAGTTGGGGACACCTAATTTCTAGCGATTATCGCCGATTTGATTGCACAGATACTATTTAAACTAAACTGAGCTAGACAATGACATCTCTGAATTCAATAATGAAATGCCTTTAACTGAAAATTGAGTGTTTAATCTTATCATTATACATTACTGACACTCTATCCTCCAATTTGATACTGTTAAGTGCTTTGACACAATCTGTATTGTTAAAAGCGCTATATAAATAAAGGTGACTTGACTTGACTAGACATTAAACACATCGGACATATTGCATATTAAGTAATCCAATTGATGTTAATGGTATTGAACCGAAAGGTAATGCAAGTGTGGGACATCAATGCATGTATGGGTATAGGGTAATATCACAAAATAACTTATTTTATGGTAATAAGTAACTATTTCGTAATGTGTAATTTATTGGTTAAATGTTGGTCAATTTTGGTAAATTGAGTAATTATTAGCATTATAACAGCACTACATTAATGTAGCAATTTGCGCACTCATTGAATAATTACCATGTAATACTTTGGAAACATTGACTTACTAGTCCTTTCCTTCTCTCTTTAATGGAACTTCCATATTCTTGAGGACAGTTGAGGTTATGATAGTACTGTTACCAAATAACTATTATGAAAGTACTAACACTATGGGAACGACACTGCAGAGTAAAATCTGGCTTGATACCTTGAGATATATATATAATATAGTATCTCACAAAAGTGAGTACACCCCTCACATTAGTCAGCAACTATTTTATTATAACTTCTGAAGGGACAATACTACAAAAATGAAACTTGGATATATTTTAGAGTAGTCAATGTGCAACATGTATAGTCAAGTCAAGTCAAGGTACCTTTAATTATATAGCACTGTTAACAATACAGATTGTGTCAAAGCACCTAACAGTATCAAATTGGAGGACAGAGTGTCAGTAATGTATAATGACAAGATTAAACACTCTTTTATAGCAGTGTAGATTTACTGTCTTCTGAAAATAACTCAACATTCAGCCATTATTGTCAAAATAGCTGGCAACAAAAGCGAGTACACCCTAAATGAACATTTCAAAACTGTGTCCAAAGTGTCAATAATTTGTGTGAGCACCATTGTTATCTAGCACTGCCTTAATCCTTCTCCACGTTCAGCTTGACACTCTGTCCTCCAATTTGATATTGTTAAGTGCTTTGACACAATCTGTATTGGTAAAAGCGCTATATAAATAAAGGTGACTTGACTTGACTTAAATACATTAACATACCTTTTTGAATCTGGAAGACAAGGCAATGTGGAGGCCATTTTCTTTAGGCTGATTCCACCCAATAGCGTGGACAGTAAGCATATCAGTTCTTACTGTTAAGACCAACAGGAAAAAAAAAACAATAAATTGTTAATATATAAAATACTAATTATATATATATATATATATATATATATATATATTGTCACGAATCCAGTCTGCACTTCCATTCACCCACCACCAGAGGTCACTAGCTCACCACATGGACTTTCACACTACACTTCACTATGGACTTCATTTCTCATCATTCATTGCACTGATTGCACACACAGCTGTAGGCACTAATCACACGCACACCTGATCCCCCGCACACACCTTATAAAAACCCTGGACTTTCTATCCCTCAGGGCCGAGTATTGTATGCGTTTACCGCTCTCATAGCCGTAGCTACTCTACGAAGCCCTGGATTAACCCTTGCTTTCCCCTTTGGACACTGTTTGCACCCCTATTGGACTCTAGCCCGTTTTACCTAGATTATCTCTCTGCCTAGCCCCTCTGGACTCTGTTTGCCGATCGTCGACCTCCGCTTGCCCTAAGTTTACTCTTTGTCTTATCCCTGCCATACCTGTTTGCCATTGATTCGACCCTGCCTGTATCTGTGACTATGCCTGTTATTAAAAGCCTGCACATGGATCCGCACGCCTCTTGTCTCGTCAGCCACGTTACAGAATACTCGGCCACACCAGGATCCAGCAGCTTTTCCAATGGACCCTTGTCAGGTATGGACCCATTCAATCTGCTGCTTGACCTGCATCAGGGGAGATTATCCATTGAGGAGTACGTCATTCAGTTTTGTGTGCTTTCTGACAAAGTATCATTTGATGAAGTTGTTCTAAAAGACATTTTTCGCTTTGGACTAAATGAGCCTGTAAAATCTTGGTTACCTGAGGGAAAGTTTAATGTCAGCTTAAAGGATTTCATAGACTATGCTTTGCTGTGTGCTGGCTCCTCGTTTACTGTGGGTGTCGCGGAAGAGGAACGCAACACCGTGTCTGTGACTAAAATGGTAGCGACACCGGAGCCCGTTCACAAAATGGCAGCCACAACAACACCCCGTCCTGTCATGGCTGCCATTCATGTGCCACGTCAAGTTAATGTCAAAGAGTCAAATCAAGTCACAGGTGCTGTTAAAGAGCTAAGCCAAGTCACTGTTGATCGTCACGAGTCAAGGCAAGTCAAAGTTGATCTTAAAGAACAAAATCAAGTCACAGTTGATGTCAGAGAGTCAAGCCAAGTCACAGTTGGTCGTCATCAATCGAGTCACGTCTCCGCTGCTCGTCCAGAGTCACAGCAGCACGTCACCGCTGCTCGTCCAGAGTCACAGCAGCACGTCTCCGCTGCTCGTCCAGAGTCACAGCAGCACGTCTCCGCTGCTCGTCCAGAGTCACAGCAGCACGTCTCCGCTGCTCGTCCAGAGTCACAGCAGCACGTCTCCGCTGCTCGTCCAGAGTCACAGCAGCACGTCTCCGCTGCTCGTCCAGAGTCACAGCAGCACGTCTCCGCTGCTCGTCCAGAGTCACAGCAGCACGTCTCCGCTGCTCGTCCAGAGTCACAGCAGCACGTCTCCGCTGCTCGTCCAGAGTCACAGCAGCACGTCTCCGCTGCTCGTCCAGAGTCACAGCAGCACGTCACAGCTGCTCGTCCAGAATCACTTCACACACAGCGGATCTCCTAAGGTCAAGTCACATCTCCGCTGCTCGTCCAGAGTCACAGCGGCACGTCTCCGCTGCTCGTCCAGAGTCACAGCGGCACGTCTCCGCTGCTCGTCCAGAGTCACAGCGGCACGTCTCCGCTGCTCGTCCAGAGTCACAGCGGCACGTCTCCGCTGCTCGTCCAGAGTCACAGCGGCACGTCTCCGCTGCTCGTCCAGAGTCACAGCGGCACGTCTCCGCTGCTCGTCCAGAGTCACAGCGGCACGTCTCCGCTGCTCGTCCAGAGTCACAGCGGCACGTCTCCGCTGCTCGTCCAGAGTCACAGCGGCACGTCTCCGCTGCTCGTCCAGAGTCACAGCAGCACGTCTCCGCTGCTCGTCCAGAGTCACAGCAGCACGTCACAGCTGCTCGTCCAGAATCACTTCACACCACAGCGGATCTCCTAAGGTCAAGTCACATCTCCGCTGCTCGTCCAGAGTCACAGCGGCACGTCTCCGCTGCTCGTCCAGAGTCACAGCGGCACGTCTCGGCTGCTCGTCCAGAGTCACAGCGGCACGTCTCGGCTGCTCGTCCAGAGTCACAGCGGCACGTCTCGGCTGCTCGTCCAGAGTCACAGCGGCACGTCTCGGCTGCTCGTCCAGAGTCACAGCGGCACGTCTCGGCTGCTCGTCCAGAGTCACAGCCCGTCACGGCTGCTCATCCAGAGTCACAGCCCGTCACGGCTGATCCACCCAGTTCAAGGTCAGTCTTTCACTATCCCAATTTGATGTCTAGTTTGAGGGATGTACCGCTGGTGTCTGCACGCACGGCTGGTATCCCCAAACCCACTCACTCTAACCCTCCTGTTCTTCTGCATATACCCCTGTCTGAGGCACTTCCCCTGATGGGAATCACTTTGTGTTGCGTTTGGGCTGCGTACACCACCGCAGAACTGCCCGAGGAGGTGGCGCCCGCTGCAGCTTCTCCAGAGGTGGCGGTCCATGCTGCAGAACCTCCAGAAGCGGCGGGGCTCGCGTCGACCCCTTGTATGGTGGTGGCACCCAGCAATGAACTCTCCCTGTGTCCTGAGTTTACCACTGTAGAACCTCCAGAGGTGGCGGCAACTGCCGCAGAACCTCCAGAGGTGTCAGTGGTATCTGTCAATGAACTTTCATTCTGTTGTGTTGCGGTCGAAGAGACCATTACTGAACTCTCCCTGTGTCCCATGTTTACCACTGTTGAACCTCCAGAGGTGGCGGCAACCGCCGCAGAACCTCCAGATGTGTCAGCGGTATCCGTCAAGGAACTCTCGTTCTGTCCTGTCACGGCTATGGAGGCCGTCAATGAACTCTCGTCCTGTCCTGTCGCAGCCAGAAGGGCTGTCCCTGAACTCTCGTTCTGTCCTGTCACGGCTATGGAGGCCGTCAAGGAACTCTCGTTCTGTCCTGTCACGGCTATGGAGGCCGTCAATGAACTCTCGTCCTGTCCTGTCGCAGCCAGAAGGGCTGTCCCTGAACTCACGTTCTGTCCTGTCACGGCTATGGAGGCCTTCAATGAACTTCCTGTGTCCCCTACCTCAGTCCTTGTGTCTGTGCATGTTCTGTCTTCTCCTTGTGTCTCCGTCCTCCCTAGGTCCCTGGCTCTGCTGTGGGTTCCTGCTCCGCTCTGGTGGTCTTCTACACCACCGTGGAGATCTCAAGTCCCGTCTGGTCCGCCCTGGTGGGCTCAGGTCCCGTCTGGTCCGCCCTGGTGGGCTCAGGTCCCGTCTGGTCCGCCCTGGTGGGCTCAGGTCCCGTCTGGTCCGCCCTGGTGGGCTCAGGTCCCGTCTGGTCCGCCCTGGTGGGCTCAGGTCCCGTCTGGTCCGCCCTGGTGGGCTCAGGTCCCGTCTGGTCCGCCCTGGTGGGCTCCGGTCTCGTCTGCTCCATCCTGGTGGACTCCAGTCCCGCCGGCTCCGCCCAGGTTTCCTGCTGTGCCGGCTCTGCCTTGGTCCCCAGTCACTCCGCTTCCACAGGGACCTGGCCCTCCATCCCTCCCCCTGTTCCGCCTCCGCTCCACCTCCCTCCTGGATTTATAGACTGTGTGGAGCGTCTGGAAGCCGCTCTTTGGGGGGGGGCTCTGTCACGAATCCAGTCTGCACTTCCATTCACCCACCACCAGAGGTCACTAGCTCACCACATGGACTTTCACACTACACTTCACTATGGACTTCATTTCTCATCATTCATTGCACTGATTGCACACACAGCTGTAGGCACTAATCACACGCACACCTGATCCCCCGCACACACCTTATAAAAACCCTGGACTTTCTATCCCTCAGGGCCGAGTATTGTATGCGTTTACCGCTCTCATAGCCGTAGCTACTATACGAAGCCCTGGATTAACCCTTGCTTTCCCCTTTGGACACTGTTTGCACCCCTATTGGACTCTAGCCCGTTTTACCTAGATTATCTCTCTGCCTAGCCCCTCTGGACTCTGTTTGCCGATCGTCGACCTCCGCTTGCCCTAAGTTTACTCTTTGTCTTATCCCTGCCATACCTGTTTGCCATTGATTCGACCCTGCCTGTATCTGTGACTATGCCTGTTATTAAAAGCCTGCACATGGATCCGCACGCCTCTTGTCTCGTCAGCCACGTTACATATATATATATATATATATATAAAATTACTATTATTTAGTATTATTGTTAATGTGTACATTTGCAGGATAGCAGGGGGCAAAGAAGCTTACAAACCTGACTTGGCCATATACTTTGTGGTAAGGGCACATCTGGAGAGAAAACTATTTACTTGCTCTACTTCTTCACCAAGAGTGGTTCCAGCACCTTCCTGGTTCCTTGCATTCCACAGAATCTACAGGAAGTAGAGGACTTGTTAAACAGTGTGGACAACAGGGTGATCAATATTGTTGCATATCTTGAGGTCACCAGCTGTAGAGGACAGCAGATAGGGACCTGGGTTGTTGTTTGGGTCACAATGTCATTCATTGTGGCACTTTATATTAATTGTTGGCTACATCATACTCTGAAATGTAGAAGTCAAGTAGTTAAAAGCATCACCTCGCATTTTGTATTGTGGGCTTTGGCATGCATCACGGACAAGCAATGTCTCATTTTATGAAGAGGTTGAAGATGAGTCAGAGCCTCCAACACCTTCTCCAGGTAAGGCACATACCGGCAGTTCACATCCATGGCCAAAAATGTAGCACCCTGGAACTCTTTGGAGAAACATTGGATATGCGAAGATTTCTCCTCTATACATATTCAGACCTTTTGGAAAAAAGTAGTAAGTAGAGAGCACATTGCGCACTGAACAATAGGCAATTTATCAAGATCAATACCAACCTTTGAGGAGGAATCCATGCCTGCATACAGCAATTTCGACACCTTCTTCATCCAACTTGTTGGCCTGCTTTGATGTCTCTCTCTTGCCGCTGTCCAGTGGGATTCCCCACATGTTGCTTTTCCTGCCATCTAACAAAGTAAATTGTTTCAACATGTCAGTAGTTAATTCAAGGACATTAAATAGTGGGGCTGTACACTAACAATTTGATTCTGATTGCCTGATCTATCTGAAATCTTTTCAATTAGAATTCTTTGCCATACAGCACACAGAAGGTTAATTGCAATAGTCTAACTTTGTCAGACATACACTATATTGCCAAAAGTATTGGGTCACCCCCTTCTAATGAACAGGTTTGACAACTTTAGTAATTTCCATGAGTACAGATCTTAATGTTTTAGCATATGATATTCTAGGGGATTGTGTGCTTCTAATATTATAGCAACAGTTTGGTTAGGACCCTTTTCTATTCTAACATGACAATGCTTCTGTGTATAAGGCAAGGTTCAAAAAGAAATGATTGATTTAGTCAGTGTGGAAGAACTTGACTGGTCTGCAGAAAGCCAAATCCTAATCCAAGCTGAACACCTCTGCTGTGACTTTAAATGTAGATCTTGAGCCAAAAACTCTTTACCAAACACCAATGACTCGTACATATGGGTACAGTCATTTTAGACACTTTAGAAATAAAATGTTTAAATACATGAATTATGTTTCCATCTTTGTTGCCACAGTTTTGAAAGTGCCTTTTTTCTGTTCTAAAGAAGGGGGTGTCCCAATACGTTTGTCCATATAGGGATTGTCATGTTAGAATAGAAAAGGGTCCCATCCAAACTGTTGCTTTAAAATTAGAAGCACACAATTCCCTAGAATATCATTATATGCTTAAACATTAAGATTTGTACTCATGGAAATTGCTAAAGTAGTCAAACCCGTTCATTAGAAGGGGATGACCCAATACTTTTGGCAATATAGTGTATGTGCTGCAACCAATATTATGGCTATTCTGTGCCCTCTGGATTAGAATCTAGCTGCATTTTTATTCATCCAGCTCAACAACTTCACTCTTTGTGAAAGTTTGATTGCATCGCTAAGCTCAGCACCCTACCATTGCCATTTCAACACCTAACCAAAGACTCCCTCATCCAAACACCTAAGAATGCTACACCAATGTTTGCATGTTAGCACCGGAACGTGAAGATTATAACGGCCTGAAAGCACATGAATGACAAATAAATAACAAGGAACTAACGTAATCAGTTAGATAAACAATATTTTTTATGCAGTCCTACCATTTATGCAAACCAGTATGATGGATTTACCCACAGAGATTGCAACATCACCAGTTTCACAGGAGCAAATCATTTGAGAAAAGGCTGTTGGCAGCAAACAATCTGCAAGAGAAATATAATAATAATTTAACAGTGTGGTTTGTTAGGGCAAAAAATCCCAAAAAAAATCATTTGAAAAAAAGAGAGACACCAACCTTGTTCACAGATAATGTACTTGTCATCATAGAGTTTCACAAACTCTGTTGGAGGAATGTATTTGTAAAAGCCATTCATGTTGGTTTGCCTACTGTGTAGAGTATGGCGTTTGTGTACCAATTGATCACACTCTGCACAAAACCACTCTGAGGGCAAACATACCCCACAACGGATAACGGCTTCTCTCACATGACAGTGTTTACATGTCATCTGAACGATGTTCTCAGCTGACAACAACTTGGCAATGTTTTGTGGCCTCGCCTGTTGCCAACACTGTTGGACCTCTTTCTGTCTTTGACAGTTATCAGACAATATTTGTCTGAGATACAACTATTTGAAAATCTGGAATCTGAGGGTGCAAAAAAAATCGAAATATTGAGAAAATCGCCTTTAAAGTTGTCCAAATGAAGTTCTTAACAATGCATATTACCAATCAAAAATGAAGTTTT
This sequence comes from Acrossocheilus wenchowensis, assembly GCA_029620275.1. Lineage (NCBI taxonomy): Eukaryota > Metazoa > Chordata > Actinopteri > Cypriniformes > Cyprinidae > Acrossocheilus > Acrossocheilus wenchowensis. Next base: position 12,901,113 of record CM056135.1, on the reverse strand, counting down.
GATATATTTACGGTAAGAAATTCACAAAATATCTTCATGGAACATGATCTTTACTTAATATCCTAATGATTTTTGGCATAAAAGAAAAATAGATAATTTTAACCCATACAATGTATTTTTGGCTATTGCTACAAATATACCCCAGCGACTTAAGACTGGTATTGTGCTCCAGGGTCACAAATAAGAAAAATAATGCAATAATGTTTTACAACTGTAAAATTACAATACTAATGCATTACTTCATTTTCAAACCTTCAACCATCAAACTTTTGACAGGAAACTGCAGGGAGCCTTTAAGAAGCAGATATTAGTTTGTGAGGAGCAGCATTTACTATGAACCGAGCCACTTTGAGATGCTGCAAACACTGAAAGATCATGAGCTGCTCACGTGTAAGAGAACAGTGCCATGCAGTGCATATGTTTACTGAATTAAATTGCAGCCTTTGCAATTTTATAATTACACTAAGCCATGTCAGGATTTTAATGTAATTTAAATGAATGTTTAGCAGAATGTTCAAGCTGCTCTTTAACATACGTCGAAGGTAAAAGAGGATTGTCAGGCTCCAAAAATAAATAAATAAATACAAGTGGTCCCTATGACTTCTGAAGCCATACAATAGTTTTGCATGAGGATAAAACCGAAATTTAAAAGTCATTATTTAAGTAATTATTTGCTGAAAATTTGTACTTTGTAGCTCTCAATTCTTATTTACACACATGCATTTTAAAAAAGCACATCTTTTTCAGTTAGAAAACAATCAAAAACCAATGTCGTTTGGCTTTTTTGATTTAAAATTTGATGTGGCACATCTTTACATGCCAAAATTCGAAATTGTGCAATTACAAATGAGATATGGGAAATGCCATATGGGGAAATATTTCAGTATTAAAAATGTTAACCGTTTAAAAGCCTGACATGAAATACTGTAATAGTCTGAAAACATCTATTTAAATTTATTGAACCTTTAGACAAATAAATAACATTTTGTGTATGTTTTTTTTTTCTTGATATTTGATACATCAGCTTTTTTATGGCTCATAAAGTGAAAATATATAGCTCCTACACAAAAGTAAAGAGACCTCAGTTTTTTTTTTTTTTTCAGAGGCCCAAAGTGAGCAAACATTTGCAATTTGGTGCAGTTGTTGATATTAATATAGCCAAAAAGTAAGATAAAATTCTGAGATCTTTATAACAATAGAACAGACTACTTGCAAAAATGTATACAACACGACTGTTTACTTTCCATTTTTGTCACTTCCACTAAATGGAAAAAAGCAGCTACCTCAACAACATGAGGTAGCGTAAATGATGACTGTGTTTTCATTATTTTGAGTTTGTGGGTTCATGCATCATGCGCCGTGTGTCAGAAACAATCTGCATTGGCGTCATTGGTTAATATTTTCTTCCTCACCAGCCGAGTCTCAGAAAATGTTTCAGAGGGTTTTGTTTTCCTTTCAAGCTGACTGCCGAACCGTCCCGGAGCAAACACAAAGCCTGAAGTTGTGGGTCGTCTGTCTGTGTGTATCTCTGGGTATCGGGGTATTGTGAGATGCAGACCTTCAAAGCCACGGCTCTGTGGGAAGTGTTGGCAGAGTTGTGTTTTGCACAGCTTGTGCACCTTCTCCAGCTTACTGCACTGCACACACTCAGGAAACCAGTGAATTATAGATGCAGAAACAGGAAATTCATTCCTCCCATCAGTGGCAAGCACAGACCTCCAGAGGGGCAGGGGCAGAATGGTGTTACAAGGGCACAATTGCGGCCTGGAAGGGGGTGGGTAGGGGGAGATGTGCATCACTCGGCTAGGGGCATCACAGTTCATGTTGGTTTTTCTATTTTGCACAGCATTGTGACGCAGCATTCCCGCATCCGCGCCCATGGATGGTTCTTGTACCCATGGATGGTAACCACAAATTAGCCATGGTTTTGTTATGTAAGGGTTTTATACATAAATATAATTTAATTTAGCTCAAAGGGAATCATTAATGATTTTATAGGGAATTTGAACAGAATCACTGTTTTGCGGCTGATCACTGAGCGATTCACTGAACGAGCCGTATAACATTAATTCTGCACTGGATATTAAAATCCAAAATATAGTGAAAACACTATTAATAAGCACAGTAACAAGATCGGCAGATTAAGACATTAACTTGTAAGCACAAAACACAAGATACTTCTCTTTTAAATATAAATAAGACTTTATTTATATAAACCTAAGACATAAACTAACACTAACATGAACACACGCATTCACACATTCACACGTTGCAGAAAAAGAGAAAGGAGGAATTTAGAGAATGAGAATGTGAAATCCCAAGTTTATAGCGATATGTTCTATTGCATAGACCTGAACAACCATCAATCACTTAATTAACCCTCGCGTTGAGTTTCTCAATGAGGCTAAAATTTATATTAAATACACCAGCTCAGTTATAATCTGGAGTTTGTACTTGCGTTGCCTTGTGTTACAGGGATTCCCTTTTGTCTTCGTCGTCCTTGCAGGAAAGGGGTTTTCCCGAGTTGGTGATTGGCTGGAAGTTCAGTAGTCTTTGAAGCGATGTCTTGGGAAGCCAATGGTTGGGCCGTTGGCTGAGGATGGTCTTGGAGTCCGTTGCTGGTTGAAGTTTGAAGCGGGTGCAGTCGCTGGACTTTGCGGCAAACTTAACTTTTGAACACGAGACTCAACGGAAAGAAAAGAAACTAAAGTAAAAGAATAAAATGAGTAACGAGACTAGGTGGTTTTTCTTCTCATCGTGGTGTTAAGTAGCAACTGGCCTGTAGGCCAGAGCACGCTCAAAGAGCGCTAAAACAGCGTCAAAACGCAGTGGCGAGAAGAAGAAGGGTAGAAGGGAAGAGAAGAAGAGGGGGTTGAGAGAGATTTGATGGTGTCCTGAGTTCTTAAACTCGGCTTTGGGACACATCCCATTTGGTGTTTTGACCAATTAGATAGGCTATTATCTTAGCTAGGGTTGTTCCTTCCATCATAAATCAGCCTGTTATCAGTCACATGGTCTGAATTTTACACACTCTTGCAAAGTATACTTTTGGACATGATTTCTATAACCAGCATATGATACATTTGACACAGAATTAATTGAAAGAAACATTTCAAGCTAGAAATGTCAAACTCATACATACCAAACACGACTAACCTTAAAGTCATTCAATAGTTATTAGAAAGACATACATAATATGTGCTTAAAACATGATAGTCTAATATGTGATTACATACATAATATAGTGTTATGCCTAGAGATGTCCTTTTAGGATGATTTTATGTGCTTATGAAAAAGAAAGTCTCTGTATACTTCTGTGGAGACCAAAAGACATGTTCTTTGGACAAAGGAATTTCAGTCTGGTTCTTTGTCTTCTATGTGTGGGGGAGAAGTCAATCTAAAGAAGCTTGTGATTTCTCTTGTGGAACGCCATGTGATGGCCATCTCTTTGACCATTAATCTTGACTATTTACCCCAAATTTGATGATCTCCTTCCTGCGTAGAACACTTATCAATAAGTGTTCTTTTGTCTTAATGTTGCGAGCTGTTCTGTGAAAGAGGCTTTTTGGTTAGGCTTGCTCCAGAAGTCGGAGATAGGAATCTTTACGACGTTGTCCGGTTCTCCTGGAATTTCAGCTCCTCATGTTTCGATGTTTTGAACGAATCTTAGTTTTGTCTGACTCGTTCTGACGCTACAGTTACTTCAAATAAGTGTTTACAAAGGAGTATTAAGATAATTAATTAATTTTGGGGGGGGGGGGGGTTTTGGTTATAAAAACAGACCTAAGCCTTTAAAATGACTTAAAATGCATTATATAAAAACAATGAAGCAATAATGATTGGTTAATAATTATATAGTTTCATTGAAAAACACTGTTAAAATACATAATGTAATACAAAATAAATAATTTAGATATTTACATTATATATTGTTACAAATGCCTGTAAAGCAGGCCAAAGGCCTGGTAAATACACTTACAGTTTCTTTAATACTGACCAAACATTTAGGCTAATTCAAATATTCACTTAATCTTGAATTTTTGGCCACCTTTTTGCGATAGAAATGCTACAGCCTCTATCTTAAAACATGTGGACATCACAACTCTTACAAAAATTAACCACGGTTTTATCGTATAAAACTGCTCAATTTTCTTTTGTGTGATTTCTGAATACTTGAGACTATAAAATCAATCAGACAACTGTATTAATCAAATAATAGCCATAGGTAACTGTCTAGAGCTAAAATTGTAATTTGTAAATACTACAATTTATTTACTTTTATATTTTATTGAGACAATTCTGCTTAGGGAACCCATTTGCCCAGCAGTATGTCACTCACTTCGCAAACAAACAAAAATGGCACTGTTTTGGCCTTTTGTCTTGTATTAAGGAAGCATGGCAGCGGGCTTTGTCATGAACGCACTTCATTTCACAAAACTTTTATTCCTTCTTGTTTATTTGAGTAGATAATTGACCAACAAAAAATATATTAAAATTAAGATGCAAATCGTACAAAACGAAATTTGTTCCAAAAAAAAAAGGATTCCACAAAAAGAAAAGAATATGAAGTGGTCAAATTTTGTCTGACCCACTTCCTATCTTCCGGTGTCGTTTATGACGTTTACAATTTCCTTTCTTAATTAACAAATTGAACTAAAAACACAAACAAATAATATATAAACAAATAATTTAAAAATAAAAATACTTTCTTAAATGGCTACAACAGGCACGTCTTGAGCATCCAAAAGTATTCACTGTGTGATGAAGCAACAGCTATTTTCTTAAATAAATGTGTTCTACAAGCACAAAGTTAATATTGAATGAGTTACATTTTAGACACAATCTGTTTTCTATTTTGCCAAAGAAAAAAGTTCCAATCAAAACCGGATCCAATTTGTGTCTCAGATCAACACTGGGTGTTTTCGTTCCTGAATTAATCTATTTTTTAATGAACCTTTGAACGAATGATTCAATGAATTAGAGCCCAGCATGGGCCTCAAATTTAGGCCTTAGACCGGCCCTGGCCCAAGACGCTCAGACCCTAGCCCGGCCCGTGTTCGACAGCTTATCGGAATTTCCGACCCGCACCCGTCTTTTTCCCCCCTTCTATCTATCTAACTCTGACAGACTGTATTGCCTTAAGCTTGTAAAACTACTTATTAATACTCTGTTCACAAATATATTGTAATAGCGTGCTAAACAATAATAATTAGTTTCTCAGATATAAAATATCATTTTTTATAGTACAAAGTACATCCTTTTATTGTACAAAGCTTGCTTGAGTCTGTGTCATGAGAGTCATGTCATAGGCTACTTTAAAATCATACATAGACTATATGACTACAAAATCATAGTTGGGTTTTTCCCAAACTATAATTCCTGACTACAAAATCATAGTTGGGTTTTTCCCAAACTATAATTCCTGACTACAATGTTTGAAATCGTGTAAAACATTTTGAATATGAGGGGCAATTCATTGTATTTAAATTTCTTATGGCGCGATGATGTTTTCATGCTCTATATAAAACAATAAAAGTAATATGAGTGTACACTGTAACATGATGAATGCTACGAGTCTAAGTATGTTCAGTACATGTTTATTATTAATAGCCTACTCTGTTCAGAAATAGATTTTAATAACGTGCTAAACAATAATAATTAGTTTCTCAGATATAAGATTTCTTTCTCTTTTTTATGATAGTATAAAGCATGTGTGAGTCAATGGCTACAATACATATATATATATATATATATATATATATATATATATATATACAGATGTTCCTGATATTAACATGCTCACAAATGTTTTTTGTTTGTATTTTATTGAATCAGATACCAGCACCAGATGAATCCTGATGTCTCTTCAAACTGTTTTCCTCTGAGAGCGCTGCACCAACATCAGATGTTCAACTACACTGATATTCTATGTTAAAACAAGCTCCTTTTCTACTGATTATGTTTTTTTCTTCTTGAATCCATGGAAAGAAGTAGAAACACCTAAAATAAATATCAGGTATGATTTACTTGTTTCACTTGTTGAACAGAATCTGTTGTCTGTTCACATCTCTGTGGTTAGATCAGTGTGCACAATAATGTGTCTTTGACCTTCATTATGTATGTTTTGATTATACTGTGTTGTAAATAAAACACAAATAATTTAAAAAAAAAACTTTTTTTCAATCTCCTCACATTCTCTCTTACCTGCCTCACAGTCACAGTCACACTGATGGGCCATTAGGGGAGGGCCCTTTGTCTCTCAGGTGAGACTCACTCAATATTCATGGCCATTACCACTCCCTCGCATATAGACCCTCGATCACAAAACATGTCTTGAAAATTTTAAATCAATATATTGTTTTCTGTGAATGAGTAAGCAGAATGATTTTCACATAATTTTGAAGTAAATATTCTAGCCTACAAGACTGATTACTCAAAAGTCTTATTCAGGACTATTTAGTGTGGGTTTTAAGGCCTTATTTCAGCTACATTTTTTTCCCAAAACGTACTAACCACGCATAATATTTTTTTTTCTAAAAAATGCAAACATGTACATCCATCTTGGTCACATATTATTGTAGCACAGTTTGTGCTGAATACAAAAAAAATTACATGTTGGTCAATAGTATGTTTCAAGTAGCTGAAATAAGCACAAATATCAGGGCATGTCAAAACATCTCAAGGGCCCCAAAATGACCTCGGACCCCAGAGGGTTAAGGCAGGTCATCGCCCATCCACTTCTTGGATTTCTGGACGGACAGCAAAGGAAGCTGACTCCAGGCCTCTGTGGTCGAGTCTGTGTTAAGGTAAGGCATGTTATTCGCAATTATGTGTTGTGGCTGGGTTGTTAGGTCTGCGTGGCTCTTGATGTCTTAGGCCTAATCGAACGGAGGAATTATGGTATTCTTCTGTAGCTCATGTGTTCATGTGAACTCAAAGATAGCCTGATGCTTTGTTTATAGACGATTTGTGGGTGGCTGTTTGTTGTTTCACCTATCAATTCGTGTCAATAAAGTATAATAGGGTAAATCCTGTATAGTGATTTATCCTATATAGTGCTTGCATAAAACAAGTAGTGCATACACTTGTAGCTGTTATGTATCTTTGTAAGTCACTGTAAGTGCTCTTTTAAGGCACGCACAAGCGCACGAAAAGTAGGCTCCCCCGAAGCCCATGGTATAGTTCGAACACTGCGCTGAAGTCACTTGCGCTCCCTGCTGCTGCAGGACACTAAACACCATTGAGCCGCTCTCGACAGTCGTGGCAGCACGGTCTCGTGTTGTTTCCAACAGCGCAGCAATTTTTTTTTCACTAATTGATAGATGTCTAAAATATACAAATAAGGAAAAAAGTTGTCCCGAAGCCCGGCCCTAGGGATGTAAAAAATGGGCTGAAATGCAGGGCTCTACAATGAATTACTCATTAAGAAATGGACTGCCTGCCACCTACTGGCGGTTTTAGTGCCATATTTATTTATCCATCACAGGTCTTAACCAGCCTAAGCACCTGCACAAAATATCGCTTAATTATTGTTATCAAAAAAGATGTCATTTTTTGTCAATATCATCAGTAATTTTGTCAATACCCCTTCAAAAGAGTGAATCGTTTAGAAGCTTGAAAATAAATTAAGTTATATACAGGTTTAGAATAACAAGAGAATAAGTAAATTATCGTAAACTATCCCTTACGTAAAAGAATCATCCCCTCAATATAAATTTTTTTCTCTTTCTCTATATGGGTAGGTCAATGGAGTCAAAGCCCACCGGATTCAGGGACCAGATGTGAATCTCTCCAGTCCATTCCCATCTGCAGGAGTTCTGGCGGTCATGTTTTACAGGGAAATAATAAGATTTGTAAAATTAAAATTTGTAAGCCTCGCACTGCTGTGTCGCTTTGAAAGGCTGGACAAACAGTTCTTCAATGACTCAGCTGAATCAAAGGCCCTCTGTGGTTTACAGGAATCCACCCCTGAAATGTTTAACACTAGAACAGAGGAACTTGTTCTCCATCTCTTTGCTAGGTTTTGTCCTTTATCTTTACAATGAATACTTTGGCATAATAGATCAAAGCAGCTTTTGACACATCAGACACTTAGAAGTTCATCGCATACAAAGAGAATAAGATATGGCTTGAGGGGTGGTGTTACAGTCATTATATTTCAGATTTTGTACATTTATTTTTATTTATTGATTAAATGTGAGCTAATAAATTACTTCATATAGAGGTAAACTTCAAATCCAAGATTGTAAGAGCAAAAATAGAAGACTACAAAACTTTCTGTTCATCAAAGAATTCTGAAATAATTATGGTTTCCATAAGAATTTGAAGCAGCACAACATCGATTAGAAGATTAGATCAAAGATTAGAAATGTTTCTTGAGCAGCAAATCAGCATCTTAGAATGATTTCTGAAGGATCATGTCACACTGAAGACTGGAGTAATGATGCTGAAAATTCAATTTTGATCACAGGAATAAATTGCATCTTAACATACTGTATATTCACGAAGAAAACTATTTTAAATTGTAATAATATTTCACAATAATACTGCTTTTACTGTGTTTTTGCTCAAAGAAATACAGCCTTGGTGAGCAGAAGAGACTTCTTTCAAAAACTATGTATATATGTGTGTGTGTGTGTGTGTGTGTGTGTGTGTGTGTATATAGGCCTATTCATATATATAGAGAGGTATTAGATATTACTGTTCAAATAGCATGACCCCTCTATGCAATTCTACACTTTGTATAATTTGCAATATAATTCATGATATATTTTTTTGGGTTAATCCTCATTGAAGATTTAACAATTGAAAAAAACTGCACCTTAGAAATGGCAATTTAATGCACCATTTAAGCATTCACACACTATGTGGCTGGAGGACTTTTTGTTACATATAATATTTCGGTAACACTTTACAATAATTAATGCATTAGTTAACACGATCTAACCATGAACAACGCCTCTGTTCAGCATTAGTTACTCTTTGTTCACGTTAACTTACCAATATTGTAATGCATCTATTTACACTCAACAGCTAAATTAGTGAACATTAGTTACTGCATTAGTTAACATGAACTAACCATGAACAACACGTCTGTTCAGCATTAGTTAATCTTAGTTATACTACAAGGTCGTTGAATGCTTGAATCTGATTGGCAGCCGAACGTTCTAAGGTGTGCAATTATTTTCAGGGAAACTCACGGCGAATGTAGTTCCAGGCAGCTCTTGACCGCATTACATGACCATATCACTTCACCAAATGATTTCTGTTATTTCAAAAGTCTTACAACAGCAAAATAACCAAGACCCACAAGGACACTGGCCAAACAAATAAATATAGTAAACAATATGATAAAAATGACAGATCATGTCCATGTTTTTGCCACAAAATTGCGCTTTATTATGTACGGAAAGCACATACTCTCCCGCTCTCTCTCCCTCACAGACCGCACACACATAACAGTTACAGTTTGCACACACACTAACATACATCGCGCTAATGTTGTTAGCACTACTCTGACGATTTTATCAGTAAACAACTTAAAAACTACATGATTTCTCACAAGCGAGGGAACAACAACGGTGCGGTTTGTGAACAAAAGGAACTAAGTTTCACTATAACTAGAAACATTGCTGCCGAACACTATTGAGAGTCGCACAGAGGTAATCTCTCTCTCTCTCTCTCTCTCTCTCATAACTTAGTTATTAACTGTATTAACTGCATTAATCTGTTATCAACAGCTCAAGCCTCCGTTACTAGGTTTAAAATGGCGTTTTGGAATTAGCAACGGAGGCGTTGGATGAAATGTGGAAGAAATAATCCTACTCACAATAGCGATTTAAGTAGAAATACCAGACGAATGCCTTGAAATATATCATCTGATCGATGTCTTGAGTTGTGGCAACCGTAGTATAAGCGGAATAATTGACTCCGGTCCGTTGAGTTATTAGAAAAATAATGCACACCCGAAGGTGTAACAGCCTCCGCTTCACGTCGTGACCGCATCACCACCTCGGGTGTGCATTATTTTTCTAATAATCCAACGGCCCGTCGTCAATTATTCCTTACTTAACGTTAACTTACACTTATATTAATGCATATATTCATGCCAAGTCTTTGCAAACCTACCACGACCATACTGGAAAATGATTATAGAATATTTAAAACCACAAAGTTTTCAAAATCATTTACGTCCTTCAAAATGTATTCACAACACACTACATAGAGAGTCTGCGTATGTAAAATCAGGGTTTGTACAGATGTTGTTAATGTGTAATGTCTACTAGATAATTCATCTAGTAATTCATCTAAATTCATCTAAAAAAATAGCATAAATTATATGGTAATATAATGTGACGAAAGTTGCTTTCATCAATCATAACGAACTGCCTGGGGTGCCCTATCATTTGGCGTTTCCTTCTGGCATACGACTTGATGGAATCTTCACAAACAGCTCAAACTTTTTCGGCCATGCTGCTGAGTGTGCATGAGCTTCCAGCAATACCATCTTCAATCATGTCGATTTGTCTCAACTGAAGTCCTTGAGCAAACCTCAAGGTTTAACAAAAGTGACAAAAAATGTAGTGTTGGTAGTTCTTGTCAAATACTTTCTAAATAGACCAAACCTATATATTTTTTTTTTATTTATGTATTTATTTATTTATTTACATACCGATATATGAACTTCATCCAGGAGGATAAATTACACTTTGACTTTGCAAAAAGTGATCCTGATCTCACTGACTTGAATCTTCTATGCGTCTTCATTGTACATGACCTTTAACCCTCTGGGGTCTGAGGGTGTTTTGGGGCCCCGGAGAAGTTTTGACATGCCCTGACATTTGTGCTTTTTTCAGTTGCTTATAAACATTTTAATGGCTAAAGTCTAAAAACACTGTATTCAGCACAAACTGGGCTACAATAATATGTGAGCAGCATGTATGTACATGATTGTGTTTTTGAGAAAACAACGTTTATGCGTGGTTTGAAAAAAACTAAAATTTTAAAGTAACTGAAATAAGGCCATAAAACACATACAGAACATTTGTTCACAAGACTTTTGAGAACTGGATCTTGTAGCCTAGAATATTTGCTTCCAAATTATCTGAAAATAATCTAACTCACTCATTCAGAGAAAACAATATATTGATTTAAATTTTCTAAGTCACTTTTTGAGTGGAAAGGCTCTATGCGAGAGGGCGTGACTCACACCTGAGAAGACAAAGGCCCGCATAATGAGCTCCATAATGAGCCATTCAGTCAGGTGTGTGACTGAGAGAGAAGAGTTACAAGAAAGAATGTGAGGGAAAAAGAAATGTGTATACATATAACTATCACATAAAATAACTTGAGATTCACTTGCGAGTGCAGTTACACAGTTTATTAGGAACAAACAAACAAATAAACAACAGAAGAGTCAAAATTTTAAAAAAGTTAATTTCTTTCTTTTTTAATTTCTTTGGTTCATTTAAAGAAAAACTACACTACCCACAATCCTTCAGCACTTTACGAAAAAAAGAACCGCTAGTTCTGTAGATGACTGGTAGACTGTGCAGGCCAACCGCCAAAGCAAGTTCGATAATGGCCAGTGGACAGGAATACATTTTAAAGTCTTGCCATCGAGGAAGACCGAAGAAAAAAAACGTCTCGGGAGGAGCACACAAAAGATTCCGGTAAGTTGTCCACATGTTCATCTAGCTAGATACGCTAAAAAGTTTTTCAAACTAAACTGTGGATAATACAGTTGATCCTGGTTTGAATGGTAGTAATAACTGTAAGTTATAGGTAAACCAACTATTTTGGTTTTTAACTAACAAAATGCTCTCTCTCTCTCGGTGTAAGGTAAGAGGATTATGTGTATATACACTGACCTCCAAAATTTAAGTATTTTCTATGTATAAACTGTTTATGTAATAAAATATGTTTTCGTAGTTTGTGTTGTCCCTTATTAGTGCAAAATTAAATACGAAATGACAAGTGGGATGGCCATCGTGAAGTGGTATGATAACAAGGCAATGTTACTGGCATCATCCTTCATTGGCCCTGATCCTGTTGCTAGATGCAGAAGGTGGTCAAAAGAGAAGGAATATGTGGAAGTGGACAGACCCCACATTGTCAAGATGTACAATAACAACATGGGAGGAGTCGACTTGGCAGACATGTTTGCAGCTCTCTATCGCATTGAAATCCGCCCACGTCGTTGGTATCTGCGCATCTTGTACTACTTGATTGACTTATCAGTGGTCAATGGCTGTCTCCTCTACCGCCGTCATCTCACCCAGAAGCAGGAGAAGAAGTATATGCCGCTTCTTGTCTTCCGTGCTCAAGTTTCAGATGCCCTCATCAAGGTTGGCAAACAGGCTGACTTGAACAGCAGGAAAAGAGGACGACCGTCATTGGAAGATGCTCCAGAACCCCATCAAGCTGCCTCACCTCCACCTCCACTTCAGAGGATCGTTGCGCCATCGGTTGACGTCAGACTAGACCAATTTGATCATTTTCCCATCCATGCTGATAAACGTGGACTATGCAGACTGTGCAAGACTGGTTACACGCAAATGGCCTGCCTGAAGTGCAAAGTACTTTTGTGCTTTACAAAGGACAAAAATTGTTTCTTGGACTACCACACGAAAAAGTTACATTCAGACATGGTCTTCTCAATGAGGATTTGAGACATCGGTGTGGTATTATGGACCAAACAAACTGACAGACTGAGAATTTAAGGCTTTTCTCCATATTTTTTGATGTCAGTTACTTCTAATTTTGTTTTTACAAATAAAGTTAGTGTTCATATCATATTCTGTCTTCAGTGTTAATTTATCTCACCGGGCAAATGTTGCAAATCTGCAACATCCCAGAACACATTGCATGTGAAGGTCTCTCAAAAAAAAAAAGTCAGAATTTTATATTACTACCCCATACGATAATTTTCCCTAAATATCTGCAATGCCTGCCTCGAGAGGGTTAAATGGCTGATCTGGCTAAATTCCACCATTAAAAAATGGGCCAGGTGGGCTACAAATTTAAATGGTACTAGGCCCAGCAGTGGATACAGCATCAGGTCCAGACATAGTGATGTCTCCAGATACAGGTCCAGACATGACGGGTCAAGGCACAGTGATGGTTTGAGACACGCCGGCAAGTCCAGACATGACGTGTCACAACACAGGTCCAGACATGACAGATCACGCCATAGTGACGCCTCCAGATGCAATGACAGATCTCGTAGTGATGGCTCCAGGCCCCCCACCAGGTCAAGTCATGATGAAAGATCAAAAGCCCCCTTATGAAAGGCCAAGGCATGGTGAGTTGTCTAAGACCACAAATTTCATCTAAGCACTTTGCAATTCAGTGAGTAGCGTCGATGCACCCCTAATTGTTACAATATTAGATTTATTATTTCTCTTCTAATTCAACCCAAATCTATTGAAAGTTGTCATTTGGTAATTTCTAAAACAGACTTTCTGTGGTGCAGATGCAGTGACTGAGAACGGAAGATGGACATTCCCATTACCTTGGGATGGTAAGTATTGATCTATTAGCAGTGTGAGACGACAGGACACTGAGCAAGAGAGAGAGACCAACACTTCTAAGAGTACCACTGTCTCTCTTCCTCTACTGTTCCCTCTGTCCTCACAAACTGCTTTTCAATTATAGCAGTTCCTCTGGGGAGTCAACTTTATCATAGAGTTATTCCTACAGGTGCAACAGATTGCAAGAATTGGAGAGAAGAACACCAAGGACTGTGCCCACAAAGCACAAAAACATCAGCTTCGAGATTATTCAGAATGTCAACACCAATCATAGTTCCCACAGTGTTTTTCTCAACCCAAAATTCAGTCCAAATAACTCTCTGGGAGTCTGCAAGGTAAATAGGGACAGGAACAGATTTATGCTGCATTTCTTTACCATTCAATCCTTCAATGTACATGAAATCAGATGTAGTTTCTAAAGCAATATTTGTGATGCTAACTTGAGCCCCAGTATCGATTAAAGGGGGCATAACACACAGTTTCACCCAATCTCATGTTAATCTTGAGTACCTATAGAGTAGTACTGCATCCTTCATATCTCCAAAAAGTCTTTAGTTTTATATTTATAAAAGAAAGATACAGCTTTACGATTCTCTCCGACATGCCATGGGTGGAGCTAAAGATTGACGAGCACTTGAGCACTGACTGAAAACAAAACACAGACGTTTAATGCAGTTCTGAATCATGACCGGGTCTTTATAGCTGGGACCACTCCATCTTTCAGTATCAAACGATGTGCGAATATATAAAACGTTCATCAACAAACACACTTGAATAATCTCAACTCACTTAATATTCATGGCCATTGCCACTCCCTCGCATATAGACCCTCGATCACAAAACATGTCTTGAAAAACATAAATCAATATATTGTTTTCTGTGAATGAGTAAGCAGAATGATTTTCACATAATTTTGAAGTAAATATTCTAGCCTACAAGACTGATTACTCAAAAGTCTTGTTCAGGACTATTTAGTGTGGGTTTTAAGGCCTTATTTCAGCTACATTTTTTTCCCCAAAACTTACTAAGCACGCATAATATTTTTTTTCTAAAAAATGCAAACATGTACATCCATCTTGGTCACATATTATTGTAGCACAGTTTGTGTTGAATACAAAAAAAAATTACATGTTGGTCAATAGTATGTTTTAAGTAGCTGAAATAAGCACAAATATCAGGGCATGTCAAAACATCTCAAGGGCCCCAAAATGACCTCAGACCCCAGAGTAAACAACTCTGAATGCATGAAACAACATTGTACCCCCTTTTTAATGCTATACATTGCCGGCCTCCTAACAATGCATGAATATAGAGGCTAGGCTCAGTTACATCACAGGAACCGGAGGCCGCTGATCCCTAGTCCCCCAACAGTTTCTTCTTCCTCGTGATTTCATAGTCACACAGGGTCAGCCGATTTTTCTGTTTGCCATTTCTTCCTTTCTTTCCCAGAAATGAAGGCAAGATAGTTTACACTGTTTGTACAGATCCTGTTTGGCCAATCCTGTTACATTTACTACATCTTAGCGGGCCGTTTGGACAGTTACGGCTGATGTGGCCTGCTTGGCCACAGTTAAAACACACTTTGAGCTCGGGTGGATTTGTTTCCGCTTCAGCAGCGGCAGCAACTGGGTTGCACCAGATTCATTCTCGGTCTGCAAACAACTCCAACTCACTGCACACCACTGCAGCAGAGAGTCCCAATTTGGAATGTTAACAGACCCAGATGTAACGGCTCGTCAGACGGAGTGGGATCCATAAGCAGCTTTATTGAGTAAACAGACAGACAAGGTCAAAATACCGGCAAACAGTTCTGGAGGAGGCTAAGCAGAGACAGAATCACAGGGCAAGCAAAGATCAGGGCAGGCAGCAAAAGATCAGAGTCCGGTATACAAAATCCAAGTCGAGGCAGGCGGAGAACAATCACAAGGTCAGTGGGCAACAGAGTCAAAACCAGAAAAACAAACACAGGTAAGAACCGCTTGGAATTGATAGCTAGGCCAGTCAATACTTCGCATAGATCAGCGTGTGAGTGTTGCTTATATGTGAGAGATAATGAGGGACAGGTGGCGGAGTAATTGGCCCAGGTATGTGGGATCATGGGAAATTGAGTTCGAGCAAGATGATCAGAATTCGGGCGAAAAGTTCCCTCTGGTGGCGAGAAGAGGGTAACGCCGGAGTTCCATTCGTAACACCAGAAATGAGCAGATCTCTGAATCTGCCACAAGCGGACTGTCTAAGCGATACAATGATAATTGTTGAATCATAATCTTCATTGTTATTATTTGCAGCACAGTCATTTTCATAAGCAGCACGAAAATGTTCAACATACTCTAAGGGACTTTCATTAGGCCTCCCCAACAGGTCTTGCACCTGTTCTTTGTATTCCCTGTATGCATGACAATTCTCAGCCCAATCATCAGGGACAAGGGGGTCAACTCTTGATAGCTTGAACCCTGCTCAATTTACTGTGTGGCACAAATGTTTCTACCAAAGACTGCACGTTTGCTATCCCTAAATTTTGCTGTCTAGCCACAGCCTCTAGTTTATCCCACGAAACTTTTTTTTTTTTTCCGCAGTCAGTAGGCCCCTCCCCAGGGCAAGCCCCTGTAAGCCCGTACATTAATGTGCTCCTGGTCACAATTGGAATCATATTACATTTTTCATCCTTCTCTGCTTCTTTCAATGACAACAGATAGCCCTCTGCCAAAACCACTCAAATCCTTCCCTATTTCAATTACTGAAATCTCAGCCACTTTATCACAATTAGCACTCAAATCTTCCCTGTTTACAAACCATGAATAAGCACACACAGCTAAGAATTTATGCTTCCCTGGCTCTTTCTTAGACTGTAGCCATTCTAACTGCTTTTCTGCTTTTCAGTCAGGATCAAATCCCTGACTAACATTTCGCTTGATGAGTTCAGAGAATTTCTTTGAAGTCAGAGTTTCAGAGCAGATCTGCTTTCAGAGCTTGCTCTGGTCTGTTTCAACAACATCTATTTTTGTAGGCGACTTATTACTTTTGCCTGCCATATTTATTTGTGATTTTTCTGTCACAATTGAAGCCCTCGAGAAATGCTACACTGCAAAAAATGGCTTATCTTACTTAGTATTTTTGTCTTGTTTCTAGTCAAAATAGCTAAAAATTCTTAAATCAAGATACTTTCACTAGATAAGCAAAATTACTTAAGATATTTAATCTTGTTTTCAGGGGAAAAAACCTAACTTAAGTGCATTTTGCTTTAAACAAGTAAAATGACCTGCCAGTGGGGTAAGTAAAATATTATTAAAATTTACTTGCTGTTATGCAATGTCAACATAAAGGAGATTTTGGGCAGCTGCTCAAAGATCTCACCTTTAGAGAAAACTGTTGATTTTATACTGGAAAAATGTAAGTATTACTACTTTAAAAAGATGATTACCCCAGAATGCATTACTAGCTACACTACAATAATAATGATAAATGCTGACCAATAATTTTGTCATATGCCATAGGTATGCATGAATATACACTAGACAAATGCAGCCAAAGTGAATACATCTCAGTTTTCATTCAAGCAATGAATTAATGTGTTAATGTGAAGTAATAAAATTATCTTATTTTATATTTTTGTTTCAGGTTCCCCCTGTCACCTTTCCTTGCAGGTCCTGCTTCACCATAAAAGATCTGCAGCAAAGGCACAGAAATCAAGAATCAGAAAAGTGCTGTATAGCTCTGTTTGAAATTACAATAATTAAAATAAACTACAACTTAAGAGATGTTTTATTCATTTCAGTAGTATACTCACTGAGAGCCTTTGATAGCAGCATTCCTCCATCAGTCACTCTGCACCAGATAAATACTTGTGTCTCATCTGTCCCTGTAACATCCAGACAAGATTTAGTCACCTCTGTGATTTATCTCCATGTAGATTTGTTTATTTACATTATTTACATTCATGTAAAGCACTGTTGACAACAGTGAATTCTACTATAATAGCACACATACATCACTCACTCAGATGTGTGTTCATGTTGTGATGTGCTCATATGTAATTCTTTTAGTACATTTTCCTGTCTCATGTTAAACAGACATTTAGTAATCATCTTTATGATGAATATGGTTTATGTAAATCCACTCTGGTGACGTACATGTGCTACTGGAGCTCCCCTGTTCGCTATACATAATAAAATGTGTTTTTACCACAAATTCACAAATAAACTGTACTGTTTAGCGTTTACATCTTAAGCAAATCAACAGTTTGCTCTACAGTAGCTCACCAGATGCAATTTTAACACAAGGAACGTGTTTTTGATTTATAATACTCACATTTATAAACAGCCTCGTCGCTGTTTTCCATCACGTTCGATGATTACGTATCCTCTCCCGTTGCCTCCTGGGATTGAAAAGTGTCCATCGATGAACACTTCAGAATCTGGGCTGAAGCAGTAGGACATCCGGGGATTTCTCGCCCACTCTTTTATGAATGCTGAGGTTTCAAACTTACTTCTTTCTTCACGTACTCTTTTTCCCTAGTAGGTAAGTAAGTATGCAACTTACGTATAAAGAATAAGGATTCTGTCACAGTCTTTTCACTCTGCGTTGCATTTCGGGAAGGCGTCGCCATATTAGCAGGATACGCTATCCGTTGCCATGGTTACTTCGAGAGAAATAGCAAGAGAGAGAGAGAGCAGATTAATTTAATAATTACATTTTTTGAGATACGGCGCAGTTTTGTTGGAAGAAATGGAGAAGAAAAATGAGAAAGGAAAGGGGTTATATCGGGAGAAACTAAATAACACCGCTAAACAGCATTATTTAGAGAAACTGCTTGACATTAATAACATCGACCCGTACGACTTGCCAGTCACAGAATAGACGAAAAACCCAGAAACACTACCACCTCTCACATACCCTGACATCGTCAATTACCTGGTTTATGGCATCAGTGCCTACACAATGCAAGAGTTTAGAAATTTTAAATCATTAGAAGCTTATCAACAATTCTGCTGCGGCTGGGTGCAAGACCTGTAAACTGCGAGAGCAATGAATCATAGACTGGTTACTGTGTTGGGTGATGGGAGCTTGTACATATGGATGATTCTATAATTGCAGGGACATTTGGTGTCCAAAGTCATTTTCATATCTTTTTCTGCTTTTTTCAAATAGTTACGTTTTATTATTTTAATAGGTTACAAAATGTTACAGGTCATAACAATATATCAATATCAATATACAGGTGCATCTCAATAAATTAGAATGTCGTGGAAAAGTTCATTTATTTCAGTAATTCAACTCGTGTATTAAATAAATTCAATGCACACAGAGTGAAGTAGTTTAAGTCTTTGGTTCTTTTAATTGTGATGATTTTGGCTCACATTTAACAAAAACCCACCAATTCACTCAACAAATATTCTAATCTCAACAAATTAGAATACTTCATAAAACCAATAAAAAAAAAACATTTTTAGTGAATTGTTGGCCTTCTGGAAAGTATACTTGGTAGGGGCTCCTTTTGCTTTAATTACTGCCTCAATTCGGCGTGGCATGGAGGTGATCAGTTTGTGGCACTGCTCAGGTGTTATGAGAGCCCAGGTTGCTCTGATAGTGGCCTTCAGCTAATCTACATTGTTGGGTCTGGTGTCTCTCATCTTCCTCTTGACAATACCCCATAGATTCTCTATGGGGTTCAGGTCTGGTGAGTTTGCTGGCCAGTCAAGCACACCAACACCATGGTCATTGAACTAGCTTTTGGTACCTTTGGCAGTGTGGGCAGGTGCCAAGTCCTGCTGGAAAATGAAATAGCATCTCCATAAAGCTTGTCAGCAGAAGGAAGCATGAAGTGGTCTAAAATTTCCTGGTAGATGGCTGCGTTGAATGTGGACATCAGAAAACACAGTGGACCAACACCAACAGATGACATGGCAGCCCAAATCATCACTGACTGTGGAAACTTCACACTGGACTTCAAGCAACATGGATTCTGTGCCTCTCCACTCTTCCTCCAGACTCTGGGACCTTGATTTCCAAATGAAATGCAAAATTTACTTTCATCTGAAAAGAGGACTTTGGACCACTGAGGAACAGTCCAGTTCTTTTTCTTCACAGCCCAGGTAAGACGCTTCTGACGTTGTCTCTGGTTCAGAAGTGGCTTGGTAGCCCTTTTCCTGAAGTGAAAGTGAAAGTGAAGTGACATACGGCCAAGTATGGTGACCCATACTCGGAATTTGTGCTCTGCATTTAACCCATCCAACGTGCACACACACAGCAGTGAACACACCCGGAGCAGTGGGCAGCCATTTATGCCCGGGGAGCAGTTGGGGGTTCGGTGCCTTGGTGCTCAAGGGCACCTCAGTCATGGTATTGAGGGTGGAGAGAGCGCTGGACAGTCACTCCCCCCACGTACAATTCCTGCCGGCCCGAGACTCGAACTCGCAACCTTTGGATTACGAGTCCGACTCTCTAACCATTAGGCCACGACTTCCCCCTCGTCTGAGCGTGGTGACTCTTGAGTGTGGTGACTCTTGATGCATTGACTCCAGTCCACTCTTTGTGAAGCTCTCACGAGTGTTTGAATCAGCTTTCTCAAGCTTGCAGTCATCCCTGTTGCTTGTGCACCTTTTCCTACCCAATTTCTTCCTTCCAGTCAACTTTGCATTTAATATGCTTTGATACAGCACTCTGTAAACAGCCACACCTTTCAGTAATGACCCTCTGTGACTTACCCTCTTTGTGAAGGGTGTCAATGTTCGTCTTCTGGATCATTGCCAAGTCAACAGTCTTCTCCATTATTGTGATTTCAAAGAACAAGAGATACCCAGAATTTATACTGTAGGGATGGTCATTTATTGAAACTCAAATGTAAACATTCTAATATTTTGAGATACTGATTTGAGCTGTAAGCTCTAATAATCAAAATTAAAACAAAAAAAACTTTTGAAATGTTTTACTTTGCATGCAATGAATCTAAAATATATGAAAGTTTCACTTTTTGAAATAACTTACAAGAAAAAAAAATTTTTTCACGACATTCTAATTTATTGAGATGTGTGTGTGTGTGTGTGTATATATATATATATATATATATATATATATATTAAGGGTGGCACAGTACACAGATGTCACGGTTCGGTACGTACCTCCGCTCGGGGGTCACGGTTCAATACGATTTCGGTACAACGGGGGAAAAAAAATCTACTATGCTCAGTTTATTTTCATTTATTTTGAACAGACAGTAGTGCAAATTACAATTTTTTCCATCTTAGATGTGAAAATACTAAATATTATTACATGTTCATTATTAATTATTAATGTATTATTAAGACATTATCAGTGAAATGGACAGGATAGTGGAAAAGTAAGAACATTTTCCTCATGAAAACATGTTTCTAAATTGCTTGAGCAATTCAATTATTTATCAATATGAAACATTTTAAAATCACATAAAAATGTTTTAAACTAAACTTTTAAGCTAGTTACACCAGCCCACTGCTATGAAGTGTTAATTTCACAGCAACATACCTACAAAATGTAGTAATGATTTAGACAACAAAGATGTGGCATCGTCCACCAGTGATGTTGTTAAGGAAAAAACAGATACAGATAAAAAGATTAAGGAACAAAACCATGAAATGAAGCATAATGAAAATACCCTGAATGATCTGAAATCAAAACTTAAAAAAAACACTGAAGAGCTTGCTGAAGTTGAGAGAAAAATAAACAGCAAAAGCCAAGAGATTCAAGAATTTGTCAGATCCATAACCCAAAAAAGTAGAGGCCTCAGAATCTTCGCTGCAATTGTTCCATTCATCGGGCTAATTGTGAAAAGCATTTATGATGCTATACATGATCCTGAACATGTTACCCGTATGAAGGCTCTTGAAGCTGAATTGAATAACCTCGTTGCAGACAAAACTGCTCTAAAACAAAAGCAGTGGCAGCTCGATTTACAGGTCATTGATTGGCAGATGAAATATACCAAAGCCACTTTTGACCGGCGTGAGTCCATTTTTTCATGTTTAATATGTATACCTATATGACAAGTCATGATTAAGTCATGACTTTGCCAACATTCAAGTTTAGTTTAAGCCTTGTTGAAGCATGTTTGTTATTTCTCCTCTGCAGAGTCCATACCCGACCCCATCCATCTAAATGACGTTCAGAATAGCTTGTCAAAAATTTAAAAAATTCTGATTCAGCTGAAAAACTTCTGGGGGACTGTTGGTCAAATGTTGGCCTACCTGGAACAAAAGACCTTTGTTGGAGAAGACCTTATCGAAGACCTTGCTGAACTAAAAGATGAATTTCTAGAATCAATCAAAATAGCCGATGAGGTAAAATTCATGCTTACGTGATTACAAAAACGTTTCCAGTAAGGTTTTATATTTTTCTCTTTATTTTAACGAAGGCTTGAATGCTCCCTCCTAAATGGCAGCCATTAATAATGTTTCATCCAAAAGACTATTGAAATATTTTAATTCCACAGGCTTGGAGCAGTTTTGGGGCAGGTTGTAAAAAAGCATCTGCCATCTTCAAGCTCCAAACCAGAGATGCATACAACTTTCTGGAGATCAATCCTTCCTCTCTCTCCAAGGAGCAGTGGCAAGAAGAGTATGAAAGTGTAAATGAACGACTGATGAGAATAGACCCACCACAAAGTGTGACATCCTCTAATAGGCCTGCCATTTCTGAGTGATCTACCTGCACAAGTACATTGTCCCATCTATTTTCTGTCTCATGATGGAGTGATTATGTTTAGCTTTACTTAATTTCTACTTGATGCATACAGAGCAGAGGATATATAAAGAATGTTCCAGGCATTATTTTTATGAGCCCTTGCAAAAAGTCTTGTTGAAATAAATAAACAATTGGTTGAATGGTTCTCTAAATAAAGTTTGACATAATAAAATAAAAACATAACATAATTATTTAATTAATTGATGAATCATAGAGCGTAAGTGTTGTATTTGCTTGTTTCATAATATAATATGCTATGAAAATTATATTGTCTATATAGTGGGAAAACTATTTGCTGTGTAATAGTTCAGTAATGCTTTTCTCGTTGATATAGCGCTGAGTAGGCCCTCGGTGAGATCCAGATTGTGCTCATTAATACAGGGTGAGTGATTATTGTTTTATATTGAAGTATAAATCTTTATTTTGTGCAAGTATTTTGAAATGTGTGTAACTTGGGTTTGTGTTGAATTACTTGTGTTCCAAATTCAAGATTAATCCGCTAATACTGTGCTACTGTGTGTAATTTAGTGATAATTCGAATGATGCATGTGGCCTTATGTGTGCATCTGTATTTGTTTTATTTTATACCGTTGTCTTTTTGCCTTTTCGTTGACCCTAAATGCCACACTAATTGTCTCATTTTAGTTTTGCACTTCTGTAACTTGGAAAGAGAAAACCATTTCTCATTTTACTTTTGTTTCTAAACATTTTTGTCTTATTTTGTAACATAACATCCTCAACCCCAATAAACCAAAGCTACTTTTAATGCTATGTCCTATAGGTCACAGTCGAGAATAAAAGACCCCAACCTCAAGTGTTTGTATGTGTCTGACTCTTTATTGTGTAGTAGGCCGCTGGCTGGCAACACTCAAGTCATTTTTAGCATCAAGTATTTTGTCATCTCAAACTACTTTTGATGTCAATTGATACAAGAAAATTGTCAGCTAAAGGTAGGGTAGGTGATTTCGGAAAGGCTAGCAATAGCGAGCTAGCTTTGAAAGCAAGATCCCCTCCCTCCCTGCATAATCGCTTTGCAAAGCCACGCGTCCTTCTGCGCTCAGGTAGAGCAGAGACTAACCTGCGACACAATGAGAGACGGTGTTGGTGCAGGATTGAATGCGATGCTGTAAGATTACCTCATGTCTCAATCATTAAAGTACAAAGCGCATAGTATTACAATAATAGCGCCTTTCATTCTTGCTGGAAAACGCCGATGACGTATCATGTCTGTGCAAACAGGGTGCGCAGAGGTATGCAAATACATATTTGACAAGCAGCCCGGACAGTATCATAATGTTCGGACCAAACGTTTTGATTGGACTAAATTTTTTTGGTCCTACGCCTTCCACAGATGATATAAATACATTTAGGCCACTTAACTTAATGAGTGCTATCAAGATGACTTGATCAAGATGATCAACAAGTATAACAAAAAATGTTTTTGAACCAAATCACCTACCCTGTCTATAAAGTTACAAAATATTTTCTTGCCTTGTTCTGATAATGAATAAGCTCCCTTATGCTGATGATTTTAACAGTATATAAGAACAATGATGGATTACTATACCACAGCATTCATTCACCGTAGTGATATAGGCTTTAAAATCATTCTGTTGGATATTAAGATAGAAAAGCTGTGTAATCTTTTTATGGTAAAACTTTATTTTACGGTGTCCGTATCACAGAGTAATTACTTAAGGATTTAATAATAGACAATGTAATAACATGCAACAAGGTATGGAACAATGTGTACTTACCAGATGTAATTATGTTCATGTAACCAAGGCAGGTATCAATATGCACATGTAACAGGTCAAGTCAGTTACACAGCTAGTGGTGCAACCAAAAGATATTGTGACGTGTGTTAAGGATTGATGCATCCATCCATTCATTCATCTTCCATACAGCTTTATCCTTTTTACCTCGGAGAGAACTGATACTATGTAATGTACTATGTAACTATTTAACAAAGTACTTAGTACCACGCTATGTTACAACATTTAACAACATGTACTTATTATGTTTCTAAGTTACTGTTACACATACACGATGGGCATAAAAAAACTACAAGATCAGTGGAACATAAATCTTGAACAAACAATCATTGCTGTTCACATGGGTTCTGCATGAACACAAACTGTTCTCTGTCAATGTATATACCTCTTTAAGATAAGTGTTCAGGAGTAAACATGAACATTTCAATACAACAGCTTACAATCTATTAGCAATCTAATTAAACACCCATGTTTATAGTACTGTACTTAAGCATACTTCATGTGTATACGTGTGTATCTTAAACATAAATGCATGTACATTCTTAATTGCACTGGAACTGCAGAATATTGATCAGTGATAAGCTTTGTCAAATAGTACAGAGCTGAATTGATGTGATTAAATCTGCAACACATTTGAAGTGAATTTTAATTGTATTCCCATTATTATAAACAATAAAGCACTTTAAAGCATATTTGTACTTGATTGGTAAAGGTTTTCCAATAGCACCCTGCATATATTACACAAGTATGAAGGAGTCTATATAACAAACGTTGTGTGTGTGTTTTATTATTATTATTTATTTGCTGTTTTTTTTATTATTATTATTAAACAATTAGTAATAAACAACATAGCAAATATTATAGTGGGTTGCACAGTACACCAAGTGTCCTGCGCCCACAAACCATACATTTTTATAAAGGTTTACATATCACTTGATTCCGTCCTCATCAAAAATTCAAATGAAGTAAAATCACACCTCAAGTAGGTTGCGCGAATCAATTATCAGCATTTGATTTCATTGGAGGAGAAAATTTTAATCGGCTCATTTGATTTAACTCAAACACTGCAGTGGATCCGAATAATTATGAACAAATAGTGAAATACAAATTGAAAGGGGAATATCCAGCGCTTTTCAGCAAAAGAGACAAACTTCTTCTTCGAAGGAAAGCTGCTCTCTACAAAGTTGAAGGTAAGCTAAGCAAAATCATAATCCTTTTCTACATGTCATCAATTAATTGACAAATGATGAAAAATACATCTCAGCAATATCTCCTGATAGTTTAATTTAATAGGACCAAGAACAGTAATTCGTACATTTCGCACAATTACTCCCCAACAATTCCAATTTATGAACATGCAAAGCATGCTTTAACGACCTTTACATAGGCCTACACCGTCGACAGAGCTGATT
This sequence comes from Acrossocheilus wenchowensis, assembly GCA_029620275.1. NCBI lineage: Eukaryota > Metazoa > Chordata > Actinopteri > Cypriniformes > Cyprinidae > Acrossocheilus > Acrossocheilus wenchowensis. The sequence goes on along the minus strand of CM056135.1, from coordinate 12,875,679 downwards.
TGTAACTAATTACATGTAATCTGGATTACGTAATCAGATTCCAAAATGATAACTATTCCACTATAACTTTTGACAGGTAACAAGAAACTTGTTACGCATCACTGTTATTAGACATGAAGTGAAGCCTGATTATCACGAGCATACTGTAATTGAGTTTTTTCAGTAACATTAGACAATCTCAATTCAGTGCAATGAGGTTCGATCGTTATCCTACAGAAGAATAAAGCATTTATTTTGATATATGGGCCATGTGATAGCTGTATTTGCTAAACCTCATTGATAAAACAACAACAGTAAAACGACAACTTAACGAATTTGCGTGTTATAGCTTTATTAACCTTGACAATATCATCAATGGTCCGCCTGTACTGCTGCATGCATGCGCGCTCCCGCGATTGGGGGAGGTACACTTTTTATCAGGGGTAAGTACCTTGGCACCACACTGGCGACGCCATTTGCAGATTTTAATGATAACAGCAAAAAGAACTTAAAATGTTACATCATATTTGATCGTACATATAAGAGTAATACAGCATTTAAATCTGAAAAGGGTTTACTTTTATTTGTGTACACTCACAATATCAACAAAACATTGTGCTTTTGTAAAATAAGGAACATAAACAGGGTGTGCTTTCAGCCCTCTCATTCTCCGTGCATATCTGTTTGAAACGCATCATTAAAATGAACTGAAACTCAGCGAATATTTGACACACATACATGACAGATACATCTTTAGAAAGCCTGACATGTCTACTTTTAAACAAAGTAAGTTATGTCAAAAACAAATATTATGTGACAAAGTATTTAGTATGAAACCAACACGAGGCTTTCCCATCTGCCTACATCATCTCTAATGTGACCACGCCCACGAGCCGATCGCGCTTTTGATATTACAATAGTCCATGTGATGCGCGCTGCATGTAAACGCCCACATCACAACAAAGCAGCGAGACTTTTCCTCAAGTTCATCTCTGGAAGAAGACGCACTGAGAGGAATAAGCTTTGTATTTTCCTCAGAAGAATGCAGTGGAGGATATCATTTACACAAGTAAGTATTTTTTTTTATTAGCCTACTTTCATTAGTTCTTATTGTGTTACTGTGACATAACTTGTACATATTTTACTAGTTAGACTTTTTCCAAAACATGATTTATGACTAAATGTATAATCGAGTAAAACATTATTAAGATTCATTAACTGCATCTAATGTCTCACAACGCCAGGATGTTTTTTTTTTTATGTTCTATAAAATAGACAGCAATGAAATAAAAGTAATATGAGCGTTGCTGGACGAATAGTGTCAAATTAATTTTACACTAACTTTGTTAACTCTGTATTTTGATAGTCCAATTTAGACATTCTACTAACAGTAACTTTGCAACTACATGTCAACTAGCAGTCATTAGAGTATTAGTAGACTGTCTGCTTAATATCTTCTAACACTTTATTGTGATGGGTCCACAACATACAACATTCTGACTATATGAAACTTTGCAAGTTATTCTACTAACCCTAAACCTAACCTAACAGTCTACTCTGAGAGTTAGTAGACATGTAGTTGTAAATGAATGAGAATTAGTTGACAAGTAATTGCAAAGTTACAGTATGTCTAAAGTGGACTATCAAAATGTGTAACCCAGTGATGTTGTGAGCCGTGTGTCAACCTGGCAAACTTTTTGTAGGACGTTAGATTTAACTTTCCATCCTTGCCAATATAGTGGCATGTAATTGTCATAAAGCCCTCTGTTGTGTGCACCGTTCAGCAGTCAGTCATAAGAGCCACAATATTTGTGCAAGCAAGTTGCTTCTTAAGCACTTTTTTTGGTATATAACTGTAGGCATGTGTGGTTGCACGTGGGTCTTCTCAGGTTTTGTCAAAGGAAATTAAAAGATAATGGGCCTCATTCATGAAACACAAGCAGAACGAATTTCCATGTAAAGCTGTTCTAATGTAAATTGTCAGATTCTTGAAAGTGTTTGTATTTTCAAAATGTTAGTTGGTACGAAAGAAATCTACACCTGCTCCCTACCACGTGTAAATGGTGCGTAAAAAGTTGTGTTCTTTCTGGCAAACTGATGACACTGAATTTTGATGCACTGCCATTATAATATTTGGTAACACTTTACAATAAGGTTCATTAGTTAACATGAACTAAGAATGAACAATACTTCTACAGCATTTATTAATCTTAGTTAATGTTGATTTCAGCATTTACTAATGCATTATTAAAATCGCAAGTTGTGTTTGTTAACATTAGTTAATGCACTGTGAACTAACGTTAACAAATGACACCTTATTGTAAACTGTTACCTAAAATTTTACAACTTCGTTTGCTTTTTTTTTTTTTTTTTTTTTTTTTGCTTTTTTTTGTAGCTGAGAGTTGATAAACTGTTTAGTTTTGGGTAAAACACTGCGCTTGTCACTGTCACTTTTTACCCAGCCGTCCAATCAGTGGAGCTGACAAATACTACGAAGTTAATATTGCTGGTTACTGCATTTTTATATTCAGTAATATTTTTCAATATGAGATACTAGTAATACGTTACTGCTGTGGATATTTCTAATCATAGCAGCCAAAGCGTTTCAGCTGGAAAAACGCTGTGCCACAGCATTCTCAAGCACCACTAGCTGGCCGTTTTGAGAAGAGCACCTGGCATTTTTCAGCTGGCTAAAAATGCTTTGATGGACATGTTAATTGACTATTTATTGTTAAGCATATGGCCTATTAGTTTTTTTTTTGCATTTACGCAATATACTGGAGTCAAACCTAAGAAAGCAGACCAGAATATTTCACTGCCTTCCTGGGCACGCAATTTGCGCAGCTGTAATTCATAGGTGGGGATTATGCTAATTGTGAATGAGCATGCACACGCGCCCTATTTACGAATGTTTGGAATTCATTAACATACGCATGTTTAACTATCAAATCCGATGTTTACGAAGCGTTTGTGAATCCAGAGGAGAGTTTTCGGGAAGGTCTGTTTTACACACTAATTACTCAGAAATTACTTCTAAATTTACGAATGTTTCATGAATGAGGCCTATTGTCTTCTTTGCAAAGAGTATAAGTATCATTGTCATCTTGATCGTATTTCGACACCACTTGAATATCCTTTGGATATCATTGTCTTACATCTTTACATCATGACACCGTGAAAAACTGAAACGAATAAAATTACATTCAGATACATAACGTGTGAGTGTGTTTCTGTTTTTACCACAGTTTCACTAAGTCTGTTTCCAATATCCATACACACAGTACATTAACCTTGCAAATTAACAGATGAAATCCAAAGAATAAACAACATACCGTTTTCACCTTCTAATCAGAAATCCAGGAGACATTTATGTAGGCATTCCTTCAAAAAAATAATCTTACCATTGAACAGCTCTTAGCATGTGTGCATTTCTTTGTGAATCTGATACTCATTGGCTAGCTAGATCACGTGACAAAATCAACTAGCGTTACACATTTCACCTGTTGGTGTCACTATTACCCAGTTTTAAACTCAAAAACAATTTCCAAATGAACATTCAGAATACATCTGTTACGGAAGGAACAGAGGAAGTGTGTGGATCCATCTTCATTCATTAGCATGGTCAAAACATTAATGTGATCTGCCATTTTTACGTTATCATGTGATCTATGACGTTCGTAAAATCAAACTTAAAAGATATGAGCAACAGGCTTAATTAATCGATCTGTAAATATTTTGATGGTGATTAAATGTGCTCATTTTTGGTCTTGTTGAAAGAACAGCTGCCCTTATGATTGTAGTATAACCAATACATTTTGGGTTGATTTAAGTTTTTATATTTTTAACTCTAATATAGCCCAGTTTAATCCTTAAAGATATTCTTTTTTTTATTACAAAAAAATAAAATCGTTATCTCTTGAATATGTTATTAATTTCTTAATTTTATATGCAAAATTGCTCACCCACAAGCAAAACTGGCTTAAATCTCCTTGTTTTCCTTTTTTTCTTGTTGAATGTCTCTCTCTTATAAATAACAAAAACACATGCAATTTTAATGCATTTTGATTATATGAATTTTATATTGCAATGTTTGTAATATCTGCGCAAAGGAGACGTTGATCAGCTGCTCAAAGATCTTGCCTTTGGAGAAAACTGTTGATTTTACTCGAAAAATGTAAGTATTACTACTTAGAAATTGAGATTACCCCAGAATGCATTGGTAGCCCAACACTTATGAACAATAATAATGATAAATGTTGACCAATAATTATATTTTTAGTAAAACAAGCAAAATGTAATTTGCTTTTTCATATGCCATAGCTATGCATGACTACACACTACTAGACAGATGCAGCCAAAGTGAATACATCTCAATTTTCAGTCAAGTAATGAATTAATGTATATTTTATTTACTGACAACAACAGGAAACATGAAAAAATGAGTAAAATGTAATTAAAAGTAACCATGACAATAAATAAACACGTCAACAACACACGAAACAAAGCTTTATTCAAACGTATTATTCTGACAATCATGTATTTACAAGCAGTGAACCCACATCTACAGCATCTCAACACAGCTGAGCCAGTTCTGCAGCTTTATTCTGATGAAGCAGCTGACCACCGAGTCCGCCTTCACCTGTCTCTGCTGTCCATCACTGCTGCAGTCACACTGAATCTGATCATGGATGAGAAAGGGACATCGAGGCTATCATTGCCTGAGTTCACAGAGAGGATGAGGCTCCCTGAACCACACAATCTTGAACAAGAGCAGAAGAACATGTGCGGGACAATCTGGCTGCTGCTGTGTCTGCTCCAAACATCTGTGTGCTGCTCTCCATGAGAACAACTACCTGTAACACATTTACACAGAGCAAAACATTTACATCTCATGTTGTCAGCATTCCATTTCTTGCCAAATTTCATTTCATATGTTTATTTCATGCTAATTTTTGGTATAGCTTCATTACTTCTGTGGTGTAGTGAACTGGTAAACAGAAGGTTGCTGGTTCGATCTCCGCAGGCGTCACCACCGGTGTCTCTACTCCAGGTTGCTGCAGGGGGATCGGGGTCCCTGTAATAAGAGCACTGTAAGTCATTTCAGATAAAAGTGTCTGCCAAATGCATATTTGTAAATGTAAAAAAAAATTAAAATGTAAAAAAAAAAAAAAAAGAATAAATTAAAATGTAAATGCTTTTTTGTGCCTTGGGCACAAATGCTAAATAAAGCTGCTTATTTCTTAAAGTTTATTTCTTCAAGGTACTACTATAATATAAATGCTTACATACATTTCATACAATTTCTATTTGGGGCTTTGAAGGGTTATTTCACTAAAACATAAATTCAGTCATTATTTACTTGCCTCAACGCTGTTCAATCCTTGTGTTTTTTTTTCTTTTCCAAACACAAAAGATGATTTTGGTCAAGTTTGTTCTGCTGGTTTCTGTTCATACAATATCAGTCCATGGAGCCTGACTTTCAGATTCTTCATGAAATTATTTGATGATGCTTTTGAAGCTTCTGAAACTCTGCTTTCATTGACTGATGTTGTGTGAACAGAAACCAGCAGAACAAACTTGAACAAAATCACATTCTCCATGTCTTTTGGTCTTTCTCTAGATGTTCACGCTGGCTCTGGGCTCACTGATGATGAAGAGAGAGACCACAGCAACATCCGGCCCAGATGAGAGAGTAAGGTCCGGTGCAGTGATGGAGCATCTCATCCATTGCACTGGACCATTTCTAGAATGCTGCTGTGGATTTCTCCATCCTCACTGCAGGATCTGTCCACAGACTGCTGTGAGCAAAGATGCACAAATATAATACACAAGCAGTCATTTTAACAGCACAATGTCATTTGATTTCTGTATTGGAAGCAACAAAATTATTTCTTACTTTATATTTTTGTTTCAGGTTTTCCGTTTTTTTCCCTACAAATGCCGCCGTCACCTGCTCCACCACAAAAGCTCTGCAGCAAATCTACAGCAGTCAAGAGTCAGAAAAGCGCTGTAATTGCCGTTTAAAGTTACAATAATTAAAATAAACTACACCCTAAGATTTAAAATATGTTTTCTTCATTTCTATAGTGTACTCACTCAAAGCTTTTGATGGCAGCATTCCTCCATCAGTCACTCTGCACCAGATAAACACTCGTGTGTTTCATCTGTCTCTGTAACATCCAGACAAGATTCAGTCACCTATTTTCCTGTCTCATGTTAAGTAGACATTTAATAATAGTCTTTAAGATGAATGTGGTTTATGTAAATTCACTTTGGAGATGTACGTGTGTTTACTGGAGCTCCGCTGTTCGCTATACATAATAAAACATGTTTTTACAGCAAAATCACAAATATACTGTAATGTTACTGTCTAGCATCTTTACACCTTCAGCAACTCAACAGTTCACTCTACAGTAGCTCAACAAATACGATTTTAACACAGGGAACCGTGTTTTTGAAGTAATGAATATAATTTAAAATATTGATATTATTATTTCTATTTCTCATGTAAAGAAGAGTTCACTTTTAGTTCCCTTTTTTATTGCATTAATTAAAAAAAATCTCCATGTATAAAAATGTAAATGTAAACTGGTCTCTGGAATCTTGTACATTTTCGATGAGATTTTGTAGTTGTCACACCCCATTGGACTTTTGTTGTGTTCTCGTCCCTCATGTGTTCATTGACCCAGTTTCTGTCTCTCTTTGATTAGTTAGTTCACCTGTGTCTTGTTAATCATCCTCACCTGTCAGTCACTCATTAGCACCCCTACCTTAGTTCTAGTCTCTTCAGTTTCCCCTCGTCCAGTATTGTGAACATTACCTTGTGTGTGTGTCCTGTCCTTTTCGGATTACCCTTGTTGTGGAATCATTAAAGATTATCAGAGTATTCGTCTTCATCCTGCCTCATTCCACACTGTGTTGCATGTCCCTACAAGAGAAGAAATGAAAAATGCATGACACATTTATCTCAACTCTGACAAGTCAAAGGGTAAGGGTGTTCTATGGTATAATGTAACAAAAACCACAAAAAAATTATTTCAAAAAAGCAAATATATTAATAAAGAACAAATTCAAAACATAAAGTGACTTCATTGCTAAGCCTATATTTATAACACCCAATGCAAAACATTCAAAAATACTGAAAACCATAACAAACATTTTAACCTTCAGTAAAGTAAAATCTGTATTCATAAGATAAACATTTAATATTAGAGATGATTGAACCTGATTGAACCAAAAAAAATCAAAGCTTTAAAAGGAAAACGCCACCGTTTTTCCATATTCCAATATGTTCTTCCCTCAACTTAGACGAGTTGATACGTACCTCTCCCGTCTCAGTGCGTGCACTCAATCGCTCTTGCGTGCGGTGCAACTATGTTAGCGTTTAGCTTAGCACCATTCATTCCTTAGGATCCAAACAGGGATGAAGCCACCAAACACGTACATGTTTTCCTTATTTAAAGACGGTTACATGAGTAGTTACATGAGTAAGTATGGTGACACAAAATAAAACGTGGCGATTTTCTAAGCGGATAAAAAATGATAACTATAATGACAAGGTCGAAGTGCTGCGAAGTGCTCTTCCGCCATACATTATAATTATCATTTTTTATCCGCTTAGAAAATCGAGACGTTTTATTTTGTGTAAAATGTACTTAAATTAAGCAAAGACTACTTAACTTGGCAAAGTAGTCAAAAGATCTTTTACCATTTCTTTCTTCTTTTTAATAATGTGGATTATAAAGTCTGTCACTCTGGGTGTAACACTTTATTGTAATTCATTTTCTAATTAGTTTTTGTACTTATTTTTTTTATATTTTGTGGGTTTGATTATGTAAAAAGTCTGCTCTCTATCTGTCTTACAAAACGGGGACTTTTATTTTGATGGGTGTTGCAGCCAGAGCTGGGTAGTAAAGGATTACATGTAATCTGGATTACTTAATCAGATCCCAAAAATCAAGTACTTGTAATTAGAGTAAACCACTTTTTAAAATACTCGTAATCAGACTACAGTTACTTTATAATTTGAGATGCGCCTGTATGTAATCCTTAATGTTGTGGAAAAGTTCATTTATTTCAGTAATACAACTCAAATTGTGAAACTCGTGTGTTAAATAAATCCAATGCGCACAGACTGAAGTAGTTTAAGTCTTTGGGGTTTTTTTTTAATTTTTTTAATTGTAATGATTTTGGCTCACATTTAACAAAAACCCACAGACATAATTTCATTTTTAAACAAAGACATGGGGAAAAAACGTCACTGTTCAGTATAAACTCTGCCTACCAAGGATTAATTTGCTGTCCACTGCATAGGATTCAATGTCGAATCTAAAGAAACATTTACAGGTAAGCTGATTTTTCTCAGCATTACACATCTAATTAACACATTACTTATTTATTAAATGATTGATTTGTGTGTCTGTCGCCACTTCTTTGGTATGCTTTGGTTCATCAAACGCATTTGTTTACATTTTAGTTCATGCATAGACCTGCATCAAACAGATTACCTTTGGGCGGTAAAGTTAGTTTGTTTTGTAAATTGGTTTTGTTCTTCGCTTCAGACATGTACATGAATGCACTTTACTTTTTCAAGACTGTATTTTTGGCATTGATTGACAAATATAACTGGTCTCATCTATTAACACACGGGAAAGGAGACTGTAATGGCGAAAATGCTTGACACGACTAATGAAAATGTTTTCTTTACCGTGTTAGATTTTAATATGTTGTAATCGGTTATAACAGAGCATATTTTATATCCCTCTCTGTTTAAATGAGCAGACATTTCAAAATAAGAGTCTTTTGAACTTTTTTTTTTTTTTGTGTTAGAGAAGCACTCAGGTATATGATACCGTGGACGTAGAATTGGTCTTTGTCAGTGACATGTGTTTATTATGTGTGACGTCACTGAGGCGCCATTTTGAAGGTATCGTTGCATTGAGCAGTGAACTGAAACTGATTTCAGTACAGTAAAGACTGATTAAATCGTCATACTGAAGAAACAGAAGCAAGTACAGTCGTGGCCAAAAATTTTGAGAATTACATAAATATTGGAAATTGGAAAAGTTGCTGCTTAAGTTTTTATAATAGCAATTTGCATATACTCCAGAATGTTATGAAGAGTGATCAGATGAATTGCATAGTCTTTCTTTGCCATGAAAATTAACTTAATCCCAAAAAACCTTTCCACTGCATTTCATTGCTGTCATTAAAGGACCTGCTGAGATCATTTCAGTAATCGTCTTGTTAACTCAGGTGAGAATGTTGACGAGCACAAGGCTGGAGATCATTATGTCAGGCTGATTGGGTTAGAATGGCAGACTTGACATGTTAAAAGGAGGGTGATGCTTGAAATCTTCAAAGAAATGCGTGCAGCCATCATTGTGTTGCATAAAAATGGCTTCACAGGCAAGGATATTGTGGCTACTAAGATTGCACCTAAATCAACAATTTATAGGATCATCAGCAACTTCAAGGAAAGAGGTTCAGTTCTTGTAAAGAAGGCTTCAGGGCGTCCAAGAAAGTCCAGTAATTGCCAGGATCGTCTCCTAAAGTTGATTCAGCTGTGGGATCAGGGCACCACCAGTGCAGAGCTTGCTCAGGAATGGCAGCGGGCAGGTGTGAGAGCATCTGCACGCACAGTGAGGCGAAGACTTTTGGAAGATGGCCTGGTGTCAAGAAGGGCAGCAAAGAAGCCACTTCTCTCCAAAAAAAACATCAGGGACAGATTGATCTTCTGCAGAAAGTATCGTGAATGGACTGCTGAGGACTGGGGCAAAGTCATATTCTCCGATGAAGCCCCTTTCCAATTGTTTGGGGCATCTGGAAAAAGGCTTGTCAGGAGAAGAAAAGGTGAGCGCTACCATCAGTCCTGTGTCATGCCAACAGTAAAGCATCCTGAGACCATTCATGTGTGGGGTTGCTTCTCATCCAAGGGAGTGGGCTCACTCACAATTCTGCCCAAAAACACAGCCATGAATAAAGAATGGTACCAAAACACCCTCCAACAGCAACTTCTTCCAACAATCCAACAACAGTTTGGTGAAGAACAATGCATTTTCCAGCACGATGGAGCACCGTGCCATAAGGCAAAAGTGATAACTAAGTGGCTCGTGGACCAGAACGTTGAAATTTTGGGTCCATGGCCTGGAAACTCCCCAGATCTTAATCCCATTGAGAACTTGTGGTCAATCCTCAAGAGGCGGGTGGACAAACAAAAACCCACTAATTCTGACAAACTCCAAGAAGTGATTATGAAAGAATGGGTTGCTATCAGTCAGGACAGTGTTCGAATTGTGTCAAAGCTCTTGGGGGGTCCCCCTACCTATCGACTCCTCACGCCCCCCCCCCCCCCCCCCCCCCCCACACACACACACACACACACACACACACACACACATTCCCCAACCCTTTTAGAACCATTAAATAATTTTTAAAAAAGACATATTTAACTTATTTTGTGTACATTTCAAACCACTTGTATGAATCTGAGCATTTACTAATCAATGAATTATCGTTTTTATTATTTTGCACTTTTCTATTAATGTTAATGTACAAAAAAAACAACAATCCTTTAACACTTCAGAACTAATATTGGAAAGAAACATGCTATTTACACTTTCTGTCTTTTTGCCAATGTAAGCATTGAAAACAAAACAAAACCAATGATGTGGACATTTTCTAAAACAATTCATTCGCTACTGTTTAGAATGGCCCACAGTGGCCTGATTTTCTCAGCAGATTTGTCTCTCCCCGTTTTACTGACTGTTGACAGACAATGTTTCTCCCTAAGCCAGGACTGAATATAGAGGTAAGGGTCAAACATGTGGAGAGGGGGGCCATTAAGGTCAATGAAAAGTACAGCAGAAAGGCTGCTGGCTCGAAGGCGATTCCTTGCATCTGTGGCAGTGGCATTGAGGGCAGAGAAGCCTCTTTCAGGGAAGTCGTGGCCTAATGGTTAGAGAGTCGGACTCGTAATCTAAAGGTTGCGAGTTCGAGTCTCGGGCCGGCAGGGATTGTAGGTGGGGGGAGTGACTGTCCAGCGCTCTCTCTGCCTCAATACCACGACTGAGGTGCCCTTGAGCAAGGCACCGAACCCTCAACTGCTCCCCGGGCGCCGCAGCATAAATGGCTGGCTCTGCAAGTTGTCTAGCATTCTTTGGTGACTGAGATATTTATTTCAAAACTGTACACACTGTACCATCAAAGTGATTGCAAACTGTGACTGATTTAAGTGCATCATTTACAGACAACTCAAGCCTGTGTGCAAGGCAGTGGATACTCTCCAGTAAAGTATAGTCTTTTTTCAGCCTTGTGATGAGACCACTCTCTCTTCCAGTCATCACTGATGCCCCATCGGTTGTTAAGCAAATCAGATGAGACTTGAGATATTCATCATCCAGGCCAGTTTCCAGGAGACTCTTTTTAAGAGCTTTGTATATGGCATCAGCAGTTGTTCCTTCCTCCAGCTCAATCAAATCCAAAAGTATGTTTTCTATCTCACTGTCCCCCGTCACATCCCCTCTGAGGTACAGGATGAGGTAGCTTCTCTGAAAAACAGTGCTTTCATCAACTGTAAGACCAATCCAAGAACCAACACTTTTAATTGTCGAGACAAATTTTTTTTTTTCATTTTACTGGCGATTGTGTTATTATATTAATGCAAGAATGATCAGATTTGTGACAAGAGCCAGTTTTTACTCCATTCATTTCTCGTAATTCAACCAATCCATTCATTTTCGAGAAAGCTAACTTCTCCTTTGCAACATAATATGCTATCCTAAATGAATGCATTGTCTCTGACAGAACTTTAGCATTTAATGTTTCTGTCAAAGTGGTCAACACCTCTTTCTCTCTCTGCTGTTTCATTTCTGTTGCTTTCTTGTGAGTTTGGCTGTCTCTGTGTTTGTAGAATTTTTTTCTCATGGCCCTGACATCTTTTGCTGAGACCTCTCCAGAAGCATCTCTGCAGAATGTGCATCCTAAGTTATTTCCATTTATGTATAACCATGGGGAGTATTGCTGTGTACATGCCTCTAGCTGTTGCTTGCTGAAGTGTCTTACTGTAATCTGATCTGAACTAGTAAGCAGGGGCAAAGCTGTGCTTACTGCCTGGGCTGGGTGTGCACAGTGTGTTGTGGATATGCTGACTTGTGTTGTCCTGCACTGGGACTGGGCTGTCTGTATTTCTTGTTGCCTGGGGTCTACATGCAAGTGCTGTACTGCTTGAGTGTCCTGACTTTGTGTTTCACTGACAAGGCTCTTCTTAACCTGTATGCTACAAGAAATAAACATAGTCTTTTCACAATGTTTTCCTTTATATATGTCTAAGTCACTTTTCCTTATTTCTGATTAAGTGTTTCAAAAATAGGGTTGGGTATCTTTTGAATTTTATGAACTTATCGATTCTTATCAATTCCCACTTTCAATTCCAATGTGGTTAAAAAAAATTCAAAATAGTCCAACATTTAGATATCAAACATAGTTACTTTGTGTCTTTTTGCAAAACATTTAATTGCCACTCAAACCCATGAACACAAATCAGCCAGCTACATAAAAACTACATAAGAGATGTTTGTGCAAAATAGTGCTGCAAGATTCTGGATAAATTGAGACTTTTTTAAATGGAGGTTTTAGTTCTCTTACAATTCTGAAGAAAAAATATTAAACAATATATCCAATTTTAGGCAATGCATATAATTATTCCACCATTTTGAGCTTTCTGTTAAACCTACTTTTTCAAAGTCCTCCTAGATCATTTGTCCAGTTAACTAAACCCCATCTAGATACCCTCAAGAAATGAAAGCCGTAATACTATTGTTGTCCACTAGAGGAGGATAACAAATCATCTCATAGTTTAAAGTCTGTGTATGTTTCAATAGATCGACTTGTTCTAAATGCAAATAAATTCATTATTTTCATCAAGTAAACAACACTTTTAATATAGTTAATTGAATAATACTTTAAGACTCATATTTTATTTGAAAAGAGACATGGCCATTGTATAACTGTATCGTCTAAGCTACCTGTGCTTGGACTCAATGATTATCACTTGCAGCTATAGGCTATTACAAATACTTATGTATTTTATTTAATTTCAATAACTTATTTATGGTCTACAGTCTAAAATACATAATCTAAGAGTGAATTAATTAAATTTACTTAATCTCTTTTTTGATATATATATATATATATATATATATATATATATATATATATATATATATATATATATATATATGTGTGTATATATATATTTCAATTTGTTTAAACAAAATTTATTGATAAGATTCATATTTTTCATCCTTTTCTTTATTGTTGACAAAATGCTCATCATTTTTGTCAGTAATGTTGTAATGAAATTAACAGGATTACACTGAGTAGATTACTAGATTTAAAATGACCTATTCGTTAAATTCAGAATGGTCTGCAAGCCCCATCCAAGATTATTTACATAGATGGCTAATTACAACTGATAGTTTGCTAGCAGCATCGCGTAAGATAACAAGAAAGACTACTTGCATATCAAAATTACAATAACCTAGTGGCTTAAGATAAACGCTTATTTAGTATCAGTAAATCTGGTCAAACAGTCATATCATAAACCAAAGAACAATTATATCTTACTGTCATCGTGAGGTGAAAATGAGGATTCACTCTGCGTCAGGCAAGCGAAGTCGCTGTCTGTAAATTCCTCCAGAAAACAGCGTGTGGCGCACTTGAGCATTTAGATTTTTTTTCAGACAAAAATCTAATTTGGATTAGTTTATTACGAAATTGGGGCAAATAATGGACAGTATCGCTTTGTGGGAGCACAATAATTTGCATGCATCTATTATCCTAGTTTTAATGAAAACCAGGGGACCCCCCAATTTATTTTTTTTGCGCGTTATGGGGGGTCCCTTAATGCTTATGGGAGGTCCGGGACCCCCCCAGCCCCCCCTCAATTCGAACACTGAGTCAGGATTTGGCCCAGAAGTTGATTGAGAGCATGCCCAGTCGAATTGCAGAGGTCCTGAAAAAGAACGGCCAACACTGCAAATATTGACTCTTTGTATAAATGTCATGTAATTGTCGATAAAAGCCTTTGAAATGTATGAAGTGCTTGTAATTATATTTCAGTACATCACAGAAACAACTGAAACAAATATCTAAAAGCAGTTTAGCAGAAAACTTTGTGAAAACTAATATTTATGTAATTCTCAAAACTTTTGGCCACGATTGTAGATACGGTACTGAGATAATCTCAACAAATTTTTTAGGAACCGTACTTTATATAATTTGTCAATGATGATTAATTAACACTTGTCCAACATAAGATCATCTGGCACTTGTGTTGACTCCTGCACACTGCTACAACTCCAAGTCGTCTGACCCATCCTGGAGTTGGTTCACTTTCCAGCAATGAAATTAAACATGTAAGCAATCAAATAAATTAGCACCATAATATTGTGTATTCGAGAGCTCACGTGCTGACAATAGGAGGATGACAATTGAGCATATGGTTTAACACTAGTGTGTATCTAATGCATCTGTTGTTTTATACAATTAGGGTGTGTACAGTAAATTCAGATTGACACGTCCAAACAGAGTATCCAAAGTTAATTTGAGTGTTGCAAAATAAAGCCAAAGAGGGGTTGTTAATGTGTTTTGCTTTGGTTTCTCATGGGCTGTTGTTAGTTATGGTTAAAACAGTCCATTGTTTTGTTTTGTCTTTTACAAAAAAACAACAAATTAGGTCAAGATACATGTGGACATGATATAGGTCTTCAATGTCTTAATTTCAACGACTCATTTGTCACCAAAAATTTAACATAATTTAATAAAAACATTGTAAGCTACTAGGCTTACATTTCCTCACTTATTCAAAAAGCAGCTAACGTTACACAAAACGAGAAAAGAACATTTAAATTATCGAAGGAAATAATCACTAACTTCATGTAGACAGCTTCACTCATTGTTTTTTGCATATACTCGTGCTAAATTGAAGAATAAATCTCTTATACTAACATTGCACGTACATCTGCTCATTGTTGTTTATGATGACAAAATTTGTGAGTTAGAATTCAGTCAAATCCAAATTCTATGAAAATACCTAAATTTTCATAATTTCCATTATCAATGACATTGATCATTGCTGAACTACTGTATTCTATCACAGAACACTTTTGAATCATTAAACCATACTACATGACAATGTTAAAATGTTAAAAAACTTAAATATAAACAAATTAATATAAACATAACTTTTGACAACACCTTTAAGATTTTTTGTTCATCTTAAAGAATGTGGTCCGCTGTAACATCTTGAACAACTTCTTGAGCAAAATCCAGCTGTCGAACACACTTTATTGATGATGATGAATTCACCATAATATCCATCTCTCAAAAAAAAAAAAAAAAAAAAAGACAAACAAGACGCATACAATCGTGGTGATTTCTGAATCGTCATGATTGTTTCACGATGCAAATCTTTCGTCTGGGACAGCCGAAAATCGTGCAGTGTCTCGGGCTTTAGTTTTTAACTTCCCAATCCTTACCTAAGAAAACTATTTACTTACTAATATTATATACTAAATGCAAAAATTAATAAGTAGATTACTCTAATATACTACGCTAAAATTAGTGCTGGCAATCCTTTGAAATGACTCAAATCACTTTATATAAATTTTGGGGCTCGCAATAAGATAAAACATGTATTCTCAATTTTTCATGCAATACAACTCAATATAACATGAAAACCAAAACAAAATGAACCCCTTTATGCAAAACAAAATCCAGTGCCCTTAATTTATTGATATTAACTACAACCCATACATTACGGTTTCATTAGTTTATGTGACTTAACTGCATTAATTAACATTTAATAATGAGTAGAACTTCTAGAACATTTATTACTATTTGTTGAACTTAATTGCAAAATTTACTAATACATTATTAACCCTAAAAGGGGCAGAACCATAAAGAGACATCAGAAAATTTATTTATTGCTATTTTCCATCTTATTGGGACTCAAATAATACAATATCATGATTTTGTTTTCCAAATCTTGACTCTTATTTTTGATTTTAATATTTGTATCCCCCAGGATATGTTGCCCCTTTGGGGGTATAAATTCACTGAAAACAGAACACTTGTTACAACATGGTTGTAATGCCTGAACACTTTGGAACACAGACCTAAGGTTGGTCTCTTTTTAAAGAAGACCCATAGCAGATTATTGCTGAAGTGAACGCAGTAAAAAAAAAATATATAAAAAAAAGTTATAAAAGAATAAGTTTGCAGTAAAGATTATGTAGTATACTAATTTTTATTTTATACATACTTATATATATATTTATGTTGCACTTTAAATTGTTATAAAATCAAAGCCAGATATCTAACCAAGTTATGTTTCAAATTTGAAGTTGATATCACAAAAATTGTGGTTCATGTGAAATTTTGTTTGGGCACTATACCAAAAATAAAACCTCTGGTTTACACTCAAAAAATATTTTATGCAGTTTTCTGTCGCAATATCACTTCTATTACAAAACAGTCACCAAATATGGAACCTTGACTGTCAGATCTTTCCAACTATGTGCGTTTTGTCAAGATTACAAAAGGATTCGATTTTCTAAAACACAAGCCACAAAATCACAGAGTTATGTTTTTATATCTTGATTTATACCCCTAAAAGAGCGATGTATCCTTTGAGATTCAAGCATTTAGAGACAGATTACAAAAAAAATGTAAGCATTTAATTCATAAAATTTCAAATATAAACCTAATAAGCTAATGCTGAACAGCAGCTTTTTAAACAAGGAAGTCTCCTCCAACATGTGAACCAGCTTTTATCGGAGGGTGAGTAGATTTCGCACTACAGGCAACCGTTTAAATGCTGCCCGTGAGCCAAACAAAGAATGTATGAACAAAGTCAATATCTAAATATTCCCAACAAACACCCTTTCAACATGAAACCAAGAAATGTGACTTACACTTTCCCTGCTTCTCACCACAGCCTCCGAAATGCTTTTATCCCCCAGGATACATTGCCCTTTTAGGGTTGAAAGCAAAGGTTATATTTCTTAAAATGTGACTACACTACAAACTAGGCCTGCACAATTATGACAAAAAAAAAAATTATATATAAATAAATCATAATTGTCGATTCTTGAAATAGAATCAGAATGAGCTTCGTTGCCAGGTATGTTTACACATAACATTTTCGTGACTGACACTTCAGAAGTGCAACAGAATGACAATGACAAGACAAACACAGGTAACAAGAGTATAAAAACAGAATAAGTAAATAGGGAACAACAATATACAAATTGACAATATTGTATGTACAGGTATATCAGTTGGCCGCGAGCAAAATTACAAACATTTGAACAGAATTTTCATTAAAGTCCGAAAACTTACCTGACATTTTAAGAATTTTTGCAGGGTAGAGCTGCTGGCCTTTTTGGTTGGCCATCTCACCATTATCACGGTTTCTTTGTTCCAGTCTTGTGGGTTTAATTTGTCCACAGACACTCCGGAACCACTCAGGTTTACACACTTAATGCCCCTACAGCAAACGACCCCTCTTCAAAAAAGGAAAAAAAAAGGCAATGGAGATCTGGCAAATCCACTTTCCAAAAATGAATGTGAATAATGCAACCATTTGAATTTCTGACCATTGCCACCTGCTCAGGCAACATGTGTTTCGCTCCCGTGATTTTCGTGTCCTTTAAACATTATAATATTGTATATTTTGACGCATCAGTGAGCCGCTATCTGTATGCGGTGTATTTAAATATTTTTGAATGAGTGTTTTAAGCTACGTTCACTTTCGATTTTGCGATCACACGCACTCTGTAGCTGTGTCCCAAAGTTAAGTGCACACACTTTGAAGTCCACGGACTTGGAAGGCCACGCCTCCGAAGTGCATGAGACGCTCCGCTTTAGCAGGATTTCTTAATTGAGCCACCAGGTGTTCCCGATTGCCGCTCCTGTCGCATAGCAACGGTGTGAGAGGAGAGCTGCCATCCTGACAGGACAGGTGGAGCCAGAATTGCTCATTTTTGTTTTTATGTTTCATGTCATAATGGAGGAGACAGGACCAAGGCCAGGTAAATTGCACTGGTTTGCTGAGTCCTTAATTGCCGGATTACAGCTTTAAATGCAGGTATTGGCTTAGAGCTTACTTGAATAATGTAATGATATATATACGAAAAACTACAAAACACAAAACCTAACCCTAACACACACACACACACACACACACACACACACACAGAGAGAGAGAGAGAGAGAGACACACAGACAGACAGAGACACAGTTCAAATGCTGACTGATATCTTACAAAGGTGCGATTTTATATAGTTTATTGTCTTGACCATGGTGATCATATGTAGACAGGTTTGCAACCTGGACTTTTTAGGCAGGCATAAAAATAAAACTGTAAAAAAAAATTAAATGAAAATAGGGCATTGTTCAGCTCAATGTTCAGTGGCAGCTGTCACTGCTGAACAGTGCTCTGTTTGGCCGGGCCGAGTCCTTCAGATGCAGCCTCTGATATAGTTAGCAACAATTTGTTAATATTCTGACAGTAGATGTTGTTACTTTAATTTTCAAAATAGTCAGTGGTGGACTGTGAGAAAGTACATTCATTAAGTATTCCCGTACAAATGTGAAATCCATCCTGACGAATTCTTTTTCAGAACAATACTGTAAAATACCTTTACTTTTACTCTCAATACCTTAAGAGTATGTAAGATAATACTTTTAATTAGAGGATAGATCACCCAAAGATGAAAATTCTGTAGTCATTTACTCATCCTCAAGTTGTTCCAGGTTTGGAATGTTCAGTTTTGGGTGAACTATCCCTTTAACTAATCTTTTAAATATGACTAGTTTTTCCCCAATGTGGTATTACTACAAGTAGTTTACTACCTCAATATTTCTTCTACTAATTACTTTGTCACAGCTCTAAACAATTTCTCTTTTCCTTCTTTCTTTAAATCAGACCAGACCCTGTACTGCAGGATAAAGCTGAATGTGTCAGCGCTGGACAGGTTTTTAATGGATATCGGCCGGGCAGGGAGGCCCTGACAGTGCTGCTGGATCTTCTGAGAAGTGAACGATGGCATGGATGGGGTGCTACAATCCAGACCCTGGTGTTTTTTTTCTGTCTGGCCAGTGGTGCATCATACAGAGTGATCTCCAAAGTGTTTGACATGCCTCGTTCCACTGTCCACTGCATTGTCCTTCGAGTCGCTGAGGAGGTGCTGGCCATTCACCAAGAGATTCACCTCCTGAAGACCCCAGAACACATGGAGGCAGGGCTGGGCTTAAAATTGATGTTGTTTTTCTGATGTTAAACCTAAGCTTTGTTGTAAAGAGTTGTAAAAAGTACTTTCAGTAATGTATAGAACAATTTTTTTTTAATGTGTAAAAAATGTATTTACAGGACAAAAAAATAAACGTATAGAAGAAGGTTGTAAGCTGTATTAAAAAAAGAACAATGTACATAACAATTACTTCCCTTTTATTTACACATGTGAATATGCATAACAAAAAATATAAAATGTACAGAAACTACTCAGGCTCATTTACAAATAAATTACATTACAAAAATGAATAACGTATACAATTTATCATTTTGTTTTTAACTTGCATCACAAAAATAAACTGCAGAAATTAGGTTGTTTCATTGACAATGTGACATAAAAAAAGATATTTATGTACCCATTTTTTCCACTGTTTTCTCTTCTAGAGAGAAGGGTTAATAAATAATTTATTGTCTCTCCATTCTCTCCCTGCTCTCCTGTGCTCTTCTCTCCTCTGTCTCTCTCTCTCTGGAGTTTGATGTCCTCCCTGAGTAGCTCCACCAGCTTCCACTCACTCCCTCACCTGTCCCAGGACACTTGCAATCCTAAGGCAGAGCAAATAAACCATGCCTGTTAACAACAACAGCACAATGGATTTCAGCAAAAATGTGTCTATTAACTTCATTACTTTGTATTTTTAAGTCCTTCCCCAGAAGGCTTATCTTCTCCAGAATAGTCATAAAACAAGAGAAAATGGAAACACTTATGAAAAATATTTAGACAGTGGTGGAGTCTTTGAAAATATGCACAACATATTTAAACATATGTAAAAATCGGTGCAACATTAGAAAATATGACACAGCAGCACATGCATACAAAATACTGAAGTGCTCAAGTTTGGTTAAAACGTGAGGATATATCTTGCATGACAGCACTACAAAAACACACCAAAGGGAAAGATTTCCTTATATACTAGTTGTCTTGTTGTTTGTGGGCTTTGTTTTAAAAAAAAAAAAAACCCTGGATTTTAACACTTTCGCTAGGTATTTGAGTAAATGAAAACAATACTTTTCAATTTCAATGTGAATTTGCCACAGAACTCTCATCCGCTGTGTTCTTTGAACATAAATTCCATCGTCATCTGCGCGCAAGTGATTCTGGGATATGGTAGGGTACGAAGTGCCCATCAGATGTACACTTCATTTTCCTGGGAAACGGAGGGTGCATTTGAAGTTGCTTTCAAAATTACGGCAGCCTTCGTTGCGCTGCGGTGACGCAATCGGACTTGGAATGCGGTCTTCAGAGTGTGTACACTTCACATGGGGACAGTCTTCGTAGGGTTGATGAGACCCAATCGCACTTGAAATCCGGTCTTGGAAGGGCGCGCACTCAACTTTGGGACACAGCTTGTGTAAAGGGATCTTACAAGATCAGATATTTGTCAATGAGCTCAGGATCTGTTGAGCAGCAAATACTCAAGCATGGTCTGTCAGTCATCTCTCATTATTCTCGACCTGTGATCAGTCAAATCTGACTCCTGCATCTCTTGTTGGCTACTTTTAAACTGTTGCCATGGGTTGATTTTCCCAAGTGGGTTAAAGGTTTGAAATATTGCAGAAATTACATTTGACTGAAATGCTTTTGCATTCTACCTATGATAAAACTTTCATGGACTTTTACATTAACTGTTTACTCCTGGTGGAATGACCTGCCCAACTCAATCCAAGCAGCTGAGTCCTTAACCTTCATCCTTCTCTTGGGTCATTCTGAACTAGATATTTTTTTTATTTTTTATTTTATTGTTTTTAATTGAGTGTTCATCTGAGTGGTACAAGACTTTATGACTTCTCTCACAATTTATGTGGGTGTTAAAAAAAGTTAACATATCCTTTCCTCGCATCTCATTTTGACCAGCCACTGGAAAAGAATGGAATTTTACCAAAAATAAACTCTTTTTTTTTTTCTCACTTGAACATGGATCACACGAAAATGAACATGGATTCGAGAACTTTATATGGGCGTAATAAAAATAAAAAGGAACAAATCTTTCCCTCACAGGTCAATCTGACCCGCCATAGGAATGAATGGAATGTAGAAAAAACAAATACAAAATTTAACTGCAAGCAACGATGCAGGGCCAAGCCCCTCTAAGGGTTCTGTGACTTCTATAAGTAGCTTAAATACAACAATGTCGCTACTGCAGCTTTTGTTGCTTGGCCCCTAGTGATAACAATAAACCAACTTACAAATAGTACTTTAACATTTTTGCATTTAGCAGATGTTTTTACCCAAATCAATGTAGAGTATATCCAAGTTATCCACTTTTATTTGTCAGTATATATGTTCCCTGGGATCAAACCCATGACTATTGCACTGCTAACACTATGATCTACCTATTGAGCAACAGGAACAGGAAACGTGTGCAACTGTGAACCTTTGCGACTGTGAACCTGTGAAAGTGAAGCCATGTGACTGTGAACCCGTTTGACTGTGAACCAATGTGACTGTGTGATTGTGATTTAAATCCACAAGGGGTGACAAACTCCCCAGTTTAAATATAGATTAATAAGTTTGCCTGCTAAATCAGTGTTAATAGCAAACAAATATCTTAATGGCAAACAAACTTGTCCTCAAAGGTGGCTCAACTTGAGACCAGACTTGAGCACCGAGGTCAATGGATATACTAGATACTATGTTAACATCAATTTAGATTCAGAATCTTACAAGTACTAAAGATGATTCTAACATTTGTAAAGCCATGACAACTCTGTTTTGATGTACAAAAGTAAAACCACTTATTTATCATATATCGTTACCATATTAATTTGTAATCGTTTAAACAAACTGATTCGGTAACACTTTATTTTGATGGTCCCTTTTGAGTATTCTGTTGACAATAAATAACTTTGCACATACATGTCAACAAACTCTCATTAGAGTGTTAGTGAACTGTCTGCTTAATATCTGCTAACTATTTATTGTGATGGTGTCCCAACAGATATTCTACTGATATATAAGTAACTTTGCAAGAACATGTCAACTTAATCTAACCCTAACCCTACCAGTCTACTAATACACTACTAACATTCTGAGAGTTAGTAGATATGTAGGTGCAACGGTACTTGTAGTCAACAGAATCTGTTAAAGGGACCATCAAAATAAAGTGAAATCACTGATTCTTTTGGTCCACACAAGTGTGTGGTGTGAGGTAACTGCATGATTTGAATTACTTCCTGTACACCAGTTTGACAGTCACCGTACTGTATAAAGGATCAGCATTGTAGAAACATGCATTTTCTATAACGCTACTTGGAAGCAATGCATGATGCGAAAAGTGATACGTTATATGAATTAAATTGTTCAGGGTTTTTTTTTTTTTTTTTTGGAACATCCTTGATAGAGCAAATTGGATAAAATTAGTAAATAAGGGGCTGGAGTTGGATCTAGATCCAACCACACCCCCTGGATCTTGTGTTCTGCAGTGAGGACCATCTTCGCGACTCTCCAGTCAGAATGTCTAAATAAGAGTCCCTTTTTTTCTCTCCATGTAGATCAATATACAATTGTTAATTTGCACATAAACACTGCATTAGGAAATAATGCGATCAATGCACTTAAAATAATCAGAGGAAAATAAAGCAAACATAACACAATTGTGTACATACTTTGTGTGTATCACAATAGCATTAACAAAATGACCTGCTGAATTCATTTTGGGAGCGATGACTGATTGAATGTATTTTCAGTAAAGTGCCTGTATATAAGATTAGTATTGACCAAGTTCAGGCTGTCACATGTGAATCAACTTACTTTGTTGTGTATTTTCAACAGTTTTAATATGAAAAATAACTTTTATATTGATTCAATGTATTTATTGCATTTTGAAAATGCAGGATTGGGAGTAAGAATGAGCTCACAAAAGCATGACTTAGCATTTTAGACAGAATACCATGCTAAGCTATCTTATTACTAATGTATCTTACGGTTAACCTGCTAGTTGAAGAGTCACATTAGAACGAAACCAATTAGCATGCTATGCTAACTAGGATAAAACAACCAGCAGTGGCACGGTCTATTTTTGGAGACGTTTTTCTCGGGAACAGTAGTGAATATCCAAAATCTGTTATTGTAGTAATTAATTTCTGTGCGGCTCGGTTAAAAGTTCATATGATCAGACTTTGGACAAAATTTGTTTGAGAAGTAGCAAAAAAACAGTTACTTCAACATGGCGGAAAGACACACTGATGGAAAATGGAAAATGAGACATCGTCAGAATCAGCATAAACCAGGGAACAAAAGGACATAAAAATAAATAAATTTTCAGAAGTTTTAAGTATATTTTTATATCTCTGGAACACTAGGTGGCGCTCCCTTCAAACTTCTCTGGTACCTCCAGGACATGTTGTTGATGATCCCTACCGATTTTTGTGCAGATGTCAAATGGTTCAAAAGATATTGCAATTTATGTCAAATTTCAAAAGGTTGGTCATATGGTTCAGCCTATTCTGGCAAAATGGAATTCCACAGATTCAGCATGTCCCAAGGAATCCATAGACACCAAGATTATAATTTTCTGACTGGCTGTTCAAAAGTGTTTGGATACCAAAGTTAAGATTTGTTACAAAATGTGAGGGAAGGATTAAAGTTAACATAAAAAAATGATAAACAATCAATAATCACAAATGTGTCCATTGTTACATAAGGGTGTGTTATAAGGACAATAAACAAGCTATAACAAAATTATGTATTTCAGCCATCCTGTATTGTGTTTGCAGTTGCTCTGACTCATGTCTGTTGCCTAACAGTAGCATCTATTGCCTGCATAATATTTTGCTGCTGCTGCTGCTGCTGCTGGCTTCAGTTGATTCTGGGTTGCTCCACAGCTGGAAAATGATCATCATCATCATCAGCAGTCACTGGGACGTTGTCTATGCCATGTTGTGCCAACACACATCTTCTAGAGCTGTGGGCTGTAAGGATCCTCACCAAACATTGTTTATGTTTCGGCAGTTCATCTTCATGTTGGCAAGCATTCCTGCAGTCCAGATTTGGATAGGTGTTTTGTTGTTCTCTGTTCTTATTTTGTGGAGATTCCATCCATTTCTAAACAGGTCTAGTCTCTTTTGAATCTCTGGGAGAAAGAGAGTTTACAGGGAGATCTTGTGGACATCATTATCTGGATCCAGGTTCAAACACACACACACTAAACATGAATATGAACTCTTACGCTATTAAATAGTTATTCGAAATACATATACAATGAGTGATTAGAACATGATAGTCAAATGCGTGGGTTACATACATGATATGGAGTTAAACATAGAAATTATTAATTGCTCATAAGTCCTTTTAAGATGATTTTGGTGCATCTACACATAGAAAGGCAGTTTCTGTGCAATTCTGTGAACATGAGAATGTGTTCTGTGAGGGACAAAGAGGTGTAGCATTTGGACTAATCAGACACACATTTATTCATTATATTTAATGAATAATCCAGCAAACCCTCTCACTCAACAAGCAAACTGTGAGGATCTATGGACCCTTACCCCGAAAGAGCACCCTAAAGGGCTCAGTTACCAGGGCAACCATCTGATAAGACTGTTTTATTGCTCAAAAGTATGTGAGATGTGACGTGCAGTAAGAACTGACCCTTCTGAAACCCACGCAATGCCCATAAAAAGAGAAATTTCCTCCTTGTCACTCATAGACAACCCTTTCTATGAAAAAACATGCATCCCAGGATATTGTGTGTATGATTTTAACTGTCTTGTATAGTGTCTCTTGCATTGTATTTTGTTTTATGCATACTTTATGACTGAAGTACTAGTTAATGTAACCCCACCTATATTGTGTCTCCTACCAAATTAACCCTCTGGGGTCTGAGGTGATTTTGGGGCCCTTGAGATGTTTTAACATTTGTGCTTATTTCAGCTACTCATAACATACTATTGACCAACATGTAATGTTTTTGTATTCAGCACAAACTGTGCTACAATAATATGTGACCAAGATGGATGTACATGTTTGCATTTTTTAGAAAAAAAAAATTATGCGTGGTTAGTAAGTTTTGTGGGGGAAAAAAATATAGCTGAAATAAAGCCATAAAACCCATACTGAATAGTTCTGAATAAGACTTGAGTAATCAGTCTTGTAGGCTAGAATATTATATGTGAAAATCATCCTGCTTACCCCTTCACAGAAAACAATATATTGATTTAGATTTTTAAAGACATATTTTGTGATCGATATGCGAGGGAGTGGCAATGGCCTTGAATATTTTGAGATTCACACCTGAGAGACAATGTCCCATCGGTGTAACTGTTACTTTGAGGCATGTAAGAAAGAATGTGAGGAGATTGAAATTTTTTTTTGTTTTTTACTATTTGTATTTTATTCACAACACAGTATAATTAAAACATACATAATTAAGGTCAAAGACACATTATTGTGCACACTGATCTAACAACAGAGATGTGGACAGACTTTGAGTCATTCCTGAAAACAGATTCTGTTCAAAAAGTGAAACAAGTAAACCATACCTGATATTTAAGTGTTTGCTGCTTCTTTCCATGGATTTAAGAAAAAATAGCCATCATCAGTAGTCAAGGAGCTTGTTTTACCAGGGAGTTAAAGGGCTCACACACAGGTCTGCCTCGCTCTTTTGCTACAGTAAATCTTTTGGTAACACTTTATTTTAATGGTCCCTTTTGAACATTCTGTTGACAATAAGTAATGTTGCAACTACATGTCAATAAACTCTCATAAGAGTATTAGTAGACTGTCTGCTTCATATCCACTAACTCCTTATTGTGTTGGTCTCCAAACAGATATTCTACTGACTATAAGTAACTTTGCAAGAACGTGTCAACTTAATCTAACCCTAACCCTACCAGTCAACTAATACACTACTAACACTCTAATGAGAGTTAGTAGAAATATAGGTGCAACGTTACTTATAGTCAATAGAATGTGTTAAAGGGACCATCAAAATAAAGTGAAACCAATCTTTTGATTGCTGCCCATGTGGAGCGACTCACGGAGAGCCTGAGCCGGTACGGGTGCACCTGGCAGGCCCCAACATATAGAGCCGTGTGCGATCTCCGTAGCCTGGGGAGATGGCTCTTGACCACAAAGAGTCAGACTAATACCACTGGAGTTCGTCCTCACTAAACCATGTAATTCACCATCATGGAAATGCCCTCGATCAGACATTTCTCTCTCTCCACTCCCGGCAGTCTCTGCATCTTCATCTCTGGATTGCAGCCTGCAGTTCCCCATTTTAAACCCAGCCATATGCTTACTTAGGAGAGAGGACTCTCTCTCTCAGAGTCAAGAACAACCTCAGAGTTTCAAGAGATTGCAACTTCGGCCATCGAATGGAACCATCCAGACTTTCTTCAGAGGCTTCACGAGACTCTCGTTTCACAGCCAAGTCAAATGCAAGTTTCGGTCCTTTCACCACACAGAGGTTTGTTGTTAGCTATTAGCAGTGTACTCTGATTTGAATTTGAGACTGACGGTTCTTTCAGATGGTCAACTCAGCCTCATTCCTCCTGTTTCTGTCCAGTTTCATTCGTCCAGTCTCACTTACCCTTCCCATGTACCACGTATGCGTGTTTTGTGTGTGTGTATATGTGTTTGTTTAGACTAGTTATCTGTTTGTGATTTTTAATAAAACTTTGTGCACAATACATATGAGTATTTGTTTCTGATTCCCTGCTTGTAACAAAGTCAATTTAATGATTTTGATCTTGTTATATGCTTTGAGTAGTACTGTACCTTAAAAAGGGTATTTCCCTTACCCTGGAAGTTAAGATTTCTTTGAATTAATAAATAATCAATACTAAGTGTTCGCTAGACGACCTGGTCAATTGATTGTACTGTAAATTCTGCTTCATCAAGCTAATTCTATTAACTTATCCAAATAGTATAATTCATTATAACAAGTTAATTAATTATTAATATTCCCTCTTTGAGCTAATTTGCTACAGAGGTTAAAAGGTCTCATACGTAATCTCAGTCTGGTTCTTGTCCTGGGTGGGGGAAACCAATCTGAGGAAGCTCATAATTTCTATCATGGATTTACATGTGATGGTCATGCTGTGCATCTCTTTGACCATCAATCTTGGTTACTTGCCCCAAATTTGACAATCTCCTTCCTGAGTTGGAATTATCAATAAGTGTTCTTTTGTGTTAATATTGCAAGCTGTTCTGTGAAAGAGTTGGTTGGTTGGTTAGGCTTGCTTCAGACTGGCTGGCGCTAGGATCTGATTGACGAACATCCTGTTGTCTTGGGCCTTTTTGTAGAATTTGGTTTCTCATGTTTCAACGATGTTCAGATAATACAAAATGTAGCAGCTTGAGTCCTTACCAGGTCAAGAAAATATGATCATGTTACCCCAATTTTACGGTCTCTGCACTGGCTGCCAATTAAGTTCCATATCAGTCACAAAATATTACTTCTTACCTATAAGGCCCTTGACACTAGAACTGCCACGGGGTAAATTTTACCCATGGATGTTTTTAAATGTACATAACAGATTTTACATAACAAAACATTCAAGTCTCCCAGTCATTGACTTTTACTAAAATTATGTAATTTAAAATCCAATGTTGTTAAAAAATATTTAGATAAAACCAGAAATAAAACTGAGCATTTTTACCTATAAGCGCTGCACGGGCCAAATTTACTATATAATGCATGTATTTTAGCGCTGTCATTTTCTTGCCGTTTATGTTTTAACATTGTACATTTCTAGGCAACACCTTTCACTCACTGATTTAGTGGTTATCCATTTCATAAATAAAGTTATTAAAAGCTGCACTAGCATTCCAGATCAGCAATAAAATGCAAATGGTCTATAAACAGAGACAAAAGCCGCATTTCCACTATCAGACTGAACGGTTCTCTTTGCTTAACTGTTCCGTTCCATGCCGATCTGGGTCAGTCAGCACGGATACGGTTTCGTTTTCCACTGCGGGGGTCATAACGGTTCTCTTTGGAATGCGTCAGTCGTTGCCGTGGTAACACAAGTGTTTACATATGATATGAGCTTTCCTGTAGCTCAAATAGTAGAGCATGGCGCTAGCAACGCCAAGATCATGGGTTCGATTCCCAGGGAAAGCAAGAGCTGATAAAAAATGTTAAAACTGTAACTTGAATGCAATGTAAGTCGCTTTGGATAAAAGTGTCTGCTAAATGCATAAATGTAAATGTAAATGTAAATATGAGGTGTAAATAACCACTGTGTTATGGAGGATGATCAGAAATTTCTTTAGATTTTATTACAAATTTGTGTTTACATTGCCCAAAATAGCACGCTTAGCAAGCTACAGAGAAACTAGCAGCCAGGCAAAAGACAAGTGACAGATCCTGAGTGGCGACGTCACGCACACGCACTCTACCAGCACGGTTCATCACGGTTGTCTAACCGTGCCGAGAATTCTGGGCCGAGAACGGTTTGTAATCGTGCTGCGCCGTACCGAGCTCACGTGGAAAAACAACTGGAACCATACCTGACCGTTCTTAGAACCGTTTGGCCCGATAGTGGAAAAGCGGCTATAGGGAGTCTCTCCTGCTCAAAATGCATACCTCTGATTGGCCACTCCACCCACAAAATGGGTGTGGCTATGAACTATCAAAAGTTCCGAACTCAGAACTCTTCTTCTTCTTAAGACAAACACACTCCAAAACTCTCCTCTTGAGTTTAACCTTCTGGCAGTGTTACATTCAAGTAACTTTGTGGACTTGCTGTGGACTTTCCTATCTTCATAAGGAATCTTCGACTCGCTTCTAAAGAACTCATCAAGAACCTCGTCTACCGCATCAAGACTCTTATTCAGCAACAAACCAATGCAAGTAATCATTTACAATTAATTAGATGCGTGTTTAAGTTTGAACCCTTTTTAAGGTGAATTGTGACTGATGATTCTCATTTAGGTTGTGGTTAATTAAGGTGAAATACTGCCATTATTTGCTCTTCTCTCTCTTTTCCTTACTTTCCTTCATTCTGTATATATATATGTTTTGCTTAGTTTGTTTGTATGTTAGTTATAGTTTCATTTATTAAATCCCTTATATTCACAATTGATTGTCTCTGTGTTCCGCTCACAATTCAAAGTCACTGAATGTTGCTCCTCGATACATGCTAAACTACTGCTAGCACTGTATAAGTAGGAAGGCTATTGTTCCTTGGCCAGGAAAATAATCTTCCTAGAATTGATAAATAAATTATATTGTCTGCTCGGTGGACGGACAGGTCAAATAATTGTAATGTCAATTCTGCTACAGTTAATTCTAAGATCTAATCTAAATATTTATTATTAATTATAACGAGTTATAATTAATTATAAATAATTCCCTTTTTAAGCTAATTTGCTACAGCTCGATCGAGCACCTGCTCTGGGAAAGCTCGCAGAGAAAAGAAGGCGGCTTCGCCGCTCAACCAGTCTTCCTCCGAGGAGGAAGAGATGGAGAGAGTCGATGAGCCGCCGCTGGAGGTGTTGACTCACGCTGTTTATAAGCTTAAGATTGATTGGCCAGCCGAGCAGCAGACTGAGCCGTGCAAGAGCAGTCTCGACGAACGTTTCTTGCACGATCGGCCACCACCTCCGCATCAGAGCCTGCCAATTTTTCCTGATCTGCATACTGAGTTGTGTAGATTGTGGGGAAGACCGTACTTGGCCTGCCTCTTCATTCCCGCATCTGACTATTATGGGAATGTCGCAGGTTTGAATGAGCGCAGCTATAGGGCGATGCCAAAGATAGAACAGACGCTCGTGAGCTATCTGTCTCCTGGTGTGGCATCGTCCTTCAAGGCTCCGGGGGTACTCGGCAGCGGGTCAAGCTGGTGCGTGTCTGTGTTACAGGTGTACCAAGCTGATCTGCTGAAAGAGCTCGATGAGCGCTAGCAGGTGAGCACCGGTGATATTGCGGAGCTCAGGAGGACCGCTGATTTGTCTCTTCGCGCCACTAAGGAGACCGCCCGTGCCATTGGCCGCTCAATGGCTGCGATGGTGGCAGCGGAGAGACATCTGTGGCTGACCCTATAAGATATGAAAGACAAGGACAGGGTCTGCCTAATAGGGGTTGCACCAACTAGTCGACTGGTCGACTTTAATGCTCTGCCATGACTCTTTTAGCTTGACATCAACTAGTTGCTGGTCCTATCGAGGGCGCAACAATATAAGAAATCTCTGAAGGACTTCCACATTTAAGCTCCGTTTCCAAACTAAAATGACAAATAAATGCATACTCTGAAAGCGCTCCACAAGACATGTGTGATTATATTACTGGATGCTCGAAACTGAACGTGAGAATGCACGTTTTAAACAGCTTATAGTACAGGTCAGTTAATCGCTGTTCTAATATAATATATGCTCTGTAACGCACACACATAGGCTTCAGACAGTAGCGCGTACATCACATGCAGATCGCGCGCGCACAGAATCGTTCAGCACGGAAATGTATTGTCAACACCGTTCTGCGATTTATCAATAAAATAGCTTAGAAACTGAAACGTTCAAGCATATATTTCGTATTAACTAAATCCCACAGCTTCATTATTAGTAGAGAGTCCCTGCCAGGTAGAATTAATTCACACACGCGATCGCTCTCACTAAGGCATTCATATGAATGTAATCTTTACTGTGCAACTTGTGTATGTGATTTAGAACGAGCAGAAATCTGTGAGAAATATAACGAATATAAAGACAAAAGAACTGATAAAAATGAGCTGTTATAGGAGCAATAGCCGTGTGGGCGGCAGTGTCATATGCCAGCTGTGCACAAGGTGTTTGTTACAGCTCCAGACTTATTTGTTCATTAATGACGTCATCAGCGACTAGTCGACTTCGAATCGACTTTCTTCACATAAAAGTCGACTTTAAAAAAACAGAAGTCGTTCAACCCCTACTGCCTACTGGACGCCCCGCTCTTGTCTTCTTGCCTGTTCGGCGACGCTGTCAACTTGGTCATCGACAGGTTTCAGGAGGCTCCTCATACAGGGAGGCTCAGAAAGAGAGCGCTGCCTCTTGTGCCCCCAGAAGCAGCGCTGCTCGTCTGGGGCTTCGAAGTTGAAGCCGGATCTGAGGTCCGTACTTATGGCTAGGAGGTCCCAGAAGAAAAAGTCCTGACACAGGGGGTGCAGGACTTAGGAGGACAGGCCCCTCTGGGAAAGAGAGAAATTACATGGTGCCCATCTCTCCCCAGTGCCCTCGATGCTGCGCTCAGTCCGCAAGGGGACTGAGACGTGCGTCACCCCTGAGGGGGTCTATAAAATTGATAGTTCGGGCCCCTCTTGGCGGTGCGCCATCACAGGGGTCCGAGCTGCCGCCTCTAACACCAGAGGCCAGCCTCGAGAGGCTGGTTCCCATAGTAGATTATTTAACAGCGTGGAAACTACTGCCAAATGTGTCTCAATGGGTCCTGCAGACTGTAGAAAAGAGGTATCAAATTCAGTTCGCTTTTCCACCATCGCACACCAGCGGCATGACTCCCACGCTGGTGGGCCCCCGAGCAGGCTCTGGTTATGGAACAAGAAGTAAAAGCCCTATTAAAGAAGGAGGCCATCGACGTGGTCCCTCCTCACAAGGGGAATCCGGGTTTTAAAGCCGGTATTTCATAGTTCCCAAGAAGAATGGGGGGGTTGCGTCCGATCATAGATCTGGGTCAGCTGAACCGCTCAGCCAGTCAGCTGAAGTTCAAGATGCTCACACTGAGGCAAATCGTGTCACAAATCGGGTCCGAGGACTAGTTTGTCATGATGGATCTAAAAGACGCATACTTCCACGTATCCATCCTTCCATGTCACAGGAAGTTCCTAAGGTTCACTTTTGGGGGCAAAGCATACCAATATCGGGTTCTTCCCTTCGGTCTAACACTGTCACCCCACACGTTTACAAAAGTGGTGGATGTAGCACTAGCTCCGTTGCGGCTTCACGGCATCCGCATACTAAATTATATCGACGACTGGCTGATTTTAGCTCAGTCGGAGATGGAAGCGGCAACACATCGAGATGTCGTCCTCGCTCACATGAAACAGTTGGGGTTGAGACTAAACGCCAAGAAAAGTGTGCTTTCTCCGGTACAGAGGATCACTTATTTAGGCGTGATGTGGGATTCGACCACGATGCAGGCGTGAGTGAGAGAAGGCCAGTCACTCACTGTCAAGCAGTTTCAGAGATTGCTGGGTCTGATGGCAGCTGCGTCCAACATGATACCATTTGACCTGCTATACATGAGACCCCTACAGTGGTGACTCAAGACCAAGGGATTTTCCCCAAGGGGAAATCCACTTCGCATGATCAGGGTCTCTCGACAGTGTGTGCCAGCCCTAGACATGTGGAGGAAACCTTGGTTCTTAAATCAGGGCCCGGTGCTGGGAGCTCCGTGTCGGCAGTTATCGTTAGCGACGGAAGTGTCTCTAACCGGTTTAGGAGCAGTCATGAGTGGCCGCTCAGCCCGCAGTCTGTGGAGTGGCCGCCATGTCCTATGGCACATCAATTGTCTGGAGATGCTAGCAGTCTATCGAGCACTGAAATATTTCCTCCCGGACCTGAGAGGTCACCATGTGTTGGTGCGCACCGACAAAACAGCGGTGGTCTCTTACATCAACCACCAGGGGGGTCTGCGTTCGCGCCCATTGTACAAACTGGCACACCAGATCCTCTTGTGGTCCCAGGACAAGTTCCTCTCACTGAGAACACTGTATATTCCTGGGTACTTGAACGTGGGATCAGACGTACTGTCGAGACATGGGGCGAGGCCTGGGGAATGGATGCTTCATCCCGAGGTGGTGAAGCAGATATGGAGAATGCTTTATCAGGCAGAGATGGACCTCTTCGCGACTCGAGTGAATGCGCAATGTCCCATCTGGTTCTCTCTAGCTCCTCCAGCTCCCCTGGGACTGGACGCTATGGTACAGACATGGCCGAGGTTTCATCTGTACGCCTTTCCCCCGATCGCTCTGCTCCCGGGAGTTCTGACGAGAGTGCGCCGAGACGGTGTTCGCCTACTGTTAGTAGCCCCATTCTGGCCGGGCCGAGTATGGTTCTTGGACCTGATTTCCCTCCTAGACGGCTCTCCATGGGAGATTCCCATCAGGAGGAATCTCCTCTCACAAGCAGGGGGTGCCATTCTGCACCCCTGCCCGGAGTTATGGAAACTGTGGGTGTGGCCCTTGAGGGGGCACAGCTCATAGCTTCTGGTCTCCCAGCTGAGGTGGTAGAGACCATTCTCCAATCCAGAGCTCCCTCTACGAGGAAAGTGTACTCCCCTGAAGTGGAAGTTCTTCACTTCATGGTGCAAAGTTCGCCAGCAAGACCCTGTTAACTGCCCAGTTGGTACAGTTCTTGAGTATCTGCAGGCTAGATTCTCTGCAGGGGTATCCTACTCCACATTGAAGGGGCATATGGCGGCATTATCAGCTTACCACTCACCGTTCGATGGAAACACAGTGGGCAAACACCCCCTGGTAATACGCTTCCTTCACGGTGCGCTGAGGATGAGGCTGCCAGTGCGTTCTCGTGTCCCTACGTGTGACCTGCCGGTGGTGCTAGAGGCTCTGTTTAGACCACCTTTCGAGCCCATAGAGGAGATTTCAGATCGTCATCTTACCCTCAAGACTACGTTCTTGTTAGCGATCACTTCTCTAAAGATAGTGGGTGACCTTCAGGCCTTATCAGTGGCCACTTCCTATCTCGACTTTGTGCCCTGACTGGCGAAAGCATTTCTGTACCCTCGAGCGGGTTACACTCCTAAGGTCCCCACTACTGCACCACGGCCAATAATACTGCAGGCCTTCCATCCTCCTCCCTTTTGGGATCCAGACCAGGCGAAGCTTAACTGTATGTGTCCTGTACGAGCACTTGACACATGCATCCACAGAGCTGCCCTGTGGAGAAGGTCGGGAATAACTGCTTGTGTGCATTGGTCCGCCCAGGAGAGGTCTCCCGGCTACCAAGCAGACTATCAGCCGGTGGATTGTCAAAGCAAACACGGCCTGTTACGAGTCCTCTGGCCTCCCCTCACCTTTGGGGGTCAATGCACACTCCACTAGAGGTATGGCGGCCTCCAAGGCCTTCTCTGCAGGTGTCCCTGTATCAGACATCTGCAACGCTGTGGGTTGGTCCACCCCTTCCACCTTTGTCCGGTTTTACGGCCTAGACATCGGTACTACCCCAGGTTCTTCAGTCCTCTCGTCCTAGTCGTTTATGTTGAGACATACACACAGGGCAGGGACTTGTAAGTCTGGCAGCGTAGGCATCTCATTCCCAAAGCATTGTGACGCAGCTCGAGTTCCCAAGGAGGAATGTCTCCAGGTTACGCATGTAACCATGGTTCCTTGAGGGAACGAGACGCTGCATCATGTTGCCATACTTCCGGCATCCCTGCCAGCGCACTTCTTCATGACTTGAAGCTGACGCCGGCTTTGCCCCACGTGCTTTTATGCTTCCTGGTCTCTGATGTCACGCCCTTCCATTGGACAGATTACACAGCAGATTCAGAGCCAGTCACGGAGGGGCGTTCCCAAAGCGCTGTGACGCAGCGTCTCGTTCCCTTAAGGAACCATGGTTACATGCGTAACCTGGAGACATTTCATTACTTTATTTTTTTCTTGCCATATCGTTTATTGTTCACTACTGTGTTGCTATTTATTCTAGTCTGGCCGTTTCCTGAAGAAAAAAATTATAATCCGATATATGATGTACTGAATAAAACATTATTATTATTATTTTTTGATTACCCAAAGTTTATTGGTGTTGTTCTCTTATTCAAATTATAAATGGTATAACTAAACAAATTAAAAATTGGGCCTAGGTGAAGATGTGCGCTTGAATTTGTCATAGCATCATCCTATGCAGTGTGGTGAATTATTATTGCTCATTATTGTCTATTGGCTATTTTAGTAATTTAAATAGTGTGGGTTATCCTAATATATTGAGTAATGACATTGTATTATAATATTACACCACCCAAATATTTACTCCCTTCTAATTTTCGTTGTCCTTGCAGGCTTTTTTAACTCTGGACTTTTGGTAGTACCTAGGATAGGATAGCAAAGTCCACTAAAGGAGGTAGAGCATTTGGCTCCCAAACTCTGGAACAGCCTTCCTGATAACGTTCGCAGTTCTGACACACTCTGTGTTTAAATCGAGATTAAATTCACATCTCTTTAGCCAAGCATTCACATAATGCATCTCATAATCTTGTATTGCAGTTATATCTGATTAAATGCATATTAGCATTCTTTAGCTTGGGTTGAACAAATAATTTTTGCTTGGTTGGAACAGTAGCTACGCTAATGTCGGTTACACTTTATGTTGATAGTCCACTTTTTACATTCTATTAACTATAAGTAACTTTGTAACTACATGTTAACTACATGTCAACTAATTCTCATGAATTTGCAACTACATGTCTACTAACTGTCAGTAGGGTAGGTTTAGGGTTAGTAGAATTAGTTGACATATACTTGCAAAGTTTCTCATAGTCAGTATGTTGTATGTTGTGAACCTATCAAAATAAACTGTTAGAAGATATTAAGCAGACAGTCTACTAATACTCTAATGACTGCTAGTTGACATGTAGTTATAAAGTTACTTACTATTAGTAGAATGTCTAAAATGGACTATCAAAATAAAGTGTAACCCTAATGTCTCCTTTTGTTTCTCTGTTTCTGCCACAGGATTGACAGCCCGTGGTAACTAGGAATTACACAAACTTCAGTCTGGATCCAGAACACTTGAGGACCTCAGATGATGCCAACCCTGAAACAACATACAGAACTACCAAATTTTGCTATAAGTTTGATTTCAACTTATAATCATTGCTGTTAATTGTGTTCATTGTCTGTTTGATTACGTCATTAACTGATTTTTACCGTACATTTCTGCCAACTTGACAGTCACCACCGATAAACTACTACTAAATATATTGTAGAAACTTAAATTTTTTGTAAAGCTGCTTTGCAACGATTTGTATCATGAAAAGCGCTATACAACTAAACGTGAATTGAATTGAATTGAATTAAATCAATTATTCAAAAAGCCCTTTTGCAAATCCAGGTGATTTACCACAGAAATATAATGTTTTTAGCATGCTGTTTTAGAATCACCTGTCGCATGTGCTCAGTGGGTGCTCAGTGGGCTTTATAGACTTTTGGGTATATTTGGACAGGTAAATTTCAACATGTCTTTGATAATTATTGACCTAGAGTGTCCAGAGAATTGCACTGTGGTTGTTTTTTCCAGGTTGAGTGAAAAACCTAGGACTAGTGTGCAAAAGTAGGTTTTTCACATATTCTCAATCATTTCAAAAACAGTTTGATTGCCAGCAGTGGTTCTAGAGACAAAGTTGTTCAGAATGAGGGGTCTAACATACGATACAAATATCGCATATATGTGCAGAAAACAGCGCAATGTACAATCATTTACGCCCTCAAAAAATGCGATACCATCCCCCAGTGGCCGATTTCTTTCAAATTTCTCACAGACCTTTGGGGCCGTGAGTCAAACAGGCCCACCGAATTTCATCCCAATCGGCCTCCATTAACCTTGTCTAATTGGTGCTCAAAATTCATTGGCCAAGGGCAGCCATGTTCTTTGGAGATACCCAAATGTCCCCATAGACACTTGTGGCACTTTGGACCAAGAGCGTGCACAGTGATTTTCATGTTGATAGGACAAACGGTTGCCCAGTTACAGCCATTTTTGTTTTTTTCCCTCTTATAGTGCCATTAAGTGGCCAATCTCTGCGACTTTTTTCCCCTGTGACATCAGCTTCAGCTCTTACATAAGTGTTCCGAGTTTGGGAAAGATATCTTATTCCGTTCAGGAGTTATAGGCATTTTACTAAAAGTGGCCCTGCCCCCTTCGAAAGTTTAGGCATCCCTTTGCGACGGTGGCTTGAACATGCCACTTTGTTTTGATAACTACTGATATTCACTCTCCAGAGAAACATTCTGCACTGGTTTTTTCCCAATAGGGCAAAAAACCTAGGACTAGTTCGCAAAAGTAGGCTTTGCAAAAAATGCGAAATACCTAAAAATGTCACCAGGCTCATGATCGAATCTGAGGCATGCGTTTTGTCCAGCATGAGCCAAGGATTCCAACGACATAAGACACTTGAGCCTGTAACTGACAGTTTAGGAGTTATGAGCAATTTTGTATGTTCGATCACTGTAGTGCCCCCATTAGGCCAATTGGGGTGAGCCTCAGTCACGTTGTAGGCGGTATGAGTACTACCATCCCTCCAAGTTTTAAGTCTCTACGACTTACGGTTTGGTCTGCACCATCAGTTTTACTTGGAAATCGCTCATCCGTGACCATTCTAACAATTACAATAGGGTTTCAGCACTACGCACTTAAACCTCTAATAATAAAATGCAAATAATTCATTTCTTTAATTCTCAGAGATTCGCCTCGCATAACAAGGTTGTTGCATATCTACCCACTCAAGATATCATTACAGTCACATCTGATTCCCAATCACAACAGCACATCATTCTTTACTTTCATTGTAGTTTTACTGATACATGATCATATTATATTGACCTCTCATTTTACACTATTGATTCAACATATGCTTTGAAAAAGATCATCATGATACTAGTATTTACTACAGAAAGTTTCAGTCTACACAAAGTACAAGCAATGAATAATTCATGAACATATCTTAACTGTTTACAGTTGCCATTGTAGACAGTATTTTTTCAACATCATTCAGCATACAAACCAAAATGTTTTTTGAAAATAATTCTTGATAATATTACTGTAATTTATTTCAAACTATCAAGGACTTAATTCAGTCTTTGTTGCTACCTATCATTATCTCTTTAGCAAGACAAAATAATAGCAATAAAATAAAATCACAATCTTCATCTTAATATTCTGATGAAGGAAAAATAAGCATGTCACTCATACAGCTTTGGTTTAAAGTGCATTAAAATAGGTAAGGACAGTTTATTTACAAACTGAAGTGAAATGTGGAATGTATGTTTAATATGTGTTTAAACCCAGTTTGATGAACAAAACCTAAATAAAAACAATTATTATGTAAACAATTACAATTATGAAATTTAGTCATATTGGAATATCTGCCAATATCTGCCTTTTTAAACTTGATGAACTTAAGTTCATTGCATTGTTTAATTAAGTACGATAGCACTAAAGGTAATAACTGTACACCCATTTCACATCAAAATGTCATGAATTTCCAAGAAAGTCTGCTTTGGAGAAATACAAATAGCCATTACAGGTATGTGGAGTTGCTCTCATCTTCACTCTGATATTCATCTACACAGTTCTCCTCCAGCATTTTGTTGAGTGTTGACAGTGTGCTGTTTGGGTCCAGCAGAGTCACTAGAGGGACATTCACACCTCTATCATTGAAGATAAGATTCTGCAGAGTCATGGCTAACATTGAGTCAATGCCTAAATCGAAAAGGTGAACATCATCATTCAGCTCGTCCACCTCAACACCAGTTGTTTCACCAATCAAGAACCTCACATAATCATGTGGTGCGGATGATGTCATGGGTTGCTCAGGTCTAGACATGTTCGCTCCAGTATTATTCATGGCTTCCTCTCCAATCTTGAACAACCGCATCTTTAGTGATTTGTTCTGACTGAATATGTTATTCCAGTTGTTTTTAAAATTGAATTTGCATATGACCTGTTGAGGTTTGTTGATCAAGAGGCACTGCTTAAGACTTTCATGGATTTCTGGAATCTCCAAAAGCATGATTCCCTTTGTCTCCAGAAATCTTTGGAAATGGACTTTGTTCAACAGAAGACCCAGATTCAAAGCTCCCCAATTAATGGACTGTCCAGAAAGCCCAATGTTTCTGCGGTACTGACAGAAAGTGTCCATGAATGTATTAGCCGCAGCATAATTAGTTTGTGAGGCATTGCCAATGAAAGCAGAGATGGAGGAATAGCACACAAAGTAATCCAGATTGCACTGTATGGTAGCACGGTGAAGGTTAATCACTCCATTTACTTTTGGCCTCATAACTTTCTCATAAAGAGATTTGTCAAGACGTTCAATCAGCCCATCGTGCAGGACAACTGCACTGTGAAATACCCCTTTGATGGGACTCGATGGAAAAAGTTTTCCAATATTAAGAATTGTCTGGTCCACTTGCTCAGATACAGAAACATCACATGGCAGAGACTTAATGGTAGAACCCCAGCGGCTACTGATTTGACATATCTCTTGTTGCATCTGTGGGTTTGGATTACTCCTAGACAGAATGACAATGTTCCCTCCTCCTTTGTGAGCAATGAACTTTACTGTCTCAAATCCCAACCCTGTTAGACCACCTGTGACAATATAGACAGAATTTTTCTGGAATAGACGGTGTTTGGGCATCACTGGAATGTCAGACAGCTGGTTCTTGGCATCAGTGTTCAGGACGATAATGGGTAGGATCTGGCATGTGAAGTATGATTCAGATTCTTTTACAGACATAAGATCAATGTCTTGAGATTTCACAACAGCTGTTGTGTCCAAAGACAAAGCCTTTTTGTCCAAATGCATGGATTTTAGCCAACGGTAGATGTGTGGCATTTGCATCTGTAGAGACCTTTTTTGCATTATTTGAGACATGAGGAGGGTATGGAAGTGGACCTCCTCATTTGTACCTCTGAATGTTGTAGTATTAAATGGAAATTCTGTCTGGTTTTCATAGACAAGAACAATGTCTTTGATGCCTCTAACACTACTAGCAAGTTCAATGGTTTTTAGATTATAAGGAGGTAGAAGAACAGCTCCCACAGCTTCACTAAAGTCACAAGACAGCCGATCAGCCTGCATGCTCACTTTGACATTCCAGCCTAATCTGTTTGCAATGACAATTAACACATTCATCAAAGCCGAGTCAGGAACAGTGGAGAAAATACCCAGCTTGCTTTGCTGTTTAGCTTTGGGTAAAGCCTTGTGCAAGATCTCCCAAGCCAGTACCATATAGGAGACACAAGGGATGTCATTCAGGAATGAAAGCCTTTTTGCTTTGCAGCAAACAGCTGCTGGGAGAACTACTTTAGATGTGGCAGCCACAGGGTAACAAGACACAACATGATCACCTACTTTAAATTTGCTGACATCTTTACCCACAGCTGTGACAGTGCCACTGAAGTCAAGGGCTAAGAGCTTATGGTTTTCAGTAGTGTGCTTGTTCCAATACAATGTCTGACCATAATTCAGGTCAGACATGCTGACTGGAAAGTAGTCTGATGAATGAACACAGATTTTACTGAGGTGAAGTTCAATGTTTTTCTCTTGGTTGAGTTCAATGGAATTATCCATTTGAGTCGCTGACAGATTTGTCATTACATATGGGTCAGATGTTTGCAAGATGAAGACTTCTTCATCGTGCAACATGTGGTCATTTCTTGAAGAGATTGCCATGGTTGGCAAAGGTGTGTGGGTGATTTCAGGTTTGAGAATTTTGCCTTCCTTCACTAATAGCTCTGGATATTTGTCACAGGGGTATGATCTGAGAACCTGAACCAAAGCTTTGAGGTCTTCAGAAGTGCCAGAGGCCATGTCAATCAACTGGAAGGAAAGTTCTGGCAACTCAGCTGCACATGCTCTTGTCATGCCTGACAGAACAAACCCGGGATTTATGTAGTCCACTATGCTCTCAGAGGACCTATAGGTTATTACTCTGATATCACCTGGGAAATGAAGTGCTCTGAGATAGCCGATAATCTTTCTGAAAATCTCACAACACCCCGCCATGCTGTTCAAGACCTTCTCTGATTCGAGAGTGGTTAGGTCTGCATCACTCCACATGAACAAAATTTCCTGGAAGTTTTTCTTCAAACTTGAAATTTTCAGTTTTGACAAAATAAGCTCAACTTCACCTTCTAGCAGTGCGTTACTGTTTGAAGAAGACACATATCTAGATGTTGGGTCCAAGTACTGTTGCAAAGCTTTAGAAATTCCTACCTGGTCAGAAAAAACCAGTGCCTTAATCGGTGTATTAAACGTGACAACTTCAGAGGTCATACTGAAACTGTTATGGAAGAAATACTCATTGACTACTTGGGAACGACTTCCTAGCATTCTGATCTTCACATGCCTGAGTTCAACCAACACCCTACCCTGTTTGTTGGATAAGCATCCACAAATGTCAAAATCATCTTCTCCCACATGCACTGCTCTCAGATATACAACCATCTCCTCTTCCAGTGGTTCAAATACAGTCAGACTTCCTATTTTTGCAGGAAATTGGGGTCTTGCTGATAAGTCATGCCTTATAGTTACAGGAACAAGTTGCATAACGTAATCCAAGACCACAGGGTGAAGGTGATAGTCATGTAATTGAGGCAGTAATTCCTTTGGGACCTTCAAAACAGATATAGCCTCTCTAAATTCTTCCCCACAATAAACATCTGCCTTATTTCTGAAGACAGACCCATACTCAAATCCTGTCTGACTTAGATGCTCGTAGAGTTCTTCAGTAGTCATGTGGAATGTGCATCTTTTGTAAATACAGTCTAATGAAATGAACTGTTCTTCAGGCGTTCTACCTGGTTTTGCTTCTACAGTGCCAAATGCATAGAGTGCAGAAGTAGACTGTATTTTGAAGTTACATGTGTTATCTGCCAAATTGTCTGGTGGATCCAGATGCACTTTTATATCTG
Source organism: Acrossocheilus wenchowensis (assembly GCA_029620275.1). NCBI lineage: Eukaryota > Metazoa > Chordata > Actinopteri > Cypriniformes > Cyprinidae > Acrossocheilus > Acrossocheilus wenchowensis. The sequence goes on along the minus strand of CM056135.1, from coordinate 12,833,752 downwards.
GGGCATTATGAATGAAAACGTATGGACTCTGGAATGTTATGCTAAGCTGCAGAGAACTTAGTGGAACCTTAGGTTTTGCATATGCCATGAGAGTTGCTAAACCCAACTCTGTGTAAAATGCCCCAGGAATGATTGCAACCCCACTGTGCTTGTGGTCTTGCAAGAAAGCCACTGATTCAGAAGATAAATCACAGCTGAACACTGAACTGTCTGTACCCATTTGTGTAACTACTGGATGGTTGCCAGTGTGACCAATCAACTGCAAATGAGAAGCGAAGACATCTCTCTTCACATCATCAAACTGGTATCGGGGGTAGGGAATTGGTTCAGATTCAAAACCTTTGTAGAACATTTCCCAGTCCACTTTGACCCCAAGCTCAAACAGTTTGCAAACAACTGCAAGCATTGTCTCGTGATCTTTATCAGGCTGCACTGAGGGAAGCACAGTGAAGTCTTTCCCCAGAGTCTCAGTGATGTACCTCTGCAGAGATCTCCTTGGGCCAATTTCAACAAATATCACACTCTTTTTGTTTTTAGCTGCAGACTTCACAGCTTGTTCAAATTGAACTGGCTCTCTGATATTCCTTGCCCAATATTCACCAGTAATAAAATCCGAGGAACACAAACTGACACCTGTCACTGTTGAGAATAATTCTGTCTCCAAATCATGTGCCTGTAAAGAACCTATATTCTCTTTCACTTTGGATACAATGGGATCCATCTTGTGACTGTGGTATGCTGCAGGTACATCCAAAATGCGAAGGAACAAATCTTTTCCACTGGCTGAGTTGCTCAAGTTCTGATGGAACCTGTCAATGTCATCTGCATCTCCTGAGAGTGTGCATGACTGAGGACTGTTATAAGCAGCCAGACAAACCCTTCCTGAATAAGATGGAAGAATTTTCAAGATTTCAGAAACGGCCATATTACTGACTACCAGCATCTTCCCTCCTGTCACAGTGCTTTGCAAAGAACTGCGATAGTGGATGACTTTCACTGCATCTTCGAGTGACAACAAACCAGAACAATGAGCTGCAGCGACCTCTCCAATAGAGTGCCCCAAAACAGCATCAGGACTGATGCCCCAGTGTTTCAGAAGTTTGACAACAGCAACCTGAATAGCAAACAGAAGAGGCTGGACAATCTCTGGATCAGACAGCTCTGTACTTTTCTCTGGTTCACTTCTTAGCATTTCTATCAGATTCAAACATCTGTAGCTTTGCAATAGCCTTTCAATTTTCATGATTTCCTCTTTGAAAACTGGCTCTTGTTTAAGGAGCTGTTTGCACATACCATGATATGTAACACCATTGCCACAAAACACAAAAACTAGCTTGGAGGTCGTCTTTGATGGTACAAGCTTTTTCTCCACAGCAGCAGTAAGTTTCTCTTGCAGATCTGCCAACGATGATGTTTGAAATACTTTTCTGTATTTGTGTTTCAAGTGACTTCTTCTACATGCAGACGTGTACAGTAAAGACTGTAGTTCTGATATTTTCCCTGCACTGATCTGTTTTGCCGTATCTTCAATAATATTTTTCATGGATTTTTCAGAGGTTGCAGAGACCACAAAATACTGATGGGATTTGCTGATCAGCTGAGGTTTTGGCTTTTTTGACTGCACATATTGTCTGACGTGTGCATGTGCATTTGTTCCACCAAACCCAAAGTTATTGATTCCTGCAGACCTCCCTGCTCTGCAATCACTGATCCATTTTTCTGTTGTGGTGGGGATTTTCATATTTAAAGATTCAACGTCTATGCTAGAGTTTTTCAAAGAGTAGAACAATGATGGCACAATGGTTTCATGCTGCATCATCAAAAGAACCTTTATGAGCCCTGCAACACCTGCGACAGATTCTGTGTGTCCAATATTGCTCTTAACAGAACCAATGATGAGTGGCCCTGACATTTGAGGTCTTGCTTTGGCAATGACTTTTGAGATGCTACCTGCCTCTATCGGATCTCCAACTGGAGTTCCAGTCCCATGAGCCTCAATGTACTGGACACTAGTCAGGTCAGTCTCTGTTGAGTAGATTTTTCTAAGTAGTTCCTCCTGCTGTACCATGGATGGTTTGGTGATTGGACTAACACTGTGGCCATCTTGATTTACTGCAGTTTTACTGATAATACCCCAGATATGATCATGGTCTTCGAGAGCCTGTCAAAATACAGACAATACAAGGGTGTTTATTGGAGTAGTTTATCATAAGGTACATTGCTGTCCTAGTGCTGTTTATGAGACTTTTTTTTTCTTTACTTTTTTCAGAGGCTTTAACAGAACAAGCCCGCATCCTTCACCTCTGCCATATCCATCTGCTTTGCTGCTGAAAGGTTTACTTATTCCATCAGAGGAGATCATTTTTGCCTTGGAGAGAGCCACAAAAATGGTTGGTTCCAATATACAGGTCACACCACCACACAAGGCCATTTCACAGTCTCCTGTTGAGTAGAATACAGTTTAAGGGGCTGCCTAATGGCTAATAATTTGTTTGATTAATCAGTAGAACTTAGTAAAAAGCAAGACAGGATAAGCTATAGTTCAAGGAACATAAGCAGATTGTCTTGAATGAATTGACAGTGACAAATACGTGTACTGAAAAATTAATTTTCACAGAATTTCTTCCAAGAAACACCTGCACACAATTATAAGTTAGCTTGCAGGTTTTTCCATGTATCTTGAAGATGCTGCCACAGTTCTGCTCATCTTGCTTCTGTCTTTCCATGTAACCCCAGACTGACACAATCATGTTGAGATCAGATCTCTGTGTTGGTCATACCATCTGTTGTAGGACTACTTTTCATTACTCCAATAATTGCAAAATGAATGTTTGAAAATCTACCATCGATACTTCCTCATTACACACTAAAGCAAAGCATATACTTGAAACATGAAGCACCTAATATATATATTAGTGCTGTCAGTCGATTAAAAAACTTAATCGTGTTAATCACAGTCATGGACTGTGATTAATCATGATTAATCACAAATTTAAAATACTAGGATTTACCTGTAAATGTGTTGAAATGAAGAAATGCATGACAAACTAGTTTAAGGAAACAGAACCTTTCACACTTTCGCCAGATATGAGACATAATCCTTATTATTATTTTGTTTTTATTCAGCCATTATCAGTCTTTATACTGGCAATAAAATGTTTACCATGCCACATCGCTTCAATCCCAGTATACATTTACCCAAAAGTATTTCTAAATAAATACAACAAAACATTTTCTTGCGACCTTACGTGAAGTATTATGATGTATGATGAAGTAAAATGCATTATGAAGAAGAATTGGACCTGTTCTGCAGGTGCATTAGAGCTAATATTAGCATCATGCTTCATAAGACAATTTCTGAGATTAATAGGACACTTTTACTCAGAACTCACTTCAAACCACCATCGAGTGTTTGTAATAACTTCCTTTTGCGATCACGTGGAATTTGGTCGTTTACTGTTATTAAAATATGCTTTTATATCGCTTCACAAATTAGCATTTCAGATGTACTCATTCACCTCAAGAAAATCACATACAGACAATATCTATCGTAATCGTGTGCTTATTATCTTATATAATCTATAGTGGCTGTTGTCATGTTTATTTCTGATGTGTAAAAGCCTTAACATGTATGCTCTGCTGAAACTCACGTTGTTTGATGTTACAACCGCCTCTCCGTTCTTAAGTTGCCAGGGATACATTCCAGGTATAATACACATTAGTAAAATGATCTATTTTCATTTTTTATTTGACAATATACACTTTTGGGTGGCCGTGGTACATTATAAAAGTAGCCCAAAAACCGCAACCGTATTTTCAAAATAGCCCACTCGTGGCGCTACCCTGGCAACACTGGTTCGCTCGCTGTACCCTCATCACATAATACTGATAGATAACCTTTCACGCTGCGATGACGGGAAGAAGTTGAAGTCAAACCTTATCAAATGATTAATTTGTGTTAAAAAAATATTAATGCGTTGACACCACTACTAATATATATATATTTTTTTTCTGTCATGACAACTCTCGGAGGGATTGGCATGGTAATATACATAACAATGTTAATGTATTTGGTCTTGGCAGAATCTGCTACGCTGCTGCGGCAGAGCAAGAACTGAGACTTGCTACTGCCAATACATCCACAACATGCTGCTGTGAGCATGTAGGAAATACTGCTGCTGCACATATGACACATATGAATAACCCCCCACAAAGCAGGAGACACGGAACACAATACAATACAAGCCAATATATGCATGTCGCTTAATATAAGGATAAACTGCTGCATCAGTGGACATGTATTTATCCACACACATAAATATGAACAGATAGGAAAAGACAAGGTACCCCCCACAAAGCAGATCTATTGCCAAGACATATGTACTGCTGCTGCTCCAAAGAGTAATGTGAACCGCTTGCATTACTATCTATGTGTGCCTGGGCTACCATGGCGACCGGCTTAACTAGTTAAACGATGCATGCCATTTTACTCTCTCATGCAAATAAAAGTTACGGAGCACAAAACTCCTGGGTGGACTGACCTGAATGAACTGAAATAAAAGCTGAATAGAAACGTTCTTTCTCCGTTTTCTGAACTACACAGCACAGCTAGAGCACATTTCTCCGAACTACACTACCCATAAAGCATTTCATTCAGGACTACATCAACCATAGATAGTGATCTTAAGCTATAACTCTTAATTCACTTCTTCCGCAACACTGTCATTGATATGACTGCGATAAGCGCGTGCTTCTGACACTCCATGCAGCTGAAAATCAACCACACACACACACACATCACGATGAAAACATTGACCTTAGAAATAACGAACGTGAACATTGAGATTACGCTGATGAATATGGTGAATCCCAGTTGAAATTCATACAAAAGAATGCTTATTTCATTTAACCTGTTTCAGGTCCGTTACTATCGGCGTGTCCTCAGAGCGTTTACATGCTCTAAACTGCCTTTGCTCTAGCTATATAAACGCACATGCTAAATGCTGTAATGATGGCAGAGGTGTGAAAAGTTCTGTTTTCTTAAACTAGTTTGTCATGGATTTCTTTATTTCAACACATTTACAGGTAAAATCACGATTTAATTTTTTAATCGATTGACAGCACTAATATTTCACGAGTTCACACTTGCATTTAATAAAATAGTAAAGGTTATGTGTATTTGTCATGCTGTCCGAGGGGAGGTCTCCGAGCTCAGAATTTTGGCCCAAACCCAGAGTACCTCCCCTACAAGTTAGAACAGAAATAGCTGTAAGTGCAGAGAAGGGGTGGCAGAGGGATGCTGGAAAACTGTCAATGAACAGAAGTAAGTTTGCTGTGTATATATACACGCCTCCTATCTTGTTAACTTGGTTGATTACTGATTGTGCTCCTCTCATGTTAATTAGGTTAATTATCTGAACGTGCTCCTCCCGAACTTTGTTAATAAAACATCATATATACACACAAACACAATGGGCCTCATTCATGAAACATTCGTAAATATAGGAGTAAAATCGGAGTAATTTGAGCTTAAAACAGACCTTCCCGAAAATTCTCCTCCAGATTCACAAATGCTTCGTAAACGTCCGATTTGATAGTTAAACATGCGTATGTTAATGAATTCCAATCATTTGTAAATAGGGCGCTCATGCACAATTAGCATAATACCCGCCTATGAATTACAGCTACACAAATTGCGTGTCCAGGAACGCAATGGAATATTCTGGTCTATTTTCTCTGGTTTGGCTCCAGTACATCGCATAAATGCAAAAAAGACTAATTGGCCATATGGCTAACAATAAATATTCAATAACGCATGTCCACCAAAGCATTTTTAGCCACCCGAAAAATTTCAGGTGCTCTTCTGAAAATGGCCAGCTGGTGGTGCTTGAGAACACTTTGGTGGCACAGCGTTTTTCCAGCTGAGATGCTTTGGTTGCTATGATAAAAAATATCCACGGCAGTAACGTATTACTAGTATCTCATTTTGAAGAACATTACTGAATATAAAAATGCAGTAACCAGTAAAATTAACTTCTCTATTATTGTTCAGTTGTTGTACAAGTAGGATGATTGGTCAGTGTGGTATTTGTCCCGCCCCTCCTCCATTGATTGCACGGATGGGTAAAAAGTGACAGCTACAAGCGCTGCATTCTATCCAAAGCTAAACTGGAGCTAAACAGTTTATCAACTCTCAGCTACAAAAAAATAAAATAAAATCTGAGCAAACGAACTTTTACGAAATATTATAATGGCAGTGCATAAAAATTCAGCATCATCAGTTTGCCGAAAAGAACACAAAACATTTTACGCACCATTTACACGTGGTAGGGAGCACGTGTAAATTTATTTCGTACCAACTAACGTTTTGAAAATACGAACATTTTCATGAATTTGAAATTTTAATTCAAAACGGGTTTACGAACGATTTACACAAAAATTTGTTCTGCTCGTGTTTCATGAATGAGGCCCAATGTTCTTAATAAGTGGATCTGCAGGGTAAACATATTCATGAATACTACCTTGTTTTATGGCTTGACAAGCTAAGTGAAGGGCGACAAGGGATGAGGAGCAGGCACAGTCGATGGACAGTGAGGGGCCAGTGAAGTTGAATATGTATGAGATGCGGTTGGCAGCTATACTCATAGCGCTACCAGTGCCATGGGTGTGATCTATGTGTTTTGGATTAATCCTCACATTTGCCAGCTCAAAGTCTCTGTTCATTAGGCCTGAAAAACAAACAAACAAAAAACATGTTAGACATGTTAGCTGGTGATATGCTTTTATCCACAACCACTTACTATATACCTATTACAGTGCAACCTGGGGTTAAGTGCCTTGCTCAACGCAACATTAGTTGCAGTGCTCGGACAAGCAACCAAGTTGCCAGCCCTTGATTGTAGCCACCTTGTGTGCTATTTGTGCTGTCATACAAAGGAAATACAGCACAAGTTCATTTTGAGTTCAGGACAAGTGAACCTTGTGAACTGATTCATTTTGTGAACCGCAATTTAGCAATGCATCTTTACCACAGATTGCTCTGAAGGTACTTCCCATGCAATAAGTGCATATGCTTTTTCACTAGGATTAAAAGACACCAAAAGTTACGTTCTTTTATTTAGATTAAATGTTACCCAAAAATACTCCTGTTCGCGTTCCATTGGCCTTTTCCATTGGTATCCCAGCATCCTCTAGTGCTCTGTAGCTGCACTGCAGCAAAAGTTTGTGCTGAGGGTCCATGTTGATCGATTCAGCATCAGTGATGCCGAAGAATTTGTGGTCAAACTCATTCAAGCTACACAGAATAAAAGGGCAATGATTGGGTTATTGATTTTGGAGTTCAGACAATAAAACTTAGTAAAAAGCAGAACAAGACAAGCTAAAGCTTTTTGTTCCTAAGGCACATAAGCAGATTGTTGAATGAATTGACGGAGACAAATAAGTGTACTGAAAGATTCTTTTTCACAGATTTTTTCCCCAGATAGACCTGCACACAATAAGAGTTAGTTGCAATTCCTTCTGTCTCAACATGTAACCCCAGACTAACATGATCATGTTAAGATCAGATCTCCATTGCTGTTCATGCTGTACATGCTACCTCTGGGAGATATCATTAAGAAACATGGAGTTAGTTTCCACTGTTACGCTGACGATAAACAGCTTTATATTTCCTCAAGGCCTGATGAAACATACCAATTCACAAAACTCACAAAATGTATAGTTGATATTAAAAATTCGACAACTAGTAATATCTCGGTTACGTATGTAACCCTCGTTCCCTGAAGGAGGGAACAGAGACGTCACGTTGAGACTGACAAATTGGGAATCTTGCCAGAGAGACTAATTCACTTAGAGTGTAAACGAAACGAGCCAATGCACATTGGCATCTGATAATTGCATCCAGCTGGGCCGTACTGCATATGGAAGTCTCTGGGGTTCTTGCAGTTGGGGGCCCGTCCAAACCTCCGACACTGCATGTCTATTGTACGTGGCTCCCCAGCCTGCCTGGACACTAGCTCTAAGGGCACTCCTGCCTGAAGGAATGCAGGGTCCGACCACGGGCTGAAGGTTTGTTGGCAGGCCGGTGTGATTTGCACCAGGTGAGTGCGACATTTCCACTCCCATCTCAGGACTCAGCCATGGAACCAGTGCTGAAGCGGTCTCATTTGAAGCAGCCCCAGCCGCGTGACTGCTGCTCAAGCAGTTCAACACTGACTGAGCACGTTCTTCTGTGAGGCACGCTGTCTGTTCGACCGAATCAAGCTCCATCCCAAGAAAAGAGATCCTCAGCACCGGGGAGAGTTTGCTCTTTTCCCAGTTGACCGGAAGACCAAACTGACTGAGATGACTGAGCACCAGATCCCTGTGTTTGCACAACTGATCCCATGACTGTGCCAGTATGAGCCAGTCGTCGAGATAGTTGAGGATACGAACACCGTGTTCTCTCATGGAAACAAAGGCCGCCTCCACAACTTTCATGTAGATGCGGGGAGACAGGGACAGCCCGAAGGGCAGGACCTTGTACTGTATACTCGACCCTCCAACACAACGGCCTGTTTTGAGGAAGAATCGAGGTAAAGTATGCGTCCTTCAGGTTGATCACTGCAAACCAATCTCGGGGACGGATGCTTTCGAAAATAACGTTTCTGCATCGATATTTTGAATGTAGCTTGTGAAGCCCTTGTTTCAAAACTTGCAGGTCCAAAGTTGGCTGTAACCCACCGCCTTTCTTGGGTACAATGAAGTAGGGGCTGTAAACCCCGCCCTCATATCGGCTGGCTCATACCGGCTCTATCATGTCCTTTGCCAGTAGGATTGCGATTCCGCACGCCAGACATCAGCATCACCAGCCTTCACTGAGGTGAACTAGATTCCTCTGAACTTGGGGGGATGCTGGGCGAATTGAATCGCCAGGCTCTCAGAGACCGTGCAAGTGGGCCCAGTGGCACCACAGACATACCTGCACAGGGGCAGCAAGGTGGAATACAGGGACCTGGCTCGAGGGGCTCGGGGGTGGCCCGAAGCGAAAAGCTCTGCTCTGAAGCGAAAAGCTGAGAATGCATTGCACCTGCTGCCTATTTATACTTGCGCTGCGGTGGGCAACAGCTGGATGTAATTATCGCATGCCAGTCTGCATTGCTCGTTTAGTTTACCCTCGAAGTTGATTGGTCTCTCTGGTGCGATTCCCAATTTGTCGGTCACGACGTGACTACAAAAGTGACTGACTGAAAGGGCATTTCTTATTACTAAATACAGAAAAAAAATTCAAGTTTGAATTATTAGACCTAAAACCTCCCCACGTAAAAACTTAGAATACTGCCTATGTCTTGATGGATGTGACTGTAACGTCCTCATCGTCAGTCAATAATTTGGGTGTGTTATTTAGCAGTAATCTGTCATTCAAAAGTCATATTTCTAGCATTTGTAAATCTGCGTTTTTCTACTTTAAAAATATCTCTAAATGACAACATATGCTATCTACAGTATGTCTAATTCAGAAGAGTTAATTCATGCGCAGGTTGCCCTGCAGGCTTAACCCTCTGGGGTCTGAGGGGGTTTTGGGACCCTGGAGAAATTTTGACATGCCCTGACATTTGTGCTTTTTTCAGTGTCTTAAAAACATATTACTGGCTAAAGTCTGATAACACTGTATTTAGCACAAACTGAGCTACAATAATATGTGAGCAGCATGAATGTACATGTTTGTGTTTTTGAGAAAACGTTTATGCGTGGTTATTGAAAAACGAACATTTTTAAGTCACTAAAATAAGACCATAAAACACATACAGAACAATTGAATGTTTTGCCACGATTGTATTTTTTAGAAATCGAGGAATCGCAATTTGTTGGCGCATGTGATTAACCACGCGTGTGACGCACTCAAATCGCGAGGCGCCATTCACACAGAATGCGCTTTTGTGTTGATTACCAAGTATGTTTACACACACAAGGAATCTGACTTGGTGACAGGAGCTTCCAGTGCAGAAGAAAGTATGGACATAGTGCAAACTGGTGCAGTAGACATAGGAATTACAGCAGTAGAGATGGAGTATAACACTAATATAAGAAAAACAGAAAATTAAATAATGCACTATAGAAATATAGAGAAATGTAACAGTTTAAATGAGTGTACAGATATATTTACAAATGTGCAGTTTATAAATGTACAGTTTTTGGATTCTGTGTATAAAGTCAGTCTTTTTGAATTGATTACATTGACTGTTGAGAATTTTTTGAAGCATTTTCATTGTAGCCTATTATTTCTGAAAATATAATATGTATAAGACAAGGATGTAGTTGTAGTTCATGCATCTTTTCTGCAAAGATATTAATCAGGTTATTTGTTTAACATTTACATCATGTTGATAATTTCATGTGTGCTGCACTTGGAATAGAATCTTCTTTAACTAGAGGGTTAATAAAGAAAAAGTTGTCATGTTGCAGATACATTTTTAAGTTGACTAGTTAAAAATCGTTTTAAAAAAAATGGAGATTCGGTCAAACATTCTGAAAAAAATTGAGATTTTATTTTTTTTGCCAAATCGCCCAGCCCTAACTGCAGCTATTATAACAGCATGGCTTCGCAGTAGAAGAGTCCAGGTGCTGAATTGGCCTGCCTGCAGTCCAGATCTTTCACCTATAGAGAAAATTTGGCGCATCATTAAACGAAAAATACGTCAAAGATGACCACGAATTCTTCAGCAGCTGGAATCCTATATCAGGCAAGAATGGGACCAAATTCCAACACCAAAACTCCAAAAACTCATAACCTCAAGGCCCAGACATTCAAACTGTTTTGAAACGAAGAGGAAATGCTACACCATGGTAAACATGCCCCCGTCCCAACTATTTTGAAACCTGTAGCAGGCTTCAAATTTGAAATGAACTCATTTTGTGCTTAAAATTGTAAAATTTCTCAGTTTAAACATTTGTCATGTTATCTATTTTCTATTGTGAATAAAAATCTTAAATTCTTTTAGTTTTCATTTTATTTAAATTTTAAAAATGTCCCAACATTTCTGGAATTCGGGTTGTAGATTAAACACCCATCTCTTTGCATTAGCATACTCGTAACACACTAACACAATTTTATAATGAAAAACAAACACCATAAGGGATTGTTAGGCTGCATTAATTAGGGCAACTGGAACACTTCCCAATAACACCCAATGTACTTGTTACATCGTAGGAAGTATGGCATCTTCACTTATGTTAGTCTATCTGTCTGCATCCAGACCAGACAGTGGACCTTCACCCATGAATGAGCACAACACAGCCCTACACGGTCAGCACAGACCTTGCCACTGTCGCCTTCTTGCTTGCTTAGTTGGGGTCTGAAAGTCAATTAACTTTCAGAAATGTATCAATATGACCACACTCACAGACACCATCAGATGAGAGCAACACTTGAACTGAAATAAGTTGGATAATGGCACTATCATCTTCTGTAGAGCTGCTTTACATCTGAATCACATCCTGCAACTTTGACACTGGTATTGAACGATGATTTAAACACTGAACTGACTCAAGCTGAATAACAACATTGCTGCCTTTTGTAGAACTGCTTATTGCTGAATTCTTGCTTCAAATAGTTGTACTAAACCAGCAGTGAATTTCTGTCTTGAGCTAAATAAAGACACTATTGTCTTTTAGAGCTGCTTTACAGCATAATCCGAATAGAGTTTTCATAGTTGATTCTACTATTTTCCTATTTATCTTTGTAAAGCTGCTTCAACACAATCAATATTGTATAAAGCGCTTTAGAAATAAAGTGATGAGCAGAAACACAAATACAGCTGACTTCCAGACACACAGCCTTTGATGAAATCAACTGAAAATAAAATAATAAATTAAAATTGCTCAGGATCTCAGCAGCAGAGATGATTAAACAACTCCAAACACAGCGTTACCATCTTCACTTACTACAAACCAGTTTGACTTACTTTCTTTCATACGTCAACAAACTTTTTTTTTTTTTTTACAGAGGTTTAGCTTTAGTCAATGTTGATGTTTTACTAAAATTAATATTCACATGAAGACACCTGAGCAAGTTAATCCATGTCTTCAGAGTTAGAGGTAGGTGAGTCTGATCAGGGTTTGAGCTCAGCTCTGCAGGACTGGGTTTGAGGAATCCTGCTTCAGGAGAGGCAAGAGAGATGCTGCCTCCTGCTGTAACTTTGTTCTTTTTCTATCTGCTGGTTTTGCTGTTGCACAGTGTCAATTTAGAAAAATGGCTCATTTATACACTTTTTAATGTCACATTTCATAATATTTGCATTGTTTTAAAATGGAGCATTTCAGCCAGAGGGTCCGGGACAGATTGATAAACTCTATTATTAAAATTTGACAGTTTTTGAACTTGACGAACATAAGTGAACATCATAAGTTCTTTTTATGAGGGCAAATGAATTGAAGTTTTACCCGTCGATGAGTGCTGCCTTTGCCGTGTTTGTCTTCCCTGCTTTACTCTCATCTGGATCGTACCATTGAGAGAGATTAAACCGGTCATTTGGTATCTGAATTGCACAGTTCTCTCCATGAAGGAGGACTCTCCAAAAGTTTTCAAGTCCCTCACCTAAAACGGATGAGAACATACCATGTAAATACAATTTAGGCCAAAATCATAACATGAAGAAATAATGAAAATTATTGACAATTACCTCCAGGAAAATGGCATCCAATGCCAACAACAGCAATTTCTGCATAATCGTCCATCATGTTTCACACGCGGGTGCAGATACATTTCATTTTACAGTCTATAGACAGCAAACATTATCATTGAGGTAATCAGTTAATTAACTTATTATTAATCATTTTGGTAACACTTTACAATAAGGTTGTATTAATTGACTGATTAATTAATTGACTGATTAATTAATTGACGTTAGTTAATGCATTAGTTAACATGAACTAAAAAACGAACAATGCATCTGTTCAGCATTACTTAATCGTTATTAATGCTAACGTATTCATATACTAATGTGTTAGTTCATGCATTAGTTAATATCAACTAACAATGAACAACTCCACTGTTCAGGATTACTTAATATTTTGTTAATTTTAACTTACATATTTACTAATGCATCTCTTTACATTAACTAGTTAACGTTGTGGTTAATGCATTAGATAAAATGAACTAAAAAATGAACAACACATCTGTTCAGCATTACTCAATCTTTGCTCATGTTAACTTATTCATATACTAATGTGTTAGTTCATTGTTAGTTCATGTTAACTAATGCATGAACTATGTCTCTAAATAGATTTACTGAATAAGCTTTATTTAATTATACTACATATAGTATATACACATAAATTTATGTAGCAGCTAACACAATGGATAAACAACTCTAACTCCCCATTTAGGCACTAATTCGGGCTATTGGTAAACTTGAAAACCATCTAAACATCAACGGATAATGTTTCTCATGTTTGTAGACTGTTTATTAACATGACTTACCATTAACAAAGTATTTATAAAAGGGGTGGTTGATTGCGATTTCACTTTTTTAACATTAGTTAGTGTGTAATGTTGCTGTTTGAGCATAAACAATATCTGCAAAGTTATGAAGCTGAATGTTCAATGCAAACGGAGATATCGTCTTTTAACATTCTGGCAGTTTAATGCCTACAAAAACAGCTCGTAGGGACTACAACGAATTACTTCCCAGGTCCATTGCATCACAAACCCAGATTAACCCCGCCCCCGGGAACAAGCAGCAAAGGTGGCAAGGCCATATGCCTCGCTGCTTTAGAGAAGAGGAAGAGAAAACTAGGGGTGCGCGTAAAAATCTATCCATGTATGATTTGCGATTCTGTCTTCTAACGATTCTAATGGATTCACAAGTTTCTAAATCAGTGTTGTAAATCAGCAGTTCTTAATAATGTTCCTCGCGTCTCCCTGCTCTGCACACGCTCTGCTCTGCAACCCTCTCTCTCTCATTCAGCTCATCAGCTCAGTGAATAACTGTTACACTTATTTCCACATAGCTATGAGAAGCGTTATACATGGACGCATGTGCGGTTGCCATACTGTAAAAGCTTTAATCAGAATAAAACCATATATTATAAGCTTACATAGTAGCATTTACAAATCACAGCATATCTAAAAATATGACACAACAACAAACAAAAAATTTAGGCCTACCATTAAAAGCCGTGCTTGCACAGGTTCTGCGCGATCCTCTTCACTAATATCCTTTGCGTCTCAATTGGGCTCAAATTGATAGGCAATATAGACGACGCCATTGTTTACAATACAACCGTAGCACATGCCGCTGAGGTGAAGGGCGGGATGTTCAGACGCTCACTAGAGGCAGTTTAGCCAATCACAACACACTCGGCCAGCTAACCTGAGCCTATCGCGTATTTCTGAGGGAGTTAGTTCATGTTGGACTAGTGTACAATAAGGTTCACAAATTCCCTTAATAAATGCTTTGTTAGTGGTAATTCATGTTAATAAACAGTCTACAAACATGAGAAACATTATCCGTTGATGTTTAGATGGTTTCCAAGTTTACCAATAGCCCAAATCAGTGTCCAAATGGGGAGTTTGTATTGTTTATCCATTGTGTGTGTTAGCTGTTACATAAACTTATATGTATATACTGTATGTAGTATAATTAAATAAAGCTATTTACAGGCATAGTTCATTGTTAGTTCATGTTAACTAAAGCATGAATAACACATTAGTATATGAATGAGTTTTCTTTTTTTTAACAATATATTTATTACTTTGGTAACACTTTATTAACAGGGAACGCTTTTCCCTTCAATAAATTCCTAATTTGCTGCTTATTAAGTTTAGGTATTGGGTAGGATTAGGGATGTAGAATAAGGTCATTAATATGTGCTTAATTAGTACTAATAAATGTCTAATATTCTATTAATATGCATGCTAATTAGCAACTAGTTACGAGATTTTCAAATAAAGTGTTACCATTACTTTTTTCAGTTTGATTACACATTAAGTAAGAATCATGTAAACACAGCACACATTTTACACCCTGACTGTCTGGATCTGAGCCTTCTTGCATGCCTCATTCCAATCCTCTAGAGATATTTCATCATTTATATCTTCTTTCCGTAATCTTAGTTTAGATTCTGAGGATTCATTAGACCCAGATACAAACAATTCATACAAAGAGGAAAATGAACCTTTATCATAACAGTGACCTATGATTGCGCCCTCTTATGGGGAAATGACAGGAATATCTAATGAATGATTTTTGAGATGAGGATATAAAGCTAAGTTGAAGATATGTGAGAAAATGGGTCTTTGGAATGCCATAGTTGGTTGATATTTCTGCAAAGGACATAAATACTTCATCCTCATTGTACAGGTCTTGCACTTTCCTTAACCCTTTTTCAACCCATATCTGAAATCCTACATCACATTTTCCTGGTTTAAAATTAACATTACTCCAAATAGGATTAAAACGTTCATGTTCAAATATTTACAAGAATCAAACCAAATGTTAATCATGTTCAACACAATAGGGTTGTCTGTGTTTTTTTTTTTTTTTAGGTATTTGTGGTCTGCCGAATACAGGTATAAGTGCAATGGTAATCTTGGTGTAATAGAACATGATTCCAAATCCATCCAAGCAGGAGGGCTTTGCGTTGTTCATTTTTAGTTCATGTTAACGAATGCATTAACCACAACATTGACTAATTAATCTGTTAAGGTAAATGTATAAATTAACATGAACAAAGATTAAGTAATCCTGAACAGTGGAGTTGTTCATTGTTAGTTCATGTTAACTAATGCATTAACTAATGTTAATTAATACAACCTTATTGTAAAGAGTTACCATTAGTTTTAGTTGACATAGAATGTACCGTTATTATTAGTCAACCAGAAAAAATGTCCTGTATAATATAAAGAGACAAGCTGAAAATCTGGTTTTAATACAACTAAGGTAAGTATGTGACTATTTAAAGTAGATTTCACTCTATATGAAAGGAATATTTGTACGTTTTTATATTTATTATTTCAAGAATATTTAGAATATATTTCATTGATAAGCTGTTTATGTTTTTCTTTTGTATTATTTTTCCAATTTTGTCTCAGAATAATGTTCTATTGTATTATTGATTCTGTAAAATAAAGGAGAAAAATAAAAAGCAAATGAAATTAAGCATATTGACTTACCTGGATACTCATTTAGAGCCTTGTCTTGTTGAACATGCGGACATGAGTCTACCCTACATTTATTTAGCTAAAGGAGGAGGAAATGTACACACACACACACACACAAAAAAAATAAAAAAGCTAATGATTGACTAGAACAACACTTAATTTAGCTGGAAATCATTACCTGGAAAACACTTCATGTTAACTCATGAAACAATTTCTTCAGAAAATTCCTCTGACTGTAATAAGATGCAGTCATTTACACAGGAATAGATAAAGTTGACTCAACACTTTATTGCATGTTTGGTATTTAGATAACCGAATTCAGCTTTATTCCAGACTCAAGTTAGCAGAATGTATAACTGAGAGCAAAGACTAGATGGCTAGTTAACTTCCTTCTTCTGAATCATGTATAAGTTGTTGGCGCCGATAGCCTCGTGATTAGTGTGCTAACATATAGCGCGATTGTACTCACAGCGAACTGAGTTCGATTCCCGTCTCGAGGTCCTTTTCTGATCCCACTCCTCTCTCTCTTCCCTATGCTTTCCTGTCATCTCTCTACTGTCCTGTCCATTAAACGGCATGAAAGCCAGAAAAATATAACTTTTAAAAAAAAATCATGTATTAGTTATTGGATCAAAAAACTCAAGACACAAGATGACTGAATATAATCCGTCTCTTGATGGGTTTACTGTTATGCCATCTTCTAGGTTATGAGCCTGGGTATTACGTTTAATAGCAATCTGTCATTTTGATAATCGTATTTCCAATGTTTGCAGAACGGCCTTTTTCTACTTTAGAAATGCTACTGAACTAAGACATAATTAAGGCCAGAGGAGAACTGGGGCCTCATTTATAAAGCGTGCGTATGCTCAGATTTGATCGTAGAGTGTGCGTACGCTTAAATCCACACCAGCGCTCATATTTATAAA
Source organism: Acrossocheilus wenchowensis (assembly GCA_029620275.1). NCBI lineage: Eukaryota > Metazoa > Chordata > Actinopteri > Cypriniformes > Cyprinidae > Acrossocheilus > Acrossocheilus wenchowensis. Next base: position 12,816,685 of record CM056135.1, on the reverse strand, counting down.
AACTGTCTTTGACGTGGAAAAGTGCTTAGCGTCACGTCAGGTTCTGAACAGACGTACGCACTTTTTATTGTCGGAGTACTGCAGGTTTTTGAAAATGTAAGCTGTTCTTGCAGCTCGCTGTTTTAAATTATGATGATTGGTGATATTTTATATGTTAATGACATTAATTAGGAGTCGTTTACAAGGCAGAGAGTTGAAACCATTCAATTGTGCGCAAGTTTAAGATAATTTGCGATTCATAGATTTCACATCTGAAAGAGAGGCGTACACGCGATTTCTGTTCGTAGGTCCATTCTATGAATCACTCGTACGCAAATCTAAGAAATGGTCGTAAGATCAAATTTAGGATGGTTTCTGCGCAACATTTTATAAATGAGGCCCCTGGTCCACTGACTGAGCTTGGTTTCTCTCAGGGTTTTTTCTCCATTTCTGTCACCTGATGGAATTTGGGTTCGTTGCTGCTGTCGCCTTTGGCTTGCTTAGTCGGGGTCTGAAATTCACTTACAATGAACAAAATTATAAATGCAACACTTTTGTTTTTGCCCCCATTTTACATGAGCTGAACTCAAAGATCTAAGACTTTTTCTATGTACACAAAAGGCCTATTTCTCTCAAATATTTTTCACAAATCTGTCTTAACCGGTGTTAGTGAGCACTTCTCCTTTGCCGAGATAATCCATCCACCTCACAGGTGTGGCATATCAAGATGCTGATTAGACAGCATGATTATTGCACAGGTGTGCCTTAGGCTGGCCACAATAAAAGGCCACTCTAAAATGTGCAGTTTTATCACACAGCACAATGCCACAAGTTTTGAGGGAGTGTGTAATTGGCATGCTGAGTGCAGGAATGTCCAACAATCATCTCTGCTGCCGAGATCCTGAGCAATTTTAATGTGCTCTTTTATTTTCAGTTGATTTCATCAAAGGCTGTGTGTCTGGAAGTCAGCTACAGTTGTGTTTCTGCTCATCACTTTGTTTCTAATGCGCTTAATACAATATAGATTGTGTCGAAGCAGCTTTACAAAGATAAGTAGGAAAATAGTGAAATCAACTTTGGAAACTCAACTATGGAGACAATTCAGATTATGCTGTAAAGCAGCTGTAAAAGACAACAGTGTCATTATTTAGCTCAAGGCAGAAATTCACTTCTGGTTTAGTACAACAATTTGAAGCAAGAATTCAGCAATAAGCATTCAGTGGATCAGTGACCATCTAAAAGACATCTGTTGAATTTGTTCCACAAGTGTCTGACTGGGAGACCTAAAACCAAAGACAAGGGGTCCAACTGTAGCTCAAGTCCAAACATACAGCTCATACAAACAATAACTTAACCAATAGGCTCTAATTACTGGACAGTTCCATAATAAATGGGTGTAATCTCTCACTTCCACCTTACATTTAACACATAATGGTGAATTGCTTGAGTAAAACTTGCTTCTAAGCAGTTTTGGGGTAGCTACTCTGAAACTGTAGCTTGATTAGCTACAAGCTACTCGTAAACTCATAGTTAAGCTACATTCAAGCTACCCTTCTGAAAAAGAAGCTAGCTACACTACAAGTTACTTTCAAAAAGTAGCTTACTATATTGAAACTAATTTCATTTTTTTTTTTTTTTTTTTTTTTTTTACAATTAACATTGCAAATAACTAAATAATTATGAAAGAAGAATTATAATGAAGTTACAGTGGGAAAAATTATTTGATCCCCTGCTGATTTTGTCCCTTTAAGAGAACCTCACCTAACCTAACCTCAGCTCCTTATGCCAAGTTCACACTGCACGATTTTAGTCCGAAATCGGAGGCAAATCGGTGCTCGTTCACGCGAGTGACAATCACACAGTGTGAAATATCAAAGACGCGATCTGAGGGAATCGCCGATGCATCGCCGACGCCTGTGAAATATTTGGCATGCTAAATGCTGAAGCAGTTCTGACTGAAAAATACATCGGCAATGACCTTGAAGATGAAGAAGATAATATTCTTCTATAAAGACAAGGGATTTATTGCATTTTTTTCTTTTCACTTTGAGGGCTTTTATAGGCTATAAGCAATAAACTCATTATAAAATGCACAACATGTTGGTTTCACTTTCAAGTAGGCTACTTAGATTTGTGTATATAAAAATTTCATGTGAATTTCATGTGATTCATGTGAAATATCCACTCCTGTACATCCTTTGCAATATCATCAGATGATGTCTTGTCAGTGGACAGGCTGTAAAGCTGCGTGATGCGTGAGATCACAACAGTAATGATCAAATCTAGTTTGTGATCTAGTCAGAAGAAGTTGCTGTGTTGCTTCTATGCATTACAGGCTTGCGACTCGTCAGAACGCAAAATGGACTGTTGCGTTTGGTCACACTACAACACTATTTGCTAGAAAAAGTTGTTAGCTACAGGAAAAGCTACACTGTTTCAAAAGTAGTGTTACTACTGTAAAGCTACTGAAAAATGTAGTTACGCCAGTAGCATCGCTACTTGTAGCTAGCTACTCCCCAACACTGCTTCTAAGGAGCAGTGTGATATGTAATCTATCCACAATCCTGAGCTGGATAACTTTGGCCCTATTGCAAACATAGATCTTATTTGCCTGACTCCAGACCAGTTACCATTCCTCCTCTGTGATGATCAATTGAAGCTTCCCAACCCATAATCTTCTAAGCTCCTAGGTGTTCACCACTTCATATGAGCAAAGGGCATTATAAAAATGTGTGATCAGCTTATACGACGAGGGATTCAGCAAAATCTTCTATAACTGACATGGAAGGGTTAGTGACAAGAGTAGTACTTTTAAAAATATAATCCCTAATTTGAAGAAATCTAAAGAAATTAAACCTGGGCAGTTTATATTTTATAACCAAATCTTCAAAAGACATTAAAGAACCTTCAATAAACAAATCACAAATTCTGTTTATCCCATAAGTATTCCAAGTTTTAAAACCGGAATATATATCAATCATACACTTATTATATTACTATATAAAAAATCAGAATATCAAAAATATGTTAAAGTTTATTTCTTACCACATTCCAAAAACATATCAAATGTAAAAGGTTTTGAAGCGAAAAAATATTTCCTTGAACTTCATTCTGACAGTTACATCCTGAAGGAACCAAAAAGACAAAGTTAAATAAGGCAATAACACTCACATTCCAATGAGTGTTATCATTCATCTGTGCACTATACAACACACGTTATCTTTGTTCACTAATGCGTTTTTAATTTGCAATAACTGTCCAATAGTTCTGTTAAAGCATGGTGCTCAATCTGCCTTTTTTTTATGAGATGGATGTCATTGTAAAATATAATAAAAATAAGTTAATTCAGCCTTATATTTACATGAGGTAAACTAAAAATTGTTTGGTTTATATCTTAAATGTATATAGCCTAATTGTATGCTAATATTAACATTGTATTGCTGTACGGCCCAAAAATGTTTGTTTTTTCAGTCTTTCTCCTCTCGCTGAGGAGGAGCACTGATGAAATATTGTTATTGTAAATAGCCTACTTCCCAGCATTTCAGTAATAAAAGTGTGCATTAAAAATGCATTCAAATTACAGTGAAGCGCAAACGTTATCGTACGGTGTTCCGCAATGGTAAAAAAGGATTCAAACGGTGAAATTTGAATTAAGACACTGACATTCTTCAATAAAATCACAGACTAGCCCCTGTAAATGTTTAAAATACCTTACATTCCCATAAGAAACAGTTAACATACATAGGGCTAATACACGACAAAATGGGCTCCAACAATACAATTATGGCATGAGGTCCACAACTCGAGCCGCTCGTCACAATAGTTTAGTGGACGAACATTGATAGCAGCTAGCTAATTTCACTGGTGTCAATTAACATTCATAATGTTCATCATGTATATGCTAGCTATTTGCTTTCAAGATAACTTTGCGTAACTCAGTTCTCAAGCTAACATGAGAAGCGATCTGTGTAATGTTCAAGAAAACGTAGCAAAATGATCTGAGTTCAAAACAGAGGCGAATATTATTAAAATAAATACTAAGACTTTAAAACTTTACTTACTTTTCCAATCAGCAGAAGCGCATCTTCTCTTCTAAACCCATGAGCAGCAGTGGTCGATGGCCGTGATTTACAGTAATGGCGGATCAACGAAGGAGGAGAACAGTTTTGGGAGGAGTCACAGTTACTCTGTAATTTTGCTCCCACTCCAAAGACAAATTTTACCCTGTACACTCAAAATAGTGCAAAAATAAGTCTTTTTGAGGAAAAAAATATTAACTCTGGAAAAACTACTCCGCCATTTTTCCTGTGTAAGCGGTATTCCTATGTGTAATCTTATTGAACATGTAACATCGTGAACGTGTATGCCTCAGCGTCCGTGCGCTCCTACTCTACAGCGTAAGGTAATGATATCAATCTGGCCGAACGATCCAATCCAAATGCGCTCTAACTGTTAAACAGTTGTCGACTGGTCCCTACATATCGTTCCCTCTCACTCCATCATAGATCAAGTTCTTTTCCCAAATGATGATGTTTTCAACCATCATTGCGATGCGACTGTTTTAGCACTCGGTTAACTTTTTCACAAAAACTATACATCGCTTTATATTGTGCATAGACTCGTTTGAATTGAGATTATCTGCTTTTTATCTACTCAATTAAAAACAGCCGCTGCAGTGCCCTGCTTAACTAGATGCTGCTGCTGCAGCGCCTTGCTCAATCTGTTACTGCTGCTCCAGTGCCGCTTCATGTGATACTGCCGCTGCAGTGCCATCTTTGGGGGGCTTCCGAATGTTCAATAATCTTGATTCCCTTGAATTTAGTAACACTCACTTACTGTGCGATTTGGCATGCATGTTTTTGGGGGGCTGTCGGAGCTCGAGTGGAATAGTCTCTCTGAGCCCTCCAAGCCAAATCCGTTTACCACTAATGCTAAGATCATATGGGCACACGAACTCGTGAAGTCAAGTTATTAACGTAATTTCGGGAGGAGTACGCCCATCTAATCTTTCAATTAATATCCGAGTATAAAAACAGCCTCTTACCATTTCCGTTTTTAGTTCTTTCGGCATCCCTCCACCTCCCTATCTCCTCCTTTATGCATATTTATTTAATTTATCCTTCCATCTATAGGGTTTTTTTCAGAGCTCGAGTAGAATAGTCTCTCTGAGCCCTGCATTGCAGACATCAAGCCAAATCCGTTTACCACTAATGCTAAGATTATATATGGGCACACAAACTCGTGAAACATATAGATCATGCACACACATGCATATACATACAAATACATTTATGCGTGCACAGTGCACACATATATATCACTATATGTATATGCACATTATATTACACCAAATGTGCACAAGAAAGAGACACTTTCTTGGCCATTTCCTTATCTGTCTTACCTCTATTGACTCTGGCACATCGGAACGAAGAATGAGACAGCCTTGAATCTCTCCACGAAGTGTCCGAAGTATCGCCGTCTGAACTATCAGTGTCCACACATAAACAGGCTGGTGCACTTCATCTTCGTCCAGATTGATGGGTTATCGGTCTATCCACGACACTAGAAGTTTCTGTGTCTGTAAAGGCATCACCCTCACTGACTACTTCGTCCCGATCAGATTCAAAATGATCAAAACACGAGTGATTGGAGTCCGAGTCCATCAACACCTCCAGTGCCTGTTCAGCCGTATACCTCTTCATTTTAATATGTGATATGATCTACATTTTCCATTTACATTATGCCAAGCATCTTTGAATTTTGCACCTGGAAGTCCCGTAACTCATTCAGGGCATGCGCTAGGGCTTTCCTTACCGTAATAGACCTAGAACACGGATTGGCGTAAAAACTCGTATTTGGCGGGGAAGCAATTTCTCTTAATTGACGAGATATGGATAGCAGGGAAAGAGTTAAATATAAAACCTGGTGAAGTAATTTGTGTGTCGGTACTTTTTAAACATCTCCAGCACATTTTAACAATACTGTGCTGATAACAGTGATAATCTTGGTCACTATAATGGTGATAAGAAATTTTCATCCCGTTACATCCCTAGTCATGACTGACCAATCAGAATAATAATAATAGGTGGATGTCTTGCAGGCTTAATAAATAAGTTTCAGCTGGTTCAAAATGAATCAGCCAAAGCACTGACTAAAAGTAAGAAATACGGTCATAACAGCCCAATATTATCGCTAGGGGTGCTCCGATCAGGATTTTTGAGGCCAATCGCTGATCACAGAAAGCAGTATCTGCCGATACGATCACCGATACCGATCTTTTTCAAGCCTTATTTTTTTATCATGTATAATTATTTATAATATACTACAATCAGGAACATTAGATATTTATTCAGGGTCTGAATTTCATTTTTGAAAATGGGGGGAATATTCCTCTTATAGATGACTCTTGTGAGAGGGGATTTTTTTTTTTTTTTTTTTTTTTTTTGAGGGGTGGAGGGGAGCATTTTTTAGACATTTTTCAAATATAAATATTTATCTCACCTAAATGTTCGATCATGCAGTGTATTTTTGTTTTTACACTTGCACAATATCTTACACACAGCATAACACAGTTGCTCAAGCAAGTGGCAAAACATTTATATACTTTTCTTACGTTATCACAAAAAATAAAACTTACCATTGACAGAAACAGTCAGCTCTACTGCCTTTTTTGCATTTAAATCTTTATTATAAGCAATCCTGCAGTTCATAAAGACCTTTGTTTTCCTACCGAGTGCTATCTATTATTGCCTTGTTTATCTAAAAGGTGCTCTTTTCCTTTAAACCTAGCCAAAAAACCATGTGTTGACTGTGAAACACAGTAGACTTTAATTATATGCCTTTATGGTGTAATGACTACATTTTTGTTTTCATATTTACCGCAAACGATGCGCTGTCACTTGAATTCAGCGCGTGCAGACTGCTCCTGGAACGAACTGCCGGACCGCAACCGTGGTTCGTGTGCAGTGCGAACGATTTAAAATCTGTTTTTGAGCGCTGAAAAAATACGCACCGCATAGGCCTACGCACTGCGAACAGAGAACCTGCTGTTATGCGTGTGCGCTGCAAGTGTGCATAAGCGCATGCCCAGCTAACAATTTTTGGTTCCCAGAACATTGTCAGAATGTCCTCAAGAACGTTCCCTCTTGGGTAGCCAGGAATGTTTTCTTAACGTAAATAGAACATTCCTTTTAGGTTAGGGGAACGTTCCCAGAACCTGAACGTTCTCGGCAGGTTCCTGGAATGTTCCCCTAACCTAAAGGGCACGTTCTATTTACGTTCCTAGAAAGTTTTCTTAAGGTCCCCAGAACGTTCTCCTAACCTCTTTACTCTGATACCGCTGCTGTCAGAAATCATCCAGCACTCCCGTCCCGAGTAGAGTATAAGCGGCATGGAAGACGGACAGATATGGACCTCAATAATCAGTACTACAAACCATATGTCTTGTTTCAAACTATTGTTTAATCATTAAAGATAATCAGACCACATTTAACCATCATAAGGACCACTGAATGAGATTGAATTATCCATTAATATAAGATCTCTTTATTATGTACCATATAATAACCCAGATCTTACGTTTCTTAAGCACCAAATAACAATGACTTCAACAAAATATTGGGTTTTAAGAATGCAAATTTTATTTTTACAGACGTTAAAAATTAATAACGTTTATTTGACTTTAATATTACATTAATTTCTTACCACTGAATCAACGATGATGTGCTTCTCTCTTTGGTCCGTAAACAAAAACTTCTCCGTTAATAACATGTTCTATTCAATTACTTGTCAAATCTCTCTGAAATCACAATATTTACTCTCAAATATTTATTAATTATAAGTAATTATTCAATAAAAGAGATCAATAAATGAGTGTTAGTCAGTCAGTAAAACAAAATGACCCTTAATTTTTAAATGCGAGTGTGCGGCTTTACATGGAACACAGGAGAAAAGCGCGTGCTGGACTTGCGTGCAGATCAGAGGCGGCTGTAAAGAAATGGTATGCTTTTCAGACTATGCTTAACCTCGGCTTAATTTCAGCTATAAGATTGGAATTATATTATAATTATAATGCGATTTGACTACTTTGATGTCTACTCTTTATTAAAAGCTTTTTTCAGACATGAAATTCTGCAAAAAATAGTTTGTTTATGATTAAGAATATACACATTTCAGCATTAGAATAATCAGATAAATCTGCAAAGTTTTAATTAGTTTACATGGTTATGACAACTAAAAATAACCTGCAGGGAACTTTCTGGGAATGTTCTCTCTAGGTTATAAAAATAAAACTTGAAAATAACCTGCAGGGAACGTTCTGGGGGGAAAAAAGTTCGCCAAAAGGCGGATTCGAACCCAGGTTGTTCGTGTCAAAAGGAGTATGACACATATTACCTTCAGCACCACTGGAGCTGACAACTGACGACCATCTTTTGTAATGTTGACTAGCCCAATCACACTTTGGTGGGCGGAGTTAGTGTAAATGGCTTCTGCCAACAAGGCAGGCTATTTGTACTTAGTGTAAATAGCCTCTACCTTAATATTATTACATATAGGGTAAACGTACCTATTAAGCTCACCAAAATCTACATTGAGACATTTTTAGTGCACAAGATATTGGTTTCATTACAAAAAATTGTTAAAATAAAATATTAATCTCTCACACACAAATATTTAATTTTATTTTAAATTACAAAAGCATTTCAATTAAGATATACATCATTAAGTTCATAAAGTCTGGCTGTGCTTAATGGGTACATTTTTGTACCCATTAAGCACACCCCTGTTCCCATTAAGCTCACATCATGCTTTATTAAAAATTAAATTTTTAAAGAATAATTGTAAAAAAAAATTTTTTGAAGGTACAAAGTCAATCACAGAAAGAAAAAATAACAGAACACTAAAATCAAGCAACATGGCATTCAATTTGATGTTACACTGAACAAAATGATAAATGCAACAATTTTGTTTTTGCCCCCATTTTTCATGAGCTGAACTCAAAGATCTAAGACTTTTTCTATGTACACAAAAGGCCTATTTCTCTCAAATACTGTTCACAAATCTGTCTTAATCTGTGTTAGTGAGCACTTCTCCTTTGTCGAGATACTCCATCTCACAGGTGTGGCATATCAAGATGATGATTAGACAGTATGATTATTGCACAGGTGTGCCTTAGGCTGGCCACAATAAAAGGCCACTCTAAAATGTGCAGTTTTACTATATTGGGGTTGATCAGTTGATCAGGTTGTTGATTGTGGCCTGTGGAATGTTGGAACACCACTCGATCCATAAAGTTGACCTCAGCAATCCGCTCACATTATACACGCTGTGTGTCATCTGCCCTGTAAACCTGAAAACTGGTATTCATCCGTGAAGAGAACACCTCTCCAAAGACCCAGATGCCATCAAATGTGAGCATTTGCCCACTCAAGTCAGTTACGACAACGAACTGCAGTCAGGTCGAGACCCCGATGAGGACGACGAGCATGCAGATGAGCTTCCCTGAGACGGTTTCTGACAGTTTGTGCAGAAATTCTTTGGTTATGCAAACCGATTGTTGCAGCAGCTGTCTGGGTGGCTGTCTCAGATGATCTTGGAGGTGAAGATGCTGGATGTGGAGGTCCTGGGCTGGTGTGGTTACATGTGGTCTGCAGTTGTGAGGCCGGTTGGATGTACTGCCAAATTCTCTGAAACGCCTTTGGAGACGGCTTATGGTAGAGAAATGAACATTCAATTCACGGGCAACAGCTCTGGTGGACATTTCTGCTGTCAGCATGCCAATTGCACGCTCCCTCAAAACTTGCGACATCTGTGGCATTGTGCTGTGTGATTAAAACTGCACATTTTAGAGTGGCCTTTTATTGTGGCCAGCCTAAGGCACGCCTGTGCAATAATCATGCTGTCTAATCAGCATCTTGATATGCCACACCTGTGAGGTGGATGGATTATCTCGGCAAAGGAGAAGTGCTCACTAACACAGATTTAGACAGATTTGTGAAAAATATTTGAGAGAAAGTTTTTTTGTGTACATAGAAAAAGTCTTAGATCTTTGAGTTCAGCTCATGAAAAATGGGGGGCAAAAACATTGAATATATACACTGAACAAAATTATAAATGCATAGTGAAGTGTCATTTAAGCACATTGCAACATCTAGTCAACGTTCAGCTAAGTAACACATTCAAAAATCAAATAAAACAAACCAATAAAACATTTAATTCATGGGGATGAACACAGAAACTAGCCTCATTATGAAACCTCTTTTTAAATGAATATCAACCTATCTATAGTCTCTTCTAGCTGGAATACACTATACGATTTTTGCTCCGATTTTACACAGATTTACAGTCTGAAAAAATTGATGCTAGTTGCCAAAGATCAGAGCCAGTCTGCAGATTTGAGTTGACAGAATCCATATAAAATCAATTAACTTAAAGTGACAACCATCAGTTAATATTTAAAGTGTTCATGAATGTTTACATTTGATGTTCAATGTGAATGAGCTTAAAGAGAGCACACTGAGCTTAATGGGAGCAGCAACAATTTTTAATAAATTTCATGTAATATTTTCAATCATGCAATAAATTATTTATTTGCAAATCATGCAATAAACTGTCAATTTATAATATTATGGATGTAAAAGTACAAGCCAGTAATGCCTGTGAAGTAATATGTTAGCGACGCACACAATCTTATACAGCTGTTCGGCTAACTATGTTCTAACTATGTTTCAAAATGGCCGCCAGACAGTGTGAACACATGGAGACTCATATCTCAGTGTGCGATGATATGATTGACTTGAAATTATTGGAGGTATATAGTAACAAACATATCAATTCATTAAGACATCAAGTAGGATAATAAATTATTTTTTTCTTTTTATAATCTGATCTCAAAAATGGAAGTGTGCTTAATGGATACGTGAGCTTAATAGGTACATTTACCCTAATGTAAAAGTGTGTAGGAAACTGTGCATTCTCTTTTCCTCACTCTCGCTGTGGCATTTGCCCTGCAAACCTGTCTTATCCTCCAATAACTACTGAGAGAGTGCGTCTCAACTCTTTGAACTTTGCACATATTAATGCTCATTCACTGAACAATAAGACTGCACTACTTCATGATATCATTTTGGACAACAAACTTGATTTCTTCCGTATTTGTGAAACTTGGCATCAGCAAAAATGACTTTCTAAATCTTAATTCGACTACTCCATCTGGATTATATGTACATCGATAGACCACGACTAACCAGGAAAGGAGGAGGCCTTGCTGTTATCTGATGATCTGATGTATCTGTGACTGAAATTGCCACTCCTAGTGTAACAGCATTTGAGTGTATTGCTTTCAGAGTTAATTGTGCCTCCCCTGTTCTTATTCTGTTTATTTATCGTCCACCTAAATCAAATCCTCTGTTTATTGAAGAACTTACTGAACTCCTTGGATTGGTTAGTTCTGTTTGTATAGCTATGATTCTCATTGGTGACATTAATATTCATGTGGATAATTCAACTTATCAAACTGTAAATTTCCTGGAGACACTTGATTTTTTTTAACTTGACCCAGCATGTCAATTTTCCTACCCATAACAAAGTCACATACTTGATCAGGGGCCTGTACCATGAAGCCGGTTTAGCAGGCTAGCCAGGTAAGTTTCAGTTTAGTTTGCACCAACTCTGGGTTTTAGGTACCATGAAAGTGGATTGGCTTTTATTTAATTTAATTTAATTTATTCATTTATAAACCACTATTAAAACAACAGAGTATATCATTATTATACCCTTAATCCATTACACAAGCCAGCTTATTTTAATAGTAATTATTAAGCTTTTATTTAAAAATCAATGTAAACATATAGATAATATGCAATATAAGTTTTAGAATCAATAGTTTTAAACACGACTACATATGAGCTTAGTTTTTAAGTGTTTTATACCTATAAATATTATCAAATCTATAAACTAACTTTACAACTTTTACTTGCACTTATATGGTAAGATAGATTTTCCTCTTTCATGGATAGATCGTTTCATGATCGTGCTGTGTAAATGTGTTTAAATTCTTCTTATTGTTCAATCTTTTAATCTTCACACTGACTCTCTCACAAGAAGTGAATCATAGTTTTAAAGCATGTGATTGGCTGCTCATTACTGATGTCACACATTCATGTGCACGCGCTCCATTAACTCAGGATCAAGCCTGAGTTGACAGAGAAAGTTGATGTTCAGCTTCATGGTACCAACAAAGCCGGATTGGACTGGTTTGGTTTTGTCAACTCAAAACTAATCCTGTAACCCTAAGTTTGTTCAGCCACATAACAAATCAGACATTAGTCAGGTCCAATATGGTGTCCCTCAGGATTCTGTTTTGGGGCCCATACTATTTAGAATTTATATGCTTCCTCTGGGGCAATCGTCCTTCCTCTCAATCATTAGAAAACACGGTCTTGGGTATCATTTTTATGCTGATGATACACAAATATACAAGTTCAATGTCTGATGTTACAGTTAGTTCTGCAATCCTTTCTGAATGTTTGCAGTACATGAAGGTATGGATGTTTCACAACTTTCTAAAATTAAATAGCTCTTAGACTGAGGTTCTTCTTATTGGCACACCAGCAGCCATCCACAAATGTAGCAGCTGCAATCTGACACTGGATAACAGCTCGTCAATACAAGCTCATAACCTTGCTGTGATATTTGATGGTGATTTGACACTGGAGGCTCACATTAGGAGTGTTACTAAATCAGTATTTTAATATTTCAGAAATATTGCTAGGATTAGGCCTTTCCTTTCTACACCTGATACTGAAAGGCTCATCCATGCTTTTATCACTTCAAGAATTGATTACTGCAATTCTCTCTACATTGGTCTACCAGCAAAATCTATCAAGCGGCTACAATATATTCAGAACTCAGCAGCACATGTTTTCACTCACACAGCCTCACGGCAGCACATAAGTGGTGTCCTCTGTAACGTGCACTGGCTTCCAGTTCAATCACGTATTGAGTTTAAAACACTTGTTTTAACTTATAAGAAGGAGCCAATTCATGCACAGCTTTATGTTTGTGATTTAGTTACCCTTTATATGCCTTCTTGTCCTCTAAGCTCTGCTGATTTGATTTGATTTATTTTGCTGTTTTATATTGTATCATTGTATTTTGTATTTTAATTGTTTTTTACATTGTTGTAGTGCTTTGGGTGTGAGAAAAGCGCATTATAAATAAAATGTATTATTATTATTATTATTATTATTATTATTAAAAGCATTGCATGAATGAGCTCAATCCAATCGTCTCTTTTGGGACAGGACATAGTGAAACCATTTAGTGAGGATTGTCTTCAACATTTAGTAAAACATCAGGGGTTACAAGATTTCAACATAATGAAATGAATTAAAGAGGGTGACCCGCACCATATATACTTCTTATAGAAAATGAATAATTCATAATAATAATTTGATCATCATCTCACTTCTTGATGTCTTCTAATGTGACGGTGGTGATCCTACGTCAGTTAGACTTATAATTTGTTGCAGAACTGTACAAAATTACAATGTGTAAACCAATAATTCAAACCCTCTGGCTACACAAGATAACAATGCAACATTTGTCAATATACTGACAAAACATTCAGCAGTGCTTCAAGCATTTTATGGTCAAAAGTCCACAGTACAAGCAATAAGGTGGACAGTAAAATTCAAATAATACAAAAGCAATAACCCTTCGTTCGTTAAACTCTTCCACTAGTCCATGAATCAACTTTCACCTGTATGGATTTTGCCATTGCTTGTTTGAGGATAAGGTGTGGGATAAGTGTATGTGAATGTGGGGTGGGTTGAAATTTTGCTAAACACATAACGTCTTTTTGAGTGTCAATGGTGGGTGAATAGTTTTGTGGTGGTGGAAGAATGAACTGTTTGAGTCCTACCTGGACTCAGATGCACTGTCAATTGGTTCGGATCTCTGCAAAAGAAAAGACAAAACCCACTTGTAGTAATGTCCCAATGTTCAGCTCCCCATGCAGCCCAAACACTGCTGAAAAAGAAGTGGCTTTCAGGAAGAGAGATAATAGAGACACTACTTGTTCCCAATCCTCATTTGTTGCCATGGACACTTATGTTGCCCAACTGTTTCTTGTTTTTCATTATCACCTGTATATCTTGCCCTCAGTTTGTTCAGTTATTTTACATTTTACTGCCACATGCTTTCTTCACTGATGTTACAGTACCTGTTACAGAACCTCCGCCTCCGCTCAGCGAGTTGTGTCATCCCTCCTAGCAAGTCATTCCAGCACCACTGCAATGAGCTGCTCCTTCCTCCCAGGTTTCAGCACCAATGTAATATGGATTGTAGTTTAGGGAAGAAGGAGGCAGGAAACGGCTTAACAAAAATACAACTTTACTTATAACAAGGATATGGCAGTCGCTCTATATACAGCACTGGTAATTCAAGTCAACTGGTAAACATCTGGCTCCTAAGGAGCTCTCACTGCCACCTAAAGAACAGCTCATTGACGTCTGCTACTACATTGATAAAAGTTCCAAATGAAGAGAAGTTTCAAGCAGTTTCAAGAGTTATGCCGTGTTGCCCAGGAGAGAAAACACTTTCATCAGAAAATGGTTTGGACCATCTGCTCCACCATTCATTTTGATTACATATTTTGAGACAAAGAGTGAGAAAATTATATTCAGAAGAAACTGAAGGTCCCCTATATGAGAATATACACATGATTTTCCCATGTTTTCAATTTGATTTTTCAAAACATGGCACCCATCTTCAATAGATTGGATCAGAGTGTAACAGAACATTCAGCGACCCTGAAATTCACCACCCAGATGAAGAGGAACCAGACAAAGAGCCAAATACTAAGCGAGGAAGCACAAGAGTTCCCATCCTACAAGATAAGATTCCCAATGAGAGATCAAATCTTTAAAAATCTGTCAACGGGCAATCTGGAGAGCCAAGGTGACGTAAATCCAGAGGAGAGTTGGTCTTTTGCTGAAAGATTTCCAAATGTGATGAAGAAATTGATCGATACCACATGGACAATCTCAAATAGTCAGAATACATTGCACAGTACATTCATAAAGATGGACATATCACGTGATGCTGATGGTGGAGGAGCAGCGCAATGCTTGGTCTCTCGCAGCTCGTTGTTGTTTGTACCACTTTAACTAAGACCTATAACATCTCGATGGTATAAAATCTTTTGGTAAGAAACTGGAGTATGCCAAGTACTCAGAAGCAGCTCACCCTTTCGACGAAATCTTTTAAATCATCAGAGATTACATTTGCCTCAGATTGGTCAAGCAAATATGGTGGATCAGGCCTCACCTCTGCTGAGCCAGGCTGAGATCGGCAGTTTGGTGAAAAGAATATCAACTGAGATGCTTAAAGATATTGAAACTTCCTTTCGACAAAAAGATCAGTCTAGTCATACAGAAGCTTGATGCCTTCCAAGATGAAAGGCTGGGTCTCAGACACCTCGGATGCCATGGCTTCCTACAGTACAAAGCTTACTGAAGTGGAGAATAAGCTGGAGGCTGCCTTGGAGAAAGACGATGACCTAGAGAATAGAAGCCGACGCTGTAACATACAGAGGGCAGTGAGGGTAGTAACCCGATTGCCTTTTTTAAATCCTGGCTGCCGGAGCTTCTGCAAGTCAGCTTAAAAAGTGGAACTGTTAAAATAGTTCGCTGTCAACGCACCCTCACTCGTCGGCCCCGCACTGTTATCGTGAAATCCCATAATTTTTAAGACAAAGTTCGGATCATGCAATCTACAAGAAAGGCGTGAGCCCTGACTTACAACGGATTCTCAAGAGTTTTACCAAGTCAAACAGCAGCTCAAGGAGAAAGGAATTGCCTTCGCTATGTTGTATCTGGCCATGCTCAGGATTAAGGTGGATGGGCAAGAGAGGTTTTTCAAAGATCCAAGGAAGTGGTCATTTTTCTGGAGACTGTCCTCCAACAATCTGCTTCCCTTTCCTCGTACATCTGCTGACTGAGTAACTTTTCCTGTATTTCAGTATGTTTTAATATGGGTTTATGCACTGAATACTTTTAAATGTGAATACTCTGGGCAAGATCTTGATTTGTGTATACACATATATATTTTTATATGTACATTTATACAATATTTTATGTTTAAATTGTGTTTTGCTTTCCAAATTATGCCGTAATGTTGGTTTAGAGCTGCAGACCAGATGTTGTAGATTGTTACCTGATAGTTGTTAATGTTTAAAATTGGTGATAAGTTATAGAGCTGGTCCTGCACCTTCGCTCTACTCACAGGGAAACCAGCTGACGCCCAGTATGGGTGTATCAGACCAAGGTCTGACCCTTTTGTTTTGTTCAAGGTTCAATTTTGTTATATTATGTCTATGGTTCTGTTATAAAAGTTTATTTTTCTTAATCTCTGGGTGTTGTATCTATTTTAAAAATGTGCAGTTGGAATGTGAAACATAATCCTGTTAAGAGGAAAACAAATTCTTAGTTTCCTAAAGAAAGAAAATAGCTGTGTTACAAGAAACCCATTTATCGTGGAGCACTCTAAGCTAAAACATGGCTGGGTTGGGCAGGTATTTAGCTCCTCTTTTACTAGTTACCATCGTAATCAATAAGCACTTGCCATTATCGGAAGTGACATGTTAAGAAGCTCTCTCTGCGGCCAAGGAATATCTCTCTTAAATATATATTTCCCACCTATACAGTCTACAGATTTGATTTTTCATGTTGTTGTTTTTTTTCTAAATTTGCTGATTGGATTTGTGATAACACTGTAATAGCAGGGGATTTTAACTGTATCTTCTCTTGGGTAGACACTGGATAGATCCCCACCAACACAGAGTCAAGCCCAGACTTCTAAAAGAGCTAGGGCCAGATTGGACACCTGTGATGAACTTGATTTGGTAGACACCTGGCGTGTGTTACACCCTAAGGACAAATAATTTCCATTTTACTCATCTGTTCACAGAACCAGCAGTAGAATTGATTTTATTTGAACCCCCAAAATCTCTTTTAGAACTGTCAGTTTTTGTAAAATTGGTGATATTATTTTATCTGACCATGCACCCATTTTTATTGGCTTGAATTACTTTTAATTTAACTCCCACATAAACAGTGTTGATATAGTTCGTCTTTTAATTTTGATCCTAAATTAGAAACTTTTTTAGAAAACAAAACTCTTGGCAAAACTCTTGGCATCTCTCCTGGATACAGCCAAAGCGTACATTCGGGGTTTAATTATCTCGTATACGGCTGGGCTTAAAGGGGTCATATGATACGATTTCTTGTTTTCCTTTTCTTTAGTGTGTTATGTAGTTGTTTATGCATGTACAGGTGCATCTCAATAAATTAGAATGTCGTGGAAAAGTTCATTTATTTCAGTAATTCAACTCCAATTGTGAAACTCGTGCATTAAATAAATTCAATGCACACAGACTGAAGTAGATTAATTCCCCTTTCGGGCTTGAACTGATGGTAGAACTAACTGAAAGCTGAATCTCGCGATTATGGTAAGGGGCGTCACATTTCCGACACGTGCTTGTGGTGTTCGGCCAATCACAATGCACTGTGTTATCTCTGGGTGTTGTATCTATTGTTATTCTAGTTATATTTATTTTTTAATACGTTATGTTAAGTGATAAATCTATTTTAATAATTTGCAGGAACGTGAAAAGGGATACATAATCCTGTTAAGAGGAAAACAAATTCTTAGTTTACTAAAGAAAGAACATAGCATTGTTACAAGAAACCCATTTATAGCCAGTGGAGCACTCTAAGCTAAAATTTGGCTTACAATGCACTGTGTTAGCTGGCCAATCAGAGCAGACTGTGCTTGTCAGAAGGAGAGGCTTTGTAGAAAACGAGGCGTTTGAGAGAAGCGGGGCATAGAGGATCTACAATAATGTACAGTATTTGAAAAATAATGTGTTTTTTGAGCATTAAAGCATGTCAACATATTCTGTTACACCAAATACACAAAATAATGATCTTTAAAATAACATCATATGACCCTTTTAAGAAGAACAATATGAAAGAACAGAGGAAGTTAGAGCTTGGTCTTCATGATCTCAATGTTAGCAATATTAACGAAGAAAGAGGAAAAAAATAGTTTTTTTTGTGAAGCAAAGAATGTACGAATTTGCTAATTAACCCAGTCGTTACTTGGCCAATCTCTTGCGCAATAGGATGTCTGCTCAGAATATATACTGTATTAAAGATTCAGATGGTTCTCTTTATTATAATAATAAGGAAATTAATAATGGGTTTAAATCCTTTTATTAGCAGTTGTTTCCTCACAATTTAACTCACTTTCTGAACTTGATATGAATCATTTTTTGCAAATTTATCATTACCTCAAATGTCAGATCTACACAGAGATGTTCTAGAATCTAGATAATCCTATAACACTTAGTGAAATTAAGAATAGTATTCAATCACTTACTAATAATAAGGCCCCAGGACCTGATGGCCTCAGCGCAGAATCTTATAAAAAGTTTGAGAGCATTCTATTTGGTCCATTATACAAAATTATATCATTTGAAGCAGGTGCTCTTCCTCCTACGTTGAGGGAGGCTAATATTTTCTTAGTTCTTAAAAATGTAAAAGCATCGGAGAAGTGCTCCTCATACCGGCCCATATCGAATGTGGAATTTGCAGGTTTGTAATTTATTTTGACTAAATTAAGTGAATCCCTGGAGGATTTGGTGTCTCACCTATTGAATCTCTTCTGGCAGTTGATAAGCAGGTTATGTTTATCACAAGACGAGTTTATAATATACTCTGTGACTTTAAGGCAGATTAACCTGACATTCTTAAGGACAAATACAAATCTGATTTGGGCAGTGCAATTGAAACAGATACTTGGAATGAGATATGTAGCAAGCCCACTTCTGTTCTAGCCACTAATTCTGCTTGGGAAAGACCATTTAAAATTCTGCACAGACTGTTTATTACGCATGAGGTTAGACATAAAATGAACCCAGATCTGTCATATCTGTGTATCAAATGTAAATCTGCTCTTATACAGCAGTTCTGGAAAGTGATTGGCAACTAAAGTCTTTTATCTTATTTGTTTATTTATTTCATATTAATTCATTTTTTTTTATTTTGAGGGGAGATGACGAATAATTTGTTGATAATTTGTTATGCTTTGCATTAAAATTTTATATATATATATATATTAATATGCTGAACAATAGTGCAGCTATTTAAACACTGCACCAGCAATTGGCAATCGCTCTCTCACCAGAATGCAAACATCAAAATTTACTGAACTTTGTACGATTGCAGTTAAGACATAAAACGAGAACAAGATTTTCTTTTATAACATCATAAAGAAATAAAGGTAAACTCAGTTTAATTACAGATGTAAATGCAGAAATTAACTACAGATGTAGTTACACATGTACAGTAAATACATACAAATGTTTTTTTTAACTTCAGTACAATGTAAATACACAATAAGTGCATTGTATAAAACGTCTCATTTAAATACTGTTTAACAAGGGTTTTAACATTTTAACAAGGTTTTACTCTTCAAATGATTCACAATAAGCACCATATCACTGTTTGCATCCAACCAAATAATCCATTCATGTCTCATTTCACACTGCACGATTTTCAGTTGTCCCAGATGAAAGATTGGCATCATGAAACAATCATGGCCGTGTCATACCCAAGTTCATTAGATCCATGTCGCACAGTGTGATATGCAACGATCTTATAGGATTACTAAAATCGTGCAGTGTGTCTCAGGCTTTACAAATGATCTGACTGAAAGGTGTATAACTTAAATAATCAGCCACATGCCAATTGCACGCTCCCTCAAAACCTGCCACATCTGTGGCATTGTGCTGTGTGATAAAACTGCGCCTTTTATTGTGGCCAGCCTAAGGCACATCTGTGCAATAATCATGCTGTCTAATCAGCATCTTGATATGCCACACCTGTGAGGTGGATGGATTATCTCGGCAAAGGAGAAGTGCTCACTAACACAGATTTAGACAGATTTGTGAACAATATTTGAGAGAAATAGGCCTTTTGTGTACATAGAAAAAGTCTTAGATCTTTGATTTCAGCTCATGAAAAATGGGGGCAAAAACAAAAGTGTTGCGTTTATAATTTTGTTTAGTGTAGTTACAGTTATCTGTAGTTTCCTTGGTTTCTAGTGGTTTTCTTGGAGTTTCTTTGCTTTGATTTGATCATCAGTTATACCTGTTGTTAATCTTCATTAAATAGTTTGCTTTGGTATTTAACCAGTCTGACTTCAGAAGTGAAAATTCAACTGCCTTGCTCTCAGTTGTTGAAGCCCTAAGACTGGCAAGAGCGGCTTCCAAATCTTCATTACTTATCTTGCTGGATCTGTCCGCTGCTTTTGATACGGTTAACCACCAGATCCTCCTGTCAACCCTATTGCAACCCTATGCAAAGGGTATCTCAGGAACCGTACTCCAGTGGTTTGAGTCTTACCTCTCAGATAGTTCCTTCAAGGTATCTTGGAGGGGTGAGGTGTCTTAAGTCGCAACATCTAGCTGCTGGGATGCCTCAGGGCTCAGTTCTTGGACCACTTCTCTTCTCTGTCTACATGGCATCACTAGGTTCTGTCATTCAGGAACATGACTTTTCATATCACTGCTATGCTGATGATACTGAACTCTACCTCTCAATCCATCCTGATGGTCTGAAGATAGCTGCTCCCATCTCAGCATGTCTGTCAGACATTTCTTGATGGATGAAGGACCATCACCTTCAACTCCTGGCTATGCTTCAACCTAACTGACCATCACCTTGAACCTAACTGCTTGTGGTTTCAGCAAACCCATCACTTCATCACAATTTCACCGTCCAGCTAGGCACATCAACCATAACTCCTTCAAAAACAGCCAGAAACTTTGGAGATGTGATTGATGATCAGCTGAATTTCTCAGACCACATTGCTAAAACTGCCCAGTCCTGCATATTTGCTTTATACAGCATTAGGAAGATTAGGCCTTTTCTTTCAAAACATGCTCCTCAACTCAAGCTCTTGTTCTGTCCAGGCTGGACTATTGCAATGCTCTCTTGGCAGGTCTTCCGGCCAGTTCTATCAAACCACTACAATTAATCCAGAATGCGGCTGCAATATTAATCTTTAATGAGTCAAAAAGAACACATGCCACACCTCTGTTCATAAATTTGCACTGACTACCAATAGCTGCTCGCATAAAATTCAAAGCATTGATGTTTGCCTACAAAACCACCACTGGCTCTTTACCCCTTTACCTAAATTCACTACTTCAGACTTATGTACCTTCTAGAACAGCATTTCCCAACTGGTGGGTTGCAACCGACCGTTTTGAGTGGGTCGTGGAATGTGTGGTCAAAGTGACATGACAAAATGACAAAAACTTAATTTTTAACACATTTTTCTGATACGGGACGTTTATTTTGAAATACGCGCGCAAAAATACCATTTGACATGTGAAATTTCATTTTATTACAGCAACAAATATGGCGAAGCGCAAGTATGACCCCGAATATGTAAAATATGGATTTACATATATTGACGCCAAAAAGGGCTTGAAACCTCAGTGTGTTGTATGTAGTGAGGTGCTCTCACAAGAGAGCATGAAACCATCTAAATTAAAACAACATTTAGAAACCAAACACCCCGGCTGCGAAGACAAACCTGTGGAGAATATTCAAAGACGACTCCAGGAGCTGAGGGCATCACAAAAGTGCCTAATATCATCATGTTCAAAAAAAGTACAGGCACTCCGCGCATCTTACTGTGTAGCTCACCATGTAGCGAAGAAAGCCAACA
This sequence comes from Acrossocheilus wenchowensis, assembly GCA_029620275.1. Lineage (NCBI taxonomy): Eukaryota > Metazoa > Chordata > Actinopteri > Cypriniformes > Cyprinidae > Acrossocheilus > Acrossocheilus wenchowensis. Next base: position 12,794,902 of record CM056135.1, on the reverse strand, counting down.
CAATAGCAGAAGAGTTTCTCTTACCTGCAGCCATGGACATGGTCAGAGAGGTTCTGGATCAATCTGCAGATTAGCTGAAGACCATACCATTGTAAAATTATACCATTTGTCGATGCATTGAAAAAATGTCTGATGACGTAAAACAACAGTTTACAGCTCACATACAGGAAAGTGCTTATTACGCTTTGCAGATGGACGAATCCACGGACATTGCAAATCACGCAACTTTACTTGTTTATGTGAGATATGTATGGGAAGGGGACTTGGAGGAGTAATTTCTCTGCAGCAGAGATCTCCCCACCACTACAACTAGCAGCAAAGAATATGGTGCCAGTGCTTGATGAGACATTAAACTTGTTTTTTGTTCCAACCTCTGTTCACCATGGTAAAACCATGAAAAAGGTATATTTGGTGTAGTCTATTTAATTTAAATTATTTTGATTTTTTTTTTAGCTGTCTTTGTATGCTTCATTTAGTTTGTGTAAATTAATTAGTTCGTGTAATTCGTTTGCTGTTTTTTACACAATAAAAATGATCTTTACTGTATAAAGTGTGTTCTGTTTTGAATATAATTTGTATTGTGATCGGGAACAACTTCCTTGTTATTATTTCCTAATCAGAAAAAAAATATCTGAAGTAACAGCGCGGAAATTGAAAGGATGCATTTCATTTGCTGATATAGTGTGATTAAATGTGTTTTTTTGCAGGCGGGTTGATGGGGGGATCACCCTAGCTACAAGGTGGAACTGAACATTTTATGTTTAAATGCATCCTTGAGTCAAAAGATGCCATCATCTCTACCCTGGCTGTCATCAACACTCCTGTTGATACTCTAAAGGGCTTTTCACACTTGAAATTGTTAACCCTGGGTCATCCTAAACCCCAGATAAGTGAAATCCTGGGTTATCTGTAATCACGTTTCACAGTGCTCATACTATCCCTGGGGTTAACTGTTAACCCTGGGTATTCATTAACAGATGTTTCACACCGTACATTCCTAAACCCCGGTTAACGTTCTTATTTGCATATTTGCAGTGTCACTGTCTCTGATTGGACGAACAGCAGGCAACCTGTTTACACGGCTTTTCCCACGTCTTGCCAGTTATTCTGATCTAAAGACATGTAAACGGCCTCATGATGCACAAAGGCGAGAAAACAAAGACAAAAGTACAAAAGAAAGAAAACAAAGAGAATATGTGAATATTTCTTTGAATTTCTTTTAAGTGTGGAGAGACTAACGTCATTGTTTACTTGTACAGTATGACTAATACCGTCTCCTATTCACTCCAGTTCACAAGATTTCCGTCTTTTGATATTATCTTCTCACCGGCTGCAGTTTACATGACGCACGTTTCCTGTTACTGACATGACATGAGCTTCGCTGCTCAATTTTTGATTGGCTGTCTGTTGCCAAGCGTCAAGTAGCAACAAGCAAACACCGCTCTGTTTCACACTGAACAAACTTAGCACTGCAATGCGGGGTTAACGCCACAAATGCGGTGCTAACCCTGCTCCGGAACACGGTTTCATAACCCCGGGTAAAATGCAGTGCTAACACCGCTTTCAAATTACGCCTCGGGCGTGACCAATCCTGGAAGCACCAATTACGCCATGTCTGTCAGCTGACAGACCAATCACGACAGTGATGAGGGAGTCCTACCTCCCCAATATATACCACTGCATAACGGTCCCTACCTCATTCTCAGCATATCTCTTCTCCGTGCTGCTGCAAGGAGGGAAGTGTGGTGAGATACCTCACTCCTGTTATCAGAAAACCGTAGATATGTGAGTAACCTAAAGTTCTCTTTCAAACATTTGTTTGATATCTCACTATGGGATATAGACAACTCTCATATTGCAGATATGCCGTCCAAAGCAGGCATGTCAACCAACTCAGTAAAGTGTGATAACATGATAACGCACGCCCTCCATGTACTATTCACAGAAAAGGATGGAGACATGTGAAAAAAATGAAAATAACCTCTGTACGAGTGTTGTTTTTTTTTGTTTTGTTTTTACACACAGTATAGAATGAGCCAACGAAGGCTCTGTAACATCCAGCTTATAAAATCTGACAAAAGTGTGTGGCGAAGCCAAATGTCCTGAATTGAAACACCCTTAAAAAACGCCCACGAGGTGGCTAACCCTCGGGCACTATGAGCCCTCAGCCCCTCTGGAGGACTTAGACTTAAGCTATTATAACCCAATATAATAGCTTCCACCACCCAGTGGGACAGGCACTGACGAGAACTTGGTTTACCCTTATGAGAATTAGCCCATGAAACAAATAACTGATTACTCTTTCTTAATCCCTTCATTCTGTCCACATAATGACACAACGCACAGACAGGGCACAAGCAATGAACCTGCTCTTCTTCTGACGAGGAAAAAGGTGGGGGATGAAAAGCCAGTAAATCCACCTATCTACAAGCGAAAGCTGACTCTCTGACCTTAGGCACAAATGCTGGATTAATCTTGAGAGATACTCTTGAGAAATCTGCAGCAAACAACATACAGGAGTTATGAACCGACAAAGCATGAAGTTCACTAACTCGTTTTTGTGGTCGAAAGAGCCAATAACAAAGCAACCTTTAGTGAAAGGAGCTATCGATATTATCTATCAGCTCAAAAAGAGGCTGAGTGTGCGTTAAGGACCACGGACAGATCCCACGGCAGAATCAGCAGCTTTGAAACCCTGTTTAGATGCCACGCACCCCTCATAAACCTGCACACAAGCGGGTGTTGACCTATAGTATTTCTGTCAATCCCCACATGACATGCAGAAATTGCAGCAACATAAACCTTAATGGTAGAGAAGGCTCCGCCCTTATCTAAAAGTTCTTGCAGAAAACACAACACCTCTGCCACTGAACAATGAAAGGGAACAATTTGCTTTTGCGAGCAGCATAACTCAAAAACATTCCATTTCCTATCATATGCAGAGCGCATTGAAGCCGCTCTCGCATTCTGAATTGTTTCAATTGCCCTCGGAGGCAAACCCGTAACACTTAAATTCAACTTCTCGTGGGCCAGGCCCAAAGAGCCACTTTGTCAGGTGCCAGGTGCCAGGTGCCAGGTGAAAAATCTCTCCGCACATTTGTGAGAGGAGGTCTGTGCACAATGGGAGAGGCCAAGGCCGATCGCGCAGAAACTGGATTATTTCCGTCAGCCACAACCAGTTCAGAGCGATCAGTATTACTGAGTGATCACACTCTTTTTAGAGTTGGTATGAGCAGACTCAGAGGAGGAAGCGCAAAGAGCAGTACGTTTGGCCACAGGTGAGCCAAAGCATCCACACCCATAGGTGCACTGTCTCTTGCCAGAGAAAAGAATAGAGGGCAATGAGTATTTTCGTGCGAGACGAAAAGATCCACGGCAGCTCGGCCAAACCTCTCCCCTACAACTGGTTCACTACCTGAGGGTGGAGAGTCCATTCTCCGTACAGAGGATTCATTATTCCCAGGACATGAGTCGCTCGTAATGAATGAAAATGCTTCATGCCCCACACCATGAGTTTTCATGCTAAACTGTAAAGCTGGGGGGAACGTGTTCCCCCTTGTTGATTTATATATGCCATTGCCGCTGTGTTGTCGTGGTGATTCAGTAGGAACTGCACAAAATGTTTAATGTCCCTGATTCGAGAAAAGCATGATCTCTCCAGCAGTGGAGAGTGCGCAAGCAATGTGATTTACATTATCACTTTTCGGTTGAGGTGGTGCTTCGGACATAAGCGCTGTGCCGCTACCCAGCACTGAAACGCTCTCATTCGCAACAGTCCCAATGGGATGACAGACACTGCCGAGGCCATCAGCCCTAGAAGACATAAACATGTCTGAATGGGACTTTTTTCCCTCTCTGGAAAAGGGAGAGACAACCACGAATTGACCTGATGCGCTCCTCTGATAGAAACGCTTGATACAGGCCTGAGTTCAGCCTGAGACCCAGGTAAACAATTTCTTGCGTGGGCACTAAGCAGCTTTTCGTCTCGTTTATTTTGAAGCCTAAGCCTTTTAAAGGAGACAAGCAGATTGGTATCTATCTCCACCTGCTGCCGTGACAGAGCAAAGAGGAGGAGATCGTTCAATTAAGCTGACACTCTGAGACCCGCTATTCTCAACGGTGTTGGTGTTAGAGCTGCCTCGACACATCTTGTAAAAGTTTGTGGGGCTAATGCCAAACTGAACGGATCTGTCAAAAATTCGTAGGCTGTGCACTGATAGGAAAACCTGAGGAATTTTCTGTGAGCCGGATAAATACTTATGTGAAAGTAAGCGTCCTTCGGATCTACTGATGTAAACCAGTCTCTGGGACGAATAACATTGTATGTTTTTATTGTGAGCATTTTGAACTTGTACTTTCTGAGGTGTTTGTTGAGGTTCCGCAAATCCTGGATGGGACGGAGACCCCTGCCTCTTTTGAGAATGACAAAGTACCGGGAGTAAAAACCGTGCTGGCTGTCTTCCAGCAGCTCAACCCCAGTGTAGCATTTGGACCAATCAGACACACAATTGTGCATTTGATTTAACAAATCAATTAGTTATTAGATTAACAAATGGTCACAGACCCCTCACCCAATACGCATACCCGGAGCCAGTAGGACTATCAAGGACTTCAGGCCCCCTGATCCCATGGCAACCCATCAGATAACACTAGTTTTATTGCTCAAAGGAATGCAAATGGCCGAGCAACACTCACTTCATATCCCCTTTAGGAAAAAGACATTATCCCATAAAATGGACTCTTCTCTAATTAATTCATAGAAAAACCTTTCTTTGTATGAGCACACATATCATTAGGTCATTGTGTATATTATTACTGTTCTTGTATATGTTTTTGTGTATTGTATACTGTTCTATGCATGCTTATGATAGATCACTAGTTAATATCACTCTAATTGTAACATGTTTGGTCTCTATCAAGTCGTCTTCGGATGATCTAAGTCATACACAATGACCTGGGGATATGCATGATAGGAAGGTTATAGAAAAATTTGCCTATGAATTAATGAAAGAGGTTGTTTCCTATAGCAGTGTCTGCTTTAGAGAGAATTGAGTAGGGGGGAAGATTCTCTCTACATACTTTTAGGTCGTAAAGTTTATCTGATCTGGCTGAGGTGTCCTGGTTGCCATGGTAACCAGGGGCATGGGGTCCTTAACATACATTCTGGCTCCCAGTATGTTTATTGGGTAAGGGGTCTGTGATTATTTGTTAATCTAATGAATAATTGGTTTGTTAAATCTAATGAACAGTTGTGTGTCTGATTAGTCTAAATGCTACAGTACGGTTTGGTCAACCCGGTATTACTGCATTAATACTGTAGGAAAGTGTTTTCTGTAGCCAAGAAAATATCCTTTCTTAGAGTTGATGTGAACTTGCACTGAATGTTCGCTGGACAAACAGATTAGTTCCGGTTACTCAATTCTGCTACAGTTACTACTGGCAGCTGTAAATCATAAATAATTATGATATAAATAATTGTAATTAATCATAATTATTTATACACATTTCCCTTTTGAGCTAATTTGCTACAGTACCAACAACCTAACCCTTTCAGCCCCAAATGCTATAGCCTCTTAATGTATAGCCCTATATTTTGAAGCCCTATTAACCATAAACTAAATTGCAAACATAAAATGTAAAATATAGAATGAGTAGTAAAATCATGATCTAAACAATACCAATTCAGAATTAGTTAATATTGATATTAAATTCTGGAGTGGGCAGTACTGGACTGACCCAATCTACAAACTGTTATGAACAAACAAAGTTATGAACTTTTCTTGTTTACTTTCAGTTCCTGTTCTCCTACCCAGTTTAGTTCTCATCACCTCCTTATTTGTTCCTATGGACTTTGATTATTTTGCAGCTGTTGCTCCCTCATTAGCCTCATTATTTATACTCCCTCTTTGGTTCTGTTCCTGGTCAGTTATTGCATGTTTGTGTTTCACACTGTTTGGATGTATCATTTCTTTGGATTTCTCATTAAAAACCTGATTGTGGATTATCTTCTTTATGTTCTTATCCCACATCGGCACACGTGACACAAACAATCTAACCCTTTTAGCCCCAAATGCTATAGCCCTTAAATACATAGCCCTATATTTTACAGCCCTATTATTTATTTATATACCAAATTAGAAACACACATAAAAATGTATAGAAAAAGTAAGATTATGATCTACACAGTACCAACTCATAATTATGTTAACATTGATGCACACTCCTTAAAGGAACACTCCACTTTTTTTGGAAATAGGCTCATTCTCCAACTCCCACAGAGTTAATAAGTTGAGTTTTACCTTTTTTGAATCTATTCAGCTGATCTCCGGATCTGGCGATTGCACTTTTAGCATAGCTTAGCATAGATCATTGAATCCTATTAGACCAGTAGCATCGCGTTCAAAAACGATCAAAGAGTTTTGTTCGTTTTCCTATTTAAAACTTGACTCTTCTGTAGTTATATCGTGTACTAAGATCGGCGGAAAATGAAAAGTTGCGATTTTCTAGGCTGATATGATTAGGAACTACTCTCATTCCGGTGTAATAATCAAGGAACTTTGCTGCCGTAACATGGCCGCAGCAGGCGTAGTGATATTACGCAGCGCCTGAAAGTAGTGCCCGGTAGCCGGGCACTACTTTCACTACTTTGAACGCGATGCTACTGGTCTAATAGGATTCAATGATCTATGCTAAGCTATGCTAAAAGTGCAATCGCCAGATCCGGAGATCAGCTGAATGGATTCAAAAACGGTAAATTCAACTTATTAACTCTGTGGGAGTTGGAGAATGAGCCTATTTCCAAAAAAAGTGGAGTGTTCCTTTAAGACACAGAATAGATAGATTACGGTTTAATTTACTGTTCCCAAACAAATGATTGGTGATGGTACTTCTCCAGGCAGAACAGAGCTGATTTACATTATTGCTTCATTCATTTGGTTTCCTCATATTTCCACCTTGATTGGGAACCATGAAGCATTGACGAGGACCAGGAAACATTGCCTATGCTTACATCTATCATGACATCCAGAGAGAACAGTGCAGCAAAGCCGTACATACATCACTCACTGAGATCTAGCTCTTTTAAAGAAAAATAAAAAGTCAATAATATTCGATAATGTTCTTTAATCAATGTACTTAAATGTAACTGGATTACAAATGCAAAGCTGTTAAAATTCATAGATGTGAATATTAAATAACTACATTGAAAAGCATGTTGATGAATATAATAAAAATATAAACTTCATTAAAACAAAAAATTCACAAAAACATGTAAGATGCAGTGTACACATATGAACATAACAGAATGACGGCTAATTCAGAATCATATAGAGCTAAGCTCATACAGAAAGAAAAAGTTAATCCATCCAGTTTGTAAAGCGTGTCTTGGGCCATAGGCTGGAAAACAGTCAGGATGTTTGGCTAGTTCACCACAGAGTGAAAACACACACACACACACACACACACACACACACACACACACACACACACACACACACACACACACACACACACACACACATAAAAAATTCAGTCTCCAATTCACATGTAGATTTTGGGGGAAACCGGAGCACAATAGTATATTTAGAAATGAACCTTGATTCATAATTTCAGAACATTAAGCTCAGTAACAGTCCGGATCAGCACACCATACACTCATCTGCTGCCCGGCGGGATTCATGACTGCTTTTACTCTCTGCTCACTTGTGTCACTGTACTCTGGGAGATTTTGTTTATTTTTTACATGACTCTTACTACAAGTGCCAAGGAAAGTCAGGAAAACAGGTATGAACACAACGCCATGGATGGCCCCGAAAAGAATGACCAAGAACATGATTTTGAAGAAGGTCCTGAAGATGTAGCTTTTAGCAGCTGCGAGCACCACCACACCTGCTATAGTGGACACGGCACCCTGAACAATCGGATAGCCCAGTTTATGGATGGCATCCGTGGCTTTCTCATTTGCTGAGGATTTTTCACTTGACACAAAAGCGTAGGATATGTGAGCAGAGAAGTCCACAGAAAACCCGATACAGATAACAAGATTAATCATAGACACAGAGTCTAAACTGACATCCCACAATGCCATGAAACCAGCCACGCCCACAATGACCGATGCGATGGAAAATGTCACCCAGAGAGAGCAGAGAGGGTTCGGGATCAGCAGGAATGAAATGACTAACATGGCACATGTAGCGACCACTATGTTTTGGACCGTATTACTGATGATGACGGCATATTGGTCGAAATAGATGAACGCGGGGTGGTACACGATCAGATCAACGGGTATCTGCAACTCACCACATTTTTCTGCAGTTTCTCTAAATGCATTCAGCATGTTTTTCTCATCGATTGCCGTGCTGACGTTCACCGTTTGAATGAACAAACGTGATGCATGAATTTGATTGTTAGTGAAATTAACATCTTGTCTAAAATTATACTGAGTAAGAAATGAAGTTAATTTTCCTTTGAATTGTGCTTCATTGTCTAAATCAGCATTCTGTCCAGTCTGCATGTATGCATGAAGCCAAGAAATAGGTGCAATGCCTGAATCTACCATTGTCAGATTTTGAAAATTTTCCAAACACAAGTCGAGATTTTCACGAGCATCTGGGCTCCAGTACTGAAATTGCTCATTCTTTATTACTAACATGACATTAGGACCAAAATCAGAGAAGAATTCATCTTCTTTGTCATAGTAATCGCCCACATATGAGCCGTCTGCTGCTAGATTTTTCAAATCTAGACCTTCCTGTATTTGGAAGCATCCATAGATACTGACTGCCAAATACCCAGCATAGATCAGACACACAAGCATCTTAACCCACACAGTTGTCAGAAAAGGGCCGTAATAGTTTTTAAAGAAGGAATCCATTGGCATGCTGTATTCCTTACGTGTGCTTTTATCATAAGCGCCACCAACGCAACAACCTTTACTATTACCACTGGCTTCTGGGAGTTTCATGCAGGTGAGCCAGTGTCTGTTGCCTTTCTCTCGCCTTCCATTCAGTGCGAGACATGCACCAAAGAAGGTGATGTTGAAGATGTAGCAGAAGAGAAGAGCTGTGCTGGTGTACATGCAGAAGGACTGCACCGAGCGGAAGGGCGTCAGAAGGCCAATGTAGAAAGCCAGCACATCCGTCAGCGTGGTGATCGTGATGGACACGCCGGCCTCCTTATACGTTTCTGCTAAGCGAAACTCAACGTTTTTATCAACTTCAGTCTTCTGCCAGCAGGAAATCATAATGAACATGTCATCAACACCAACACCTGGAGGAAAGCAGAGACCGTGAACATCAGCAGAGAGACCCCTACTAGTTGATGAAATTAATGAAGTTTACCGAGAATCAAAAAGGGTGCTGAGGCCACGGTCATGGCAAACGGCATCCCACAGAACAGCAGCAGTCCAAAGCTGGCCAACACGGCCATACCAGCGGAGACGACGCCAAACGCAGCCACCCACACCTTCGTCCTGACACAATCTAACCTGTGGAAAGAGAGACATGATAGATGAGCTCATTTGACTCATTTGGCTTGGCTTTGGCACACATTTTGTCTGTAATGCCTTGTGATACCTCAAACAAGACAGAATTGAAATGGTAATGGCCAGGAAATACGTAATGGAGAAGAGGGGGATCACAGAGTCTGAATTGGTCTCAAACTCATTCTGTCTTGATATTGATGTAAAGTAAGACACACTGACCTGGAGAAATTCAACACAAAACACTATTTAGTGTAGTTATTGTATACATGAATGCACTGCGTTCCCTTACAAAAAAATAAGTTTATTCAAGTGTGCTATTAGTATACTTTTTTTAACTAAAAATAAGAAAGTATACTTTGTCTGCTTTTTCAGTACAAATGAAAAATGTAGTCGTAAACTAGCTGTTTACTCAATGTTTACTAGTTATATTTAGAAATATATTTTTGTAAACTAAAAATTAGGCCAGTTTAGTCCCTAGTATTGAAATAGTACATTTACAAGTATACTACCATTACATTGATATTAGTATATTTACTACATAAAGAATACTTAAAATATACTTGAACCTCACTTAAGTATACATAATAAAATGAACTTGAAGTATACTTATTTTGTAAGGGTTGTATTAAACCACAGTGAATGAGTAATTACAGAAAATGATGACCAGACATGAAATCAAGTGTACATGTGTTGGTTTCATTATCTTGAATGACTTTTTGTGCTTGAGTTACAGTTCTGGGAGATGATTTGATTAATGTAATATGAGGTACTTTTACACACACAATGGTTGTTAGGTATCTCTTATTCATGTAGATATAATTCACAATCATTTCTGACTTACCATTGTCTGCTCTGTGTAGTTTGAGAAGAATGTTATAAAGCCGTCAAGCCAGTCTGAGTTTTCCTTTGTCCTCTCCTCATCTAGGAAATAAAAAAGCCGGACCGCTTTGGCACTGGTCAGTACTGAGCTATCTGGCTTTAGCTTCACACCGCCGACACTTGTGCCCAAAAACATGCCATTATTCGTCGGATATGTTATGACTGAAGAAGTAATTTCAGAAGCATTGTAATTTATAATGTCTAAAATTGCATTTGACATACAGTATCCCTTTGTTTTAGCACAAAGGTTTTCAAAAGTGTTTGCTGTCGTTATATTTTTCACTTGTCTGTCTAATTCTAAAATGTCGTTAAAAGCCTCTTCAGTTAATATATTTTTGCCATTCAAGCCTGTGATTATCAAAGAAGCATAAGTGCCATCAGACGCAAGCCGTAACTGAGAAAACTCTTTAGACTGTGGGAAATTCTCCAGCACAATTGCCCTCTCCAGCTTGGCACGTCCATTGACAGGTGTGAACTGGTCTTCAATATCATTTGCCTCCCTCTCCTGAAGAAAGATAAACCCGGTTCCGAGGGCAGTAGCTACATATAAAGGTAATAACACAAACACACATGGATGTCTACCAACAACACGACCGAGCTTTTCAAAGGCCAGAGACAGAGGCTTTTCGAGGCAGTCTGTTTTACGCTTCATCGTCCTTTAAAGATACTTCGGCAGTTTGCGCTGATTGTCTTGCTCTTCTACAGCATCCTCCTTCTACAGTTGACTCAGTGTTGTCATAATGTACTTATAAGCTGCTGAACATTTACAACTCATCTGTTACTCATTAACAGGTAAAGAAACTTCCTTATTGGTTCCTGCTCTTTGTATCACTGCCAGAAATGACCTGCTTAATGTGGAAAACTTGATGTGGCACTCGAGTCAAAAAGTTTGCCCACCCCTGATTTAGTAGTTGCCAGCCATCTATTTTTGTGAGCTCATATAAAGTGAGGATTATTCTTACCTTGTAAAGCATTTACAAAGGAATTTAAAGGCTCATTTATCTCCCAAACAGAAAAGTTAAACAAACACAACGCAAGAGGGATGCAGAACACAGAAATATTTTTTCAAGATGCAAAAAATGAAACTGTACAACTGTACAATTGGTAAAAAAAAAAAAAAGATAGAAAAATAAACCTCTGCAATTTCATAGAATAAAAAAAGTTTACAGTTTCATTTTTTTTGCATCTTGAAATATTCCTGAGTTCTGTATCCCTCTGTTTTTTTTTTTTTTTTTTTTTTTTTTCTGTTAGGTAGATAGCCTTTAAATCTCCTATGTAATAGATATGCTTATAAATCAAGAACAAGGGATTTATAGTTGTATTTATAAACTGCTTATTAATCCCTATTAATGTTGGGACAATGCTTTATAAAGGATGAACTGACTATTTACTAATGCTTACCTAATGATTCATAGCGTGCAGCTATTATAAAGTGTTACCCACTGTTATTTTTAACTAAAGCAAGCATAGGCTGCTGTGAACATGGTTTGGCATGGCAGTTGACAATAGGTTCACTCACCACCAGAGGTCACTCGCTCACCACATGGACTCTTGCACTACACTACTGTTGCACTTCACCAGACTACAATTCCCATCATCCATTACACTGACGACACACACAGCTGATTGCACTAATCACACACTCACACCTGAGAACTATCATACAATCACACACCCTACATAAACCTTTGCCGAGTATTGCTCTGTGTATTGCTCTCTTCAAGCGTTAGCTGCCTTACCGTGCCATTCCGTGTTTCTTGTTCAGTTCCAGTATTGTCCTGCATTTATTACTCCCCTAGTGTTAGCTGCGATACGGAACCCATTTCCTGTTCAGTTCCAGTATTGTCCTGCGTTTATCACTCCTAGTGTTTCTTGTTTTCTAGTCTGTGTTCCCTGTATTTACCCCTATCTCACCGTTCGGACTCTGTTTATGCCTCGCCTGGACTATTGCTTATGTTTATGGATTGCCCCTATTGTCAAGCCCTCTGGATATTGTTCGCCGATCGAAGACCACGCCTGTTTATCTGATTACTCATCTGTCTTTCCCTCAAGATACCTGTTTGCCATTTGTTCAACCCTGCCTGTGTTTTGACCATGTCTCTGTTTAATAAAAACTTGCATATGGATCCGCACGTTTCGTCAGCCCCGTTACAGACACAATGAATACATGCATAATGAATCTTTCATAATGTCTACAATTCATGTGTTATAATGAGATGATTCGTGACCTCGCACATTTCAGCACTACACTCCTGATTGGCCACTGCGTTCCAGAAATAAACATTGCTCAACGCAGCAAACACGTTACAGCCTAAATAGAAACGCTGCCTACGCTTGCGCCTGTTAATCGCTTTTTATTTTATATTAATTCTTGTTTCTTTTGTGCAATAGATGAATATCATCACATCATCAAAAATACAAATTCTAAATATGTATAAAAACATTTATATTTATACTTTTATATAAGTGTGTGTGTGACAACAAACAAGCAACAGTGTCTGTTTGCATGAAACATATTCTCAGTTGATAATGTGCCACATGAGTGTTGATTCATTTATTTTTACTTATTCCTTCCCCATTGTTTAATGTTAGACATGATATTCTTGTTAGAAATGCGCAAAAATGAAACCAACTCAAGATCTACACAGAAGGTTCCAATGTCACACGTTTGCGGGCTTCACACGGAGCGTGTAAACTGTGCCTGCTCCTTGACCTAGCGAACAAACCACGCCCATGTGATGACATCAGACATGAAACAACAAGTATTTAGTCTATGCCTTGTTATAACACACACCAAGTTTGGTCTCAATACGCCAAAACCGTTATAGAGATATAGCCTCACATCTCATTCAGATCAATAGCCTTTTGAAGGTCGTTCCTCGCACGCTCTTTTGACGGAGTCCCTATGCGCAGGTAAACGTTTCCTTCCTTACTGCAATATTCGTCATTCTGTAAATCAGTACCTTTTTCCAATTCAAAGTGGGCCCTGGCTGACAACCAATTCTTCATTGTAGAAAGACGTCTCTTTGACTTCATAATACAAAACCTTGAAGATGCGGAGTCCCCCGGTCTCCTACTTCGTTGCCCACGACAGCAAATTCACAGTTATCAACCATGAGTATCTGTTCAATCTGGCGCATCTCCGCAGCTGTCGGGTTATTAAAGGTGAAACACCAACGTTTTAGGCGCCGATTCAGAAGACGACGCAGACATTATGGCGGAGCTAGACACAACTTCCGGCGACGGTCTTACGTCAGAAGAAAGCGACATCTCCGAAGACAAATTTCTTACTATCATCACAGAGGAATAATACATGATAACGTTACAGTCACACCATCTACCGGTCTTGGATTAGGAATGTCATTTCAATTATCTGATATTGCTTATCCTAATGCTTATTGGGACTACTATAAGATCAAAAAAGTTGTTGTTCAATAATGGCCTGAATTCACTAACGTACCCATCAGTTCAGACAGAGACATCTTATGTTACGGTAGCACAGCTACTGATTATGACGACTCTACAATGGCAACATCTACCACAGATCCATCAGTTCAGACAGAGACACCTTATGTTACGGTAGCACAGCTACCGATTATGACGACTCTACAATGGCAACATCTACCACAGATCCTTTCAAAGATTATACTTCCAGAAAACTGTGGATAGCTAATAAACCCCATATAAGAATTTTCACCCCTAGGCCAAGTATAGCTGTTTACAAAAGCTCTGCTTCTACAAGCTATGCATTCGTTAACTTAAAAAATAGCGTGTGGCTTAATACACTCCAACCTGGTACTCCCCATTATGCTCTGAAATTATGGATGCCACCTCACACTAATGCAGCTGGGGCCGTTAGTTTCACAATTATCAAAAAATATTACATTCTCTTTAGAAATCGCATTTAGTTAGTTTATATATAAATAATCATACTACAGCCTGGTATTCACTTAGGTCTGTTTGTGTTAATAAAAATATCAGATTACTCAATTGTCAAAATAATCTGTAGATTACTTGATTACCAAAATAATAATTAGTTACAGCCATAGATTAGTTAACATATTTCAAAATTAAACTGTATTTTTACTTTTTGTAATTGAAAGACAAATATTATGTCATTTAAAATTTCTTAAAAATAGCATAGCATTCTCATTCTAGTGAACCAATTATCTGTATTTTGTCTCATCTCGTGATCTAAGTATATTGTCACACCCCTAGTGTTGATAAGTGGTGATTATATAGCTCATAATTTTCCAAATGTATGATATAGCTTTCATTCTTGAGGTCAACCATATATTCATGAAAAAAAAAATCAGTTTCAATAAGGAAAGCAATAACTTTGCTGTAGTATCCTTTCAAATGTTTAAGTTGCAACAGTCATTGCATGCTTTCCATGTGCTGCACCCTCCCCCCGCCCCCGGGAAAAAGTTCAGGCTTAGGATTTTTTTTTGCTTTAACCCCTGTGCATGTTACTTCATCTTGCTTCATGTCACTGATCAGTTTCCATAATATTTTGTTACTCCTTCAGGAACAGGCTGTGCGTAAGCACAGTGTGCTTGAACTCTGGATCTACCTGGCACTTCTTGGCCAGGTTGCACCTTGACATATGCCTCCAAAGTGCTTTTTGTCTGAATAGCAGTTCAAGCAGTGCATGTAGTCCTTAACATTCATATGTTTAGCAGTGGATTGTTGACGTGGCACTAACACTCCTTTGCCAGCTTTTAGAACATTTGTGTTGTGTACACAGTTCCCTTTATTCCTCAATTAATTCCTCCAGATTAATCCTTCTTTCTTTAAACCCCTTTGGAAAAGAAAGCACTTTTGCTACCTCCACCTCATTCTTATGAACTTGGGCCAAGTGTCTTGCCATTTTGTAGAATGGTTTGGAGCAGTAAAAGCAATACTGTTTTTGTTGTGCATTCTTTGGCCATATGCATTCTTTTTCAGTTTAATAACTGAAACCTACTGCAGTCATTGTCTGAATGAGTCGTTGTCTCCTTATCTTCAAGTGGGGAACATTCTTTGTCTGCATTCATGGAAGATGAGGAAATATCAACATTCCCATCTAATGCCACATTGGGAGATGAGGGACTGGACAAAGGCTGTGGAAGGCTCTCTTCAGATTCTTCTGAACAGCTCTCCGATTCAGGCACATAATTGTCTTCGCTGTTGTAAATGCTGCTAATTAAGTCATCTGAAGTGGAACTGATGTTTAATAATTTCTTGGTAAGTTGTAAATAAATAACCTAGCCATAGTTTAAAACCATAATCAAAGTGGATATCTGTATGCAGGGTCCATTGTAAGTTCAGAGTATATCCAAGATTCAAATAAAAGAAGCCAAAATGTACAATAAAATACTTTGTACCACCTTCACTTTTACAAACCTAGGGCCCTATCAATGCAACACTAGTTTTTTGCTAGTTTCAGCCCAACGCAGTTATCATTTTCACGTCCAGTGCCACGGTGTTTAACTTCTAAATGGTTTGGCCGAAAATCACAAAACTGGTCTATTTAGATTCAGTGTAGCATGCCGAGTCGAACCATACCCCATGTCAGCCATTTTGGTGTTGGCCATTTTGAATTTTGTCATAAAATTCTATTTTATGCACGCATGGACATCTTTACGAAAATCGGTATGCATCTTCGGCACCATGAACTCAAGTTTCGGGGCAGCACCACCTTGATAATAAGTTATGACCACCTTGTCATAAGTTATAAGTCAGTCAATGTCATTGTAAATTTCACATTTCTAATGATGTTTTATTAACAAAGTTCGGGAGGAGAACGTTCAGATAATTAACCTAATTAACACGAGAGGAGCACAATCAGTAATCAACCCAGTTAACAAGATAAGAGGTGTGTATATATACACAGCAGACTCACCTCTGTTCCTTGACAGTTTTCCAGCATTCATTTTTGCTCCTTTGCACGATGTCGTAAAACGAACTGTCCAACGAGTCCGGATTATCCCCGGATCCTACGCCGCCCCCTTCCCGTGGCCCGGAGTAGATGAAACAAGCACAAGGCTGCCTCTGCTTGCTACTCAGGCACACTCATCTCAGTCTTTTCCTCATGCTACTAACAACCCTTTATTTTTCCAGTGGCCTCCAGCTCCCGCTGCAAACACTAGCGTGAGGCTGCCTCCGCTAGCGGCACAAGCTACACAGCAGGGTATCTCAAATCCCCCCCACCCCCTTCCAGTGGCCCGGAGTAGCTGAAACAAGCGCGAGGCTGCCTCAGCTTGCTACTCAGGCACACTCATCTCAGTATTTTCCTCCTCCTTTCTATTACAACCTACCACCTCAAATTTCAGAGCCCGATCCAAGGGTGAGGTTGCCTCCGCTGACAATCGTGGCTCCTCAACCTCTCCCCCTGTCCTCTTTACTGCACTCAAAATCACCATATTCACTAGTTACAGCAACACCTCTGCCTGTCCCAGCAAATGCTGTCACATTGGAGCCTCCACCAGTAGCTCTCAACATCCGGGCACAGATTCTAGCAGAAATTCAGGACGCTGGCTTCAGATGCGGACCAATTACCAACTCCAGTGCCTCACTATTCAGAACTAATATTTCTGTAGCCCACCCGTTAAAACCCCTTCTCGATGTATCGCTCGACACCATCCTCCAAGCAGTGTCTCCCAGAACCCTCCAATCTTACGTGACAGCATGGAGGTGTTTTAAATCATTCCACCTTTCATACAACGTTTCCCGATTTTTCTCTTCTCTCAATCTCCTCATTTGTCTCCTACCTTAATAGCACTAAGGGCCTCCTAGTTGGGTCCATCAAAGGCTACCTAAGCGGCCTCCAATTTTTTCACAAACTAATTTTCGGCACTTCCTCTCCCAAAATAAACAACTCCAAAATCTCCTTATTGATCAAAGGAATTCAACGATCTCAACCCACCCGCCCCGACTCCAGACAACCAATAACACTAGACATTCTGACAAAATGTATTCATACTCTCCGTTCAGAATCAGAACCGCCCATCAATACCGCCCGCACACTCGACGCTATTGTAATAACTTTGATTAGCTCTTCATTTAAGCTTTTATTTTGAATTTTAGCTTTAGGAAATCGAATCATAGAGATTCGCTATTGATCTGATTAATTTGTATTAATCAAAACATATAATTTATACTTTCTTAACGACTCGTCCAGCAAGCATTAAACCAGTATATCTTAGCAATTCTGTTTATTTCGTGGCCATGATAATAATACAGAATTGGTTGGGAAATTTTGAGCAACAGGTAACACTATCTTTGGCAAATAGTTTCAAACTTGAAAAACACAGCACCAGCCCATTCTTTATAAATGAAACGAGAGTTTATTTGCTATTCTGATACAATACTAACAAAACACATACAACCACACACACACACACACACACACACACACACACGTTCTGGCAAGAGGGTTGTGATTTGAAAAAAGTTAGGTTCTAATGCTCTTTTCTAAGAGTCCTGTAAATTCAGCCTGAGAAGTCACAAACAGAGGACTTTACTATCTTTTCTTAAAGAGTAATTCAATCAGTTTCCAGCAAAATTATGGCGAGAGAGTTTGTTACTTGCTCTAAGTTGCGTTGAGAGGTATTCTCAGGTTCCCTTTCCCTCCTGGTCGGGAAATCCCGGGGCTGTTGATTGGCTGCTGATGCTCTTTGCGTGATGTCACCCCTCTTGCGATTGGTTGGCTTCCTGGTGATGCAAGGGTGGTAATGCTTTGAAGTTCTTGCGTGTCTTCAGGCTTTGAAAGTTTCTTTGGTCAGAAGTTTGAAGGAGTGTTGAAGTCTTGGATGGTCAACCTGATGTTAAGGCTGTAGGTGCTTCGCAGCACAAGCAGTGAGGCGAGACCAAAGTTTTCAAGCAGCGAGTGAGCTTTGTGTCACAGAGTTTTAACGGGCTGGATTCTGTCCACCCACTAGAGGCTTCTTCCAATCAGATTATCTCTACAGGGCGAAGCCACGCCCCACACGGTTCTTCTTCATGCATAGATTAACATAATGCTTCATCCATCACGTGAGGAATATATCTAATAACTTCTTAGAAAAGTATTCATCATTCATACGAGGCTGAAAATCAACATAAAGCGTATTTCAAATGCAGGAAGTTGAAATTAATTTTAACACGATACTACACACGGCCATCTATTCACAAGAAAGTTATACGTCAAAGATCGAAATAAAGCACACCTCACATAACATAAAACACCAAGCATAAATGTAAGACATCAAACATGCTATTTGTTGATACACTTGCTCTAATAGCAATGGAAATAAATGATTGTCTTTTAGAGATCGTTTATGAAAGTTAGTGTTTCTTTTGTTGTAAGAGAAAAATTGAAGACCGAGAGGAGCACACAGGAGTCATCAGACGGTCATGTTACAGATCTCGTGGTTTTGCGGGCCTGAGGGCAGTCAATTACTGGTCCTTTTCCTGTTTGAATGTATGGATCCATACGTTTTGATCACGAGGTTCCTCCACGGGTTGCAAGAAAGACTCTTGCAGTCCTTTAATACAAAAGATCTTTGTTTTTCCTGATTAAGTTAGTCATTATCATCCCTTCTGAGTGGACGAGAAAAATGCTGACAGGAAACCACTCAGAATATTGTCATCGCACGACTCTGATGATTAATTTAATTTAGTTCTCCAGGCCTATGTTCAATGTCTCACGTGGTGGCCTGCTCGAACAACAGAGATCCTACACTGTTTATCTTGGCTTTTTTGGGGTTTTCTCAGATGTTCGGAACTCGCTATCACTTCTAAATTCAAATCGAAAAATCCACCCCACCATCTCAGACTTATTCGTCCTCGACAGTGAAACAATCTCCTTTTTGATTAAACAAAGCAAGACGGACCAAGCCAGGAAAGGCCATTGTATCTATATTTTCAACCTCCCGTCATCAATCCAACCATATCAAACTATTCTTGCATACATCCAATCTAGAAACTCCCAAGCAAAGTCCCCAATCGAACCCCTATTTCTTGACGACTCCAACAAACCCACATGTTCTGCAAGTGCCTCCCGGTCAAGAAAACATTGGCTTTTCCGTCCGTTTACCAAACGAGGCTTACCCATCTGACACAGTGGGTATTGAACTCCCGTCAGACGCTGCAAGCGCCTCCCGGTCAGGAAAACATTGCTCCTCATCCATCGGCTAGTGGAGTCCATCTTCCCAGTGCTGTGAGCTGTTTCCGTTGGAGGCAGTATGGGCCCCCGGTCTGACAGCCCAAACACGCTGCTCCTCCTTTTATTGGTCGGTATGACTCATCGATCTGACGCCGCGAGCTGCTCCTGTCGGAGTTAGTGTGGGCCCACTTCTTCCTGAAACTCCAGGCCGCCAAATTTTCGGCGCTCATTTTTTACCGCTCAAAATTTTCGTGTTTTTTCGTCGGCCGGTTGTCCTTTGCTATGTTGCTTTTTGGGGGTACTCAGGGTTCGGGCCAAAGTTTCTGAGCTCGGAGCCCTCCCTTCGGACAGCACACCAAATATGCATAAACTCTATTCTATTTATTATATGTAAGTGTGAACTTGTGAAATGATGTTTTATTAACAAAGTTCGGGAGGATCACGTTCAGATAATTAACCCAGTTAACAAGATAAGAGGTGTGTATATATATACACAGCAGACTCACCTCTGTTCCTTGACAGATTTCCAGCATCCCTCCGCCACCCCTTCTCCGCACTTACATCCATTCCTGTCCTAACCTGTAGGGGGGTACTCAGGGTTCAGGCCAAAGTTCCCAGCTCGGAGCCCTCCTCTTGGACAGCATGCCAAATACGCATAAACTCTATTCTATTTATTATATGTAAGTGTGAACTCGTGAACTATTTATAAGCAGCTATTTAATACAAAGTGTAGAGTGCAGACGTAAACAGAGATGGTCATCAACATGTTTACAGTGGTGGTCAGTAACGAAGTAGCTTTACTAACATATTGTTACTCCTTATAATATATCACGTCCTCCGAGACGCAGAAGCGGTGTCAGATTCATGAACAAACTGATTCTTTTCAATGAACCTGTTAAATCGGTTTGCAAATCGCAACAAACGATTCATTCATGAATTGGAATGATCCAATTGCAGCTGTTCTCGAGTCGACAACTCACTGTTTCAAATGATCCATTTACAGCGAGTCTCCAGTGAACTGAACTCACAAGTAAGAACTGGGAGATGCTGCGAAAAATAAGTTACTAATGTCAAATTTTAGGATTAATTACTGTAACTGAAAATCATATTTAGGTCAAAACTGTCAGTTGTTTGTGAACTAAATCTGCTGTAAAGGGTGATCTATTTAAGCCCACTGAAATGCTTGAATGCAGACAGATCAATGTCAGTGTATCCATGTTTTAGCTCAAAAAATGAAAAATGAAAATAACACATGCACGTTTATATTCCCCGCTGCTGTAATATTAGCAGTTTTATTAAAATGCTACGCATTTAGCCCTATGTGACGTCTGTTTTTATATTGTTTAGATCGAGTAGACAGATGAATGTTTATTCATAACCATACTGAAAATAAGTAAATATTGTTAGCTGATACTAACTGTCTAGCTAACAATCTTTCTGGTGCTAAATTGAGGAAACTTCTAGATGTAAAGTCCAAATATTTTTATTCAACCACCTAGATAGATTACATCTGAGGGAAAAAGAAAGGATGTGATGTTCAGAACATGGTAACTACAGTAATTATAAAAGTTGGAAGTGATGCCCTCTGGCACAGTTATTCTTCCTCTCTTCTGCAAAAGCTCTTCAGCTAAATCTCCTGATTGCTGTCTGTGTAGAGAGCCTGAGCCAGTACCGGCGTGCCCGGTGGGCTCCAACATATCCCAGTCTGTGGTTCTTATCAGATACTGAGAAGATGAAGATGTGAGCTAGAACGCTTCTGGACCCTTAAGTTTTTGTGCCAGGCCTTGCAGCCTTGACTTTCCATTCAACCAAAGGTCCTTGGACCTCAGCAGATCTGTTTCTTTGCTCTTTTTCACTTTCTACCTTTCTACCTGGGAAGGAACTCCCAATCACCACCGAGCCAGAATAACATCTTTTGGAATTCATCACTCTTCAACCTGGAAGAATGTGATCGCGTGTCCAAAACCTTGAAACCATCGAGACTTTTCATTCGAGACTTTTCATTCTGGACACTCGCCAACAGCTGTGGAAGTGCAAGTATGGTACATCTAACTAAACTAAACAGAGGTTTTGTATAAGTTATAGACCCCGTTATAAACAGTGCTGATGGTTTTACTCAGGTGGTTAACTGACTCTTTCCATAACTGCATTCTGTTTTCTCTAATGGCTTCATTCATCCAGCTCCCCTTTTGTATATACGCGTGAGTGTATGTATATTTTTTTTGTTTGTTTAGATTAGTTATGTGTGTTAGCATTTAGTTAATAAAAGTTGTGTGCACAAACTACATGAGTTTCTGGTTCTGCCTTGCAAATTAATGTCCCTTTACGAGTTTTGATCCTTACTACATGCTCTAATGCATTAATACTTAGGAAAGAATTTTCTATCATTTCTTCATACTAATGTATTCTCGGTTGTGATTTAGTTGGATCTGTGATTG
This sequence comes from Acrossocheilus wenchowensis, assembly GCA_029620275.1. NCBI lineage: Eukaryota > Metazoa > Chordata > Actinopteri > Cypriniformes > Cyprinidae > Acrossocheilus > Acrossocheilus wenchowensis. The sequence continues at coordinate 12,772,977 of CM056135.1, read as the reverse complement.
AACTAATTTAATTAATCGGAAATATTCATATAAATTAAAGTATTTGTGTTCCAATTACAGCTTGAAAAATCATCTTGAAACCGCGGAGCATGAAAGTAAGCATCAGCAAAGAGAGTTATCTGATGACGACGATTTCTTCTCCAGACCACTCTCCACAAAGTTGCAAAGTCCGGTTGAGCTTGATGGTTACCTTGCATGTGCCTCGGACAGCATGGATCTGCTTCACTCATTCCCAGCCATCAAGAAGCTGTTTATAAAGTTAAATACAGCTCTGCTGCATGTGAACAGCTTTTTAGCTGTGCTGGTCTACTGTTCACATCTAAAAGAAGCTGGCTAGACTCTGTGAACTTTGAAAATCAGCTTCTGGTGAAACTGAACAAAACGTTCAGAAGGTAAACTGTTCCAAGATATGTTAGTATGTAAGGTCCATGTAGTAAGGACCTTGGCCAGCTGTTTGTTTTCAGGGCACTGGGATAAGTTACTGTTTACAAAGTTTCAAAAGTGTTTTTAGTATCTTAGTAAAAAACACATAATGGTAAGAAGACTTACAACTCTATTTTTGAATGACATCATGCTAATTACTGACACTGGCCAGTCAGTGGCTTTGGTTCTTTTAGACCTCAGTTCTGCCTTCGATTTAGTTGATCACAACATACTTATATCGCGTCTTGAAACTTGTGTTGGCCTTCGGGGCACGGTATTGCAGTGGTTTCGTTCATATCTCACTAATAGGAGGTACATTGTTAGTATTGGAAACCACTCCTCATCTGAAATATCTTTAAAATCTGGTGTTCCTCAGGGCTCGATCCTTGGTCCGGTACTGTTTTCTCTTTATATGCTTCCCCTAGGATCTATTCTCAATAAGTATGGGGTCTCTTTTCATCTTTATGCCGATGACACGCAAATCTATATTCCTTTGAGGCGTGATAACAAACAGGCCTTAAAGCCTATTTTAGACTGTTTGGATGAACTAAAACGTTGGCTTACAAGTAACTTCTTAAGCATCAACGAAAGTAAAACAGAATTTATTTTGTTTGGCTCAAATGATCATTGTGTACACGACTTTGAATTTGGACCTCTCACCCCATATAGTACCACATATGCAAAAAACTTGGGTGTATGGTTTGATAACAATCTTAAATTTGGTAAGCAGATAAGTGCTGTGGTTAAGTCCTGTTTTTATCATCTTCGTCTTCTGACGAAGGTGAAGCCAATTTTGTCTTTAAAGAAGTTTGAAATGGTTATGCATGCTTTTGTTACATCTCGAATGGATTACTGCAACTCACTGTACATTGGTGTTTCTCAGTCATGTGTTTCCCGTCTGCAGTTGGTTCAGAATGCTGCAGCTCGGGTTCTCTATGGGAAGCGCAAGTACGAGTCTATTACGCCTGCTCTGATTTCATTGCATTGGCTGCCAGTCAAATACAGAATTGATTTTAAAATCCTATTGTTTGTCTATAAATCTCTCCATAATCTGGCTCCACAGTACCTATCTAATCTGTTACAACCTTATACTCAGTCAAGAGTACTCAGATCTGCTGATTCTGGTTTGTTGCAAGTCCCTAGGGCACGTCTCAAAAACAGAGGTGATCGTGCCTTTTCTGTTGTTGGCCCCAAGCTGTGGAACAGTCTCCCGATTCATATCAGAACTGCCTCAACATTATCTGTTTTTAAGTCTACTCTTAAAACTTATCTCTTTTCCTTGGCATTTAATATTTTTTGACTTGCTGTGGAATGACTTTATTTTAGTGAATCTCATTCATTTTACATTTTTTGTGTTATAGTCTTGTTTTATTGCTTATAAACTTGTCGACTTGTTTGTGTATGCATAATCTGTGAAGCACTTTGGTCGACTTCGGTTGTTTTAAATGTGCTATATAAATAAACGTTGTATTGTATTGTATTGTCTATTTGTGTGATGTTGTTTTATTTATTTATTTATTTATTTTTTAAATATATGTTTTGGGGTGTTGTTCTGTGACTCGTATATAAACCACACCCGACAGTTCGGTTCGCCTGATTAGATTAAGGTGCAGTTCATTTGAATTATTATAACTTTAAACAGCTATTACAGCGCTTTTCTGATTCTTGATTGCTGTAGATTTGCTGCAGAGCTTTTGTGGTGGAGCAGGTGACGGCGGCATTTGTAGGGAAAGAACAGAAAACCTGAAACAAAAATATAAAGTAAGAAATAATTTTGTTGCTTCCAATACAGAAATCAAATGACATTGTGCTGTTAAAATGACTGCTTGTGTATTATATTTGTGCATCTTTGCAGGATCTGTCCACAGACTGCTGTGAGCAGTGAGGATGGAGAAATCCACAGCAGCATTCTAGAAATGGTCCAGTGCCATGAATGAAACGCTCCATCACTGCACCTGACCTTACTCTCTCATCTGGGCCGGATGTTGCTGTGGTCTGTCTCTTCATCATCAGTGAGCCCAGAGCCAGCGTGAACATCTAGAGAAAGACCAAAAGACATGGAGAATGTGATTTTGTTCAAGTTTGTTCTGCTGGTTTCTGTTCATACAACATCAGTCAATGAAACCCGAGTTTCAGAAGCTTCAAATGCATCATCGAATAATTTCATGAAGAATCTGAAAGAATCTAAAAATCAATAAAATAAATAAGAAGTGGAGAGGCAGTCAGTCAGTGAGTAATTTTGGATTATAATTTAAGAGCAGCATTTATTAAAAAAAAAAAAAAAAAAAACTTTGCTATCACTTCTTATCAATTCAACACTTCCCTGCTGAATAAAAGTTTTAATTTATTTAAAAAAAGAAAGAATACAAATTTTCTGACCCCACACTTTTGGGGGTGAGGGTGGCTCACATGCTTTCACAGAGTTCTCAGGCAAAAACAGTTTCCAAACCTAGGAAAAAGTAAAAGTAAAACATCTGGTATCTTTGGAAAACAGAGAATATGAGCTTTTTATTAATGTTAATCATTTAATGATAGCATAAAGATTTCCAGGAATATGAAGATAATATCTGTTGCGATTTGGCCATATTCTGTTTGAATATTGATCCATTTGCAGCACGTCAGCAGCGTGTGAAAGCTGGAGGGAGGTTTTACTTACTGACTTGACTTGTTTTATTGTTTTACTGCACTACTTAATTAATAAACTGCACTTGGTTTCTCCACTTCGTCTCACTCACTTTTTGATTTATTATTAGAATTAATGAATTTTTTTTGTTTTGTTTTGTTTTGTTTTTTTGGAAACTGCAATACTTTTTCAGGATTCCTTGATGAATAAAAAAATAAAAAGAGCAGCATTTATTAAAAAAAACTTTGCTATGATTTCTTATCAATTCAACACGTCCCTGCTGAATAAAAGTTTTAATTTATTTAAAAAAAGAAAGAATACAAATTGAATGACCCCACACTTTTGAATGGTATTGTATATTGTTTAAAAAAAAAGAACTATTTTAAATAAACGCTCTTCTTTTTAACTTTACTCATCAAAGAAACAAAGTTTATTTCAACGGTAAACCCTGTTTTTACTATAGTAAAACTAATTACCCTCTTCTGTGGCCCCAAACCGTCTGGACTGAGGTGACCTGCTGCAATGTGACCGAACCCAAAACTGAAAATAGCCAAAGACATGTGAGACATTTAAGAATGGGTTTAAATTGATAAATAAGAATACAATGTAGTTTAACAATTTTACAGACAAGCTTAAATAAAATGAGCCTGAATTAATATCTCTCAGATAGGTCTTTAATCTTTATACCTCTCAGATAGGTCCTTCAGGGTGTCTTGGAGGGGTGAGGTTTCAAAGTCGCAACTTTTGGCTACTGGGGTTCCTCAAGGATCAGTGCTTGGACCACTTCTCTTCTCCATCTACATGTCGTCATTAGGATCGGTCATTCAGAAGCATGGCGATACCGTCGACCCCAGAGAGTTAAGATATGACTTGAACTCGGATAACGTGGAAGCCGTTCTGATATGAACAGGTAAGTTGTTCCAGAGAGTGGGGCCAGCCACTTCAAAGGCTCTAGGTCCCCTGGTTTTTAAGCGTGTTCTAGGGGTCTGGAGGAGAAGTTTGCCCTGTGATCTTAGTCCCCTCGCCGGAGTGTAGGGGTGGAGTAAATCAGTCAAATGAGGCGGAGCTAGTTAGACCAGCCCACTGCTATGATTTATAGTGATTTATAGACAAGTAGCAAGATTTTAAATTCAATTCGATAGTGAACTGGCAGCCAATGCAGTGATCGCAAGAGGGAGTGGCATGATCGAACTTTTTGCACCCCTTCAAGAATCTAGCTACTGCATTTTGTAACTGAGAGATTTGGGACTTTGATATACCAAAATAGAGTGAGTTGCAGTAATCCAGCCGAGACGTGATAAAGGCATGAATAGCAACCTCTAGCGAGCTTTTTGCGAGAAATGACTTAATTTTAGAAAGAGAACGAAGATGGAAGAAGCTAGAACCTACTACAACACTAATTTGTTTGTCAAATTTTAAGGAATTATCCAACATCACGCCCAAATTCCGAACATGGGGAGAGATGGAGGAATTTAAGGTCCCAAGATTGATACTTCACCTATGCTCTGAGGGACTGAACAAAATAGCTTCGGTTTTATCTGGGTTCAAGAACAGAAAGTTTTTAGAGAGCCACGATTTGACATCCGCAAGGCAAGCAGTAAGAGTATCAATGTTAAAGTTTGTTTTCTTAGTCAAAGGAAAGTATATTTGCAGATCATTGGCGTAACAGTGAAATGAGATGTTGTGATTCCTTAAAATAGAGCCCAGAGGAAGAAGATAAAGAGAGAAGAGAGCGGGAGATAAAATAGAGCCCTGAGGAACTCCACAGGTTAGATTGCCTGGGGTCGAGAGAAAATTTCCAGTTTTTATCACAACTCGCCTATTAGTTAGAAATGATTTAAACCAGTTTAAACCCCCCCCCCCCCCAATTCCCACATGAGACACCAAGCGAGATATGAGAATCTCATGGTCGACAGTGTCAAAGGCAGATGACAAGTCCAACATCACTAAGATTGCAGAAGCGCCAGTGTCAGTAGTCATTAAAATATCATTTAAAACTCTTACAAGGGCAGTTTCAGTACTGTGAAGAGACTTGAACCCAGATTGGAATTTTTCAAAGATATGATTATCCATTAAAAAAGACTGAAGTTGTAGGAGCACTATTTTTTTCTATTACTTTTGAAATAAATGGTAAGGTGGATATTGGCCGATAATTTCCTAGTAAAGAAAATTTACTAAATGGGGGGGGGGATTAATTTAAAAACATTAATTTATACAATGTAGTTTAACAATTTTTAAAAAGGGAAACCAAACATGTGCCATGGCAGGCTTGCGGGGACGGGGACGGGGACGGGGACGGGGCCTCCGCACAGCGGGGACAGGGTGAAACACATCGGTTAAAGGAACACTCCACTTTTTTGGAAATAGGCTCATTCTCCAACTCCCCCAGAGTTAATAAGTTGAGTACAGCTGAGCCTAGCTGGTGGAATGACCTCCCGATCTCAATTCGTACAGCTGAGTCTTTAGCCATTTTCAAAAATCATCTAAAGACACATCTTTTTCGCCAGCTCCTGATCAACTAATACTAACCCTTACCTATTATGTCTGTCTGTCTGTCTGTCTTAAAAAAAAAAAAAAAAAAAAATAGCTACGTCTACTGTGCTGGACTGAGACTTGTCATGGCACTTGTATACTGCTGCACTCTCGATGGTCTGATTGCTTCTATTGTTCTCATTTGTACGTCGCTTTGGATAAAAGCATCTGCTAAATGATTAAATGTAAATGTAAATGTAAATATGAAATCCACATTGTTTGTTTTTTGTCTGCAAAGATAAACGTGAAATTAAAGAGGCTGGACTTACATAGAAAATGTTGAAATTCTGCTTTAGGCTTTCGTATTTGTGCAAATTTTGTCACCCCGTGCATTTCTCACCATTCTCTGCTGCCCATGTGACCCATGGGTTACCCAGACATACCAAAAATGTGAAAAACCATAATATCTCACAAAATGTGGCACGAGGAGGCTCCTTAGGGGTCAGGGAAACCAAACATGTACCATGGCAGGCTTGCGGGGACGGGGCCTCCGCACAGCGGGGACAGGGTGAAACTCGGGTGACCCATCGGTTAAAGGAACACTCCACTTTTTTTGGAAATAGGCTCATTCTCCAACTCCCCCAGAGTTAATAAGTTGAGTTTTACCGTTTTTGAATCCATTCAGCCGATCTCCGGGTCTGGCGATAGCACTTTTAGCATAGCTTAGCATAGATCATTGAATCCGATTAGACCAGTAGCATCGCGTTCAAAAATGACCAAAGAGTTTCGATATTTGTCCTATTTAAAACTCGACTCTTCTGTAGTTATATCGTGTACTAAGACCGGCAGAAAATGAAAAGTTGCGATTTTCTAGGCTGATTTGGCTAGGAACTATACTCTCATTCCGGCGTAATAATCAAGGAACTTTGCTGCCGTACCATGGCACAGTGATATTACGTAGCACCTGAAAGTAGTCCCCAGCTATATTATAACTAGTTACCTAGCTGGGGACTACTTTCAGGCGCTGCGTAATATCACTGCGCCTGCCGCGGCCATGTTACGGCAGCAAAGTTCCTTGATTATTACGCCGGAATGAGAGTATAGTTCCTAGCCAAATCAGCCTAGAAAATCGCAACTTTTCATTTTCCGCCGGTCTTAGTACACGATTTTAAATAGGACAAATATCGAAACTCTTTGGTCATTTTTGAACGCGATGCTACTGGTCTAATCGGATTCAATGATCTATGCTAAGCTATGCTAAAAGTGCTATCGCCAGACCCGGAGATCGGCTGAATGGATTCAAAAACGGTAAAACTCAACTTATTAACTCTGGGGAAGTTGGAGAATGAGCCTATTTCCAAAAAAAGTGGAGTGTTCCTTTAACCAAATTTCAAAAATGGTGCCAATGGCGGGGAACAGCTGAAAAAGGGGCAAAAAAATCCACCCCCAGGGGCCCCGTTCGTCCATGGGTTAACGGCCGTCATTGACTGATATTGTATGAACAGAAACCAGCAGAACAAACTTGACCAAAATCATCTTTTGTGTTTGGAAAAAAAAACAAAAACACACAAGGATTGAACAGCGTTGAGGCAAGTAAATAATGACTGAATTTATATGTTTGAGTGAAAAAACCCTTCAAAGCCCCAAAAAGAAATTGTATGAAATGTATGTAAGCATTTATATTATAGTAGTACCTTTAAGAAATAAACTTTAAGAAATAAGCAGCTTTATTGAGCATTTGTGCCCAAGGCACAAAAAAGCATTTACATTTTAATTTATTCCTTTTTTTTTACATTTACAATTATGCATTTGGCAGACACTTTTTATCTGAAGTGACTTACATTGCTCTTATTACAGGGACCCCGATCCCCCTGCAGCAACCTGGAGTAGAGACACCGGTGGTGACGTCTGCATAGATCGAACCAGCAACCTTCTGCTTACCAGTTCACCACACCACAGAAGTAATGAAGCTATATCAAAAATTAGCATGAAATTTGGCAAGAAATGGAATGCTAACAACATGAGATGTAAATGTTTTACAGGTACTTGTTCTCATGGAGAGCAGCACATTAATGTTTGGAGCAGACACTGCAGCAGCCAGATTGTCCCGCACGCGTTCTTCTGCTCTTGTTCAAGATTGTGTGGTTCAGGGAAACTCATCCTCTCTGTGAACTCAGGCAATGATAGCCTCGATGTCCCTTTCTCATCCATGATCAGATTCAGTCTGACTGCAGCAGTGAGGGTCGTGATGGACGGCAGAGACAGGTGAAGGCGGACGCAGTGGTCAGCTGCACAACTGGACCAGCTGTGTTGAGATGGCAGTAGGATTTGGGTTCACTGCTTGTAAATACATTATTGTCAGAACAACATGTTTGAATAAAGCTTTGTTTCATGTGTTGTTGATGTGTTTATTTATTGTCATGGTTACTTTTATTTACATTGTACTCATTTATTCATGTTTCCTGTTGTTGTCAGTAAATAAAATATAATTGCTTTATTAACATATGCATTAATTCATTACTTGACTGAAAATTGAGATGTATTCACTTTGGCTGCATCTGTCTAGTAGTGTGTAGTCATGCATAGCTATGGCATATGAAAAAGCAAATTACATTTGGCTTGTTTTACTAAAAAATATAATTATTGGTCAGCATTTATCATTATTCTTGTTCATAAGTGTTGGGCTACCAATGCATTCTGGGGTAATCTCAATTTCTAAGTAGTAATACTTAAATTTTTTGAGTAAACTCAACAGTCTTCTCCAAAGGCAAGATCTTCGAGCAGCTGATCAACATCTCCTTTGTGCAGATATTAAATTCAACTTCAAGAGCCTTCATATGGGCAACATGTTCAGGATCATGTATAGCATCATAAATGCTTTTCACAATTAGCCCGATGAATGGAACAATTGCAGCGAAGATGCTGAGGCCTCTACTTTTTTGGGTTATGGATCTGGCAAATTCTTCAATCTCTTGGCTTTTGCTGTTTATCTTTCTCTCAACTTCAGCAAGCTCTTCAGTGTTTTTTTTTTTTAAGTTTTGATTTCAGATCATTCAGGGTATTTTCAGTCTGCTTCGTTTCATGGTTTTGTTCCTTAATCTTTTCATCTGTATCTGTTTTTTGCTTGACAACATCACTGGTGGACGATGCCACATCTTTGTTGTGTAAATCATACCTACAAAATGTTGAAGAAATGTTGCTGTGAAATTAACACTTCATAGCAGTGGGCTGGTCTAACTAGCTTAAAAATTTAGTTTAAAACACTTTTACATGATTTAAAATGTTTCATATAGATAAATAATTGAATTGCTCAAGCAATTTAGAAACACGTTTTCATGAGGAAAATGTTCTTACTTTTCCACTATCCTGTCCACTTCACTGATAATGTCTTTGATCCAGACTTGTGGTTTCGCCAGAAATTTGACTGCCAGAATCGCCTTATTTTTCTCCACAGCTTTCGTCAACATGGGAAACAGTGAGTGAACCAGGATTTCACTTGTCAAAATACACTGTGAGAAGAATCAAGAGCCATGAGATCATGTATCTTAGATGTTAAAAACATTCAGAACTATTATTGCTCTATTTGTCCTGTAAATCCTGCTTATAATGCTGCTGCATTAGTTAACGTTAAGTAAGAAATCCAAGATCATGTGTACAAACTCTTATTTTTTATATTTAACCAAAAAATGTTATATTTTACCATTTGACACATTATGTATTTATTTCCAGGTATTTCACCTTTTTCTAGGTGACAGAGATGAAAATACTGAAATGAAGAGAAAATCTGAAACAGTACTTTCAACATAGTAGCATCAGAGGAGCCAAACAGAAGCTGGGTCTCCACAGCCCGACTCCTGATGATCCTCTCCAGGTTGGGGAAGTTGGCCAGGCACAGGTAAGAGAGATGGTAGAGAAGAGCTGTCTTTTCAGCAGCAGGGAGGAGCTCTTGTATAAATGTGGGGCTCCACTGGGACACAGCCACTGGTGAAAAAACATGGTGTAACATATTTGCTTTATGAGATGAACATGATTAATCATAATGGGTTATCAATTATGTATCCATCTTCAGGAATTAGTTGTAGTATTAATTGTACAATAAAATGATTAGTTCGTCCGCAGTATGGACCCTTCTATTGACTAAGGAAAATTATTCCTCTGGCCACGACAAATAATTTCCTTACTGAAACATTGCTCTCCGAGCATGTAGCAAGACCGGACGTTAAAGTGACTTCGTTCTGAGAGCAGCAGACACAGACAACCAAGTGTGAATACATATGGATGTTTATTAAACTACACTACAGGGGAACATGCAACATCGAACTAGACACTGACATACACACATTAAACAAGGATGCCAACGCAAGGAAGGCACGGAGAGAGAGAGAGAGAGAGAGAGAGAGAGAGAGAGCGCTCGCACCTAAGAGAGAGTATGGCAGGATTTTAATATCAGCTAACTACAACCTGTTATGAACCATCAGATAATCACATCACCTTAATTAAAAGGGGTCGAAGCTTAGAAGCGCATCTAGATAGTTAACAAGCGGTTACTTGCATGGGTTTTGTGGGTGCTGAGCAAAGCATCCTGGTGCATGTTTAATGCGTAGATTCCTGATGAATTCCTTTAGGAGTGAAAGCATCGTCATTCCAGCCATGGGTTGATTAGTCCGAAGTGAATTGACAAAGTTACTGAACTTAAAACTGCCAGAAGATCGGACTCCCCCCGTAAGGGGAGCCATGAGGTTTCCAAGGTGATAAGAGTGTCTCCAGTGCACCGAAGGTAAAGAGAGAAGCTTGCCTTTTGGTGTGAGAGAAGTTTTATCTGTTTTCCCTGTAACACCCATTTTGGTTAGTTTGACCAATAACAAGGCTCATAGTTTCAGCGGGAAAGTGTTTCTTTGTCCCACTTGACACCTTATTTGCATGTTTTACGACTGATCTGGAGACTGGTGTAATTTTCCCCACAGTACAGTAAAACTAGTGTGATGCATTTCATGATCACATAGTGTACATCATTGTGTGAGGAATAAAGAGCAGATCATTTTGATATCAAGAAAGAGACATCTACAAGGTATTAAACCAGAGATACATTCATACGCCTGGATATGAGTGTTTATAGCTTACTAATACGAATAACGAGTGGTAACTAGGCTAATATAATAAGGAAACATACAAACACATGCATATACCAGATACATTTATAACTGCTTAATTATGGCCTAAATAGAGAAAATGTCTTTAGGTGTGTGTGTGATGTGTATTTGAAATCGTGGAGACAGACAAGTAGTCTGGTCCCTGGCACGGGTTTTTTTTTTAAACAAAGTGTAATCAGCCATCACTGATCTTAAACAGACGTTACAATGGCATAGGTTTACACAATTTGCGCAATGAGTTCTAAAATGCAGTAAAGCAGAACCAGTTTTGGTTGGTTTAAAGTATGTCTCAAACACATACAATACATAACTGGAAGGATATCTGAAAATGATCATAAAGTGAAAATGACTTACCTTTTGTTTTAATAAATGATATGGAGAACTAGGTATCTGATGGTTTTACACTTAAGATATCCCCACCCTGCCTTCACCCTCAGAGAAAATGACTTCCAAAGAAACATGAGATAATTATTAGACTGTGCTGTTCGGAAATTTAGTTCCATTTATGGGGGCAGCTTGAGTCATGTTCAATTAAGTGGTTTTATTGGTGCATAAAAAATATATAGAGGTATGCAAGAATCCTTTCTGAGACTAAACAAAATTATATGCTTTATGACCATTACAATCAGTGAATATGTTATGTTCTGCATGTAATAAAGTGCTCGTCTGGGAAATTATCAAAGATAATTATCATATATTGTTTTATGGTGCTAAATTTCCTACACCTTCTACCTTATTTTATTTATTCTCAGCAGTGTTCGAATTGTGTCAAAGCTCTTGGGGGGTCCCCCTAACTAGACCCCCCCCCCAAAATCATATTTCATTCATATTTGTATCTTGTTCTTTTTAATCATTGAGAAAATCTAATTCTAAGATAAAAGCGTATTTTACGATGATCAGTGAATTATGTGCAAACAATCAGCAAAGAAGAATTAAATATCTAAATATCTATCTTAGGGGTGTGCAATATAGACAAAAATTGTATCTTTTGGGTATATATAGATATATATAGATTTCTGGGATTTTATCGATAACAGATTACATTTTACTGAGTGTGTTGCGCTGCAGGACTGCAGTGGGCAGCTGACTCCTAAAGTTTTTGATATTCTTCATATTCTGCGTGGTCATTTCACAGCAGTGATAGAAATTTATATTTTAAAAATGAGTTTAAAGTGATTTTTACCCTTTATGGGGGTTGCCTTAAAGTGGTTTTCATCTTATCTACATGGAAGATCCTTTGCGGTGGAGCTTGGAAACTTTATATCATCTCCACAGTCTATTCTCTCGGGGGTTCCACAGGGCTCAAGTCTGGGTCCTGTGTTGTTTTCTCTATATATGCTCCCTTTGGGTATAATTTGTCAAAAATTGAATGTGGCTTATCATTGTTATGCTGATGATATCCAAATGTATGTGCCCCTAAGATGTAACAATGACACCAAAATATCAATTTTGTTGGAATGTTTAGCTGAAATAAGGGCTGGGATGGCTTCTAGTTTCCTGCAGCTCAATGAGTCCAAATCAGAAGTGGTGATTTTTGGGCCCCCAAAGTTAGCCAAACAGCTTTCTGTACATCTTGGCCCCTTAGCCAATAATATCAACACCCAAGTAAGAAATCTTGGTGTAACATTTGACTCTGAATTGAAGTTTGATAGACAAGTCAGTGCTGTTGTTAAAGGAAGTTTCTTTCAATTGCGTATGATTGCCAAATTGAAGAAAATACTGTCTTTTGATGACATGGAAACCGTGATTCACGCTTTTATTTCATCCAGGTTGGATTATTGCAACTCGCTATATTTAGGGTTGTCTAAGAATCTGCTTTCACGGCTGCAGCTAGCACAAAATGCTGCAGCTAGACTGTTGACCGGCACAAGGAAGTGGTCCAGCATTTCTCCGGTGCTGGCTGCGCTGCATTGGCTACCTGTTGATTTTAGAATCCAGTATAAAGTTTTGATAATGGTTTTTAAAGGATTGCATGGCCTTGCTCCAGAATACATTTCATGCTTGTTGCAGCACTACTGTGTTACCAGACCTTTAAGATCATCTCAGAGTTTGCTTTTATATGTTCCAAGATCACGGTTGAAAACCAAAGGTGATCGAGCTTTTTCTGTGGCAGCCCCACGTCTGTGGAATAGCCTTCCATTGGTCATTAGATCTTGTCACTCATTAGACTGTTTTAAATCAGTGTTGAAAACACACCACTACTGTGTGGCATATAGCTGCCCCTAGCTGTTGGGACATTGGTCAGGGATATTTATTGTTGTGTTTTGTGTCTGTGTTTGATCAATTTTTTTTTTTTTTTTTATATGTAAAGCGCTTTGGTCAACTGGAGTTGTTTTAAATGTGCTATATAAATAAATGTTGATTGATTGGCTGATTTTTATCCTTTATGGGCATTTTTACCATTATAAAGTCTTTTTTTTCCCTAGAATATCATTATTATTAAAATCATTATCAACAATTCATCTTTGCAATGCAGAGAACACAGAAGCTGCATCTGAAGTAGCATTCAGATGTATTTACACACTGTTTAATGCAAGACCTGAATGCATTTAACCTGCAGTTACAAATGCATAAATGTTTTGATATTTTAATCCTAAAACATTGAGTACTGATATTTGAAATTGTTTAAAAATATATACTTTAAATGTGAAATTGAAACCGCCAATAGATGGCAGTAAGTCACTGTTAATAAGTGAGTCATTGCGATTGAACCGAATCATTTAAACGGTTGATTCACTCAGGAACGAATCGCCGACACGTTGCTCAGACACGCAAAATGGTCTGAAATGGTACTCTTCGTGTGATATTGATTAACTAGATGAAATTATATAAATATACTTATTTCCTGCCCCATCTTGAATTTTGGGAGCATTCTGCATTTTATTAGACTGAATCATGCAGTGAAAGAATGCACTCAGTCAGTCTAGCTAGTGTTTAACCCTCTGGGGTCGAGGTCATTTTGGGGCCCTTGAGATGTTTTGACATGCCCTGATATTTGTGCTTTTTTCAGCTACTTAACATACTATTGACCAACATGTAATTTTTTTTGTATTCAGCACAAACTGTGCTACAATAATATGTGACCAAGATGGATGTACATGTTTGCATTTTTTAGAAAAAAAATATTATGCGTGGTTAGTACGTTTTGGGAAAAAAAATGTAGCTGAAATAAGGCCTTAAAACCCACACTAAATAGTCCTAAGCAAGACTTTTGAGTAGTCAGTCTTGTAGGCTAGAATATTTACTTCAAAATTATGTGAAAATCATTCTGCTTACTCATTCACAGAAAACAATATATTGATTTAAAATTTTCAAGACATGTTTTGTGATCGAGGGTCTATATGCGAGGGAGTGGTAATGGCCATGAATATTGAGTGAGTCTCACCTGAGAGACAAAGGGCCCTCCCCTATGGGGCCCTAATGGCCCATTTACTAAAAGGGTCAAGAGCCCAACTAAAGCAAACACTGATCTCCATGATGGTGGCATCATTTTAACCATTAAAACATCAACATCTGATCCTCTGTAATTCTCAATAACAGCAGGTGTTCATCACTAATGCACAATCATCATTTAATTAGACACTTAATTATCTAATTAACTTTAACTCTTTGAGGACTTGGGCTTTGACTTGAGACTTGCTTGTGACTTGAAAGGAATGACTTGGTTCCTCCTCTGGTGAAATCAGCTGCAGAGTTCATGGGTGTAACAAAAATATGGCAGGACTTTTACTTTCTGACCCCTGGATTGTCCGCCTCTGCTAATATGTACTTTTAAAGTACCAAAATGGACCCTTTAGGTACAAACATGTACCTTTTTGAAAAGGTACAGCCCCAGTGACAGCTTCTGTACCTTTATTTATGAGAGTGTAGGCCTTGACCTGTCACCCAGGGGCTACTGCTTGCTCTGCATGAGCTCGCTGAAGCAACTGTCTCAACAGATCCTTGGTAGCAACACCCTGTTCAAGTAGTATCACTGGGGATACATAGGTAGAGTGGGGCCCAAGGTGAAATCGGGGCCTGACCGACTCAAAGAAAGGGCACAAAGCCGCAGCGCGTAACCCCTACCGTACAGGATTTTAGAAAGACCGCAAAACACTTGGTGTGCGATCTTACCACAACGTGGCTTTCAGAAAGTGCACAGAGACTAGCGTGCGCACTTACCATAACATGGATTGTCAACACCGTTCTAGGGTTCTGGAGAGTGGAGAACTCTCAGCATGAGAGGGAACTCAGATGCTCAGAAAGGAGCGGGATGCTCATAGGTGATACTCTATAGTGGGACTGGGGGAGCGGAAAACTCAACTCTCAGCATAAGAGGGAACTCAGACGCTCAGAAGGGAGCAGCATGCTCAAAGGTGACCCTCTATGATGAGGGGAGCAAAGCTAGCTTGACCACTGGCCCAAAAATCCGGTAAGCTCTCCAGAGAAGCTGCCACAATAGTGGGCTATTCACTTACACCCTAACAGGGGAGAAGCACACTCTAGGCAAGGGCTAAATCACCCAAGGGTCTGACGTCAACGGTTCAAGACTCGATGACGATGATGCTGTGGGAGATCACATAAGTAGCTTCAGCTTCCTGTTTTTATTTCTGGAAAATATTTAAAATATTTCGGCATTAATACGAATAACGTTAGGTGAAAATAACTTACAACTCTCCAGCTGATCTGCCACATCCCGCAGCAAACTGGACAACGAATTACTACTTGCCACCATCTCTATCGCTTAGCTGGCCTGATGATTCGACGCACGAGCTCTCAACCAATGATGCACTGAAGCTACACAAGGACCACCTTCCTCATTTCCATGTTACACACAGAAAAGTAAAAATAAATAAATAAATCTAAAAATAAATACATGTGGGAATAAGTCATTCAAAAAAAAAACGAATGCATAAACATATAAATAAATCTACAAATAAATGTATAAATAATATAAAAGTACATTAAAAAATAATTAGTGAAAAAATAAAAGTAAAAAACAAAAGGTTTAAAAATGTATAAATGTACAAAAGCAGAAAATAATAAATTAATAATTTAATAATTTTATTAAAAATGAATCATATTTATTTTCCTATTATCACATTTATTTATATATTTATTAATTAATAAATATATTTATTTATTCATTCATTCATTCATATTTAATTTATGCAGGTTTGATCCTCCATAGATACGACACCTATCTAAGCATCCATATATAAGGTCCCTCAGTTTATCAGCAGTTTTCGCATTGCTCAATATCTAATTACCCTCCTCCATCCCCAACTCCTCCTCTGTCAGTCAGGATCCAGCCTTCTGATTCTCCTCTGAATCTGACTAATTCTAAAATGTACAAAAATTTCTGGACTTTAACGATATCTGCATACTTTCGTTGGTTCTGTTCTGTTTACGCTGGGGGGGGGGGGTATCGTTTCTCTCCCTGCTCTCATCCATGCTTGACTACATGGATGTGCAGGTAGTTCTTGCCCAGAACAGAACCATACCGCCAATCCAAACTGTATGCTAATTGTCAAACATCTCTGACGATAGTGGTCCTGACAGAAATATCAATAGCCACTAAATAGCTGTATGCAATAGCAATGGCTGCATGTAGGCTGAAATCTAAAAACCATTGTTGTAATGAACTTATTAATAATGTCATATATTTCTAAAATGCTGCAACAAATCAGGACGTCCTCTGTAAGAACTGACAATTTTGTATTAATTTTTTCCTGCTTCTTAGAAATTAGCTTTTTATAGGTCTCTAAAGGGCAATAATGACACATTTGTCCAAAATTCTGCAGTAAAATGTTTTCAAAAGAGGTGAGCATATAGTATGGGACGTCCCATATAAGAGCAGAAAAATGTCAGGGTATCACAAGTTACAATATATATAACATTAACGAATTTAGACAAAGGAAAACATACCTTTTCCATGACATGTTTACAGAGCCGCTTCTGGCTGATCTGCAAAAATTGTGGGAAAAATCAAATGCAGGCTGGGAAATGTTGTAGGTAACGTTGGAAGTGGAATTAAAAAGCCTCTGTACCTCATTTACTGAAGATCTTTGGTTTTCTCAAGGACTCTTTTGATTGAGAGCTTTGTCCATATTTTCAAGTACAGCTGGACTTGAAAGAATATTATTAATAATTCTCCTGGTTGCTTCAGACATCACGTCACATTTAAAGTTACAGTTAATTAGTGAGCTGAGATATGTTAATAATGTACATTAAAACTTTGCATGCATTTTCAGTCTCTCTCGCGTACTGTCGCTCTCTCTCTCCACGTTCGCTTCACTTTTGTCCAATTCGGCGCCTCATACACTGGTGGTGGTTGAGGAGATCCCTCACAATCTAAAGCATTTTGAGTGTCTAGAAAAGTGCTATAGAAATGTAACAAGTCCATGGGCAACAACTTGCCTGAAATTTTCATTCCACTGACATATTGTCTTTTACTTGTAATTTGCAAAACTTGTGACAGTCAGATGAAACTAAATGTGTTACAGCTGTTTCGATTGCACCATGAAATTATATTTCGATCTGCTCACATTGAATAATATTTATTTATACTGTGACTATAACAGGAGTTTTTAACTCGTGCTAGATGTTCTTCAAATGTAAGTGTTCTTTGCTTGCTTTTTATATATAATTTATTCTCTGTTTGAATAACCATGGAAATGAAAGAGTTATAATGAGTTACTTACCACTGAATATATATATATATATATATGTGTGTGTGTGTGTGTGTGTGTGTGTGTGTGTATGTACAGTATCTGCCAGCGGGAAGCGCTGTTGGAGTGGTAGAGATCGAGGTTTTCCCGGTAACGTTGTACACAAAGCAGAGCTCCGCTCACAAACGCTCCTTTATCAGACATTACATGCAAGATGAAATGAAAATGACATCCAAGATTTTCTGAAAACAGTCGGTTTCCTTCAAAAATACAGTGATATAAAAACACCTGCACTGGGTTTCGATTTTGAAATGTGCAGAGTTCAACCAAGCGTTCTCCCCACCCCCCAACCATTAGAATTTTCGTGGACTTTGAGATTTGTAACTTTGTACATCGTTTTATGCCCAAACATACACACTACACAATGACTAAAATTAAAAAAGTGAAAAAGCATAATAGGATCTCTTTAAGGATTGTTCTTGCTTTATGAATGTGACCTTAAATATTCTTTCAAAATGACCCACCACTGCCGCTATATCTGTTAATGGTTGTGAATTATTAACTGATCATTAAATCAACTTTGCTGAAGACTGGACATATTTCATAAACATCTTAACAATTAACTACCCAGTTAAAGAGGAATCAAACTGACAGAGTTACTGTGAGAAATTAGTTTTTTATTTATGAAGTGCACTTTCAAAATTAAGCATTTTTATGGCTAAAATAGTTAAATGAACAGTTTAAAATCACTCCGAGGGAAATCACTCAAGAGTGAATAACATGAATTGTGAAAAGAGACTGGAATGAATGTACAGGTGCTTCTCAATTCATTAGAATGTGAAAAAGTAAATTTTTTTCTTGTAACATTTCAAAAAGTTAAACTTTCATATATTCTAGATTCATTACATGTAAAGTAAAACATTTAAAACGTTTTTTTGTTTTAATTTTGACAATTAGAACTTACAGCTCATGAAAGTGAAAAATCAGTATCTCAAAATATTAGAATATTTACATTTGAGTTTCAATAAATGACCATCCATGCAGTATAAATTCTGGGTATCTCTTGTTCTTTGAAACCACAATAATGGGGAACACTGCTGACTTGGCAATGGTCCAGAAGATGATAATTGACACCCTCCACAAAGAGCGTAAGTCACAGAAGGTCATTACTGAAAGGGGTGGCTGTTCAAGGAGTGCTGTATCAAAGGATATTAAATGGGAAGTTGACTGGAAGGAAAAAATTGGGTAGGAAAAGGTGCACAAGCAACAGGGACGACCGCAAGCTTGAGAATACTCTCAAGCAAAGCCGATTCAAACACTTGTGAGAGCTTCACAAGGAGTGAACTGAAGCTGGAGTCAGTGCATCAAGAGTCACCACGCTAAGAAATCTTCAGGAAAAGGGCTACCAAGCCACTTCTGAACCAGAGACATCGTCAGAAGCACCTTACCTGGGCTAAAGAGAAAAAGAACTGGACTGTTGCTCAGTGGTCCAAAGTCCTCTTTTCTGATAAAAGTTAATTTTGCTTTTCATTTGGAAATCAAGTCTGGAGGAAGAGTGGAGAGGCACAGAATCCAAGCTGCTTGAAGTCCAGTGTGAAGTTTCCAAAGTCAGAGATGATTTGGGTGCCGTGACATCTGCTGGTGTTGATCCATTGTGCTTTCTGATGTCCAAAGTCAATGCAGCCATCTACCAGGAGATTTTAGAGCACTTTATGCTTCTATCTGCTGACAAGCTTTATGGAGATGCTGATTTTCTTTTCCAGCAGGACTTTAGCACCTGCCCAGAGTGCCAAAACCACTTCCAAGTGGTTTGCTGACCATGATATTACTGTGCTTGATTGGCCAGCCAACATGCCTGACCTGAACCCCACATGGAATCTAAGAGAAAGATGAGAAACAGTCGATCCAACAATCCAGACAAGCTGAAGGCTCAATAGTGCCTCAGCAGTGCCAAAGACTGATCGCTTCCAGGCCATTCCTCACTGATGCTGGAACTTGTGCTAAAGGAGCCCCGACCAAGTATTGAGTGCATAAATGAACATACTTTAAAGAACTTTAACTTTTCTGTTTTGCAAATCCTTTTTTTGATTGATCTTAAGAAATATTCTAATATTTTGAGATACTGATTTTTGACTTTCATTAGCTGTAAGCTCTAATCATCAAAATTAAAACCAAAAAACTTTTGAAATGTTTTACTTTACATGTAATGAATCTAGAATATATGAAAGTTTCACCTTTTGAAATAAGTTACAAGAAAAAATGAACTTTTCCACGACATTCTAATTCATTGAGATGCACCTGTAATAGATTGGATTGGCTGTAGCCTAGCTGAAGCCAAATTAAACTCTGTGCCATCAGATAAACTCAGGACGCACAACAAATCTAAAACAGTAGTCTTCAGGACAGGGGTTAGGCAGGTCCATGCTGCTGTTTGCTGGAATCACCGCCATGTCATTTCTGAACTCTTGGACATGAAAGACATTGTTTTCATTCTTACAGCTGAGAATCAACCTGTTACTGAAGCGAATGCTGCTAGCGTAACTGTTCTGATTGCCATCAGCAAGGAAGCGTGCAACAGGAAAAGAACGGCATGAAATACCATGGTTAGAGCATTCCTGAGCACTGAGAAATACCTGGGCTCTCCACTGCACCTTCTGCTCTCTGTAAAGGGCACTAGTGTGTGCAGGAGTGGAGAAGGTTTGCAATCTGTTATGTTGGCCATGATTTGGGTGTTCGAAGGTAGTAACATTGATAAATACACTCCAATCATCTCCAGTATAGATTCTGGGTAGATACTCATTACTCATGTTATCCATTTTATTCCTGATCTTAGAGAAGGGCAGAGCATTGAACTGAAAACCTTTCAGTAGACCAGTTAGGTAGAGTTTCTCATGATTCTGATGGAGAGCACTTGAGGAAAATTGTATTTCATAAAGTTCATCCACTGGGATCAAGAGGAAGCGAATGTGATTGAGGAGGCTGGCCTGTTGCTCTGAGTTAAGTTCATCACCTTTGTCTTGGATCCAACTCTCCAGAGCTTTAAGAAGTAAAGCTTCATCCTTCACAATCAGGTCTGAGCGCTGCAGCAGAGCGTCCATCATGTGAAAAGAGATGCTGCTCCACACTGGAGCGCTAATGAGAAACTCACCGTTCCAGGAGAGATACTGAAGAACGTTCTCCTGCAGAACAAGGTCGCCTGTGCGGACGGCGTACTCGTACATTGATACCTGGGTCTGGAAGGTGTTATCTTGGGGAATGAGTAAAGTGAAGACCATGCCGATATCCTCCATAAGCTTCTTCACTCCAAAGATAAACGCCAGCTGATGAAGACATTGAGCTGATGTGATGGAAACCTCAATCTGACGTGTGTAGAAATACCTGCACAAAAACAGTTCAGATATTGTGCGTAACGCCCATAGTAGAATTCTGACTTCAGTTTAAAGCAACATTCAGCAAAATGAAATGACTTGAGAAAGTTACCTGAGAAAAGCAGAGACATGAGGATGGCACGTCTGGCTGACATCGACACTGAGGTTTCTGGACTCGTTTGTTAGGTTTAGTTCTGGATAAATCATGAGGATCACATGGTGCACACAAAACGCCAATTCTGCCTCTTCACTGAGATCTTGTACATTAATGCTGAAATCACAACCATCTCCACGGTCAAACAGAAGACCGAGATCATCAGACAAACCCAGACTGTTATCCACAGTGAAATGACGACGATTGATGGTTATGTTTTTACCTGCAAAGAAAATTGAATAAAAACAGATTACATAACAGAAATACTTGCAGTGATATCTGGTAGCTGAATGTCGTACCAGCCTCACAGATGACTCCAGCATCCTCTTTATGTGTGCAGTCAGTAACAGCCCAGCCGCTAAAGCTGCAATCAGAGAGTGAGCTCTCAGAGCCTTTACACTGCATGTCATCCAGCCAGATTGGACCAGAACCTAAAAACAATAGAATTTGGGTTAAATTGGGTTAAGACCAGTGTGCATCAAATCAAACTGCGCTGAGGAGTTCATACTTTCTCCATAAGTCCCTCCTGTTATGGCTGAAATGGCTCCAGGAAAACCCATCTGACGACACACCACTTGCGCTTCGGCCAGATCCCATCCGTCGTCACAAACTGAACCCCACTCTCCATCATGATAAACCTCCACACGCCCAGATGAAGCCAGACCTCCCATAAGTCTCACGCTGTCCTCCTTTGTTGGCTGCTTCTGTCTGTCATCTTCAGCCAGTGACAGAAGATTCAAGAAATGAAAAACTGCTCAGAAAATGTTTTAAAGAGGACGCTGGAAGCAAAATTCACTTTTACATGTTGTTTGCATGTTGTGGACACAGCTACTAGGGCTGGGTATAGATTCAGATGTCCCGATTCAATTACATTCTTGGTTCTATTCTCGATTTTTTGTAGTGTGTGGTGGACACAGTTACCCTACAAAAGGTAAAAATACATTCACTCCTAAACAGTCTCAATTATCAAGCCGTTTTGATTTTCGGCCTTAGTCAGTTGTACATTGTTAGCCATTTTCTCCATGCTCAAGCAGCTGTAGCGACAACAGTGACTACGTTTGTATGCGCACAAACAATGCGATTATTTCCAATAATCAGAGTAAGGACTTAATCACATTATAATGTTTACATGTCAAGAGCAAAGCTCTTCACTCCCGTTTACATGCAATTTCCATTATTCTTATTATTTGCTAAGAATTGTGGTTAATTTTTTACTGCCATTAATTACATACCCCACTAGACAGCACAAATGATGGACTCAGAAAGAACAGGTGTGCTACTGGCCGCTGTTTTAATTTATTTATGTCTAACACATTCCACGCTTTTTCGGCACCATAGAAATGTGATGGAATTTTTTTGCCTATACGCTGCCGTCGTGTTCTACTTGCCGTTTCTGGATGAGGGTAAGGAACAGAGACTGGTGGCAGCGAGTTGTGTTTTCCCCAGAAATGCGATGCTTTCTTCCCCTCCATCATTTCTAATCTGCGTATTATTACAGGCGTAATTAAATTTTCCGTCATTCCTGTATGTCACAAGTGTATGGGCACTTTGGTCAGAGCGGCAATACTGCGATTAAGGTGTTTACATGCCTGTATATTTCCTATGTTAATACGATTATGCTTGCTGCGATTATTAGCTTAATCGCAATATTTAAATGGAAGTATTGCGTTTATATGAGGTAAAGATTAATCGCAATATTGTCAAAATCTCATTATAATCGCATTAAGAGGGTGCATGTAAACACACTCAATGTCTTGTAAGCACTGCTGGTGTTTTGTAGTTGGATGTAGAAGTGAACTTAAGAGTCTTCATTTTCTCCAGACATCAGAGCCACTGAGGACGCAGTGGATTAGTTTTTTTTTTTATGGTAACACTCTACCAAATATACAAAAAATGGAAGAGAGGGGTTGGGTGAGCAGCAGAATATTATCATTTAAAGGGGACCTATTATACAAAAATCACTTTTATAAGGTGTTTGAACACAGTTGTGTGGCTGCAGTGTGTGAAAACAACCAGCCTATAATGGTAAAAATCCACCAACTCATTTATTTATAATCTAATAAACTCATAAATAGTCTCTCAGAATGAGCGGTTTCCGATTCTCCCTCTGTTCACGTCACTGAGGGGGAAAAGTCCCACCCATTTGTGACGCTGCCCTATAAGCATAAACACCTGAGTGAGAAGCTGCATCCGCCTCCGCCATTAACGTTAGGAATGTGGTGGTTAAAAGTTGCATATGAAAGCAATGTGAGTCAATCGCTTGAGTTTGTTGAGCTCATAATCACTAGTGGGTCTTATAAAGTTTGTGATAGCATGCCATGCACCATCCAGCTATGTTGTTATTTTTATCCTGCCATGCTCCCCATTTGTGTAATTCATTTGTGTAATTAATTTATTATGCACAGTATAATCAGATGACTGACTTTGAAACGGAGTATGTTTTCTGTAAAGATAACAGGCTTGTACTAATCGTGGAATGTTTATTTGCAAAGGCTAGCACTGCTAATGCCGAAGCTGGAGCTCTTGAAGCTCCGCCCTCTTCTCCGGGAGCAACAGCTCATTTGCATTAAAGCAACATACTCCAGTTCAGAGCGTTTTGGCTCATACCTTAAAAGTGGCAATTTTAACAAGCTATAAAAAAATTTTTTGTCAGGTATTTTGAGCTAAAACTTCACATACACACACAGACTTATTTTACATCTTGTAAAAAGGAGCATAATAGGTCCCCTTTAAAAAGACATGCACCGAAATGGGTCGCTGTGAACAGAGCTGTTTTTGACAAGATTAAAAGGGTGTTTTTAAAACAACCGTTGAGGAATTTTAGGCAAAGTATGTTGCAGACATTTCATGAAGACCCTGAAGAATCATACCAACTTGTGGAAAATGGGCATCTGATGTCCCCTTTAAAGCAGTCAATAAAATGTTTAACTTCAGCTAACTATGCAATTGCACATAATTTTTTTTATGAAACTCATGAAAATCCTTCCAAATACAAATATTGCAAACAATGTATTTTAAATTTAAAAAGCAAAGGTTTACTAACCAAACAGGTTCCAACGTAGAGCTGAAACATGAAGAAACAGCAGAGACCACAGAAGGTACATATTTTTTTTTTCTTGCTGGAAATGCTGGAAACAGCAGAGATGGGAACACAATTCACAGCTGAATTAGTAAGAATTCCCATTTCCTTTAAATAATAACGGCCAAAAATCAGGCCAACTATCCAACTGTGAAGTTCGGATCAATCACTGTGTGTCAGATTTAAGGGTTACTAAAATATTTTTCACAAACATGCTAAATTTAAGAAGTTTCATTACTGCAACATGCATTAAAATAAGAACTGTCTGTCAGCATAACTTGACAAAGGTTAGTGTAAAAAAAAATCCATTCTTCAGCTTTCCACAAACTTTGCTCTGTTTTTCCGTCAGTTCTGCTTCAGATCCTCTTCATGCAAACACACACGGGAAGAACGAGACACACAAACACACAGTGGTTTACTTCAATGTCCTCCTTCACAGTTTATTGGTTAGAAACAGTTTATAAATTCTTCTTGTTATGCATATTCATTGATTTAAAAACAAAGGCTATCAGAATTGATTGGATAAACAAATGAACAAATTATCATAAGGCCTCCTACTTCAGTTTAGCATTTGTGTAGATGGTTTTACTTCTTTTCAAGGCCAAATGTGTCAAGTTAGATGAAAAACATAAGGGAGGATGAACACAGCAAACTCTGTGTGCCCTTGTGCACGTACACAGGAAACATGACTTTAAAACATTATGACAAGGCCAACAATATACTAAGAGCATGATGGGAGGAGGAATTTTAGTTATCTGAGGCTCTTAATATGCTTACAGTTATGTGAGTGAGACCAGTCAAACTAAATTTACTATTTTCACGTCTCACATCTTTTGCAGTGTCTCAAGCATGACACGGCATTCCAGAAATGTGGCACTCAAGTCAAACGAAGTTTAAAAAAAAGAGACTGCCATGTCTTGTGTTTCTTATTTGTATTTTTTTTTAAAGCAAAAACAAGTTCTGTGTGACTTGTGTGAGATGTCTTTTAGAGTGTCCTGCGATGGGACCCCCACGCATCGTGGGGGTGTCCCATATGCCATTGCCCTCTGTGTGAATTTTCTAGCTAGTTATAAAAACTCTACTTCTGTTCTACTCACAATCTGCATAAACAATGATTAGCTTTCATTCGCTATTCTATTTGGTGAAATGTGTGATCTTTTTAAAAAGTTTCCGAGTAACACATTTCTTTGTATTAATGCAATGCATGTTACAAGGTGAGTTAAATATTAGAAATACATACAAAAAGTCCATGCTGTAAAAATACTTCAAGATACACCAATGCAATCATGTGCTTCTGTATGTTGTGTTGTTAATATAAAAAAACAGTTACTTAAGAGCCATAATAGAGTTAATTATAAATAACCTGCATAATATACTAATTTTAAAGTGCCATCTGAACTGATCTGTGGAAGGTATTCGGCTTGAATGGTTCACGTGGTGTGGCGTGCTGTGCTTGCCTGTTGAGTAACAGTTATGTCACATTTTAATAACTTCTATAAAAAGCTTTACACAAAGAAAAGAAAATTTGGCATGCATCTGCAAGAGATTGATATAAAAAAATATATAAGCTTTTATCACGTGTCATAGATTGTATCCTACACTGTTCACTTGTTTTTAAGTGCATAAACTTCTGTAAAACTAGTACTTTATAGCACAAGAAGGTGAAATATAGTTTAAAAACATTATTATAAAGATCACAACGTATTTTTTAAGTATTGTTTTTTTTTTGGGGGGGGGGGGGTGATTCTGTCACAGCGTTAATATAGCTATACTACTGTTTGTAGCCTATATTTGACATAAACATTTTATTTCACATTTGTCTGACCATGTTTATGCATTCACAACGAAAATGTATGAGTAAAATGTTCCCATATGTCTATTCACTCTTGTAAAATGCATAGGTTCCCTGTTTTACTAAAGTCCAAAAAGAATGCAGCATTATTTTATTTATTGATTCCTTGTGATCGCGACTACTGTTTTCTCGTGATATAGACATTGCAAAATAGCTGGAATGCGAGAAATGGAAAAGAAAATAATGTATGGCCTCTTAAGGCTTCCGTACTTTTTTGATCAGATAGTTAAAAATAGTTCATTAAAAAATACCCATTATGACCTACGTAGAATCACTTCTGGTGCTCGACAGATCATGATACCTAGAAAAACTGAGCTGTATTGGGTTGGATTGTCCGTGCTGGGGCTGGACAATAATTCATTATAAATATATATCGCGATAAGAAAATTTCAATAACAGTGATATGATTTTTAAACACACTTCCGATATTTCGATATACATTACCAGTGTTTCCAATACATTGATTTATTTGTGGCAGTTGACTTCATTGTATAAACATGAGCACTGCATATTTCAAAATCAAAATGCAGCGTGGGTGTTTTATATGAATGTATCTTTGAAGAGTACTGACTGTGATTTCACATTTCTGGTTTGTAAGGCTAAATACAAATAAAAGGTGAACATTAATTTATTTTTACTGTTTTTATTTCTAAAATAATATATATTTTTATAGGTGGAGGTTTCATAGACTGTGTTCTTGGCTGTTTTTCTAAGGCTTTTTACATCGATATCGAAATTATATTGCATTTACCGAAATTAAGAGATATATCATGATATAAATTTTGGCCATATCGTCCAGCCCTAGTCTGTACAGTATCTGAGACTGAACAAAAAACTCAACAGAGATCTTGTTTACTTACTTTTTTTTTCTCCAGGTAAAATACAGATAATCTTAGATCAGGGGTCGGCAACCTTTTGGGAATAAAATGCCATTTTTAATTTCTCTGAGTAACCACTGTGGCCAAAAGTTTTCAAAATGTGTTTATTTTAATGTTTAAATTAGACTCTGAATAACAGATTTACAGTGTGACCCTGCTGAACACCACTGTACAAAAAACAAAATGTGTTAAACTGCACATTTTAGAGTGGCGTTTTATTGTGGCCAGCCTAAGGCACACCTGTGCAATAATCATGCTGTCTAATCAGGATCTTGATATGCCACACCTGTGAGGTGGATGGATTATCACTGCAAAGGAGAAGTGCTCACTAACACAGATTTAGACAGATTTGTGAACAATATTTGAGAGAAATAGGCCTTTTGTGTACATAGAAAAAGTCTTAGATCTTTGAGTTCAGCTCATGAAAAATGGGGGCAAAAACAAAAGTGTTGCGTTTATATTATGTTCAGTGTAGATGCTTCTGGGAAGTAATAGGAGAGGATCTTTTGGAAGTACTCAATGGTAGTCTGGATGAAGGCCTTCTACCTTCGAGTTGCCGGAGAGCAGTCCTGACCCTCCTTCCCAAGAAAGGAGACCTCACAGATATCAAAAACTGGAGACCTGTTTCACTTCTGTGTAGTGACTACATAATTCTTTCAAAGAGTTTAGCAAACAGATTGTCAAAAATTATGAATGAGGTGATTCGTTTGGACCAAACCTACTGTGTCCCCAAAGATCAATTTTTGATAATATTTCCCTTATTAGGGCTATTAGGGATATCTATGATGTCTCTAAGTTGCTAAATAGTGACATTGGAATGATTTCACTGGACCAAGAAAAAGCGTTCGACAGAGTTGAGCACACATACTTATGGGAAACATTAAAAGCTTTTGGTTTTAGTAAGAGTTTTATCAATAAAATTAAAGTTTTATATATGGATGTTGAGCGCATACTCAAAATTAATGGTGGCTTATGCACCCCTTTTTTACAGTTTTTAGAGGTGTGAGGCAGGGATGCCCACTCTCAGGAATGCTATATTCATTAGCCATAGAACCTTTATTAGAGCAATTAAGAAAGAATGTACAAGTTTTAATTTGCCTAATTTTGGAAAAAGTATAAGCCTTTCTGCATATTGTCAGGGTTCTGGACTCTTTGTTCTTTGTTTTTCCCGTCCTTCCTGAGTTTCCTTATTTGGTTATTTTCCTGTTCTTGTTAAGTTAATTTGATTATTCCTTGATTACTCCTCACCTGTTTCTGTTCTCCCTGATTACGTTCTGTTTATAAGTCCTTAGTTCTCCCTGAGTCTTTGTCTGTTCACTCATCTTTTATGTTGTGTATTCCGTCTCCTGGATTTGTGTTATTAAAGCAAAAGAACATTTTTGTACTTGCTGTCTCCTGCGTCCTTCCCTTCCCACACAACAACCGTGACAGATGAAAAGGACCTCTTTGCAGAAGGATGACTGCAGCTGAAGAGGCGCTGTGGGGTTTGTGGCAGGCTGGTCGGAGGTTGGAACGGTATGTGGAGGATTTCATCGAGCAAATAGATCTCCTCCATTTTCACCCCATGCCGAGAACCTCCACATACCACCCCATTTGTAGGAGGTCTGATTCTGGCATCCGCTTTGTGAGATTGTCGTTCACAGATTGATAAAGCTGATTTCGATTAATCTTGCCTGTGCCCTCAACTAGTTGAACATCTTTAAACAGCCCTAAGGACGTGTGCTCTTCGGCCTTCTGTGTGCATTTCCCTGCACTCGCTTTCATTGCTTTCAGTATATCAATAGACTGCAGAATGTGGCAATCGGCATCAACTAGAGTGATATCTCTTTGCTGACATTTCAATGACAGGCCCTGCAGCTCATGGAGTATGTCTTTCATGCAAGTCAAATCAAGTTAAAAACCCTGAGTTTGTGAGATGTTTGTATAGCGGCAGGAATTTCTTCCTCTCTGTGTCATTGCGAGATGCATCCTCACTTGCAATTTTGAAGTGGTGCGCTAAAGCAGGGTAGTTATCCCAGACCGCCTTTACAGTATTAAAACTACTCGCCACCCATCTGATGGTGAATATCTGTCCAATTCTCAAAATCTGCATATTTAGATCTGCAGCTGCCTTCTCAAGCAGTCTCACATTCTTAGCAGACTGGTGGTACAGAAAATACAGCTTGGCAATGAAAAACTCTAAATGATTACATCCAGCAACCCCTTACAAAGAATCATGGACAGCCAATTCGAAGCGATGGGCCAAGGAATGTATGGACTGGATGTGTGGAAAGTCACGCTTAAGCCTTGCAATGACTCTAGTGGTTTTGTCAGTGAGAACTGCAGCCCCATCTGTGGCAATGCTGATGAGGTGTTTCCCCAAAAACTATCACCTAATCCCGCTGTACGAATTCTTAACCTGTTGTGAATGGACTCTGCATCTGTGCCCTGCGTCAGCTCTACAATGTCTAAAAAAACATTTTCTATATCTCCTTTGCAACTCACATCATATCTCACGTATACGATGAGATGGGAACGAAATATTTTTTCTACGAATCTTTGAGTTATGGTACTAAACATAAGTGGAATTTGCACCACAGCGCCCCCACACCTTCTTGCCCATGACAAGAGTAGCATGAATAGTTATCTTTATTGAAGTGAATTAGGTTTTAGGAATTAGGTAGCTGGCATGCATGGATGAATTATATTTTTGCAATTTTACACACAATAATCCACAATGATCACATTACACAAAACTGCAATTGGACATCAAAATAACACAGTCAATATTTTTTGAGACCCCCAAAATTTCACAAATCACGTTTTCAGGGGAGCCCATGTCTTATTACGAGCTCCCCCGTAGTTCACACCCTGGTTCTGCATTCAAATGCACGCAATAGCCAAAAGCTTGCTGCAAAGCTCCAGCAAACATAATTAGTAAGGAGATATTTGAATTATTTACTAATAAACTAATGTTTTCTGAGTCCGTTTCCCATCTCTTTAACCTGGTGTACACAACATACTAATACGCTTCTAATATTCAAATCCTTTAAAGGATTGTTAGGCTGCATTAAATAGGTCAACCGGAACCGGGAACACTTTCCATAAGACCCGATGTACTTGTTACATCGTAAAAAAATGGCATCTACGCTAATATTAGTCTGTTTCTTTCTTATTCCAAGATCACCGTAGCCACCCGATCCAGTCCATATCCAGATCAGATGGTCACTGCTGTCTCCCGGATCCAGTCCATATCCAGATCAGATGGTCACTGCTGTCTCCCGGATCCAGTCCATATCCAGATCAGATGGTCACTGCTGTCTCCCGGATCCAGTCCGTATCCAGATCAGATGGTGGATCAGCACCTAGCGATGACTTCTACAGCCCTGAATGTCAGCGGAGATCAGGACACGTAGATGTGCCTCAGATACAGATCCCCACTGAAGACCTCGTCACCTAGACAAGACCACGGGAACCAGATGAGTCCTCTGCACAATCTGACTTTGCTGCAGTTGGAATTGAACTGCTGCAGAGGAGAACTGGCCCCGCGACTGAGCCTGGTTTCTCCCAAGGTTTTTTTCTCCATTCTGTCACCGATGGAGTTTTGGTTCCTTGCCGCTGTCACCTCTGGCTTGCTTAGTTGGGGACACTTAATTCCCAGCGATAATGTCGATTTGATTGCACAGATACTATTTAAACTGAACTGAGCTGGACAATGACATCACTGAATTCAATGATGAAATGAAAATTGAGTGTTTAATCTTGTCATTTTAAATTATTGACACTATTTTCCTATTTGATATTGTAAAGTTGCTTTGACACAATCTGTATTGTTAAAAGTGCTATATAAATAAAGGTGACTTGACTTTGTATGTTATTTAATTAATATAATTTATTGATGATAATTGTTTAAATTAATATAATTAATACTTTTGGCTCATCCATTTTCTTAATGATATAAAGGCTGAAATGTGAAGTGTATCATTTGACCAAACTTTTTGTTTTTGTGAAAACTTGTATCTGAACTGTAAATCATGCGTTTTACAGTCATTTTACAGTTTAATAATTTACCATAGACATTGCCCTACCCCTCTCATATGCTATTAATTTTATTTGTGCAGGTCTTAAAAAAGGTCTTTAGCCCCCGGTTTCACAGACAAGGCTTAAGCCCTAGTCCTAGACTAAAATGTAAGTCTGAGATGTTTCAACTGAAAGAAACTTGCACTGACTGATCTTAAAATTATATCAGTGCCTTTGTTTTGTCTCAAGATGCACACCAGTAATGTTTTTTCTAAGCACGTTTATAAAAATTACTTAAATGTCCTAATTGAATTATGGTCTAATCCTGGCTTAGTCTAAATCCTGTCTGTGAAACCGGGCCAAAAAGTCTTAAATTTTAGCTTAAAAATTGTGCAACAACCCTGGGTCTATGCTGTTTTTAGAAGCATAGCAATATAACAATTCAGTGGATAACTTGCTACATGTATGCTAATGTTGAAATGTCTGTTTTTTTGTTTATCACAGGATGCCTGGGTCCACATTCAAAAAATGCAGTTCATGCAATGTCCACATTTCTGTGGTTTGCAAAACCTGTAAACAGTGTGGACAAAAGCAAGAAATGAAAAAAGCCATAAAAGTTGCCAAACAAAAAATAAATTATGAGCGATGGGTCAGAAATATGAAAGGTGCAAATAATTTCAGTAAACTTAAATTCTGCAAATGTTCTGGTAAGTCACTATATTAGCTACATTTAAATGTTAAATTTGGCCTTTGAAGCATGAAGAAGGATGAACTTTATTAAGTTTGTGCACATGTGTATGAGTGTCTATTTGTGTGTGAGAGAATGTGTTTGTGTGTGTGCGTGCATGCATGTATGTTTGACCTCATGTATAGCTGAAATGTGAAGTAACCACTGTTTTCAAAAATATTCCAGAAATCTCCCGTCTTCCACTGGTTATACAAACAGAGTTGCTGTGTCTGGCTCAGTGGATTGATCAAGTGTGTTGTGTTGTGTATAAAATAGTGTTTTATGAACTTATCAGTGATATTTTTCAACCACATTTATAGCATATGTAGTCAGATGGGAGATGAAACAAATACAGCTTCTTTATATTTTGCTTACAACTGCTTATTAAAAAAAAAAAAAAAAAAGAAAAAGAAAAAAGATTTACACTGCCTTATTAATTGTATTAAAAGTAATATTTTACATTCAGCATTTTCCTATTCCCAACTAATGTTTTTTCCCTTGTGATTACAGATGCTCAAAATTCACACATTAAGAAGTTATCCTCTTCTTCTCCTGGGGAAGAGAAATGTGTCAGGGTGTTTCACAACCTGTTTGGTGAGTTTGTAGAGGAGTCATATAGACCTTTTGAGATTTATTTTTACTTTACAAGGTGCCTGCTCAAGTAACAAGTGCCTGTGATCCGGTCACATACACTCCTATTTAGTCCCGAAGACTCTGAACAAGCCTCTGCTTCAGCAGCCGATATTCTTCATCTGCCTGTTTTAAAATCAAATAAATGTAACACTATACTGTGACTCACACTACCAATTATCTGTCTATCATCTATATGTTTCTGTCTGTCTAATCTATCCTCTTATATTCTTTATGTCCAGAAGACAGCAGCCTCTGCTTCAGCAGCCAAAGATCTGCCTGTCTCAAAATCCATTAAAGGTAACAATGTACTGCGATTGTCTGTCTGTCTAATCCAGTGGTCTCAAACTCAATTCCTGGAGGGCCACAGCTCTGCAGAGTTTAGCTCCAAACAGCTTCAAATCCCACCTGCTTGGAAGTTTCTAGTGATCCTGAAGACCTTGATTAGTTGGATCAGGTGTGTTTGATTAGGGTTGGAGCTAAACTCTGCAGAGCTGTGGCCCTCCAGGAATTGAGTTTGAGACCAGTGGTCTAATCCAGTGGTTCTCAAACCTCTCCATGAAGTACTCCCAGCACTGCATTTTGTATGGCTCCCTATGTCTGACACACCCACTTCAGGTCTTGCAGTCTCCACTAACGAGCTGATGAGTTGAATCAGGTGTGATAGATGAGGGAGACATACAAAATGTGCAGTGCTGGGGGTACTTCAGGACCGGTTTGAGAACTGCTGGTTTAATCTACCCACTTATATTCCTTAGGTCCAGAAGACTCCAGTGCTGCTGTATGAGCCTCTCCCAGCTAGGAATGTTATTGTTCTAAGAATGTTCTGAGAACATTATGCTATCTTCTGGTAATGTTTTCAGAGGCAAGTTTTATTTTAGTTAGCAGAATGTTCTCTTAAAAGGTAGGATAACATTCTCTAAAACATTCTAAAAATGTGTATTGATAACATTATTAGAACATTATAACATTCTAATGAAGATTTAAGTGGGAAACTTTCCATTCGACATTGGATGTGGACTCAAATGTTGTACAGATGTCAAATTTTGGTTGTTCCAACTTCATTAAATAACTCCAAAAACAGCATTACCAACTTTACTTATTATAAACCAGATTGACTTTATTTCTGTCACATATTTACAAATGGTCTTATTGAGATTAACAGTGGTTTGGATGTCGATCTTTGAAAGTAATAGTATGGTTTTATGTCACCATTATGGTGTTAAGTGTTTGTCTTTAAGTCTTTAGTAGGGCAATTTGACTCTTGACTTTTTAATGTTTTTCTCTAGCAGTTGTAGCTATGCTTGTCGTAGCAAAAACTGCAAGAGAACATGTGATTAGATGATGCTGGTTGCTTGCTGATGATTAAGATATCATCACATCTAGTTTAATCTATGGTGTTAGTAGCACATTACTTATTATGGAAACTCAATGGTTCTACAGACTGAGATCCAGCAGAATTTTAATTAAAAAACCCTTCTTTATCACACAAACATCAAGTATCAGTGTATGAATGGCTCAACAATGGCGACAAGCTTCATGCTGCAATGTATTCTGGATGCATCATACAAAATTCATGCAGGGCTCCCAGAATGCATTGCGGCATGAAGCATGTCACCATTGTTGAGATTCATACACTGATTCCTGATGTCTGTGACCACCTGTCCTGCACATTTTGTATGTCTTCCTAATCATACACACCCAATTTAGTTTTTACAGTTTTTACTAACGAGCTGATGAATGGAATCGGGTGTGTTAGATAAGGGAAACATACAAAAGGTACAGGGCAGGGGGGCTTCCTGGTTGGGAAGCACTGCAGTAGTTGAAAGTGATTTGTGAACAATGTGTTTTAAAAATTACAGATGAGTGAATGGGGCATTTATATAGGGCTTTATTGTGTATTGCCTTACACCCAAAGCGCTGTAGGATCTCTGTTGTTCGAGCAGGGCACCATGTTAGACATTGAACATAGGCCTGGAGAACTAAATTAAACTAATCATCAGAGTCACGCGATGACAATATCCTGAGTGGTTTCCTGTCAGCGTTTTTCTCGTCCACTCAGAAGAGAGATAATAATTAACTCAATCAGAAAACGTCAAAGATCCCTTTGTATGAATAAACACCTCATGATCAGGCAAATGTATGGATCCATACATCCAACAGGAAAAGGACCATTAAAGTAACTGATTGCCCTCAGGCCCACAAAACCACGAGATCTGTAACATGACCGTCTGATGACTCCTGCGTGCTCCTCTTTCAACACCAACTTACATAAATTATCTCTAAAGACAATCATTTATTTCCATTGCTATTAGAGAAAGTGTATCAACAAATAACATGTTTGATGTGTTATATATATATTCTTGGTGTGTTTTATGTAATTGGTGAATTTTAATCTTTGCCTTATAACTTTCTTTTGAATAGATAGCAATGTTTAGTATCATATGCAAGCTTGTTTTATTTACAATACCATGATAGGGACGAAATGTGGGATTTCAGTATCATACGCAACGTTATGATATTTCATAGAAGTATTAACAAACTTGCAGAGAGGGTCTCCTCACATGATGGATGAAGCATTATGTTAATTTATGCACGGAAAGAGACCGTGCGAGGCGGGGTTCCACCCTACAGAGACAATGTGATTGGATCAAACAGTGAATGGGATGGACTGACATCAGGACTTACAGAAGGGGTTCCCCCAGAACGAGTCACGCAAGGACTGCACCAGCAGCCAATCAATCAGCCTTTGGGATTCCCTCAAGCAACCATCTAGGGAACGAGCCAGCCTTCAACACAACTTAAAGCAAGTAAACAAACAAACAAACAAACAATCTCCATGTCTTGCTGAGCTGATTTGAATTAATCTTTAAAAGGTAGAGATAGCAAAGTTCTCTATTTGTGACTTCCCCAGGTCGAATTTACAGTACTCTTGGAAAAGAGCATTAGAACCTTAAACTTTCTTCAAATTGCAGTCCTCTTGCCAGAACGTGTGTATGTGTGTGTATGTGTTTTGTTAGTATTGTATCAGAATAGCAAATAAACTCAAATAAACTGATTTTCAAGTTTGAAACTATTTGCCAAAGATCGTGTTACCTGTTGCTAAAAATTTCCCAACCAATTCTGTATTATTATCGTGGCCACGAAATAAACAGAATTTCTAAGATTTGCTGGTTTAATGCTCGATGGACGAGTCGTTAATAAAGTATAAATTATACGTTTTGATTAATATCAATTAATCAGATCAACAGCGAATCTCTATGATTCGATTTCCTAAAGCTAAAATTCAAAATAAAAGCTAATAAAAGTTATAGCCAGGGCTTAAAGTTTTCCGGCACCGTGCGTACAGCGTTTGGCTGCAAAAAAAAAAAAAAAGAAATCCTACATTTAAAAAAACATGTTGATGTCACTGTCGAGTCCATGAGTTCACCTACCAAACTAACATTACTAGCCAATCAGAATTTTTTG
Organism: Acrossocheilus wenchowensis; assembly: GCA_029620275.1. Classification (NCBI taxonomy): domain Eukaryota; kingdom Metazoa; phylum Chordata; class Actinopteri; order Cypriniformes; family Cyprinidae; genus Acrossocheilus; species Acrossocheilus wenchowensis. The sequence goes on along the minus strand of CM056135.1, from coordinate 12,737,504 downwards.
CTCTTATAAACACGCGTAATAGTAGGCAGAGTCGCAGTCCTGATGAATGGAGAAGCGCGACAAAAAGCTGCGAGGCGCGATGGTCAAAGTCCATCTAGTGAATATTTACATGGAAAAACTAATTAAAAAGCAGCGGAGCTTTGTAAACAGCTCAGAGTAATCATGTCATCTCCATAAGAACGATATGATTGCCAGAACAAATTTACCGGGCTTTTTGAAAAGGTCCTGTTCACATATGATCTGATGGTAATTTACCAGTAAAGAAAGGTAAAGTATGTGTGAAAGGGGCTAAACTCTTCCTCTGTATATGCTGTGAGAATTGCTTAAAGTTCATCTGGGAAAACAATGTGCATTATCTTACTAGATTTGTAACATAAATCATTTATAAACCTAATAGTAGGGCTGACCCCTAATAGTCGACTAACTGTTAGCTGATCAGAAGAGGCTTGGTCGACCAAAATTTTAGAATCCACAGGCAAAGTCACGCAGTCTGTGACAGATAGATCATTAACGGCTGGTCTATGTGATAATACAGTAAACTGGGCAGGACATCCAAACGCTTGCCTATCATTCATCGAACTCAAATATGACTTACCATCTGAAATATGTAAGTATTAGCAACTTTGCATGGTCGCTCAATCTAATGTTAACCTAGAGAAATGTCTGCTATTGAAGTGTTTGTGCGGAGTGTGGAAGCTGAACAGTAGCGCTCACCGAAGGACAGATGGAGGCGCCAATGTCTCTTAAAATACTCCCTCATTTTTGCTCATACAGATAAGAGTAATACATCTTTCTAATCTATGAAGACTATGTTTTTTTGTGTGCACTAACAGTAACAACAAAACATTGTGCTTTTGTAAAGCAATCATGATGCGCTTTCTGCCATCTTGGTCTCTGTGAACTTGAGCACGAAACTTTATGTATACTTGCCTTACAGACATGAAAAATATATCTATATAGAGTGACATGTCTACTTTCAAATGAACCAATACAAATGGAAAACATTACTCTCAGATTATGCAATCCGTGTGAAACATGCATAAAGCCGCATCCACTACTGCAGAGAAGATGAGTCAGTGTCACAGACTTCATCTCTTAAACCGGAAACAAAGAAAGCACTAGTTTATCAAGAAATTATTAACGTTAATGCAGCCTCCTTACTGTTTTTCCCTGACACATTCATAATTATTACTTCTGCTGGTGTGCTGTGGCAAGCTTTATGCGCACTTGAGTGCTTATTAGGGTATGTAGACGATTAAAGGCTCATATTTTATGATTTAAACTAATGCTTCAAATGAACGACTACTAGTCGACCAAAATATTTTTTAGTCGAAGGCAGCCCTACTTAATAGCATGGCGTCTGTGGAGATGGTTGTGGAGGTTTGTTGTATTCCACATTTACACTGTCTGGAAACTGCAACAGACTTGCCAATCATTCCTTTTTTTGTGAGAAGTATTCCCAAACCTTTGACTGAATATTGGCTGATGCCTTGAAAATTTATCCTTCGTTGCCGTCCATAGTGCAGCGTGTATGTGAATGACAGTAAACAGGTGCAAATTGGAGAGTAGGGATGTAATCCACAACGCCACTGTAGTGAGGGCGCACGTGAATACGCAGACTCAACTAATTTAAACTGCTTTACAGTGAAATATCTAGTATGCTTAAGATTAATAGTTGTTTAAACTAGACCTTTTGCAGTAACAAGGATGCCCTCTTTCTGGACTTTTGTATTAAATTTCTATTGAGCCTTTTTTGTCATATTTGAGGAAACGATTGTATGGATTTTGTATTCCTGGTTTTCCAGAGATCCCACCTGTAAAGTTTATGCTGATGATATAACTGTCTTTATAAGGAACATTGATGATATGGCTGCTTTGACTTCTAGTTTGAAAACTTTTCAAAAAGCCACATCTGCTAGAATTAATTGGGATAAGTGTACATCCCTTCTGTTCGGCGAGTGGAGGAATATGGATCCTCCCTAACTTCCACAACAATGTGAATAGATTACAGATGGTTTTAAAGTTCTTGGGGTGTATTTAGGATCTGATACCTACATGAAAAAGAATTGGGAAGGGTTAGTTGACAAAATTGTGGGGAAACTACAGAAGTGGAGATGGATCCTCCCACAGTTATCTTTTAGAGGCAGATGTTTAATTGTTAATAATTTGGCAGCCTCAATGTTGTGGCACAGATTTACAGTGTTGAATCCCCCTGAAGAGTTATTGATTGCTATTCAAAAAGAATTTGTCAAATTCTTTTGGGATGGTTATCATTGGCTTCCTCCTGGAGTTTTGTATCTCCCAGTTATAGAAGGAGGTCAAGGACTTATAAATTTGGAGGCAAGAGCTAAGACAATGAGGTTTCAAACATTACAAAGGCTATTGTATTGTTCAGATAAAATACCCTGGATTACATTAGGTTTGTCTGTTTTACAAAGTATTGGGGGAATTGGATTAGCTAAGCAGTTGTTCTTAATTGAAAAATCTTTTGTTTCAAAAGTAAGCGTTTCTTCTTCTAACTTTTATGTATCTGTATTAAAAGACAATGAATGATAATGAACATTTAGGGATGATAATGAACATTATGGTGTTTTAGAACCATTGTTTTTTAATCCTCTCTTTAAAATGGAAATAGTTCATAAAATTCAAATAGTTTTGTGTTAAAATTTAATGGGATGGTTTTATCTGCATGCCATTTTTGCAATATTCTTGATACTGTTGTTCTTTTTTTTGTGATTGTTTGAGATTAATTCCTTTGTTTGAATTGTTGGACAAGATATTTACTAAGCTGGGTTTTATGTTTACAAAAAATATGTTCATGTTGGGTGTGAAGTATAAGAAGGAATGGAAAGCAGTGTACACTTGCTAATTTTCTAGTGGGACAGGAAAAGTTGGCTATTTTAAAATCCCATAAATGTAAGAATGAAGGGCAAGATGCTGATTTGCTTGGAATGTTCAAATCTCTTGTAGAGGGTTGGATTTTTGTGGAATATGCATATTGTAAATTAACAAATAAGATGCAATTTTTTGATGTGAGGTGGAGTGTGAAAAATGCTCTTGTGATGAGAGATGAGCTTGGAGAGTTATTGCTTAATTGGTGAATTGTAAAGAATGTTTTTAAATTAGTTGTTTGATTAATAAACTACTTTCAATAAAACAAATACGATAACATGTTTGGTGTATTTCTTAATAAACTAATTTCAATAAAACAAATACAATAATATGTGTGTTCTCTTTCTTAATAAACCAACACATACACAAAAACAGTTTTGAAATTGTGCTTTTTTTTTTTTGCAGTGTTTCTAAAACTAGCATCACAAAGACCAGCATCACATTAGAGCAATTCCAACATTATTGACTTGACATTCACAGTCAAAATATAAATTCTCATAGAATGTAGGCTTTAGACCTATGTTGAACCATCTCTTTATATTTTTCTAAATTCCTAAAAATAGAGTCCAGACTTCAGAAAAGTATCAGTCTATAAACGTGTTTTATATTTTATATGGACATGACAAAAAAGACAGAGTTTCTGGGGCGACAACATAGGCTATTTTGTATACGATTTAAATGCACAACATTTTTTTTTAATCTCAGTTTTCGTTTTTGTGTTTCAGAGGGAAAGTCAATGTAGCCTAGTCGACGTGACATCTCTCCGTTACGGACTTGACAGTTCTAAAAGTGGAATTTATCCGACTATGGAAACGCATATAAAATGCTTTAAAAACTTTAACAGAGACGTCTGGGTATTTACAGTTTTTCTTGATTGCTAACACACTATAACTGATTCATTTGGCCCAATTTTCCAAACCATTCATACAGTTCTCAAAACAAAGACATGTTTCTCAAAACTTTTAACACATTTCACCTGCTTTCACACACGTTCCAATTTGCTCAGTGTTTTCTGCAAAACTCTACACAAAAACGCCATCATTTTGCACAGGTTTAACCATGTTCTCGTTCAGAAAACACAAACACATAATATAATTAACTCAAGCTGTCACAAGCTGAGCACAATCAACACACAATTATGCACGTGTTAACACTAAGTAGCAAAACTGATGACACACACATCAGAATGTCAGGTAATATAAAAAGGGCCACAGGTGATCATTTGCTTTGGAAAATGGACCCTAACGGTGAAAGAGCAGAACGAGGTGGGAGACAGAGAGGAAGAGGAAGGGGCCAAAGAACATTTGTTCCTGACGAAATACGGGCAACACTAGTTGACCATGTTCTTGTGCATGGGATGACCATGAGGGAAGCTGGCCAACGAGTTCAGCCGAATGTGAGCAGATTTACAGTCGCGTCTATTTGAACATTTAGAGAAGAAAACCGGTAGCTACCTGATATTTGCCAAAGACACTGTACAGTAATCTACAGGGTTTTTATACTATTTAGACATACAGTTACAATAAAATTTATATAAGAGAACCTTCATTGTTCTTCAGTGTACAGAACTGTATCATGCTGTAAATCCTTAAACTCATAACTGTCAAATTTATGTGTTGCTCAGTATTCGTTGTTCTTCAATGTAATGTATTTTTGCAGAGTTGAGAGGTAGGAGGCAGACAACGTCTTCTGACAGAGGACCAAGAAACTGCAATTGTAAATAGGGTCATTGCTAATAATGCAATTAGACTGTGTGAAATTCAGAGAATTATTGAAGATCAACAAGCCTTCTCAGAAATTAATCGTATAATTATTTCTACAATTGACCGTATCCTGCATCGTAACAGACTTAGAATGAAACAGGTATATAGGGTGCCTTTTGAAAGGAATTCAGAGCGAGTGCAGTATGTACAGGTACTAAGTGTAACTCACTAATGTGTTATTTACTGCTTACAGGTGAAGTTATTCTTACTGCTTACACATGTACTCAAAACATATTTTTGCAAAACATGTTCGAGTTTGATGGAAGAGATACCCTGCATGAATATATATTTATTGATGAGGCTGGGTTTAATCTAACTAAAAGGAGGAGAAGGGGGAGGAACATTATTGGACGCCGTGTCATTGTGGAGGTCCCTGGTCAGCGTGGGGGCAATGTGACACTGTGCGCTGCCATCAGTCACCATGGAGTTCTCCACCATCATGCAACCTTGGGCCCTTACAACACTCAACATCTCTTGGATTTCATCAATCGTCTCTATGGTTCCATTATCCAGCATGAAGCAAGAGAGCCAGAACGGGCCGAACAGCCTCAGTATGTTGTAATTTGGGATAATGTTGGCTGTTATTAAGCCTCTCATTAAAAAACCACAACTTGACCCCAAAGACCTAGTTAATTATAGACCGATCTCAAATCTCCCTTTTCTGTCAAAGATACTAGAAAAGGTAGTATCCTCACAATTATATTCCTTCCTAGAGAAAAATGATATCTGTGAGGAATTCCAGTCAGGATTTAGATCATATCATAGTACTGAGACTGCTCTCATTAGAGTTACAAATGACCTGCTTCTATCATCTGATCGTGGTTGTATCTCTTTATTAGTTCTACTGGATCTTAGCGCTGCGTTCGACACTATTGACCATGACATTCTTTTGAATAGACTACAAAACTTTGTTGGCATTAGTGGAAGTGCCTTAGCATGGTTCAAATCATACTTATCTGACCGCCATCAGTTCGTAGCAGTGAATGAAGAGGTATCATATCGATCACAAGTACAGTATGGAGTACCTCAAGGCTCAGTACTAGGGCCGTTACTTTTCACGCTTTACATGTTACCCTTGGGAGATATTATCAGGAGACATGGTGTTAGCTTCCACTGTTATGCTGATGATACTCAGCTCTATATTTCTTCGCGGCCCGGTGAAACATACCAAATTGAGAAACTAACGGAATGCATAGTCGATATAAAAACTGGATGACGAGTAATTTTTTACTGCTAAATTCTGAAAAAACAGAGGTGTTAGTTATCGGACCTAAAAACCCCACATGTAATAACCTAGAACATTATCTAACATTTGATGGCTGCTCTGTCAATTCTTCTTCATCAGTCAGGAACCTAGGTGTGCTGTTTGATAGCAATCTTTCATTTGAAAGCCATGTTTCTAGCATCTGTAAAACTGCGTTTTTTCATCTCAAAAACATATCTAAATTACGACCTATGCTCTCAACGTCAAATGCAGAAATGTTAGTTCATGCGTTTATGACCTCAAGGCTAGACTATTGTAATGCTTTATTGGGTGGTTGTTCAGCACGCTTGATCAGCAAACTACAGTTGGTCCAAAATGCAGCAGCTAGAGTCCTTACTAGAACCAGGAAATATGACCATATTAGCCCGGTTCTGTCAACACTGCACTGGCTCCCTATCAAACATCGGATAGATTTTAAAATCTTGTTAATTACTTATAAAGCCCTTAATGGTTTAGCTCCTCAGTACTTGAGCGAGCTCTTATCGCATTATAGTCCTCCACGTCCGCTGCGTTCTCAAAACTCTGGCCGTTTGATAATACCTAGAATATCAAAATCGACTGCAGGCGGCAGATCCTTTACCTATTTAGCACCCAAACTCTGGAACAGTCTACCTAACACTGTTCGGGAGGCAGACACACTCTGTCAGTTTAAATCTAGATTAAAGACCCATCTCTTTACCCTGGCGTACACATAACACACTAATACGCTTCTATTATTCAAATCCGTTAAAGGATTGTTAGGCTGCATTAATTAGATCAACCGGAACCGGGAACACTTCCCACAACACACGGTGTACTCGTTACATCGTAAGTAGAATGGCATCTACGCTAATATTTGTCTGTTTCTTTCCTATGATCAGATGGTGGATCAGCACCAAGAGATGATGTCTGCAGCCCTGATCGTCAGCGGAGACCAGGACACCCAGATGACCCCCGGAGACCTCGATTAAAATACATTAAACTAAAAAATATAATTAAAAATATAATAAAATACCTAACTACATAATACTACTATCGTTAGAACCTGAAACTTTTGAACTGTGGGTGTCGTCTGGTCAGAGGAGAACTGGCCCCCCCGACTGAGCCTGGTTTCTCCCAAGGTTTTTTTCTCCATTCTGTCTCAGAGGGAGTTTTGGTTCCTTGCCGCTGTCGCCTCTGGCTTGCTCAGTTGGGGACACCTAATTTCTAGCGATTATCGCCGATTTGATTGCTCATATACTATTTAAACTAAACTGAGCTAGACAATGACATCTCTGAATTCAATAATGAAATGCCTTTAACTGAAAATTAAATGTTTAATCTTATTATATATTACTGACACTCTGTCCTCCAATTTGATACTGTTAAGTGCTTTGACACAATCTGTATTGGTAAAAGCGCTATATAAATAAAGGTGACTTGACTTGACTTAATGTAAGTTCTTTTTTTTGGAAAGTGTATATACATATTAAAGTCCTGTAATAAAAAATAAAAACAATTCTAAATGCTTCTCCTTTTATTTTATTGTACCTCCACCCTTCCGCTGATTCCTTATTACCAGTAAGAGGTTTTAGTAACAGTGTTTTGAATTGATCTCACTGGTGTTTTCTAGGCAGTGGAGTAGTCTGTGTATCATATGAGGCCAAAGTTTGTTTTTGACTGAAGTTCATTTGTTTTTGACTAGAATATTTGGTTTTGACCTGGAAGTTTGAGGTTTGTGCAAGTTGGTGTGTAGTTTTGAGATTGTGAGAAAATGGTGAATTGTTTCATGAATTGTGTGTTAGCAATCGAGAAAAACTGTAATAAAGCTGCCCCCAACAACTTAACTAGTCATTCATTTAAGGCAACTAGGCCTAGTCGCATGTTTATTCAAAAAGTTTATAATCCACAGTGAGCCTTAATATATTCTGTGCTCAAGCACACGTATAAAGTTTGCCACAAAGCACAGGTAAAAGTCGCTTAATGATTATGAAGGTGCCGGGGAAAAAAAGGTTCCTCTGACCAAGTTTCAACCTGTATCAGATGTTATGATTTCGATCAGATGCGTCGGCTGTGTCGGTTGATAAGCCAACGTGGTTTCGACATTGAATCAATGTTTTATTTTTATTATTACATGCATAATAATGTTCTGATGTACGGACCAAATAATGAACATTGATTCAACATCGAAATTTGATTGATGACCGATACTGACCGTTACAACCAAAAATCAACATTGAATCAACATCTGCTTGCTATCTGGGAGGCAAATGACTATTTTAAAGTGGTTTAAATAACTCAAACATTCGGCATCTGAAGTGTTGCAAGTTATTTATTTTCATATTGACTATGTTTGGGAGTATATAATGAGGTTTGTATGATGAGTGCTTTTGTTTATTAAGTGTGATGTATTAAACTTTTAAATAGTTTTGGACAATCTTACATAAATCACTGAAATATTACAAATTATTATTATTTTTCACATTTGAGTTTATTATTTCCTTCTCATATGACATTTCAATTCCAAAAGTAAACAGAAAAACCATTAAAATCAGTTGTCTAAACTAATTTAAAGCAGTCATTTGTCTGTTATTAAAACAGACATGTTGAGCTGCTTTATCAATGTAGAAATGTTCTCTAAAAACACCTGCAATTGCTGCTGCTGCAAAAAAGCAACTAAACAAAAGTCAAAGGTCAAGAGCCCAACTAAAGCAAAAGCTGATCTCCATGATGGTGACCTCAAACGAAACATTTTCAATAAGACATCAACATCTAAACCTCTGTTAATTCTCAATAAGTACTTCTGTAGACATCTGACAGAAATAAAGTCAATCTGGTTAGTAATACTGTATCTGAAGCTGGGAATGATGTTTGTGGAGTTGTTTAATCAGATCTTGAGAAATTGAATGTCTTTCATCTTCAGTTCATCTAAGGCTGTGGCTGAAGAACGTTTTTAGAATGTTACAAATCAACGTTCCTAAAATGTTGAATTTGAAATCAAAATTAAGTTGAAAGAACGTTTGAGGAACATCATACCTTTTAACAGGGGCGGACTTAGCCATTAGGCAAAGGTAGGCGACTGCCTTGGGCCCCCAAAAGCCAAGGGCCCCCCAAAATGCTTTTCATATACGAGATACACATTAAGCGCGGACACGCGAACGGTTGCTGTTTACAGTGTTTATTACCACGGCAACCATCTGCGTATCCGAGTTGAACATGCTTCTTGTGTATCCTGCTTGTAGCAAAACACAGAAATGTTGCTTCTCTAATTTTACATGCAAGTACAGCCGAAATCACAGCACAACTATTGTCTATCCCTTATGTGCAGCCTATTTGATTTTATCAGACGACAGCACGATTATAAATCAGGATTTTTGTGCAGATTAACATCCTGGAAGGGAGAGCTGGTTATGTAGTCTTAATGGGTCACAATTCAGTCACTATTTCATATTCATCCCATTGTCTGACCATAGAAACAGTAAAATATATCAATGAAAACAGTTTTATTGAGAACTTAGCTGCATCATAATATACAGTAGGCTATGTGGCACAGAGAGGCAAACAAATGTAATAATAAATAATAAATGTACATTTTGCATGTTCAGAAGAAGTGAGCTGCCCTGTCATGGGAAAATGTAAACATGTTTGTGTAAGTAAATTGCTCAGTGCAAAGAAAGAGAAGTAATAGGAACCTGGGGCCGGATTCACAAAACATTCTTAAGAAGAAATTTCTTCTTAACTGCCATTTTCTTCTTATTTTTTAACTTAAGAAAAAAGTTACGAATATTTTGTATTCCCAAACATTCTTCTTAAGAATATTCTTATCTTTTTTCTTAAGATTGTTCTTAAGACAAAACTTGAGAAAAATTCGAATTCTCGAAAAGAATCTTCTTAAAAATCATCTTAAATAACTTCTTAAAGTTAAGATAACTGCCAACTAGTCATAGATCCTTAAAGGGTAAGATTTTTATTGAAATTATTATATTGTAACATTTTTTAAATATTAAACATTACAAAATTATAAAACTTATAACATTCTGTGTAACTACTACAATATTTTACTTGTATAAAATAGCATAGTTGGCTTATTAGATGTTTGTGTTCCAGATGGAAATACTATGGGTTGCCAACAGGGAGAGAGAGCCAGAAAGGCCCCTTAGAGACCGAGCAGATCCTCTCACCCTTCCTGACCATGTTCTGCTTAGACTTTATAGGCTTCCAAAAAACTCAGTAATATATCTTGCATATATTCTGAGAGATAATTTGCAGCGAAAAACAAAAAGGTCCTCTCCCCTTCCCGTTATACTGCAGATAATGGTTGCCCTACGCTTCTTTGCTTCTGGGTCATTTCCAGCAGTTTTAAGCAATACTGTGGGAATTAGTCAATCTAGCGTAAGCCGAATTGTCTTCAATGTGTCAAGGGCTCTCAGCAGAATGGTGAAGAACTTCATCAAATTTCCATCTACAGTGGCAGAGCAAATCCTCATTAAACATAAATTCTTTGAGATTGCAGCATTTCCAAATGTATTGGGTGCAGTGGATGGGACACACATTGCCATTAAGGTAAATAATATGTAATACATAAATTAGTTAGATTAATATTATTTCTTTTTAACTTGCTTTCAACATTTATCTTTGTAGGCACCATCTGATGATGAAGAACTGTATGTCAACAGGAAGAATTTTCATTCAGTTAATGCCCAGATAGTCTGTGATGCTTCACTGAAAATAACAACCTTGTAGCAAAATGGCCTGGGTGTACCCATGATTCTTTCATACTCACCAACTCAGCACTGGGTCAACAATTCAGTGAAGGCCAAATTTATGATGGGTGGCTATTAGGTAAATAATATTATATATATATATATATATATATATATACTTTTTTTGGGAGGAGGCATATCAACCACAAATTAATTTTGCATATTACAATATTATTATTTTAAATAGTTTGCAGTCTCATGTTTTCTATGATTTTAGTTAATTCTATGCTTTTAGTGTCTTCTTTCAAAAGTGAACACATGCTAAAAAAAAATCATGAATAAAAAGTTTTAGTTTGGGAAAGCCATTGTTACGTTTGTGTTCAGTTAGCAGAAAATACTGGTGTTTTACAGGGGACAGTGGCTACCCCTTAAAACCTTGGTTGATGACTCCAATTCTTCATCCAGCATCAGAGGCACATGAAAGATACAACAGGGCACAAAGGAAAACGAGGGGAGTAGTGGAGAGATGCATTGGAGTTCTGAAATCTAGATTCCGATGCATTGATCACTCTGGTCGAGTGCTCTTGTACACACCTGAGAGGGCATGCCGAATTATTGCAGCAGTGTGTGTACTGCATAATATATGCCAGATGCATCGTGTGCCACTTCCCAACATTGCAGAGGCCCCTGATGAGCCTGATGAGCCTCAGGGATGTAGAAAACCCACCAAGCAACTCAGGAATGCAAGCACGCAATAATCTAATAGCACGACGATTCACCTGAGAAAAACTAATAATGCTTTACTGTTACTTTAAAAACACACCATATTCACTGTTACTTAAAAAAAACTTTACTGCATTTGTTCATAAAACATTTGACTCATCTGATTTTTCATATAAAAATATATTTTATTTTCAAGTAAATTATTACATTACAAATTATAAATATATATTTTATGACAGAATTTTTATATTATAATATTATAAGATATATTTCTTGAACTACAATTCTGCAAAATAAATATTTGTATGTAATGTACATAACATAATATTTGTATATAATAAATAAATATTGAATTACTGCAGTTTACGTTTCTTTATTTCTAGTGTTTGTCTCTCTATTTCCAGCCTCTCTCTCTCCACCTGAAGCAACTCCTCCTGAACTTTTCGGAGTGCAGAAACTTCTTTCAGCAGCTGGGTCTGTATGTCAACCATCTCCTCTGTCGGAACCTCTTTGGCTTGGGAGTTTGGCACAGAGTAGGGTTGCCATCTAACAGGATCTGGGATAAATTCATCTCAGGCTCCAGGGGTGCCTTAAACAAAATAAATACAACTTTCATGACACATATATGCAAAGATATACTAATTATAAAATTCATGATGCACAGATTACCTCTTCAACTTCTCTCTCACCAGCAAGGTCCAATGTGGAAGGTGAAACAACCGGCAGGAGCTCCAAAGTCAAGGTCACTGCATAGTAAATAAAGCATTACCCTTGGCACTTGCTGACTTGTTTGATATAGGCCTACTGTATTTGGGTTAAAACAACGTTAAAGTGTATATATATATATATATATATATATATATATATATAGAGAGAGAGAGAGAGAGAGAGTATAATTTATACATTACAGCGCCTGAAATGTAATTACATTTACATAATCACTTTCAGGCGCTGCGTAATATCACTGCGCCTGCTGCGGCCATGTTACGGCAGCAAAGTTCCTTGATTATTACGCCGGAATGAGAGTATAGTTCCTAATCATATCAGCCTACAAAATCGCAACTTTTCATTTTCCGCCGATCTTAGTACACGATATAACTACAGAAGAGTCAAGTTTTAAATAGGACAAATATCGAAACTCTTTGATCGTTTTTGAGCGAGATGCTACTGGTCTAATCGGATTCAATGATCTATGCTAAGCTATGCTAAAAGTGCAATCGCCAGACCCGGAGATCGGCTGAATGGATTCAAAAATGGTAAAACTCAATTTATTAACTCTGTGGGAGTTGGAGAATGAGCCTATTTCCAAAAAAAGTGGAGTGTTCCTTTAATCCGGCTATTGTAGATAGTGTGGCCTATGTAACTAGCAATGTTTCATTAAAAAATACTACTAACTTATGTGAATAATAAAAACAATAAGCTGAATGTTCACTGTACCTAAACAAATGGGATAACTGCTTACCTTCCTCTGTATCCACACCGGATTTAAATGCCTGTCACCGCTGTATCTCCGATGACTGACAGAACCTTCTCTTCAAATGCATCCAGAATAATAGACGGTGATCCACCACCTGTCATTTTTTGCTCCCTTGATCTCTCTGCTCCTTTTTTTTTAACAGCCGACTTTAAGTCTGCCCATTTCTTTTTCACCCCATCCACATCTCTAAGGGAGTTGGCCACCTCTGAAACGGCCTCCGCCACCCGTTCCCATGCGCGTCGCTTACTTTGCATAGAGATACTGTTATCCAGTCTCCCAAGGAGTACTTTCTTCCTTGCGCTAATTTCCTCGATAAGAACCTCCATCTCTTGCCTAGTGAAGTTTTTGTTTCTTTTCTTGTCATCCATGTCAAATTAGCTGAATAGTTTATGCTTTTTTGCGAGTAAATTTCTCTTTTGACGGTTAATGTCGTTAAATGAACACATCTCACGCGCTTTATATTCAAATACTTGACTGGGATGTGGCTGCTACTTTAAAACAGGATAATAAAGTGCTACAATTAAAATGTAGCGGTAATGAATTTGTTGTTGCTTATTTATTTATTCTTAAGAAAAAAAAAAAGATGTTCTTAAGAACAAATTTGAGAACTTCTTAAGATTTTTTCAAGAATTGCACTTAAGAAAATTCTTACAAACTTCTCAGAATTTATCTTCAGAAATTTCTTAATTTATTTCTTAAGAAGATTTTCGTGAATCTGGCCCCTGGGAATTTCTTCTTAACTGCCATTTTCTTCTTATTTTTTAACTTAAGAATATTCTTATCTTTTTTCATAAGATTGTTCTTAAGAAGAATTTTTGGGAATACAAAATATTCTTAACTTTTTTCTTAAGACAAAACCTAAGAAGAATTCAAATTCTTGAAAAGAATCTTCTTAAAAATCATCGTAAATAACTTCTTAAATTTAGGACAGCCCCAGACTTGTCTTAAATCCAAAACAGTAAGAATTATGTTATAAATTTATTGGGTTATTTCAAATTAATTGTTATATTTAAGCATTACAACAACATTAGCTACATATAATACATAGTAGGACTATTAATAGGGATGTGCACGAGTTTTCTGAAGTGACAGCGATGACTGATAATGTAAACAATGATCGGTCATGAATGACTAGCCTTTTTTCTGACTTCAAAACTCAGTAGCAGATAGGGAGCTTTAATTGGCCGCTTTTATTTTAGCCTATAAATACGACATAATCTTTGGCAGTATGCAGCGCATATGAATGCGCCGATACACAGTACGCGTTCGCTGTAGCAGCGCGGACACACAAACCGGAAGCGTTCACTCGGATGAGAGCGCAAAAGCACAGCACAAAAACGAATGAAACAGATCGTTGCAGCTTGAGACAGACAGGCTGTTCAAAAACATCTTTGAAAAACATCTATGACCTATGAAACATGTCAACTTTTCATGCTCTATCATATTAACTATGGCTTCACTAATAATAAACATACACTCACCGGCCACTTTATTAGGTACACCTCCTGTTCAATTGCTTGGTAACACAAATTGCTAATCAGCTAATCACATGGCAGCAACTCTATATTTAGGCATCTAGATGTGGTGAAGACGACTTGCTGAAGTTCAAACGGAGCATCAGAACGGAAGAAAGGGGATTTAAGTGACTTTGAACTTGGAATGGTTGTTGGTGCCAGACGGGCTGGTCTGGTCAGCAGAAGACCACACCGGGTGCCACTCCTGTCAGCTAAGAACAGAAAATGGAGGCTACAATTCACACAGGCTCACCAAAATTGGACAATAGAAGATTGGAAAAACGTTGCCTGGTCTGATGAGTCTCGATTTCTGCTGCGACATTAAGATGGTAGGATCAGAATTTGGTGTAAAGAACTTGAAAGCATGGATCCATCCTGCCTTGTCTCAATGGTTCAGGCTGGTGGTGGTGGTGGTGTAATGGTGTGGGGGATATTTTCTTGGCACACTTTGGGCCCCTTAGTACCAATTGAGCATCATTTAAATGCCACAGCCTACCTGAGTATTGTTGCTGACCATGTCCATCCCTTTATGACTACAGTGTACCCACCTTCTGATGGCTACTTCCAGCAGGATAATGCACCATGTCACAAAGCTCAAATCATCTCAGACTGGTTCTTGAACATGATGAAGGATCTCCTTTGTGAGCGGACACACAAAATTACTGTAGAACAGCACATTCCTTAGAAAGAGTTAAGGAGTATTCAAAAATATTTGTCATAAAACTAGTTAATGATCAACCTCACACGATTGTTTGGACCAGGTCCTGTCAGGCTTCCTCTCGGTATCTACTGAAGAGGGATGATAAAACTAATTTGATCAAGAAAACAACAAAGATCTTTTGTATCCAGAACTGAAAGAGTCTTTCTCACAACCTGTGGAGAAGCCTCATGATCGAATGTATGGATCATGAACTGCTGTATCTATCCAACAGGAAACGGTGATTAAAATAACTGAAATAACTTGCTCTGTTAGCAATGGAAATAAATGATTGTCCTTTTAGAAATCTTCATGCAAGTTTGAGTTTCTTTAATGGACAAAGAAACTCAAACTTGCATGAAGATTTCTAAAAGGACAATCATTTATTTCCATTGCTAACAGAGCAAGTGTATCAAGAAATAACATGTTTGATGTCTTATATATGCTTTGTGTGTTTTATGTGATCGGTGAATTTGAATCTTTGCCTTATAACTTTCTTTTGAATAGATAACAGTGTTTAGTATCATGTTAAAACTAATGTTAAACACAGGAAGATGAAATGAATGACAGGGCGATTTTCAGCATCATACAAATGATAATACTTTTATAAGAAGTTATTAAAACTCCAGAGATATTCCCCACATGGAAGACCACAGATTAAATTAATTTTTGTGTCCAAAAGAAAGAGTATGGGCGGGGCTCCGTCTACAGGGACAATTTGATTGGATCAAGTGCCGTGGGACTGACAAAGTTCAACTTGTTTAAAACTACGTGACACAAAGGCTATGTGCTCACTGCTCGCTCTCTCTCTGTCTTTGGCCTCTTAACCTCATTGATTGCGCTCCGAAACCGCTCACAGCCTTAACATCAGGCCGATCATCCAAGACCTCAAACACTCCGTCAAGCTTCTAACTGAAGAAACTTTTAGAAACCTGAAGCCACAAGAAACTCTAAAGAACTTCAAGCGCGTTGTGACGTCACAAAGAAACCAACCAACCACCGGAGGGCATCCCCAGAGTGACGTCACCCAAGGACAGCGCAGCAGCCAATCAGCAGCCTCGGGTTCCCTCAAGCAGCCATCCAGGAAACGAGCCAGCTTGAATGCAAGTAAACAAACAAATCTCCATTTTGCTGGAAACTGGTGAATTGATCTGTATGCAGTCAAAGATCGCCAAATCTCTGCTTGTGATCTTCCTCAGGTTGAATTTCACCAAACTAGCAAGTAACTCACAATAACTCATTTTCCTGAACTGTGTGTGTGTGTGTGTGTGTGTGTGTGTGTGTGTGTGTGTGTGTGTGTGTGTGTTTTCAGTATGTTTAGTTCATGTATTGTAGACAAGCAGTTAGCAAATAAACTTTTGTTTCATTGATAAAGAATCCTTGTCTCGTGTTGTGTGATTTTTCAAGTCTAAACACCAAGATTTTGCTTTACAGCTCAGCCTAAGAAGCTATTATTAACAGTTATTGTGACCTTTGGCCAAGGGCATAATATTAAGTATCAAAATGGTTAATATATACTGATTTTAACGTTCGCTGGACGAACCGTTGATAATGTATAAATTATACATTTTGAATTAAGATCAATTTAATCAAATCAATATCGAATCTTTAAGAATCGATTCCTCAAAACCTGAAATAAGAGCTTAAATTTCTAACAATGACAATGACAATGAGTTCACTTTACTCAAATGGCCTCCGCAGTCACCAGATCTCAATCCAATAGAGCACCTTTGGGATGTGGTGGAATGGGAGATTCGCATCATGGATGTGCAGCCGACAAATCTGCAGCAACTGCGTGATGCTATCATGTCAATATGGACCAAAATCTCTGAGCAATGTTTCCAACACCTTGTTGAATCTATGCCATGAAGAATTAAGGCAGTTCTGAAGGCAAAAGGGGGTCCAACCCGGTACTAGCAAGGTGTACCTAATAAAGTGGCCGGTGAGTGTATATTGCATAAAGCATCCATATTTGTCAATGCCCATGTTGATTAGAGTATTAAAACACTCTAATGAGTGTTAGTAGATATGTAGCTGCAATGTGACTTACAGTCAACAGAATGTGTTAAAGGGACCATCAAAATAAAGTGAAACCGAAACTTTTACATAATCTATACATATGATTGAATCTGTACTCACACGTGACACTGAGATGAACAGCAGGAGAGATGTAAGTATGTCCGTGTAGAGCACAGCTATATCTGCCTGCATCCTCTCTTCTGACTGACTGCAGCAGGAGTTGATTGTTTCTGTCTCTTCTCTCGGTTAATGGCTGTGAGTTTCTGTACCAGATGAATGTTGCTCTGTCAGGCAGAGTGCAGCTGCTTTTACATGTCAGACGGACTGAATCTCCCTCTGTCACTCTCTCAGGAGACTCCACCTGAAGATCTGAACACAACACACACATTATATCTAGTGCTGCTGTCATATACTTATTATTATTCAACATGATGCACAGAAGAAGAGTGAAACCTCATGAAAGTCACCTGTGACAGTAAGTTTCACTCCTGGTTGACCAAGACATTTATCCATATTGGTTGTGAATCTGAAATAGTACTTGTCTTCATCTTTCTGTGTCACATGTCTCAGTTTGATGGTGCAGTTCTGCTGTTTATCTCCCAGATACTGAAGCCTCTGACTGTATTCAGGGTCCTCAGACAGATCTGGAGGCTCTTTACCATGTACAAGGTTTTTGGTCCAGGACACATTCATGATCTTGTGTCCAGTAGGGTATGTATAAGTGCAGCTCATTATCACTGATGTGGTCTTTAGTGCACAGATGTGTGAATGACTGTAACTCACACTCCAACCATTTTCACTGAATACATCTGAAATGATTTATTATTATTATTATTATTATTATTATTATTCAAATGAACTGCATCTGTAGAGCTAGATAATGTTGAAAAGCAGAAATAGTTCTGACTCACTGTGAATCATGAGCAGAAAGATCAGAGGAAGAGGAGGAGCCATTCTGACAGACATGATCATAGCAACACCTACAACACAATCAATATAAAGTGCTGTTAACCCTTGCTGTAGAAAAATGGCCAAATTCTGACAGTAACATACCATTTTCTATAAAATAATGCATTCTGGGTAATATTTGTCATATTCAAGAAAACAGCCTACAGTAATATACTGTGAATATACCCTCATTCACTATTCCCTACATTAGTTTGCTTGACTGCGTGAATGAAAGGAAGTGAGTGAATTCAGACCCTGATGAACATCTGATGATAACAAGCAGAATCACTGAAGGGCAGAGAAACAAGAACAGAAAAAACGAGAAACGATCAGAAACACAACAACAACAACTGACTTCCAGCTTCAGCTTTTAAGACGCTTTCACACTGAGTGTGAAACCAGTTTGGTTTTATTGAAAATAATAAAGTTTGTAGTTACCGTTTTGGAAGTCAGTGTTTGCTTTAGTTGTGCCCTTAACCCCTTAACTGTCACCCCCCATTTTTGAACATATACATTAAAGTGCACTATCCAAACTTAAACTCGTATAATTAATGAATGCTATATAAAATATAATTTTTTATATATTTTGTATTTTCTTTACAGTAAATTTAAACTTCTATAACTTTGTTACTTTCATATTTAATAATAATTCCACTTTTGCAGTAATCCAGCGATATTGTCTACATGATTGCACAGATACTAATTAAACTGAACTGAGCTGGACAATGACATCACTGAATTCAATAATGAAATGCCTTTAACTGAAAATTTGTTGTGTTTAATCTTGTCATTTTCCATTATTGACACTATTTTCCTATTCTGATATTGGAAAGTTGCTTTGACACAATCTGTATTGTTAAAAGCGCTGTATAAATAAAGGTGACTTGACTTGACTTGACTATTGGCCAGCTAACTGATGGCATACAAAATTGTTATTTTCTCTGCCAACTAAACCACAGAACCGTTGTGCAACTGACTCACAGTAGTGGTGTATCATTCCTGAATGAATCAGAGTCTTTGAAAGATCCATTATTATAGACAGTAAATATACGTACAGCCATCTGATCAGCATTAAACTTTAAATACATCTAAAAGCATCTTCAGACGCAGGTTCTATATCACTGAATACTGATTTAATTGGTAAAAGCCTATTGTCATATTATTGTAATTTATTTTATGTAAGAATTTAACATTAAATATGACATACAAATGGTAAAAAAAAATGAAAATCAGTGTATGAAAAATATATCTATAGAGAATGAAATGTCTACTTTCAAAGAAAAAAGAAAAGAAATAGAAAACGTGTGTGTTAGCATGGATGATTTATATGCAATTTAATGTGTGTGCAATGCAATTTTGGATTTTTATTCAACTAAAGTGGGCATGCTGTGATCTGTACTGTATTTTTACTGTAACTGACAGATTCCGGCCAAAAAAAAAAACACAACACGGGAGTGGGAGGGAATGGGAGTCATTCTTCTGGGATTGGGACGGGATGGGATTTTCCCCCAGTTTTTTCATGGGATTGGGACGGGATGGGATTTACTTTTTTTTATTTTTTTTTGTGGGAGTGGTACGGAGCCCCTAAAGGGACACTGGCAAAAAAAAAATTAAGACTATCACGTGCGCATGAGAAACTTTCTTGAGCTCAGGCATTACAGTTTCCGGTTGCATCACTTCTGCCATCTTACAAAGAAGAAAACAATAGAATGCATGTGCATGAATTAGCCTAATTGAGATCTATTTTGGCCTAAAATACTAAAACATTGTTTCTGTTCTTGCATTCGGACACAGATAAATCATCACTGAACAGCTTTTTCCCTCAGGCTATATTCCACCTGAACAATAGATAGCCTAAAATCTCAGGACTGTCCATCTGTACATAACTTCTCAAAACTTTTCACCTGTAAAATAGCACATTCATAATTCTTTCTATTTTCTCTATATGTTGTACATAACCTCCTAAAACATTTGCACATCCATAATTCTATTTTATCTATATTTTTATTACCATAGTTATTGTTTTTTAATGCATTGTCTATTCTGTTTATTATTAGCCTTATATTTCATTCTATTACCTTAAATTATATGCATGACTGCACTCTCTCTGTACTTTCTCCACTGGATGCTCCTTTCACCAAGACAAATTTCTTGTGTTTTTGTGCGTGTAAACACACTTGACAATAAAGCTCTTTCTGATTCTGACATTTAAAACGCATTTTGAGGTCTAGAAGGATTGGTAGCTACAGTATAAAAGCTCAAATTTTAGATTTCAATATGGCAATAGCCTATTGTCCCACATAAAACTTTAAAAGCCGGTCAAATATGTATATAATCGAAAGCGATTATTTATTTTTAATAATTATTACTTTACTTCAGTTTGGTTTTCAATAACTGCTGTTAGTTTTGTTTCATTTTCGTTTTTTATTTCTTTGACATTTTTCTTTCTTTCTTGATAAATAAATGCCTTTATTTTCGTTAAATAAATACAACATATTTTACCGTTTAAATATGTATACAATATTTCATTTACTTCTAAAATGCTTGTTAAATGAGTTTAAATGTAATAAATATTGTATTCATGTTTAAACAGTAAACTATGTCGTATTAAGAACTGTATTTAATGAAAATAAAGGCATGTACATACAGCTCTTACTCAGAATTTCGTGCAGTCTGACAATGTACTAAATGGAGATTGCTTTGCAATGGACATTCTATGACTGAATTAACTGCAATGAGATGGAGTAAGTCAGGTTAAGCTTATTTTGTGTACACCAGTGGTTATACGGTTTTATTTATTTATTTTTATTTCATGCAGTTTTTTTTGTTGTAATGTAATTTTCATAATTCTTTAAATTCTTGGGTAGTTTCTAAGATGTTTTAAGATTTTGAAGTTTTATGGAGTCGAGTTTCAATTTCCATTCTAAAGAAATTTGAGTTTTATACAAAAACATTATATTCCACTGAATTGAAAGAAGAAAGATAGAATAGCTATGCTGTACATGAGTTTATAGTTGCAAGTATTTGTTTGTTACAAATCAGAAGCAGTTATTAAATACCCTGTTAAATAAAGTGTTAGATAACTGTTTAGTGTTTAGAATTAGACATGAAGGAAATAATGTAAATAATTATGTTTCACCCCTATTGGTTTGAGGGGAGTTAAACGCGTTATTCAAAACTTGTTGTATAGAAGTGTTTTTATACACAAATAGGTTCATAAATTTCAGACAAACGGTCTTCTAATCTATTCCTGTTCAATTGTAATGGGGGAACAAAACAGACAGTTTCATACGCACTGTAATTTTAATCTATTTAATATTCTTGCCACCTTGCCATTTTTTTTATGAAGTTCCTAAACGTAAGTTAGGGAGGAGCGAGCCCATCTAATCTTTCAATCAACAGCCAGAGTATATAAGCAGCTGCTTACCTCTCTCCAGTCTCAGCTGCTCTAGCATCATCCGGTAGTGCTGTTCAGAACCATGTCAAACGTACCGGACCTTCAGCTTTTTCCTTCAGATGACGAACTTTTCTCTTGCCCCGAGACACCAACAGTCGCAACTCGCGTATCATCGGAACGCAAGGATCCAAGTCAGGAGACTCCCTCTGAGCGCTTCGGTCGCAAAATCCAGCGGTCATACAAACCACGCTCCAGAAGACTCCTCTCTCCTCCACATTCAAGATCGCCAGTGGTAACTGCGCCTCGTCCATCTCTTCATTCTACTGCGGCCATTTCTCTGATTCCACCCATTTCAAAATGGTCCGTCAACAGCCTACGTCAAGCCCTCTCCAACTCCGGACTTCATTTCTCCCGCAGATCATCCAAAGCTCAACTCTACGACCTACTCTCTAATTACAATAACAGCTCCAGCATCCCAACAAACTCCTCAACTTCAAAAAAGAAGAAACAGTCCTCATTCACTTCTGTGTCTCCTCCGGTTCGGCGTTCTGAACGCGTTCAGCGCGCTAATCCAGAGGCCGCGGCAAAGAAAGTCTCTGAATTCACCACCAACTCAAACTTCAACCCAGCCATTCATTCTACATTCTCCGACCTTCAAGTAGTAAACCATGACATCATTCGTTTCAACATCAAAACCAGCAAAACCGATCAAATGAAACGTGGCCATTCAATCTTCATTTTTAATTTGCCAACCTCCATCCAACCTTATCAGTCCATAGCCCTTTTCCTTCACCAGAGAAAGTCTCAAATTACCTCTCATCTCGACCCTCTGTTTAACGATGATAAAAACCTCCCTGCCTCCAGACATCGGTTCCAAAAAAATCTAAAAATCATCCTCAACAGATCGGGCATTCCAACCAAACATTTCTCTTCCCATTCCTTCCGCATAGGGGCAGCCACCACAGCAGCCCAGAGAGGTCTTTCCGAACACCAAATTAAAATGCTGGGTCGATAGACATCTCATACGTTCGAATCATATGTTCGAACTGATCTTCATCACATTAGACAAGCTCACCAATCACGGTCGAATCGCAGTGTGAGCTTTCCGTTCGGGCGCAGTGGGGGCTCTGCCTCTCTGAATCGCTGTGTGATCTTCCATGTTATTTACCATGGAGGCTCTCCCGTTCAGACCGCAGTGAGAGCCCTCCAATCCGAACAAGCGGACTGGAGGTACCAGGTTCATCTGTCCCTCGGGCACAGTGGGCCCTCATGTCCTCACGTAATCCAAAACCCTCGCTTGGGAAGGATGGTAGCCCTACGTTTATCTGTTCATCGTGGGCTTTGGACGTCAGTGGCCCGTTTTACCTTCCGGACCGAGGACACCCTGCCCCATCCGTGACATCTGGGGGCCCCTTGTTATATTTGACTCCATAGGGCTCCATGGCACTGATGTGCGGCGGGGCATTCTCCAGCCCCGCACTCAAACCTCCAGTCCTGAGATACTCCCGCAGGAGTAATTCCAGAAAATACACTTCCGCAGCTGTTCAGTAGTGAGATGCACTCTAATCAAACTTCCAAGCGCAGCTCTCTCACCACCATCCTTTTATATCTTTAAAAATGTTACGTCTTTTGGGGGGTATCACCATTAGTCTTCAATATATGGGTGTCCCGAGCACCTACATCTTCAAATATCTCGTTCACCCTATGTCCAACTTGCTGTCCCAAATTTATTCTGCGCTTTTGGGGGGTTTATCAGAGCTCAAGTTGAAACTGCTTCATCGAGCCACACATCAGTGGACAGCAAGCCAAATAAGTTTACTCTATTTCCCAATGATTATATGGGCGAACGAACTCGTTAACTTTCCTTTACACTTTACTGTAATGCAGAAAAACATGTTAGGTTTGAGTTTGTAAAAATTGTTAGATGTCAGCAATATATTGTCTGTATTAAAGTATAATAATCAATAAAATGACCCAAATCTTTCTTTATTCAGTGCATTTGATGTTTATTAAATTATATCAAGGGAGAAAAAAAATTCAGCATATACTTTAGACTTTTTCAGTCTAAAGTAATAGTTCACAAGAAAATCACAATTCTGCCATTTATTTGTTGCTTCTAAACAAGACTGACTTTCTTTTGAGGAACACAAATGTTTAGCATAATATTAGGCATCAACAGCCTCAGAAAAACATTCTCAAAAAATGTATATAAAATGGTGACAGAGGATGCTGATAACTGCTCAATACACATTCTGTGTTTCACAGAAGAAAAGGTCTGAATTTGGAAAAACACAGTGGTAAATAAATGACAGAATTTTCATTCTTTAATAAGACTGTAATAGAAAGGACCCTGCCTAAACAAAGAATAACATATGCTCAATAACATTAATTATTTTAGAGACAATTACTTTTCCTGAAAACTGTTGCCTAAATATTTGTATGATACAAAGTGCACCTTTAAACTGCTATACTAGCCTTTTGAAACTTTTAATTTTAATATTGTAACATCATAGTATTTCTTTAGCATTAGCATTTTGGCATCAGATATCCTGTAAACAAAAATGCCACCAACCCCTCTATTTATTTTCAGCCTGAGCACAGGTTAAAATAAGGTCAGTATTGCATTCCTTAGATGCAAGTATAAGTCTATTGCTTGATATGAGTCCTTTGGAAGTTCAAAGTGTGCCTCAGTCATAACAGAATTACAATGGTCATAGACATCACTGTCACAAGGTATAGATGATCGAAATGTGCATTCTGTCTTGCACAGCTGTAGGTCTCCTGTGTCCACTGGTGACATGTAGTTCTCTGTTCTGTAGAGCTCTGGGAACAAGTACATGACATTGGGTCTACCGCTTGGCACTCTGTTGTTTTTTGAAGGTCTTATTACATGTGCATCCCACACAAGTGCAGTTTCATCCAATTCATCCTGCAATTAAATAAATAAATATAGACAAAGGTTTGCATTAAAGTTATTCAACCTGCAATTGGGAGTGTCATTTTTATAGTCTCTAGATCATCGAAATCCCTGAATTTCATTTAGGTCTTAATTAAAGTGACCTTTTTAATAGAAATGTAATATATTTCCGTAAGCAAATGGAGTTGTTGAGAATTTTGTGATAGGTAAAAAAAGTACCCCCAAAACAGCATAAACTTGTAATTATAACCCCACAATTTCATGAATTAAAGGGATAGATCATCCAAAACATGTTGTTCCAAATCTGAATGAGTTCCTTTCTTCTGTTGAACACAAAAGAAGATATTGTGAAGAATTCTGGTAACCAAGCAGTTTTCCTTACTATGGAAGTCAATGGTTTGGTTGTCAGCATTAAGGTAAGGAGCTCATCCAGGTTTAGAACAACATAAGGGCGACTAAAGGATGAGATAATTTTCAGTTTTGGAATTAAAGGGATAGTTCATCCAAGTCACACTCATGGAATTGAGGGGTTAGTTTGACCCCACACAGTAAAAGATCAAATTTGTAAAACAATATACACTTTTTATGATGCAAATTATGAATAATGCATCATAATTTGCACCCCCCAACACCGGATCCCAGTTCCACAACTACAAGGGAACTTTTTCCTTAGTTCTCATCGCTGTTGTGGATGCAAGGTATAGGTTGTTTGCACATAACGTCACTGATGACGCGCAAAATGCAGCTGGAGGGCAGGACGTGATTCTTCTCCACAGGAATCAGTAGCAGAAACTCAAAATTCCTGTGTTTTGCGTTGTTTATGGATGCTCAAATCAGTCAAACCTAGAAACCACAAGGAGCTTTTATTGTGTACGACAATTTGTTGTTCATAAGAGGGGGAAAGTCAAGAAACTGACTGAAAAATGCAGGGAAAAGTGACTTGTAAACCTGCGTCTGCGGTCGGGAGGAGCGAGTCGGATAATGTTTGTGTGTGCAATTGGTTAATATAATATAAGATGTAATAATATATTAAAATATTAATAAAGATATAAATAGATTGGACTGCCACCGCTCATGCATTCAGCGTGAGACAGTCAGAATTTACTCAATGCTAAACAGCCACGTCCGGCGCACTGTGCACTTCAGTGTCGGGCTGATCCCGGCTTGCTACTGGCCGACGCATCTGGCCCGTTTGACTCGGCCCGGAATCAGGCAGTGAGTCCACAGGCATCCGGCCCGAGTGCGGCAGACGGAGTCGGGCTGAGGGGTAGGCTAAGTCTCCGGCTGGCAAGAAACCAACCGAGTCTGGCCCGAGTGTATTTTGCTAGCTGGGATGTGGCTGTTGGTCCTATTAGCAGCGCTTAAAACAACTTATTTAAATTCTGAATCAATTATAGCCTAGAAAGCGAGCAAATAGCACTCTCGTGTTCTGTGATATGAAGCTCTTACAACTGCAAATGATATCTTATTTACATCGTGTCTATGTGTGGCGTTTAGAGTGAATTCTGACTGTCTCACGCTGAATGCGCGAGAGGTGGCAGCCCAAACTATTTATATCTTTATTAATATTTTAACATATTATTATATCTTTTTATATTAATTTGCACACACAAGCATTATCTGACTCGCTCCTCCCAACAGCAGACACAGCTTTACAAGCCACTTTTTCGTGTTTTTCAGTCAATTTCTTGACTTTTCCCCTCTTATTAACAACACATTTTCGTACACGATAAAAGCTCCTTGTGGTTTCTCGGTTTGGCTGATTTGAGCATGGTGGGACTCTGGCCAACTCAGCCTCCATCTGCCACCTGACCGTCCTCTCCCAGGAGCTGACCACAGAGGACCCCAGCCCCATGTCTTTGTGGCAGATGAGGCCTTTCCCCTCAAGAAAAACCTCATGAGGCCATTCCTTGGGCGCACCCTTCCCTGAGAGAGATGAGTCTTTAATTACTGTCTCTCCAGACCCCGGCTGGTGGTGGAGAACACCTTCGGGATCCTGTCCTCACAGTGGAGTGTAGCATTTGGACCAATCAGACACAATTTTTCATTTGATTTAACAAATGAAATTAATTATTAGATTAACAAATAATCACAGACCCCTCACCCAATACACATCCTTGGGTGCCCCTATTACTGTGGACGCCTCCAGGCCCCCCCGGTGCCATGGCAACCCATCAGACAACACTAGTTTTATTGCTCAAAGGAATGCAAATGGCCGAGCAACACTCACTTCATATTAGGAAAAAGACATTATGCCATAAAACGGACTCTTCTTTAATGAATTCATAGAAAACCCTTCTTTGAATGAACACACATATCATTAGGTCATTGCATATCTTATTACTGCTCTTGTATATGTTTTTGTGTATTTTATACTGTTCTATGCATGCTTATAATAGAGCACTAGTTAATATCACTATGACTGTAACATGTTTGGTCTCTATCAATTCGTCTTCGGATGATCTAAGTGAGAGTGAATATTACATGTTGATACCTATGCAACATATCAGTGCCCTAAGAATCTTTAATAGTTTGTATAATAACTTTCAATCCAACCCCTTTTGCAAATTAACATGCTCTCAGAAAAAAAGTCATAAACCCCCCAGTATTTCCAAACTCCCGCTTGGAAATTCAGCCTTTCTCAGGATGGGCTTGACCAACGAGAGGTGTGACTCTTCTCAGACCTTAAAGAGCTCATGCACAGTTCCCTCTTGTGCACTCTCTTCTGCTAAAAATCCCAGACTGCTGCCCGTGTGGAGAGCCTGAGCCGGTACCGGCGTGCCCGGTGGGTTCTAACATATCTCAGTTTTGCGGTTCTGTTAGATTCTAAAAGAATGTGAGCTAGAACTCTTCGGGACACTTAAGTGTTGCGCCAGGCTTTGCGGCCTTGACTCTCCATTCAACCAAAGCTCCTCAGACCTCAGAACACAGAATAACATCTTGTGGAATTCATCACTCTTCAACCCGGAAGAACGTGATCGCGAGTCCAAAACCTTGAAACCATCGAGACTTTTCCTCCGAGACTGCATTCCAGACACACACCAACAGCCAGGGAAGTGCAAGTATGGTACATCTAACTAAACGAAGCAGAGGTTTAGTATAAGTTATAGACCCCATTATAAACGGCGCTGATGGTTTTACTCAGGTGGTTCACTGACTCTTTCTATAACTGCATTCTGTTTTCTCTAATGGCTTCATTCATCCACTTTAGCTCCGCTTTTGTATATACGCGTGAGTGTATGTATGTTTGTTTAGATTAGTTATGTGTGTTAGCGTTTAGTTAATAAAAGTTGTGTGCACAAATTACATGAGTTTCTGGTTCTGCCGTGCAAATGAATGTCCCTTTACGATTTTGACCCTCGCTACATGCTCTAATGCATTAATACTTAAAGTATTTTCTGTGGCCACAAAAATATCCTTTCTTAGAGTTGATTTGAACTTGCACTGAATGGTCGCTGGACGAACAGATCAGTTGATGGCAATTTAATTCTGCTACAGTTATCACTGTCAGCCAATATAAATAATTGTAATTAATCATAATTAATTGTAATTATTTATATACAATTCCCTTTTAAGCTAATTTGCTACAGTAGTCCTGTGTCGTACAGTGAGAGAGGTTCAAAGACAGCCGTTGTCACGGCCTTGCGACCAAAGACAGTGTCAGAAATTCAGCATGATCATCGCACACTGTGTTTACTGCTACAGCACGTTTACTGACCAACCAATAAAAATGTGACATGAAATCATCGCAACATGGTGCTAAGACATAACACTTAAAATGATCTTACAGGATTGTTGGCTTAAAGGCTAGTAAACAGATCTGACACGCATATGATTTTTTAACTGTTTATATACATTAAAGACTTTTAATAGGGGTGGGTGATCTAATGATTTCGTATCCTGAGTGATCTTTTCAAAATGAAAGAATTGTTTTGACAATTTTGTGTGTATTTGTCTGTTGGGGACTTTAGTCACCTTTTACTCTATGTATAAAAAAGTGTTTGGAAATAGTGTTTGAGGACAATGTAAGAAAGGTACAATTTTGTTTAGTTTTTTGATAAAGTGTGCCTTTACTAGCAACTATTCTAAAAGTTTTTACAGATTTTTCTCCAACAAATATCTTTTTAGGCCAAATAGGAAAGGTTTTCCTGACACAAGTGAAGACTCAGACAGCATTGAGGATGAACTACCACCCACCAACTGAAAATTACAACCCAGAGGATCACCACCAAGAAGCTGGATGGCCAGACTGAAACTAGACCTGCCTCCCAGAGAGTCAGTGCTGAAGGACCTGCTGCCCAGAGCATCACTGCCACCGGACCTGCCAGTTAGAGAATTACTACCTCTGATTATTCTATGTTCATCAAACTCTTAACTATATTATAAGAAGTGAAGGAGACCCAATATGTTAAATGCTTTCCTCAAGCAGCATGAGGAGTCTTTGCAAGAAGTTCCTGAAGGAGTTGTCTTCCCTCTAACAACAACAGAAGACATGGAAGCAATGAATGAAAGTTCGCATGACCCAAGACTAATGTCCAGTTTGGTAAGCTCATGTTCAGAGTTGACACTGCTTGCTGGTCTATCGTAGTTTTACTCGTTGCTGCAGATTCCGTGCTTACAATGTGTGATATTCCCACAAACATTTTAGCATGCAAGACACTCAGGACACTTGGCAGAATGTATCATTTGCACATGTTTAAGGCTTACCACTGTAAACATTCAAATGATTTTAAACCATTCAAGCACAAGAAGAAAGTAGAACTCATTTAACTCAAGTACTTGCGTGTTCACAGAGACCATTTCTGTTCACATACACACATAAAGCTGCCTCTCGGACAGTGTGCATGTACCAAATTGAGTTCTTGTTAGTGGCTCATTGCATGTAAACTTTCTGATACACACAAAATTGTCAAATTGCCCATCTTGGCATGTATTCACGTAAACGGTTATTATATATTAAGTGAACATGATCAGTTAAGAAACAAAATGCATGTTTATCCATAGATATGTATAGATAGATGTCCTGTTAGCAGCTGTTTGTATGGGCCACGATACGCAAGACATTAGCCATATTAGAAAGATCATAGCCAGTCCGTGAATACTTAAGAGATGCAACCATAGTTATGCACATTTATGGATATCTATATCTGCAATAGACGATGACTGCAGATGATTTTGCTATCCTAACACAATACAAGATGAAGCGGTAACACTTTACATTAAGGTTCCCTTTATAAAGGGTTTACAAAAGGTGTTAATAAATGACCAATAACTCACTTACAAATGCATTATAAATCATTGATAAGCAGTTATAAATGCATGAATAAAAGGGTAATTTTAATGCAAAACCTGCCAAACAGTGAGCCATTTTTAACTCACGTTATAAATGCTTAATAATTATCTTTATTAATACTTGTTTCACTAAAAACCAGATCTCTGATTTATTTCATGATGCAGCAAAAATGTACTAATATAGCAGGACTGAAGGGTGTTTTTTTTATGGTTTTCTCATTTATATCTCATGACTTGTGTCACTTACCATGTTTCTCACCAGAATCTACTCTGTACCTTACCCATGATTCTCTGCAAAAGTTCATGATGCCTATCCACAGCAATGATTAGAAACTGATATCTTCTGTTTATCAAGATAAAAGTATCTTGATTTTTATTTTGGGGGAAAAAATCATAAAAGCACAACCATGACTTCATGAGAAAATTTTAATTCCAATATTACCTGTGAACCATAATGCAATGAACCATTTATTAATGATTTATAAATGTTAATAACCTGTGAAATTGCACCTTTGACCGATGTCACGATTATAAATCAGGATTTAAGGAGTATAGGAGTGATTCCTGGTTAACGTAGTATTAATGGGTCATGTTTAATATTTATACTTGTTTTATGTAGGACAACAGAAAATATCATGTGAACAGCTTTATCGGGCATTCAGTTGTATTACAGTATGTGACATTTAATAAAGTAGAACAGATCTGAAGTGCCAAAACTCGTCTTAAGGCTGTGACGTCACCTGCCGCCACAAGTCTCACAAAAACACTGTATAGCCAGAATTTGAACAAAAGTTGAATCTATTCCAGACATTGGGCCTCATTTATGAAACACGAGAAGAACAAATTTTTGTGTAAATCGTTTGTAAAGCTGTTCTGACGTAAATTTTCCGATTCATGAAAATGTTCATATTTTCAATATATTAGTTGGTACGAAAGAAATCTACACCTGCTCCCCTCCACGTGTAAATGGTGCGTAAAACGTTCTGTGTTCTTTCTGGCAAACTGATGACACTGAATTTTGATGCACTGCCATTATAATATTTT
Organism: Acrossocheilus wenchowensis; assembly: GCA_029620275.1. Taxonomy (NCBI): domain Eukaryota; kingdom Metazoa; phylum Chordata; class Actinopteri; order Cypriniformes; family Cyprinidae; genus Acrossocheilus; species Acrossocheilus wenchowensis. Next base: position 12,706,896 of record CM056135.1, on the reverse strand, counting down.
ATAAGTTTGTTTGCTCTGTTTTTTTTTTTTGTAGCTGAGAGTTGATAAACTGTTTAGCTTCGGTTTAGCTTTGGGTAGAACGCAGCATTTGTCACTGTCACTTTTTACCCAGCTGTCCAATCAATGGAGGAGGGGCGGGACAAATACCACACCGACCAATCACTACTTGTACAACAACTGAACAACAATAGAGAAGTTTACTGGTTACTACTTTTTTATATTCAGTAATATTCTTCAAAATTAGATACTAATAATATGTTACTACCGTGGATATTCCACTTCATAGCAACCAAATCGACGGCTGGAAAAACAGCATAAATTTGCATTTATGCAAAGCCAAACTTGAGAAAGTAGACCAGAATATTCCACTGTGTTCCAGGACATGAAATGTGCGTAGCTGTAGTTATAGGTGGGGATTATGCTAATTGTGAATGAGCATGCATGAGCGCCCTATTTACGAATGATTGAAATTAATTAATTTTACTATCAAATTGGACGTTTAAGAAGCATTTGTGAATCCGGAGGAGAGTTTTCAGGAAGGTCCGTTTTACGCACAAATTACTCAGAATTTACTCCTATATTTACGAATGTTTCATGAATGAGGCCTATTGTCTTCCAAGTGTGTTCTTCCTCTTGCGTTAAAAGTATTTTTTGTTCATTTTAAGTTCATTCTCATCAAATTACCCAGAGATCAATTATCATGATTAAAAGATCTGGCATCTATCAAATCATCTCAGATGTACAGTATTAAGTGAGGTATGAAGAATTGACCCATGATAATCAAAACCAAATATGCATTTTATTTTGGCAGACTATCCAAGACGTAAGCTGTAAAGGCATAACCTTATCCTTTATTTTTAAAAACTAAATTTTAATGCAGAAAAATAGCGTGTTTTTGCTTCCACTCAAAAATAGTAATTCTCAGAATGATATAATAAGTGATCCATGTGGTATTTTGAGCTGAATCACAGAAACATTTTGGGGACGCCTGAGTTATAATACATCTAGTGAAAAAGGGGCATAATAGGTTCCCTTTAATTCACAGTAAATTTGCCATCATAGAAAATAGAAGATAATGCCCAGAACGCATCGTTTCCTACAGTATATTACATTTTTAATAAAAAACAGTATGCTACTGTCGGGATTGCAACTGACATTTCAGGTCCGTCTGGTTTGTGAACAATGTGAACTCTTTTGTGCATAGTAAGATTTACTTTACTTCTGAAGCCCTTTCCACACTGACCACATACGAACAGGTTTTCTCCAGTGTGGTCTCTCAAATGGGTGTTAAATGTTACTTTACGTCTGAAGCTCTTTCCACACTGACCACATTTGAACGGGTTTTCTCCAGTGTGTTCTCTCAAATGGGTGTTAAATGTTACTTTATCTCTAAAACTCTTTCTACAGTGTGGACACATGTATGGCTTCTCTCCACAGTGAAATGCCATGTGATTTTTAAGTATTCCTCTTTGTTTGAAACATTTTCCACACTGAGAGCAGGTGAAAGGTCTCTCTGCAGTGTGAATACTCGTGTGGCCATTAAGGTGTGTCTTATCAGAGAAACGTTTTCCACAGTGTTGGCAGGTGAATGGCTTCTCTCCGGTGTGAATTCTCATGTGCCTCTTAAGGCTTCCTTTTTCAGTGAAACCCTTTCCACACTGTTGGCATGTAAAAGGCTTCTCTCCTTTGTGAATTCTCATATGGACTTCAAGCTTTCCATGTTTAGAGAAACACTTTCCACACTGAATGCAGGAGAGGCTTCTATTTTGTGTGGATGTCTTTTTAGTAAGTGAGCAACCGAAAGTTTTTTCTCCAGTTGCGAAATCAAAATTTTCCTTCAGATTTTGTTCTTCCTTTTCATTCAGTTCTTGACTCTCCTCTTTCAGCGGCATCAGATCTAGATTAAAACAGAGAAATGAAAGTTAGCAATGACAAAAATACAACAGACATCAAAACAAGGCTGGGACACACCAAGCCGTCGGTCAACGGTCAGCCTACTACACCGACCAATCATCCAGTTGTACAACAACTTAAACAACATTAGAGAAGTTAATATTGCTGGTTACTGCATTTTTACTTTATTTTAGTAATATTCTTCAATATGAGATACTATACGTTACTGCTGAGGATATTCCTTATCATAGCAACCAAAGCATCTCAGCTGGAAAAATGCTTTGCCACCAAAGCATTCTCAAATGCCACCAGCTGCCCGTTTTCAGAAGAGCGCCTATTTATTCTTTAACGTGCGAAAATTTCGGACTCAGTGTGCAATGACCTTTAAACACTGCTTTTGTACACTTTCACTTTGCACGTCTCCATCATTTTGATCTCTCTCGCGCTGCACAACTCCGTCAATGCTGCAGAGATGAGGACTGCTTGAAAGCTTCACTCGCAAATTAATATTTTTTAGGGGTGTTCGGTTCCAGGTTTTTCGGACTCGACTCTGAGTCCCACCATAGGAGTCGATGGAATCAACTCCATTTAGCGTGACTGTCCAAATTACTCGGTGACATTACCTTTAAATGAGCAATGAATTCATCACATAATAATGGTCAGGGGATGGAGCTATTGTCTTAAACAGCATTGATATTAAAAATACATTTACATTTAGTCATTTAGCAGACGCTTTTATCCAAAGCGACTTACAAATGAGGACAATGGAAGCAATCAAAATCAACAAGAGAGCAATGATATGTAAGTGCTATAACAAGTCTCAGTTAGCTTAAACGCAGTACATGTAGCAAGGTTTTCTTTTTATTCTATAATAAATAAAAAGAAAACAGATAAAATAGAAAAAGCCCAGTTCTGTCATAATCAGTAAATCTTCATCCGAAGGCTCTTGTGCGGAAACTGCAAATACACCCCACAGAAGGTCCCCCTGCAGCTGAATAAACAGATGATTTAACTGCTTTCATTGATTCAATGTGACTAATAAACACGACTACGGCAATATATGGTTTATCGGAGTTCTTCTTATTTTCTTCATAATGAAGTATATCTATTATGAAATGCTAATCGACATGGCCTTTATCACTGCTTAGAATATTGTGTGCCTTAATTATTCTGTGTAAGAAACCACATCATCTCACAGAAGGATTTATTTCAAACACTCGACTGACGCTGAAGTGAGTTTGGAGTAAAAACATGTTATTAAATGTGGTATTTTCACGTGCTCTCAGATGGAGCAGCATTTACTACACAGAGCCGTAGTTCACTGAGATGCTACGCAAACAGCTGTCATTATCGCGAAAGATTTCGTCGATTTCATAACCTTACGATTATATCGTCGTGATTATGAACGCGATTTTGCATAGCTTGTCAGAGGACTACGGCTCTGTGTAGTAAATGCTGCTCCACCTGAAAGCAGGTGATGGAGAATTAGTACTAATGACAGAACCGGCTTTACTGACAAAATGTGCATGACAATCGCGATTAATTGCGTTCGATTAATTGTGCAGCCCTAGTTAGTAGCCTAAATGAGTAAATGCATACGAATGCAAACTTATCGATTTGTTTATTCTTGTTTATTATGCGAGTTTTTAATTATTTAAGGTTAATGATTAAACGCAAATAGCCTAGGTTAACCATGGAAAACCAAATCGTATTGCATTAAAGATAACATCGCATAACAAAGCATCGATTAAACCACAAAGCTGTCACAGAAGCATGTATAATTACAAACTAAATTTACTATGACTGTTATTTATTTCTAAAGCAAACTTCACGTATGATAAAATTATGGGGAAAAGTCGTTTCTGCGACAACTCCAGCTATACGACACACGCATGCACAGCCCGTTTCAAACAGCCGCGAATCATAGCGCACTCAAACGCATCTTCTGTGAAGGCACAATGAGCCCGTGCTGCTGCTTCTGCACCGCAAATGGATCCTCACTTAATTTCGTTCACTCTTTGCTAATATACTGCACTCAATTGCCAGACACTATATAGAGATGTGAGAATCAGTGAAGACATCCGCGATTTCGGAGTCGACTCAACGAGAGTCGATTCCAGTGCTGGAGTCGACACCCCATCCCTAATATTTTTGGTCGCAAATATGACTGTTTTAGTCACAGTCTGGAGCCCTGCTGTAAAACAAGTTATTCCCCTCTGATTTTTTTTTTTGTTTGTTTTTACAACAGAGTGGAGTACTATCATTATTATAATAGAATACATTTTTGATGAGCCATATTCCGTTTCTGACACTAGTTACATAGTAGTGCACCCTTTAAACTCACCTTAAAATAATACGAAATCTTTTAAAAGTAAAACCACAGACCAGCAATAAACTGTACATTTATAATATTATAGATGTAAAAGTACAAGTCAGTAATACCTGTGAAGGAATATGTTAGCGTAGCACACAATCTTATACAGCTAGTCAGCTAACTGTGTTCTGTAGCATCTGCGCTATGTTGCTAAAACTATCTTTTGGATCTAATGTAATTATTTGGCACTTCCAAGTTCCAGGTTATAATATAAAAAAGTCAGAACATTAATCTCAATTTTACAATAAGTAGTGAAACTTTCCCAAAATAAAAGGCATAAACATCTAAAAAATGCACATTTAAGGGGCTCCTCTTTTGGTGAAAGTTTTTCAAAATGGCCACCAGTCAGTGTGAACACATGGAGACTCATATCTCTGTGCGATGATCTCATTGACTTGAAATTACTGGAGGTATATAGTAACAAACACATCAATTCATTAAGACATCAAGCAGGATAAGAAGTTGTTTTTTCTTTTTATAATCTGATCTCAAAAATGGAAGTGTGCTTAATGGGTACGTTTACCCTAAACCGTTTTTACACTTTTTTTTTTTTTTTTCCCCCAGAAGTTGTTAAATTTTACAGATGTTGTCTCAGACTGTTGCTAATATTAATATATAAATTTACATCTGTTTTTCAACTCAAACTCTGTCAAATCTCCATTTTCGTAAGACAAATTATGTAACGATATTAGTAATTGCATTTGGTGAAATACAATGGTTATATTGTGATTAAGATTAGTTTCTGTCCTCTCCTCCTTGACACCTAACTAGTTAATATTTATTGCTATTTACGTTCATAATAGTACAGTGCTTTTACAGACAAAAAGAAAAAAGTCAATTATGCACAACAAATGTAAATGTAATCGCTCACAATTAACGGTTTGCATTGTGCAAAAAAAAAAAAAAAATTCTAGATGCTGTTGCATAATTGCTGTTGCATAATTAAATGAATGAAATAAATGATTTTGATTAAGTTCTACTTATTAATTGAAATTAATGTTACAAAAACATTCTTTTCCATATTTTTTATCCTAATTCAGTCTGTGAATGTGAGATAGGATCTTCTCAGCTGCCTGTCAAATAAAACCACTTTAATAACGACACTCAATAAGGATCAAATAATAATAAGGATCAAAAAAGGGTTCAGCTTTGAGAATGAAAACCAACCTGTTTGTTCCTCAGCATCTTCTTGTTTCAGACTGAATACTTCTTCAATCTTCATATTTTCACTCTCCTCTTTAATAAACGCCATCTTTATAATATTGATCTCAGCTGCTTCAGGAGTTTTTCTGTTTAAGATAAGAATAATTGACAGAAAGAAAAATAAACCCAAACTAACTCTGTGTGTCTCAATCAGAAGTCAGTGTGAGTTAAGAAAGACAACACTACAGATTAATGAAAGAATAAAGAAATTACACAGACACTTAATATTTGTCATTTACATTGAATAATTTGTAGATTAGATTGCAGACTATAGTTGCTTTGTAAAAGTTGTGTTTGTTCTCGTTGCATTTACACTGTTTTGGCAGCGCGAATAAATTAATCATATCAGTAAACAATTGCCTTGAATTGTTTCTCCATTATTTCTTGCCATTCGTGTTTACTATAAACTGACTCACGATATTTTCTGTTATTCATGTGTGGATGCGCTTTACTCACACAAGTAACCTAATTAAATGTTAGATAGAGCATTACAATGCTGCATTCAGTATTTAACTTTACATCGCTTGTAAATCTATAGATTTAACAGTTTACATCTCATTATATGTTTTAAAGACACAAACCCTCGTTGATCCGCGGGAGCGCGCGGCGCAGCCTTGTGACGTCACACCACCAGACCAAAATAAAAGTCCCGTTCAATTTAAATGCATGGAATTCCAATTTATTTAATTTATAGATAGACATTAAATATTAACATTAATGGTAACACTTTATTTTAGGGTCTCTTAACTAGTTGCTTATTAGCATGCATATTACCAGAATATTAGCCATTTATTAGTAGTAATTAAGCACATATTAATGCCTTATTCTACATGACCTTATTCTACATCCCTAATCCTACCCAACACCTAAACTTAACAACTACCACATTAACTATTAATAAGCAGCAAATTAGGAATTTATTGAGGGAAAAGTCGTAGTTAACAGTGAATAAGTGTTCCCTATTCTAAAGTGTTACCACATTAATAATAATAATACAGATAGTGAAACATACCAGGTGTATTCAGAGTTTTATTCTTAGTGAAATATATGTTTAAACACATGCTGAGTAATTGTGTGAGATTGTCTAAAGCCAAAACACCCAAAACATCCTTTTTTTTCTCTTCAGAGCCATTTTTGTTTGTTGCATTTCCCAGTGTCATAGGAAAAAAAATATTATTTATACATGGCTTGTCAATAAAACAAAAAAAATTATTAGGGACAGATTATTAAAAACAAATAGGTAACTTGTTGCATTATTGTGCAAAATTAATCTCTTGAAAATGTTTGTGTGTGTGTGTGTATTACACACACATGGGAGCACTGCCATTCAAAAGTTTGGAATCAGTAATATATATATTTTTTTTTTTTTGGAAGAAGTTTATTATGATCAAGGCTGTGTTTATTTGATAAAACAATGGAAAATAATATTGTGAAATATTATTACGATGTAAATTATGTCGTTCTATTTTAATATAAATTAAAATCTAATTTATTCCTGAACACTGTAATATTTAGTCATCTCAAAGTGAAGCAAAACAACTTTTATCAGAAAAAATCTTCAAACACAGGTGAATCAACCCTCGTTCCTAAGCAACAATCCATAGCATAAAGGCCTTTCCACACTGAGCGCAATGCGAAAAAACGAGGCGAGACAAAATGTGCTTTCACACCGAGCGCGAAACGATTGTTCGCCTTCTGCCAATTCACACCTGCACGCTAGGTGGCACCGACCAACAATACATTTTCCCTCAGATATGTATCTCGTATATGGATTTAACATCGTCCGCTGCTCAATATACAGCATTAAATTAAGATAAACAAAGTTTGGTTCTATGCCAGAAACACAAACTATCTATAGTGCTTACAAGAAAACATCTTAAAATACAAACAGAACTACAATTAGCATCAAGCCACATTTGAACATGTATGTAATTATTAATGTATTTGCTTACCCACTTTAAACCATCATTGAGTGCTTGTAATAACTTCCGATTGTGATCTATAGTTGATTTTGATTCTATAATAAGCATGCACTCTTTATATGTTTAATAATGCTACACTGCTAATATTTGTCATAAACATCCTTTATTGCTATAAGAATACCATGAGCTGCATATAAAACACAAAGAAAATATATGGTCATATCACATGTCTGTTTGCTTTCATATTTCACGTGTAGAAAAAGAGTGAACGCGCTCTGACTCTTAATACTCGTGCACATGGAAGAAAACGAACGGTGCTCTACAGATCACATGATTCAGTGGAGAATTATTAAAAATGTTATTCTGTGTATAGAACATGTGAGAATAAATCTGTTCTCGAATACCAACGATAACAAGAACTCAGCATCTTCGTTGTTTGTCAAGGCATTAAAATGAACTTTTCAAGTACCTCAGGGAAAAACGTTGTCAATTGTGGTTAAATTACACTTGTTTAACATAATCTAAGTAAATGACTTATTGAAAGTTTAAATAATGTAAATCCATGAGATGATTTTGTGAATTGGCTGTAAAAAGATGTTTAATCATTGTTACTGAGTACATCACGTTAACGAACAGGTCAGGCTAATGTCAATGCTGCTGTACATCAGCTTGTTAACACTGCTTTTGATGAGATTTGAAAATTTAACAGAATTAAAATGACCCCCCCCCCCCTTTACTAGTATTAATATTTAGTTGGCTACATAGCAAGCTATTGTTAAAATTATGTCAGTTGAATGATTTTCAGTTGTATTGATTTAATGTCTACCCGCTATCTACTCTTTTTTTCTTGTTATTTTTGTTGTTATGGAAAAAAGACACCAAGTGTGAACATAGCCTAAGTCGGCTAAAAGTTTTTTTTTTTAAAGGAACACTCCACTTTTTTTGGAAATAGGCTCATTCTCCAACTCCCCCAGAGTTAATAAGTTGAGTTTTTTATAGCACTTTTAGCATAGCTTAGCATAGATCATTGAATCCTATTAGACCAGTAGCATCGCGTTCAAAAATGACCAAAGAGTTTCGATAGTTTTCCTATTTAAAACTTGACTCTTCTGTAGTTTTATCGTGTACTAAGACCGGTGGAAAATGAAAAGTTGCGATTTTCTAGTCCGATATGATTAGGAACTATACTCTCATTCCTGCGTAATAATCAAGGAACTTTGCCGCGGCAGCAGGCGCAGTGATATTACGCAGCGCCTGAAAGTAGTCCCTAGCTATATTATAACTAGGTACCTGGCTGGGGACTACTTTCAGGCGCTGCGTAATATCACTGCGCCTGCTGCCGCGGCAAAGTTCCTTGATTATTACGCAGGAATGAGAGTATAGTTCCTAGCAAAATCAGACTAGAAAATCGCAACTTTTAATTTTCCGCCAGTCTTAGTACACGATATAACTACAGAAGAGTCAAGTTTTAAATAGGAAAACTATCGAAACTCTTTGGTCATTTTTGAACGCGATGCTACTGGTCTAATCGGATTCAATGATCTATGCTAAGCTATGCTAAAAGTGCTATCGCCAGACCCGGAGATTGGCTGAATGGATTCAAAAACGGTAAAACTCAACTTATTAACTCTGGGGGAGTTGGAGAATGAGCCTATTTCCAAAAAAAGTGGAGTGTTCCTTTAAGGTTGCACATATATTTAATTACACATATAATGTAAGCAGTATTAATGACCCCTTCTGTTTAATAAAAAAGGGATAATAAGCACTTGTGCTCTTAATTTAAAAAAATATATAAAATAATTAATATAAAAAAAAATAATTAGGAGCACCTTCTGGTCAATGGCAAAAAAAAATGTTTATTAAGTATTTTTATTAAGTATTTTATTTTATTAATTTAAGTGATTTGCAGGGCCAACTTTGTAATTGCATCTTTTATGACAAATTCATACTTAAAAAAAAAATGAATGAAAAGAAATTCCATTTGCTCTGTCACCGAACTTCAAACTCATTTATGTAACATAGTTCATTCTTGAAGCACACTTATGTCCGTTTGGTGATTTAATAAACTCTTTAAGACCGCTGCTTGAATTACACATACAATATCAAGAACCTGTGCACATAATTTTAATATGGCCTTGTTGAAATGAAATGGTAATACTTAACAATAAGAGTCCATTTGTAACATTAATGAAAGCTGTATAAATATAGTTCCTTGTTAGAGTGTGTTCATTTCATTTAAACATTTACTATTACTAATAGGCTGTGTTTTTAAATTTTAAAGTTCTGTAAGAATTACAGAACCTCAGACACTTTGAACTTCTGAGATGGACAACACCAACACAGTGTATTAACATACAGACATCTGTCCCCACATCCCACTGAGAGAAAATGCAGGAAAACGCCTCTCTCACATATGCATCAGTGCATTTCCAACCCTTTCCTTCCCCTCACCCATCCTTCCCTTCACTCAACCCACTCAGAATGGTCAATAGTGGAATATAATGTTCTACATTAATGCAAGTGATATTAACAGTCATGTTTGGTATGATTTGAATTGTCTCAGGGCAACTGGTACAATGGTCTTATTCTTATAAGAAGTAAACTAAAAGGTAATACAGATCCTAAGAGTTTAGAGATATTTTGCACACTGTACTGTAGAGGGCAGGTCAGTTTCAAGTGGTTTCCATGCAAAATTACCTTTTGTCTCAAAAGGTGTTAACTCGTCAATGCAAATTACAATCGTTAGCTCCTGTCTCCATCTGATGTTGATCAAGATGTTGGTCTTGGTCTGGGGTACTTAAGGAAGTGTTGCAAAAGGATCAGGGCGATCTGTAGCCAGAAGCCCGTAGTGTGGTCTCTATACTTCACACTATGTATTTCTATAAAGTCAGGTATGCATCTTTTACTCGTAGATTTATCTTTGAGAATTCGATGTTTTGTATTGATATGATTTGATATCTCTGAATTGGCTATGTAATTGACATAATACATATTTACCTGACTGATAATAAATTGTTACATTTGATCTTATTCTGTTTTACTCTGTAATTATTGACTCTAGTAGAATACGTTATATCCTTGTTAACGACATGAGCACCTGAATGAACGAGTAAATATAAAGTAAAGAGTCACCAGAATAATCAAAAATCAGAAGAATACTAATTAGAAATAGACAAACAACCAATTTGCATTTCAACCTAAATTCGAGGTTATAATAAAATGGAGTCAGATTAGATATTAAAATGGAGTCAGATTTGAAGTTAACCTAGACTGAATAACTTTGCGCGCTGAAAAGGCCGAACACGCAGAAAATCTTCACCCATGATTGGATACCGTCCTTGGACCAAATTTGTGGACCTTACAGTTCCTTCTTTTAACATTAGTAAACTATGAAATAATTTTAATGATCATTATAATAATTAATATTACCACTAAATTTTTATTCATTTACAAAGTATGGTTCAGTCCTGTTGCACGCTTTTTTAAAAATGGTAAAGCTCTATTTTAGTTTTCGTTCAGTATCCATTTTAAAAACTACTGGTTGCTTAATCGGTATCGGCCAGTGTGGTCCAACCTAGCTATCGGTATCGGTAAAATCCACTATCGGCCGACCTCTAGTTTTAACCCAGTCGGTGGAATTGTCAGACGGCCCTTGGGTGCGATTGCATGTCATAAAGTGGTTGCTTACTGTTAAAATTAATCGTGGTATTGATATATTTGTAAGACTGTCGACTCTATAGATCAGTGGTAAGGGAACGCAATGAAAATGCAGCGTGTTGCGTTCTTCTGACCTCATTTGTTTGCCTTTATATAGTTCGCATAATCATCAAGTGTATTCTGAGATCTGAGGTCTTATATCACTGTATTAGTTCACTGAGGCGCGTTACACGCCGTTGGGGAATCCTGGAGTGTGACGTATGAGGGGAACGCCAGTATTACAGCACAGCGTCACACAAGCCATGATACAAAGTTACAGAAACTAAGCAACCAAAACCAATATATGTCTTCCTCAGATGTAATGATGTTAGTTCTGTACTTCAGCGTTGGGTAAAAGAGCATTATAATCTCCTTTGTGGTAGAGAAAGCTGCTTACATTTAGGCTACGGGATTATTACCCCATAAAAAAAAATATATATATTTGTAAAATTAAGCTCAGATAAATATAATTCACGAGTGACATTTGTGATGTGTAGCCTTAGGCAGTGTGACTATGAAGGTATTTTTGGTGCAAAACAACTGAGCATCTGTAACAGCAGAATTTGTTGTTGTAGAGAATAGCCACACATGTATATCAGTAAATTTGAAGTCACAGACAAAATATCTGTTAATAAAGGTCATATTTTATTAACCATACATTGTGTTGAAGTCATTTTCAAAACCAGTTATTTTACATTTGATACTTCCATTTCTGCATCTACATACCTAAAACCTGCTTTTTTATGCTATTGTTTGCAATTTGGATATTGTGCAATTTAACTGGTATCTACACTTTTATTATCATAATAAACATGTTTGTTAGAATAGAAAATTACAGTGGTCTATAATAAATATTACTAGGGTTTGTACAAAGTAATTTTGACTTTGACTTTTTGAAATTTTTATTTAAATAATGAAAAAACATTGGAAACAGCCATAATTATATAAAGGTACTTAAAAGTGCTTGAACTATTGAAAAACAATATACAGACCATTTCAACGGCTATTCGGCTGTTTAAGGAAGTGACGTCTTTGTTGGCTGGTTCTGACTTGCATGCCTCACTTTTTTTTAATGCACCACTTATCAGCTGAAATACATGCACACCTGTTATGAACCTGTGCATGTATATCTATATATATATATATATATATATATATATATATATATAAGGAGGCGAAAGGAAAATGAGAAAAAAATAAAATAAATAAATAAATACACACATATACAAGTGTACTGTGTGGGTGGGCTGGGTCTCTGGCCTAGGCTGCACCATACGTCTCACTGTTTTAATGCATCACAAAATAGCTGAGACATATACATTACAAAAAAAACATACAGGGCAAGTGGGCCGTGTGAGTGGGCCGGGTCCCTGACCTGGGCTGCACTACAAGTCTCATTTTTTTAATGCATCACAAACTAGCTGAGATATATACACATCTACACATTAAAAACATAATTAATTAGATAATAAATAAATAGATATATAAGTGTGGCATGTTGCCCAGCAGCATCCTTCCCTGGCACCCCCGTTGGGGCGTGACATGGGCTGGGGAGTCAAGTTCTGATATGTCGTAGCCCCCTCTCAGTTTTGATGAAATCATTATCATTATGATTAATATTATTATCTGTCTTTATTTATTTATTTTATTTTTTTTACACTACTTATATCTGTTATCAATCTATCATGATACTATTTCAGTTGAATGCTTCCTTCCCCAACCCTAGACACAATAACACACACACACAAACACACACACACACACACACAC